>CM042443.1:27333705-27933705 GCA_023631565.1 Gymnocephalus cernua | reverse complement strand
TCTTAGAAGTACAGCAACAATTGCTAAACACACTGCAAACTCACGGTCTTCTCTTCTGGATTTACAGCCCCCCCCCCCTGTCTTACGGGCTTAAAATAACTCACCTACTGTGGGCTACGGCGTTGTAAACAGCCGTGGCCAGCTACGGTCCTCCAGTAACGTTAGCTAGATAGCAAGGTTAGCATGGTGGCGTTAGCCAGGACCAGTTACTGGCTGAGTCTCAATTGTTTTTGCAAGTAACCAACTCGTGTTTCTAGCTATATAATTCAATGTGACTACACGAATGTTGAAATGACACAAAGTGCTTGTCCCTAGTAGCTGTGATAAATTAGCCTGAAGCTAATGCTTACCTGTTCAGGAGGAAATTGGCCAACTCTGCGTCCTTTTGGGCTGTAAGCTGTCTCCATCTTTCAAATACATCTCCAATATTAACCCGGGGTTTGTTACATGTCTGGTCAAGCAACTGTTTTTTTTTTAGGTCGGGTAGAATCTATCTCCGTTGATCCCGTTCGTTTGTTTGCTGCTTTCATGGCTGTACTAACATTACAGCTGTAGCCTGCTGGGTTTACCTGTTTACAGGTATATCTGGCAACCCGGCCTGGCTGTCAAACTGGGCAGTTGGTAACAACACACAGACCAAAACATAAACATAAATTCCGTCACGGATCATAAATTTCAAAAAGAAAAAATACTGACTTTAGCATTATTGTCAGAAAAGATAGTATTTCAGCTTAACATGTTTCCTTAATATCTGATGAGGCATTGGTGTCATTTTTGGATTTATTACAGTACATATATTACATATTGGACCTTTAAGCACGGTAGGGAGGAGAAGTTGGACAGTTTTTCTTGTCTCGTTCCAGTAATTGGTGATGGGTGATGGCGTCGGATATGCGTTAGCATGTTAGATATATTTCCACTCACATACCCGACAACTGCTGAACAACAGCAACACACAGTCCTCGTCTTGTCCGCCACTCTCTCACCTGAACTACTGTAACTGACCCGAAGACCAAAGTTTTCGAACAGCTATACAGTCTCAAAGTTTTCCCAAACTCTTGTGGCTCCGCACCACTCGCCATAGTCGTCCTTCAGTGCTGCTATCTCTGACTCACTCACTGGACCGTTGACCTGACAAAAAACTGCATGTAGGCGGAGCTCGCTCGGCTAGCTTCAGAGCTAAGGCGGGGCAAAAGATTAGGTGTCCCCAGAAACCGCGTATCTAACAGTAGTTCCGCATTACATTACATTAATTTGCACGCAAGTTTTTATTTATTTTTATACCGTGTATTCTCCGTTTAAATTCATGTACCGAACCGAGAAACCAGTACTGTTTCGGTTCAATACAAATACGCGTACCGTTCCACCCCTATGCCCTACACAGCTTTTTAGCCTCTTTTAGCTCATTGTTTTCATTTTGCTGTAAACTCTGCACATTACCTGCTCAGCAGCAGACGGACACAGTTAGACCTCAGCTGGTAAACATAGTGGAGCATTTAGCAGCTAAAGCGACAGATATCTCTCCCTAAGGGTTAGTGGAAACAAAAACAGAGATAAAAGGAGAGTGAACATTCATCAGGTGGACACAAACACAACTCCAAAAGAATTATAATTTTTTTTCTGTGTCTGCAAGATGTGTTAATAAGCAACTGTTTGCTAACATGCTGGCCATATCAACTGTACAAGGTGATATGTCCGATTTTGTGTGTTCCACTCGCTCCAACTGTCCCAAAAAATCTGTTCGTGCAGCTTTAAGATTTGAGTGGTAATGATGGTTATTGATGTGTTTTTAATAGTTTTAGGACAATAGTGAAGATCAATGGCACAGAGGAATATGATAGATATATAGATAGAAGCTTTAGATGCACACAAAGTACACAGTAAGATAAATTCATTGTTTTGTTTGAAAAATCTAGAATTGGTTTTGTGTGGCTATGTTGCAGGCCGTGGTGGAGAAAGTTTGAAACTGATCACCAGGACCACAGGGGCCAAAGTTGCTTGTTCCAAAGAGAAGATGCTCGGCCCTGGGGCCAAGGGCAGCGTGACAATCACAGGGACCAGACAGGAGGTGGAACAGGCCAAGGTGAGTAGGATTGACTCATTTCGATTAGGGCTGGTTACTGAATTCAATCCTTTTTATTGAGATTTGAAAGAATCGTGAAGACCGCGATTAATCGAATGTGCAATATTTAGTTGAATGGTGTAACATTTGGTTTAACATTATTCAATCCTCTTTTTATTATTATAGTTACATTTTTTTAAAGGTCCCATGGCATGACATTTTCACTTTATGAGGTTTTTCAACATTAATGAGTTCCCCCAGCCTGCCTATGGTCCCCAATTGGCTTAAAATGGTGATAGGTGTAAATCAAGCCCTGGGTATCCTGCTCTGCCGTTCTGGAATCTTGCTTGTTATGAGGTCATAAGGAGCAAGGTTACTTCCCCTTTCTCTGCTTTGCCCGCCCAGAGAATTTGGCCAACCAATGAGAGAGAGGCATCATGGCTTTCAAACTAGCAAATTGGCAGTTGGTCAAGGCCAACTCTAAATACAACAACCACTAAAATACAATTATGAACCTGAAAATGAGTGATGACAACAATGAGTCAAGGCCACACCCCCACCCTCCACCTTGCCCCCCCAATCGCATATTGAATCGTAATTGCTGGCAGAAAAATCGCAATTCGATTTTTTTCCTCAAATCGTTCAGTACTAATTTTGATTACCCGTGGTGGTCAGTCCACTTATTGAAATGCTTTTGAGAATAAGTGTAACTTTCATGATCTGTTTGCAGGAGCTGATTCTAGAAAAAGTCTGCGAGGACATGATGGTGAGGACAAAGATCTCTCAGTCCTCTGCCCTGCGGCAGAAACGTGGCCAAACGGCTGTGAATCAGAGGCCGGGCGGCGCAGAGACTGAAGCACCAGTGGGCTTGAACAACAACAGCCCCTACTCCCAGACAGAGAAAAACGGGCTTATCCATGTCAATGGGACCAGAGGCCAACCAGAAAATCTGTTGGACAAGATTGTGGAGCTGAAAATCACCAACACACACCACAAGGACGAGGAGGAAGAGGAGGACAGTGTCTCCACAGATTCTCTCTCTGAAATTTCCAAGTTTGAAAGTGAGTTTGCTTTCTCTATAATTGATTCTTAAAAAGACTAACCACACTAAGGGCCCAATTTTAACGATCTAAGTGCATGGCGTGAAGCGCCTGCCGCAGGTGCATTTAGGGCGTGTCCAAATCTACTTTTGCTAGTTTGACGGCGGAAAAAAAGGGTCTGCGCGCCGGGCGCATGGTTCAAAAGAGTTGTACGTAGTGTCTTCATTAATCATAGGTGTGTTTTGGGCATAACATGCAATAAACCAATCGGAGTGTCATCTCCCATTCCATTTAAAAGCCAGGCGCATTTGGACCATGGTGCATTACTGTTAAGATGGAGGATTTGCACCGTACTATTTTTATTTGTAATATTTTGCATGTTTGTGTGCTGCTGCGCTTCCCTGTGTGTGCATAACAAGCATAGTGTGCGCACGCTCTGCACGAGCCTAGGAGCATTTTACTAATTTGCGATCACTTCCCGCTACCTGAAGATAGCAATACTCCCAGAATGCACCTGAACACACCTCCCTGTAAGACCAGCAACGCCCATGTGTATTTAAACAATGTGATGGACGATGATATATACAAAGGCTAACAGTTAACAGAAACGATTAGACATGCATTTAAATGCCCTCTGTAAATAGACAGTATTACATGGCTCTGATGCTGCTGGTAGGGGCAGTAAATTACAACTTGACCTACTTTCACTGAACTACGGTGCAGATGTCCGTGCTCTGGGTAACGACAGTAACCTACAGTGGAACGCTTGCCTTTAACAGAGGCTGAGCAACAGTAATAACCTAATATACCAGCATCACTGAAGTTAAACTACATTCTCGGTTATATTTGCACTGAATAACACATTCAATAAACAGAAACATAACTCTTGCAGCTCACATGAACAGATGCGCAATATTAGCTCACACAAAATAGCACCCTCGTTAATTAGCCTACTGTTGCTAACGTACATTCATAAATCCTACATAACATCGTCCCGTACCCACAGGTCATCGGATTTACTTATTGATGCACGCACACAGTAGTGTCCACAAACTTGTGAAGGGAGAAAGGAAAGTGTGAAGCGTTCCACATTAACGCCTGTTTTACAGTTCAGCGAGGCTCCACGCAGAGCTTTCGCCGTAGCATACGTAAGCGGTGATGTTTATACTTGTGCGCTGGTGTGTGCATCGAGCCGGCATGTGTGTGTCTGTGTGTGGGGAGTAGGGCTGTAGCGATACACAAATCTCACGATACGATATTTTCAGCTCACGATACGATATATATCACGATATTCAGCCAACGATACGATTCGATATAATTCGATACACTTGCATCATTTTCTGAAAGATTTGAAGGGGACAGAGTGATTTTGGTGACATCTTGTGAGTGTTCCATTTAGTTGGATTTAATTAATTGAACTGAAAACTAAAAACATCAATTACGCAATATATGTCTCTGACTGGACAGAGTCTACAGCTTGCAAATGTTGGATAAAATGATCAAAGATGTGTTGAGAAAATTAGTTCCATTTATTGAAACAGTGCAAACCATAGCTTACAAGCCTTTGAAATGTAAATACAGTGCAGTATTGCAATTAACAATGGAGAGTTAAAAAGTGCAGCAAGTGGCCTGTTCTGAACAGTTTCTTTGACAGCTTTTTTAGCTTGACGCTGAACATATGAGGTAGCCAGTCTAGCCACCAGGTAAGTAAACATAGTACCATGGCTTCTCCAAAACATCCAATAATTTAAGTCACTAAGAAAAACATTTAACTTAAAATGTACCCGTCTTAGCCGAGTAGTTTAAGGTCTGTAGGCCTACAAGTATGTGAGGTAGCCAGTCTAGTCAGCAGAAAAGAAATATAAACCATGGCCGTGAATTAGCGTGGAATGTGCAATGGTCAGCATTTAACAGTCAAACCACCAGCAGATAGTTGGATACAAATCACCTCATTTCTGCAACAGTCCGTATTAACACCATGGATGTATTAAGAGAACGTTAACACAGCCCACAGAGCATCTCTAGCTCGGAGGGCTAGCAGGCCTGGTAGCTGGACAGTCCGGTACACTGTTGTTCAGCCATGTTTCCACAAAGAAAAAACACAGCAGTCTCTGAACTCGCGTTGGGACTTTCGTTTAAGTTGGATGTAGCTAGTCCAGTTTGTTGTCGGACACTTGGAAGCAGGATTGATGGGACAGGTGGCCAGCTAGCGTTAGCTTCCCCTAGCAGGCTAGCAGCGTCGAGCGACACCGCTGGTTGAGATTCTGGTCTCCGTGCAGGCGAAGCTCACGTAGTGTCTCTAGTCCGTCTGTAATAACGTTCCCTAAATATTCTCCGATCTGTACCAATATATCTGTCGGTACTCGAGCCGTGCTGAGAGTATCCAGGTGGTACACGTGCGGTAAGTTTGACCTGACTCTGTAAACAGGAAGAGGTAGTACGGGTAATTTGCTCGCTCTACAGCGACACTAGCGGCTGGCTGACCAAATCGCTCTTCCTGCAACGCGAACGGGGGTAAACACCAGGAAAAACGGGGGATTTGAATAGGATTTATGTATCGATACTTGCGGCTTAAAAATCAATACTTTCTTGGGGGAAAAAATATCGATTTATATCGCAGAATCGATAAAATTGCCCAGCCCTAGTGGGGAGTGTGTGATAGAGCGAGGGAGAAGTGAGAGTGACGGCTATTATCTTCGGAGTGAGTAGTGACTCTAGAGTCAGTGAGAGAAACAAAGTGTCTCCCCTGTTCTTTCTGACCACGGTGGGAAACCTGGAGCAGGAAAAGTTAACCCTCTCCTTGATTTCATGTTGTTTATGGAGAAGGACAGTTGTCAATTTCCCGTCCAGCGCCTGCGATTAGGATTAGTGTGTCTGACAGGGCGGGGGGCGTGGCATTACGATGGACGATGATATCGTCCATCGGCACAACCCTAACCTTTGAATGCACCACGAGGCTACCAGTTTCAAGTGAACGCACCGGCTGTGTTGTTCTTCAGACAATGGCAGCTGCAGACTGTAGGACGTCCCGCTGTAGGAATTCTTTACAGTGACATACACTCACTTTAGTTTAGTCGTCAGCTTTTTAACCATGTTTAATCCAGCTGCTAGCTAACTGCTGTCCAGTGTAGTGTTGTAACTACCTCAATGTAATCTGTTTTTAATCACGGTCAGATTATTCTGAAGGTTTTATTTCTCTCTGTTGTCAAGTTCCCAGCCCAGACCTGAGCTTCCAGCCTGATGAACATCTAGAGGTTTATGTTTCTGCATCGGAGAACCCAAACCACTTCTGGATCCAGATCCTGGGGGTTCGTTCCCTTCAGCTGGACAAACTGACAGAGGAGATGAGCCGCTTCTACAACAGTGGCAACCCCACTGTAAGTCAAGTAGAACTTTATTTGTCCCAAGAGGGGCAATCGGTTAACAGAAAATACCACAAGATCAATTAAATACAACATATAATGATAAAAAGTAGTGAAAACATACAGTAGTTCAGCAGTGTGATGGCTGAGGGTATGAAGGAGTGTTTATATCTGTTGGTTTTGACTAGTTGATATTTTAACAGGAACCACAAGACAATGTCTGAAACTCTAGGTGCAGGGGTTGGGTGCTGTCAGACATGGATGGATTCTGCTTTCTTAAGCAACTTGTACAAATCAGACAGACTTTTCTGTTGAGTTCCTGTTATAATGCTACAGACCTTGGTCCCTTTTCTTAATGCATTTTTCGGTTTTAAATTGAGAAAAGCAAACCGATGAAGGAAAAAGTTCAAATGAACTCAATAATAGATCTATAAAACAAAGTCAGACCATGTCAGAGTTTTAAAAAACCCTGCTTTATGATGTCAAAGTACAAACAACTTGTCCCTCTTGGACCCCAAATTTTTAGAATTAAGTCACTTCTCTCTTCTCTAGGAGCACATGGTGGAGTCCATTGTGGTGGGGGACATTGTGGCGGCTCCGTACCACAACCACGGCACATGGAACAGGGCCAGGGTGCTGGGAGTCCTGGCCTCTGGACTGGTGGACCTTTACTATGTCGACTTTGGGGACAACGGGGAGCTGCCCAGAGAAAGCCTCTGTCGTATGAGGTAAGAGACAAGTCCGTAGATGACAGTAAAGGCCAATTTATGCTTCTGCGTTAAATTGACGCCGTGGGTACGTACGTTGGTACGTGGAGATACCGACCCTACGCCGTAGCCTGACGTGCACCCCTCACCCCTGCCAACGCGGACCGCAACAACTGTGCCTCGGCCATGGCTTGGTAGCATTGCATTTCCCCCGACTCATTTCCTGGTTCTCCTTCTCCATAAACAACATGAAATCAAGGAGAGTTTGACAGTATTGTTCAATACATTGTGAATTTCTGTTCTGAAATTAGTTACCATTACTTTAAAATTTCAGATTCTTTTTTAAAATTTTAGACTTCTTGTGGTTTGATAAGGAAAGGGTTCAAAACAGTCGATATTCAGTGTTATTGCTGCTTTCTCAAGTTGTTGTGTAGGATTATTTAACCATTTGACTCTAGGGTTAAGTACTTTCAAAACAAAGAGAGGTGGTTTGATCAGGTTGAAATGTCGGGAAAGAAGTGTCTATTTGGACCATGCAGTGGCAAAGATGGTGACTTTAAAATATCTGGGTCCAAAGGAATCGCTACTCTGCTAATTAAGAGCGAGGAGCTTGGAGACACAGCCATACATGATACTTTGTCAAACATTATTGCTACTGATGGTGCTTCATCAGCTTCTGTGCTATGTCACAAATCTTGCTACAGCTCATATACTTCTCGCTCTAGAAATGTGAGCAAACGCAAGTCAGACTCATGTCAGAGTCAGTCCGGAAAGCGAATCATTCGCTCTCAACTCTATGCCTTTTGAGTATTCAAAACAGTGCTTGTTCTGTGGTCATATCTGTGAAGAAAAATACTCTAAAAATCCTAACCGGTGGTATCCAGTTAAAAAATGTCAGACTTTAGATAGGCCAGGCCTTCCATCCTTCAAAGATGTGATTTTGTCTAAATGTGATGAACGGCAGGATGATTGGGCAGAAGTTGTGAAGCAACAGGTGAATGGCATCATGGACCTACCTGCAGCTGATACTCAGTATCACTCCAAGTGTTACAATGCTTTTAGGAAGGTACCTATTGACTCAAGTGCAACTGCTAGTAAACCAATTGACAGCTGCCTAGCTTCGGTCATAGACCACATGAGTGCAAACAAGTCAGTGACATGGACTGTCTCCGAATTACATGATGTTTTTGTGGCTAATTCTGGGAGTTTGTGCCGGAAGGGAGGATTAAGTAGGATAAACTGGCCTCTCCAATGATGATGATGATGTCAATAAGGTTGTCAGAAAAGTGCGGGCAGAGGTCCAGAATATTCCCTTGCCTCGTGAATACGACCTTGGCAGCTTTAGGCATGAAAGGTCATTCAAGATACAAGTCCAACTCTCCTAAGACTTGTCTCCAGTCTTGTGTCAAGGGAAGAAACGGTGACCAAACCAGCACTCACGCTTGCTCAGTGCATCCAGCAGCACATCAGTAAAAGCTGGAATCAGACAACTTTGGGGCTAGCTGTACAACTTCATCATAAGCATGGTAGTTCAGAACTGGTTCGGAACCTAAATGAGCATGGTCTTGTTGTAACAATGGATGGGACAAGAAGATGGGCCTAAAGAAAGGAGACAAACTGATTATGCCCACCCAGGATCCAAGTCCAGTTGCTCCTCCTGCTTTGTTAGTCAGCTGTGGTTGCAAAGCCGGGTTGAAACCTTGCACATCAGCAAAGTGCAGCTGTGCAGCTGCAGGTCTAGGACCAGTTATTGTTCCTGCAAAGGCAATGATGGTATATGCTGCAACATACTTACACAACACCAAGAACACAAAGAGAGGGATGAAGGGTATGGAGAAGATGATGACATAACGGACGAGGATAGTGAAGATGACGAGGCTGCCTTTTGTTAATTAAATGTGAGGCATAGCAGTTTGCCAGGAAGGTGGTAGCCAGTGTGTGCTTTGTGTGGTGCGGAGGTGAGGCGCTCTTGGTTAGCCTTGCATCTGGCGGGCTGACTCGGGTTGCCCAGACTCAGTTTTAACTCTTGCGTCTGGCAGAGTTTTAACTGGGTCCTCATTGGATCTTGCGACTTGCGGACCAACCTGGGCAGCCCTTTTTCCATTCGGGCATTGCCCTAGCAACTTGCGGGGCCTGTCTTGTATGGCATGTGTATATACTGTATATTTGTACATAGTTTGTTGATCACACATGGTGATGGGCTTAGGTGATGTCATCTCATTGGGTGTCTTAAAGAGCTACCCCATTAATATGTATTGTACAGTTGCAGGATCCAAGTTATGTCAAATACCCGCATTGCTTTTTCCTCCAGAAATCCATAACATTCAGCCTAACAAAGATTCATCGTTTATCCAAATATCAATTTTGAATCTTCACAAGTGTCAGGAGGGAATTCAGCTTCACTACACCCTGAAATGCATCAACATTCACAAGAGCACTCATGATTCTGAAATGTAAGATTATTGTGTTTACCATAAAAAATAACCTAAAATGATACCTGAAAGTAATCAAACTTTACCTATATAAATCAAAATATATAGTAAAATTAGCTCTTTGAAATGAAATCAGCACCCTCTAAAACCTCTTAAACCACTCACATATTGTAGAAATTGGCCATACAGTGCAAAATATGTAGTCAAAATGGACGATTAAGCTAATAATGCTAATTATGCAAATTGCTCAACATATGCTAATTAGCATCCAGCAGTTTATGTATACTTGGGATCCATGTTTCACATTTCTGCAATAAAACTTTGGTGTACTCAACATTTCCGGGTTCACCTAGTTGGCTACTAGACTTATGTATATAATGAAGATCAGAAGACAAACTCTGGTTTCAATAGAAGATATACAGAATCACACTTTGATTAATATGTGGGATGGCAGTAGCTCAGTCAGTAGGGAGTTGGGTTGGGACCCAGAGGGTCCCTGGACCAAAGTATGGTGGTGGACTGGTAGCTAGAGAGCACCTTGGCCAGTTCACCTGGTGCACTGCCAAGGTGCCCCTGAGCAAGGCACCGAACCCCCAACTGCTTGGGGCGCCTGTCCATGGGCAGCTCCCTCACTCTGACATCTCTCCATTAGTGCAACTGAACATGTGTGTAATGTGTATTATAATAATGAGAACAGAGTGAAACCATTGGAATTTCCCATGCAGGATTAATAAAGTATAAATTATTATTATGTGGAAAGTACCACACCACAGCATTGAGTGCTTCAAGTGGCTGTATAATGATATGTTTAGGATGACAATGTGACAACAATACGAAAGGAGTCGCTTGTGTGGCGATTCCTTAGTTTTCAGAGATTTCTTGTTTTTTTCTTAGTTCGGTGCCAGCCAGGGATTAACCTGACAAAGTAGTTGTTGTGTCACACAGTCACCCACACAAAGGATGTGCCCAATACATGATTGTCACACATACAACCTCAGAAAATTACACATACACATTGAAGGAACAGGGTCCTCGCGGGTCCTTAAAGGGGTGATAGAATGCAAAACCGATTTTACCTTGTCATAGTTGAATAACAACAGTTTGGTGGGTAAATAGGACATACATAGAACCTCAAAATCCCATAGACACCTCTTTCCTCTGTAAATCTCTCTATTTCAAACTGCCTCTGAAAACGGGCAAATCCCAACGAGCCTCCTGTCCCTTATTTGGCTCAAGTCGCTGTCTTTATTACGGCCCGAAATGTACATACACCACTGACCTGAGATCAGCTAGTCTTCTTAATCTAGGTTGCGCACATCTCAGAAATGTTATACATTGTTCGTCTGTTATTCCAATACTAAAATCAATTCTGAGGCTTTTTTATGTGAGAAATCAACTGTGTAGAGCTCACATATGGCTAATTGCAAATTTGGTATGATAATGTCGGACTTCAGAGGCTCCACAATCTGCCGTCACAGCCAGCGGCTCCCTGCCGGGTATGCTGCCTTCCCGCTCGGCCTGCCTACCTTCACAGACCCGCTATGAACTGGAGCTCTGTCAGGATCGCACACACGAGCTGCGCTTTAGAAAGAAGAAAGTTTGGAAGTTTTTCAAGGATATTGAAAATGAGCCATGGTCGTAAATGCAGTGTTCCAGGCTGTACAACAGAATACTGGCCCAGAAAAAGTGTTTAGAACGAGTACATCGGACAATGAACGGGAGTTGTGGATCTAACGTAGCGGTGGAGAGGACGTGCCTGCAAAGCTGTCTCTGGTAAATGTCCCCGCGCTGGCAAAGGGTGAGTTGTGATTCCTCCGTGGAGGTTTTTTATGTCCCAAGGGTAACGTTACAACAACACTAGTTGTAATGAAAGTGTCAAACTTTGCATTTTGTCCCAACCGCTGCAGCTCCTGCTCGCGCCTGGGCATGTCTATCGGTAACTGTGTGTGTGTGTGTGTGTGTGTGTGTGTGTGTGTCTGAAATATGAGACCTGCTGTATCGTCTCCAATGTATTTGTGAGTGGTTCCTCAACACCAATCAGTGCGCAGCATACTAAATGGATGTTACAATTATAAAGGACTGTATGTGGCCAGACATGACAGTCTGGTTGCAAAGGACTTGCAAAAGATAAACTATGGACATGATAGCAAAATTTACAAGCACAGCACTGTCAAATTCAACTGGTTCCATCATAACACATCTAACAGTGACTACTTCAAAAACATCCCAAACACTCCTGACATTGTAATTGTAAATTAGGTTATGACATCTGTGTGTATCTTTGAGGTAGCCTGCTGTTTTGATCTGTATATGGACTAGTGATGGGTCGTTCGCGGCTCTTGTAGGTTAACGACGGGAGCTGGCTCGCATATCCGAAGAGCCGACTCTATTTTTAAAAATATAGCCTATAGAAATTAAATCATTATGTAATAATGAAATGAGTGAATATTATTTTATTTAAAATAATTGACTAATTCAAAGAACAAAAAAATAATTATATAGGCACACATTAGTTTTGACTGTCTGATCAGCCTCACATTCTGTTCCTGTCAATCATACACAAGGTGTCAACCAATTATACGGCATGAGGGAGGGGCCGAGCCAACACACACACACACACACACACACACACACACACACACACACACACACACACACACACACACACACACCTTTTTTTTCTAAAGTCATGACAGAGAGACTCTGAGACGGTCTTCTCGAAAACAGGACAAATTATTACTGAGAGAAGAAACCGCATCAGCCCCTCCAAAGTGAGGCAGCTTACATTTCTGAATGCAAATCTCTCATAAAATAAAAATATGATCAGCATTGTGTGTGTGTTCATGCTAGTTATACAAAACATAACTAGTGACATAGTTCATGCTGGTTATAACAATAAAGAAGAGAGAAAAAGAGGGACCAGTTTAATCCTTTCAGTTATTTATTTTTCTTTAATATGGGTTCTATGATGTTCAGATTGTATTTGTTTTGAATGTTTCTATACATTAAAAAGTTGTAATTTAAATGAAAATGTTTAATAGTATTCTTTTTTCATAACGAATCAATGCATTTTTAAAGAAATTGTGAGACATTGTGAGTATGATTTCATTTAATAATTTAATTAGAATTGTTTTTCACACCTATCATAGTCAAAACATACATTTTTTTTTTAAGAGACGTTTGTGAGCCAAAAGAGCCGTCTCTTTTCAGAGAGCTGAGTCAAACGAGCCAGCTCAAGAAAAAGAGCCGGAATGCCCATCACTAATATGGACATCTGCTACTATTCCAAACTATTGAAATATCAACCACTGTTAGATCTCATCCACCAGCTTGGATACAACGGTAAGCTAATAACGCTGGTATTTGGAAGCTTAGGCCATGTCCATAAGAATGTGGTCAGGGGGATGCAGCTAGGGGGGGCTGCAAAAAATGGAGGCAAAAAGACTTTGCTCTGTTTCAGCCGTCATAGGGAGCATGCAAATATGGAGAAGGAGATGCTTTGTCTATCCTTAATGTGTTGAGTATTATAAATGGAAAGACCTGTAAAAGTATGTGAGCCATGTAGACCTGTCACCATGTCAATGACTCTTCCCACAGTATGTGGATCTTGTTGTTTCTCTTGCGATGCCTTTCAGATCCAAATAAGCGTGTGTGTGTGTGTGTGTGTGTGTGTGTGTGTGTGTGTGTGTGTGTGTGTGTTTCCTTCATTGAGATGATGAGAGATGGTGAGAACTCCTGGCCAGCATTGTGGACTGAAAGTCAGGCTAGGGAATTTAAAAAATGGGCATTCTTGGTTAGAGTAGGGACAGAAAGTTGGGTAAATATCAGCAAACCTGCAAATCTGATATAAGCAATGGAAATTCATAAGGTCAATGCCTATGCAAATAGAGTACATTCTTAAATGTGCATTACTTTCCAGAATTAAATGACTATATGGTAATGTTAATTATCAATGGTCAGATAATTAGCTTAAATAGAAAGAGTGGAGCTTTTTTCTCCTTCCGTCTGCTTTTTATGCATTTGTTAGCCATGGTGTTGAAGATTGTAAACAGTTTATTAAATACTTTTGAGTAAATGTAGATGTTATTATTAATAGATACAAAACTTGTATGATTATGATAATTATTAGTCATGGTTTTGTGTGCCAGTGTAAGGGTGGGATTAAATGGCTCATTTGTGTGATGTGATGTCCTGTTGTGTTCAGGTTCGGTTGCGTTTCTCAAAAAGTTGAATCTGTCTTATCTTTTCTTAACTTTGAGTGTTGTTTTTCCAGGGCTTTAAATAAATGCCATCAATACTGAAATGTCTTGTCTGTGTACAGTTCATGTATGGAAACGTCACAGTGCTTAGTGTATGGGGTGTTGCTCTGGGACAGGCGAGTATGAGGCTGGGAGGCGAAAATCACAGTATACTAAAAAAAATAGACTACACCACTGGTTCCCGTGGTCAGTCAGAACCAGAGTCATCTGTGTCCTGTCAGTGCCGACAGCAATGTGCCCGAGCAACTGACAGAACAACATGTCGGGAACACGTAATATTACATTTTATCAGCGGTGGACAGTAACTATACCGTAGGCTACTTCGATTAAGGTGCTTTTAATTGAGTATTTAATCCTACTTATTAGGCTACTTCTACTCAACCACAATTCAGAGTCAAGTAGGCTATTGTACATTTTACTGAACTATTTATTTTATAGCTTTAGTTACTTTGCAGTTTCAGATTAATACAAAATAATATGAATACATTATGATGTGTTAAAGTGGATAAAGATGAGACTTTGTTGTTCCCGTGGTGAAATTCACAATAGCTACCTGCCAAGTCAAACTTTGGCTGTTATTTTGGTGAAAGTAACTCAAAAGTAGTGTAAAGCATTATAATTCAGAGACAGTAATATTGTAATGTAACTAATTACTCTCAAATGACAGTAACTAGTAATCATTTATTACATTTTGGAATTAACTTGCCCAACACTGGTCAGGGTTGTAAGGTGAATCAGCACTTGGTATAAACGTTGTGGTGTCCCTTTGACCTGTCTTGAGTGTGGCTCTGGTGAGCTGGGCCGTGCTACGCTTCGCCGTCACGTCATGTCGCGCTGAACTTGTTCCTGTATTTTTTTTTATTTTATTTTTTTTTTTGTGGTAAAGTCTTAAGTTTTTCTTTTAGAGGACTTAAAAAAGGTCTTAAAAGGCCTTAAATTTGCTGTTACAAAATGTGCAGATACCCTGAGGAAGACTGCAATAAAATACTGCATGCAGAAATCTGTTTGTTTTAAATCATAGGGGAAATGTATTGCCAGCAAAAAATGTAAACAAGCAGCGTGTGGTTCACAAACGTTAAACAAACAAAATAATCACTGTCCAACAAAACACGTGTGGCAAGAGCTCAGATGACCCAGAAAACCCAGTTGATTAAGAGGATGACAGACTTAGCAAATCTGAACGCTTGCTTTTAAACTAAATATGTAAACCAAAATAAAGTTCAAAAAGATAACATGCTTACGTTAATGATGATCTTAAATAAATAAAATTTATAAGCTTTTTCTGGTGGTTGTTTACCTTTTGAAGAAGATATAGTTGTGGTCATATGTTTATGAACCCATGCCAAGTTGACTAAAAAGAGGAATAAAAAAAACATCTTTGGAAATTGATCTTAATGCCTTAATTAAAAAATGAGGACAAATCCAACCTTTAAGGACACCAATTTTCTTTGTGAATGAATAATGTATCGTAAATAAATAAATGTTCTTCCTTAAAATACAGGGGGCATAAGTGAGTGCACCCCTATGTTAAATTCCCATAGAGGCAGGCAGATTTTAATTATTAAAGGCCAGTTATTTCATGGATCCTCGATACTATGCATCCTGATAAAGTTCCCTTGGCCTTTGGAATTAAAATAGCCCCCACATCATCACATACCCTTCACCATACCTAGAGATTGGCATGGTTTTATGTCTGTTAGCCTAATAGCTGGTTTGATTTGCATTGAGAGATGATTTTATTGAAAGTACCCCATGCCAGTCTCTAGGTATGGTGAAGGGTATGTGATGATGTGGGGGCTATTTTAATTCCAAAGGCCAAGGGAACTTCATCAGGATGCATAAAAATCTGCCTGTCTCAGTGGGAATTTAACATAGGGGTGTACTTACTTATGCCCCCTGTATTTTAAGGAAGGGGGCATCCAGGGAATTTATTTACGATACATTATTTAATGTACCAATGAAAATTGGTGTCCTTAAAGGTTGGATTTTTCTTCAGTTTTTTAATTAAGCCATTAAGATCAATTTCCAAAGGTGCTTTTTTATTCCTCTTTTTAGTCAACTTTAGCATGGGTATGTAAACTTATGAGCGCAACTGTATCTGTGTCTTTAGGAAATGCGGTCGTGCAATACGGCCAACTGTTACGGCCCCTTTATCCTGAATGGTTCGTGATTGTGGTTCATCAAACCACATTATAACACTCTCGTATAAAGGGGTGAGTTCAGAAAGTGATTGATTTCTGATGGAATGCCCTTTTGGTCATTTGTAACACACACACACACTACACAGTGCGTTTAATTATCTTTGTGGGGACCCATCATTGACATAATGCATTCCCTAGCCCCTTACCCTAACCTTAACCATAACTAAATGCCTAACCTTAACCCTTACCCTAACCATAACCTAATTCTAATCCTAAAACAAAGTCTTAACCCTCAAACAGCCCTTTAAACATGTGGGGTCCAGCATTTTGGCCCCACAAAGTTGTCGGGACCCCACAAGTATACTGTATACTCATAAGTGTAGTTGAACACACACACACACACACACACACACACACACACACACACACACACACACACACACACACACACACACACACACACACACACACACACACAGTCACCTGACAGTACTAGGGGTTCTGACATACAGAGTGCATATTATTGAATGTGGCAGCAGTTAAACAATAGCACAGCTAAATTATTAACAGCTTTTACTTTTGCTGCATTAATATTTCAGGAGTGACTTCCTCAGCTTACCATTCCAAGCTATTGAGTGCAACTTGGCAGGAGTGAGACCAAAAGGTAATGCTCTTGTCTTAAAAACATGATCGCACAGCACAAAGGCATATAACTAAGACAAAGTTGAAACTCAAAAAATGTTGTGAATTATTCTGAAATCTCAATTGATGGCCTTTTTTTATTCTCTAAATGTCCTGTCCCCTCAGGAGAGGTGTGGACCGAGGCAGCCTTGGATGAGTTTGAGCAGCTGACATGCTGTGCCTCCTGGAGACCCCTGCAGGCCAAACTCTGCAGCTACTCCCACTCTGAGGTCTCCTCCTGGCCCACTGTCAAGCTCTACAACAACAGTGAGGGCAAGGTCAGCTAGCATTCTTTCTGTTAATATTATATTATGTAAAATGACAATTAGACAATTGTGAAATAATTACAATTACAACAGCGGGAGTGCAGCAGGCGCGAGTAGTGAAAACACGGAATAGAGTTTAATTAATATGGACTTTTTTGAGCCAAGTGGAATGGATTTGAGGAAGCAGCAGCATGGAAGTCAAGGCTGTAGCTGAAATGCAGAATGGAGCTTAATTTATTTGGCCATTCCTCAAGTGGAATGGATTTGACTGGCGGTGCTCTGAAAAGTGAACAGACAAGGGAGTGGGTCTGATATCATCGGTCTTAAAAAGTGTGTGGGACTTGTCCAGGGCTTTTAAATGAACTTTTTTGATCACTAGCCAACACAGCTAGTAGATTTTTAAAGTTACCAGCCAATCAGATTTTCCACTAGCCACGTTTTTTTTTTTCTTTCTTAACTAACTTTATGTCTTAATTTCAGCTCCTCTGGTTTGTTTGGCTCCGTTCGTCCTCTCCATTTCAGCGTAGCTCATAAGTACCATGCACGCTACGCACATAGCCGACGGGCCACGTCACGACTTAGTGTTCATGGGAAATGTAGGATTAGTGCTACAAGCCGTGTTGCCAGATAGAACTTCACAATATATTGTTGTTTTTTTTATCGTCATCGCTATATCAACTGGTGCAATATACGCATCGCGAAAGGCTGCGACATATCGTGATAGACACTCAGAGATTTTAAGAGTAAGTTGAAGAATATAGCAGTAGAAAACTACTTTTTAAAATGTTACGGTCGTTCTTTTTTTAGTGCTCCCTTTTATGTTTAATTCAATGTTCAATTTGTTCAATAAAAGAATGTTAGAAATGATTTCCTTTCGTTTGTTTCAAAAAAAATTATATTAGAAGAATTCTGAAAGCAACAGAAATGCAGAACTGAGTACGCTTTAATATCTGTTTATCGCAAGTAATATCGTTATCGCGATATTCAACAATCATATCGCATATTTTCCTCATATCGTGCAGCCCTAATGCCAGATAAATATTACATTTCCAAGCCAAAGACACACAAAACTGCCCAATTTTTTTTAGGCAGAAAACAGGCCGATCTACAAACCCTGACTTGTCGCATCATTTCTGCAGCCGGCCGATTCAAACGGATGCTTCGCTTCATTTATCACCGGCCAAACTGGCTAGTAACTTTAAAATGTTACCTGCCAAAGTTCATTTTTACCCACCTTTGGCAGCTTGGCAGGTGTCAATTTAAAGCCCAGGTCTTGTCCCACCCACATACAATGGTTCCGACGCCCATGGCCCTTGCACACATCTTGTAAAACTGTCTTTTCTAGACTGTAGATATTGGTGAGGAGCTCGTACGCCTGGGCCATGCTGTCAGCTTCCAGGAAGTGGTGAACGGGAAGACTGAGGGTGACAATCTGGGCTGTCTCCAGAGGATGCTGGTGAGTCACTGAACACACCGACATTTGGATTGGCTTCATTAACACTGAAAAGGATCAACAAAAAACTGTTGACTGTAGTTTTATTTCTGGCCAATATTTTATGCCACCGTTTAATATCTTTTAACCAGATTTCCACTCTTGTCAGGTTTTAATCTAGATTTAAGAGATACTTATTATTTTTTATTTAGAACCAGAGTTATAATAAGTAGAATAATGTTGACACTAAATGTTTATGCAGAATTTTATATAGCGCTGAAACGATGAATCTATTGACAGAAAATAATTTGGCAACAATTTTGATATTCCTTTGATATGACTTATTGGGACATTAGCTTATTCACCGTATCCCCCAGAGTTAGACAAGTCAGTACATACCCTTCTCATCTCTGTGCGTGTCGTAACTCTGGAAGGCTGTACTGAGGCAGTGGTGCTTTGAGCCAAATGCTAATGTTGACACGCTAACATCCTTACAATGACGTTTCTGGTTCAGATTGTATTGTACTCTCAGACCACACATTGTGGTATGGAGTACAAAACACAAAACGAAACATCAGCAAAAAGGTAAATAGCCAGAATGGATCTTAGGGGCAGGACGTTGCCTAAAAAGGCACCTAGTCAACGCACTATCCTTGAATAATCTGTCTGTAACAACACAAGTTTAAACATGCATCTAACATGCCAATGCTGAGCAGGGTTTACCATGCTCAACATTTTAGGTAAACATGTCAGCATGCTAACATTTGCAAATTAGCGCTAAACACAGCGTACAGCTGAGGCTGATGTGAATGTTGTTAGTTTTACATGTATTTGGTCATAAACCAAAGTATTGGACAACATGTAAATTTGACCAGATGGTGGTGCTACATAAACAGTCAGAGGATCTCTAAAGATATTACAGTTCATCCT
The DNA here is from genome assembly GCA_023631565.1 of Gymnocephalus cernua. Classification (NCBI taxonomy): domain Eukaryota; kingdom Metazoa; phylum Chordata; class Actinopteri; order Perciformes; family Percidae; genus Gymnocephalus; species Gymnocephalus cernua. The sequence goes on along the minus strand of CM042443.1, from coordinate 27,914,393 downwards.
GAGGGGATCATGCATGAATTAACCCAATTTCATGGCAATCCATCCAATAGTTGTTGAGATATGTAAGTACATTTGAGCAAAAGGTCAACCCTAAGCCGAGAAAAAGTGGTTCTTGTATAAATAAAACATGAAAAATGTGCTGCATTCTGAAATAAGGTGGCCATTATGAAATTATGTTATCAAAAAGTAGAGCAAGAGTAGCAAGATGGCTGCAGAGCCTCATATAACATCCATCAATGGGAAGAGTATTATTCATTTTTTCTAAACTGAAGTGAGCCTGTCATCCAGTCACCACTTTTCACTGACGGTTTGAAACATAACAAAGTTAACTATCAGCTAGATCTTATTTGCAGGTATGAGGGCAGCACAGTGACTCTTATACGGTATTTACAACACCTTACAGCATGAACAGATGAACTTCAGTTAACAGATCTTGTAATGATCTTCGCAGTTGCAATTTAGAAATGGATCGTTTTTTATGTTGTCCCTACCAAACACAATGTAGCCTACTCAGTACTGTCACTGCAACGTGCTCTTAACACTCTAACATCTTCATTTCTTGTCCTATAGGATGACGTGATAGGAGCATCATCAGAGCAAAGTCTCTCCTGTATTAGCTTATCAGGTAAGTACAGTAAAGGGAAATTAGCCAAGAAGTGACGAAATCAATGCAAATATTTAAAAGGTGCTTGGCAACACAGTGAAGATTGGTTGTCTGAGCAGGCATCATCAGTGTCTTCTACATGTTATCCACATATCCTGAGATCTGAAGAGCAACATAATGTCTGTGTGAAACACAGTCCCTCATCTACAGTCACTCAGCTTTGCACACTCAGGTCCAGCCAAAAATGATTCACATTATTGAGTCATCACCCACACTAACCCACACCACCAGCTGCCCTAATTCTGATGTTGCTGTGCCAGCGCTGCAGCTCACAAACTCACAACTTCCTTTTCCCTCCTAACTTCATATTTGGTGAGTTCCTAACCAGTGAGAAGATAATTGGGGACAACACCATATTAGAAGGAAGTAGTTATGAAACCCAGTCCAGACCAAAGATTTGCGACGAGACAAGTGTAAACTTGCAACTACTTGCAATGTGTCGGTCTGCAGCGTTCTGAAACCTGCCAGTTCACACCAATGTGACGAGACAGTGTGTCATCTCCATAGCAACGTCTCTTTGTACTTCCATCCTAGCCAAGGGGGTAAGCGAGCATCCGGAAAGCGTACCTCCTATGGCGAGATTCTGAGGCTAACAAGCCATCACCCGCCGTTAGCATCCCATTGACTGCCATACATTTTGACGTCACTTTGACAGCCAATAACTTTACATCTGAAGCGTTTAAAGACTCTATTTGTCCATTGTTTATTTCTAAAGAAACACGACAATGTATAAAAGGCTCCATTACCTTGTACCTCACGTTATGGCTCCGTAGCAGACGTTTTTATAAAAATAGGCTAACGATTGTGTCATAACCACGAGACTTACTGTCGCACAGTAGAGAAATGACCGTATAGTACAGGAGAAGCTCGCAGGCAATCAGGGGGACGAGGGAGAAGAGCCCATAGAGAGTCCATGAAAGCAGAACAAAATATTTCAGCAACGTTTCGATGGATTGGAAATACTTTGGTATGTGGCAAGTGAATTCATATGACGTAACATTTATTCTGAATGGTTGAGATTTCTCTTGGCACAGCTACCAGAAGACTTACAACTTTCTAACAGGTTGCTCACGTCATACATGCGTCGTCAAGCTCAGTTTGCAGCTGCGCAGTAACGCTCAGCCATCACCGGAAAAGTGCTTCTAATAGACTTCACTGGTCTCTGTCGAAGACTATGGCGTCGCTGTGTCCATTTCTTTAACTGTCTATGGTCCTAACTTCCGACTTCCAGGCTTTTTGTAGCAAAATATAATATTTGTCGCGTCTAAATATGAAAGTGGATAACGGTTGTAATAGGGGTGGAACGGTACACAGAAGTCACTGTTCGGTTCATACCTCGGTTCAGACATCACGGTTCGGTTCGGTACATTGGAGGGAAAGGCAAAACAAAAATGCAGAAGGCAATTTTTTATATTGTGCATGTCTCAGGCTGTACCACCTAGTGTCATCCAGTCTCACCCCTGAGCTACCTGCAACAGCCTGAAGTGTATAAAGTAAGATGTTAACAGTAAACAATAAGTAGGCTACCTCACATCATCTCCAGACTCCATCTGGAACTTGTAAACAAAATAAGACAATCAGCTAGTAGTATGATTATGGGAGACAAGCGCTGCTCTCATATGTGAATGCACAGAGCAGGGATGTTAAAAGAACAGCTTCGGTTACACAGAGCAGGTGACAAGTTTTGGCGTTAGCTTCACACACTACAGCTAACGGCAAAGCAAACGGGCTGGAGGCCATTTGTGGTCGAGACAAGAAGGGATCCAGCTACGTCCGTGTTTGGTTGTGTATGGAAGGGACTAGTTTGCTTTGTGTGGACTCACTGGACCCAGAGTGATAGAGAAAGACTATCGGCTCTGACTGGACCGACTCGACATGTAGGCGGAGCTCGGGAGGTTCAGAGCTAGGGGGGGGCTACAGATTAGGTGTCAGTGTCCCTAAAGAAGCGCATATCTAACAGTAGTTCCACATTACATTAATACATTTTTATTTTATTTATTTTTATACCGTGTATTCTCCGTGTTAATTCATGTACCGAACCGAGACGCCCGTACCGTTTCGGTTCAATATGAATACATGTACTGTTCCACCCCTAGTTTGTAATAGTGAGATGCTTGCTACAGTTACATTTCTAGTGATGAATCAGCGACATATACGTTTTATTTTCTCTGATTAACAGCTTTGTCCTGGGCGCTCCCTATGGCGTTATTTTTTAGTCAAAAGTTATGAGCGTGTAAGACATGCTCACGAGCACATTATGTTATTTCACACGCGCAAAAATGAACCTTCAGCTGGCATGATAAAAGTACTCGCGCACAAATTCAACAACCGAGAGGTGTAGGTAGCTGCGAGCGAGCGCCTGGCTACTCTTACTCTGCTTGTACAGTGGAATCCTGCTCGCGCGCAGCGGCCTTCTGCTCGCGGAGTGCTGTTTTGCTCGCAGAGAGGATTTCTGCTCGCTCGAGTACATGACTTTTGACAATTTGGAGGCGGAAACCAAGGAGGGCACTGACCCTCTTACGATTGGTCACTTTCACACAGGGACATCCTTGATTGACAGCTCTCATTACAGGAAGCACGGAGTCACAGTATCTGACGGAGTTCAGTCATTCAGTTAACACTGCACAGTGGACGGAATGGCGGCGACACCTGAAGATGTAGATGTAAGTGATATTGATGATATGATGGGGGCTGTGTGTTTGACATTGTTATAGCAATTTAATCTGAAATTTGTTGAGAATAAACTCATTAAATATTGAGAATAAAGTCGTTGTATTTCAAGTTTTTTTCTCAATATTTAATGAGTTTTTTCTCGAAACACAGCGACTTTATTCTCAATATTTAATGAGTTTATTCTCAACAAATTTCAGATTAAATTGCTATAACACTGTCAAACACACAGCCCCCATCATATCATCAATATCACTTACATCTACATCTTCAGGTGTCGCCGCCATTCCGTCCACTGTGCAGTGTTAACTGAATGACTGAACTCCGTCAGATACTTTGACTCCGTGCTTCCTGTAATGAGAGCTGTCAATCAAGGATGTCCCTGTGTGAAAGTGACCAATCGTAAGAGGGTCAGTGCCCTCCTTGGTTTCCGCCTCCAAATTGTCAAAAGTCATGTACTCGAGCGAGCAGAAATCCTCTCTGCGAGCAAAACAGCACTCCGCGAGCAGAAGGCCGCTGCGCGCGAGCAGGATTCCACTGTACAAGCAGAGTAAGAGTAGCCAGGCGCTCGCTCGCAGCTACCTACACCTCTCGGTTGTTGAATTTGTGCGCGAGTACTTTTATCATGCCAGCTGAAGGTTCATTTTTGCGCGTGTGAAATAACATAATGTGCTCGTGAGCGTGTGTTACACGCTCATAACTTTTGACTAAAAAATAACGCCATATCTCCCTCTCTTCAGTCACTCTCCAGCTCGCTCCACCGTACGTGCTCGCGGGTTGAGCCTCCATTAACAGTTTGTAACAGAAATAAAGTGTATTATGGATCATTTTATTGAAGCTGACTTTACCAGCTGACATCTCTATTGGCTGGTGAAACAGGTGAGGTCTCTTACGTTCTAAAACCAGCCTCTGGAGACTCAACCAGCTGAGTCGCAGCGTCACCATCAGCTAGTTTGAGTCGAGCTGAGACGGGCCGGTACAGACCGCTGAAACATTTCTCTGCGACGTTCTAAAACGCTTTTGTCTCATCGCAAATCTTTGGGCTTAAAGGAGACCCCGAGAATTAAATGTTGAGTCCAGACAGAACCACAGAAAGTTTTCACTCGTGTCCTGACAGTTCTGCTTCAGCACAACCTCCACACCTGCCCACACCCCCACAAGCTGGGACTTCAGTCAAAGTGATGAGTACGGAGAGAATATTTGTGAACAAGGAGATGAGGAGGATAAAGGAAGAGATGACGGCAGAGATAACAATGTGATTATGTTGAGTGCTTGCTGCAGCTGCTGTTTTCTGTAAGGAAGCTGCTGGGATCTTATTTACATGGGACTCAGTAATACTTGTGGAAACATATTTCAGCCCAAAGATGGAGAGCAGGATCAGCTGGAAAACAATCACTGAACCACTGCTGTGTGCTCACAGCAGAAATACCAAATCCAACTCCCATCCTCAGTCCATTAACACGTTAATGAAGTAAACAACGTCCACAGCAGTGTATTTTTCATTTTATTTTATTTTAACTGTTTAAAAAAAAGAATAGGCAACATGATGCCGGGAAGACAAGTGGGAAAAACTATTTTGACAATTACCACCATATGTTTACCCTCAAGATCCAATCAATATCCAAAATATTAGCCTTTTAGATTTATAATCCCATAAAGTAGGCTACCCCCAGGTGTAGGGCTAGCAAAGCTGATAATGGTCATCTGGTTAACACCAGTTTTTAGCTGTGCCTGTCCTTCTTTTGCCGTACCTGAAGTTGCTGCATTCTGGCTGCGGTCTGTAGATTCCTTCATGCACAACTCGTATTCTTTCAGATGTTTCATACCAAATGTTGTAACAGCGGCCATGCTGTGTATTGTTTAGGGTCCTCGCCACCACGAGACAAATCGGCGTTCCAGATTGAACATGTATGTACATGCTGGACTTGAATGGCCTTCTTTTGACTGAATGTACTGCCAAACAACACTTGTTCTGCTCACCGTTCCATTTTCACTTTCTCACAGCCTACTGCATTGAAGGCTCCACCTACGTAAACACCTTCCTGTAATCAACAGCGCCGTCATTACGTCGACCAGCGTAGCGCACGTAGTGCAAGCGTACGGTTCGGTGGGAAAAGATTCTAAGGTTCGGCAGAAACCGAACCCTGTCAAAAAGCCCAATATCAGCCAAATCCTGGATTCGGTGCATCCCTGGTTTAATGTGTGTGCAACTGTACTAACAGAGTGAAAATTGTGAATTTCCCCTTGCAGAATAAATAAAGGCATGTCTTCTATCTGTAAATCATTACATTGTGATTCTGTGCCAACTTTCTGCACTGTGGTAAATAAAAAAGAAAGTCCAGTTCTAATGTTGGTAGAGTGATTTTTGAATGATCATTAACTGGAATGTTGTTGTGTACCTCAGAAGCTGCTTCAATCTCAGGAAGCGTTGATGATGTCATAGACAATGAGCTGCTCTGAGTCCAAAGATGTACGTAAATATCAAGGTATTCCTGGCTTGGTGACTGAATGAGTTTTAATATTCTCCAAAGAGTGTATTTATGAACTGTTATGTCTGTGAAAACATTGACCTCTCCTGTTTTCTTCCAGCACTGACCACCCCACTTGCTCAAATAAGATGTTTCCTTGTCTGACCCAAACTCAACCGCATAAATCCTCATCGTGAATCCTTACCAACAATTCTTTCAGCCATATTAATTTTATTGTTGTTACTTGAGTACAATTCTTATGTTTTAACTTTATGCCAGCCTGTTCCGTTCTGTACCCATTGCTGCTTTGCTTAAATGTGTTGTTACTATATTTTGTGTTCAAGTGGAACAAAACAAAAAAAAATTGCCAGTATTATTTTTGAAGCACTATGATGAGTCAGTGGAATGAGAAGGCAGCTGTTTAGCTAATGTCTACTTTTGTTTTCTACCTGTATGCATATTGAGATTTAATGGCCTAAATATTGGGCTTCACAAGTTATTATATTTTGGAAATAAAAACCATAGTAGTATTGAATGAGGTCTGCAGATTGTGTTGAGTATAAAAAAATGTGGCATCTACTGTATAATTAACTAAGGACGAAGGAAAGTGGTAGTTTGTCTTCAGGGGTGTAATAGACTGAACTATATATAATAAAGGATTTATTTTATGTCAAGGATTTTCTGTGTCTTTTACTTTGAAATGCTGTTCATAATATAAATATATATATTTCAGAATTATAGTGTATTAAGAGGAGCAATGGAAAAAAAATTAAGCTCTACCTTTTCTCAAGCGTACCTATCTTGAATCTTAGTGAGCAATATCAAACAAATACAACTGAGGTTAATGTAAAAAAAACAACTAGTTCTACAATGAATATTACCTCTATTTATATTGGTGTTTGTCTGACACGAGTGATGTGGAGAAGTTTAAATCTGTTATGTTCTAGTCTATTAAATCGAAGTGGCCATTCATTCATTTCCATTGCAGAGTCTACTGTTTTGTTTCTGCGTGGGTCGATGACCTCCATTTCGGATTGACCAATCACATGAAAGTAGGTTACGATCGCACATGCGCAGATGCAGCAGAGTAATTTGTTGATATCCTGCTTGGTAGTATTCATTTAGACTTTGGTTTTTCAGAGCCAAATTTATCCCCAGCCTCGGGGTTTTAATTATTTGCATTGGGCGGCACAGTTGACTAGAACGTTATCTATATGAAGGGCTAATGGAAGACACAAGGGATTTGGTGAGTACATTTGAAACATTTTAGGGCCGCGAGCCTCTTATAGAGGATTTGCTAAGGCTAGCGCTGCTCCTTTGTTGTTATCTGTTTATGGTAACATTAGCTAGCTAGTGGATCAGCCAGCGTTAAAATTAGCAAGTTTCCCAAAAAACAAAACGGGTATATAAATAAAATAACCCTACACTTATTTCACTGCATATGTGTAGTTTGCTGGACAATTGTGGTATGCTTTTGTGAATTAAAATTGGAAAAACAGGCTTCCGCTAGCAAGCTGTGCTAAGGCTAGTTAGCATTAAGAGCTATTTCCAATAAGGCCGCCCCTTATTTTATCTTATGTATTAGCTTTGTATGCATTTTGTGCATCTTACATTCAATGTAGTAACGTTAAATCTTCACTGGCTGGTGCATCGTTTTGTTTTTTTGAGCATTCTTGTTGGCTAAATGATTTTTGTTAGCGCAGCCAGTTCGGGTGTCACCTGTGATGCTCAGAGGAGGAAGTAACGCTAGACAGGCTATGTGATGTCAACAAACATTTTAACACTGGTTAGGATCATGCACACCTAATGAGCAAGACCTATTTTGAATTTTCAGGTATTCATGGCAATAATTATAATTAGATTTAGCTTTTCAGAGCATCTTTTTTTATAGCAGTTTCTCATTGGCTTCTACAGCCAGCTTCCCCGGTCACATTCCAAAGCTGATGACATATTAAAGAGACCAGAATATCATCTAGGGGAAATTAGTGAATAGAAAATGACTACATATTAATGGCCTTCTGACCATTAATATGGGCTATTGGTATGACAGCCTGCACACAAATTCTTAAAATGACAGATGAATTGTATTTTGTATGTATGCATATTTGTATAGATTTCGTTTGTGTATTTCCTGCTATGGACCTACTTGTGAGTCTGAAATAAAGAATTATTATTATTATTATTATTATTATTATTGTGCAAAAGCAATACAGTGCCCTAATTTGTTTTGTTATTAATGTCACATTTTCCTTTACAATATCGACCGGTCTTGTAGCACTACTGTCTGTTAATTGCTTGTTTACTATGTTTTGTTTGTACATTTGTCTTTTAAAAAATTTAATAAACAGAATTAAAAAACAACAACCATCTGAGAGCTGAAATAAGAGTGTAAGTACATTTTTAAGCAAAAATTGCAAAAAGGCACTGGTCCCTGCTTCTCAAATGCAAATATGGGCTGATTACCTTTTTGAGTTCTATGAAAGTAAACTGAATATATTTTAGCTTTGGATGGTCTTCAGACACAAGGAGACATAAAGATTTGATGTCCCCTTTGGATTTGGGAAACTGTGATGGACATTCCACAGTTTTACGACATTGTATTGACCCAACAATAAATAACATCAAAACATAACCAAAAGATGAATTGTTGAAGAAGAAAATTGTTAGTTGCAGCCTTAAAGTATTCTATTCATTCAGACTCTAATGCCTTTTTGTCATTTCCTTGATTGTCAAGGCTGAACGCACCCCGCGTTCAGAGCGTAAGCGGAGAGACTCATTCGGGATGTTTGATGGCTATGATAGCTGCAGCGAGGAGTCTACCAGCAGCTCCAGCTCGGAGGACAGCGAGGATGAGGTAGTGCCCTCCATCCCTGCCAGCCTGCCCATCATCAAGAACAATGGTCAAGTCTACACCTACCCTGATGGCAAGGCTGGAATGGGTTAGTACATGGAAATATGTTTGAAATGTATGCTTCCTGTGGTGCTCAGGAATAGGGCTGGGTAGCAATAATTCAGTATGATCACATATATATATATATATATATATATATATATATATATATATATATATATATATATATATATATATATATATATATTTATAGTTATAGTCTTTCAATGGAATCATATCGTGATGAAATCATATATCGTGAAATACAATACGTTGTCTAAATTGATAAAAACATACTAAGTTTTCTCAGAAAATCTGTTGAGAAACATTTTGAGGGAATATCATTTGAAGAATTGCAGATTTTTTTTAACACTATTTTTGTGCATGCATGTAAACATATGTCAGTATATAGCTTGAAAGAATATTTTGTGAAAGCACCCATTGTCAACCCTACAATATCGTCGCAATGTTGATATCAATGTATATGGTCAAGAATATTGGGATATCCGATTTTCTCCATATCACCCAGCCCTAGGGCTGGGTGCTGTATTCAATACTTATTAGGCACCGACAGAATTGTCTCAAATGTATCGAAAAATGCCTCGTCATTCAGGAGTAAATCTCATCAACTAGTCAGTGAGCCAATAAGCACGCAGCATGCTTCTACCAAGATCTGATCATGTCTGTGATTGGCTGTCTAACGTTACATGTCGTAGAGACACCCAGGAAAAACTCTACGTTACACAGAGACAGGCTCAAGTAAAAATAAATAAAACGATTTGCGCTGTAATTATATGATATATCGACTCAATATCGGTATCGCAATATCACGTTGCGCAATATTATATCGAAAGGGGTTGCAATATTTTGCTCATTTTGTGGAGCGCTGCGTCCCGTCCGTTGACTGTGTGGCTTAGTTGTGTTTGTGTTATTTAGAGCCTGCTTGAAACGCTGTAATGATCATGTTTCATTGGTCAGTTACCGTGCCACTTGCACATGTTAGTGCACGTCAGCGCACGGGTCCACTACGTGACAAACCCTATGGAGCGTATAACGTGTGTGTAAGTGAAGAAATAGATAAGACAACAAAACGGAACGAATCAGAGAAGGGAAAGAAAAGTTGTGTCCTGTTCTCTTTATATATATATTTTATACTGTCCAACCAGTAAAACATATCCTGTTCTCTTTGTTTATATATTTTATACTGTCCAACCAGTAAAACATATCCTGTTCTCTTTGTTTATATATTTTATACTGTCCAACCAGTAAAACATATCCTGTTCTCTTTGTTTATATATTTTATACTGTCCAACCAGTAAAACATGTCCTGTTCTGTAGACATGGTCCTTTATTTATTTATTTATTTATTTATTTATTTATTCATTCATGTTGGACCAGTCCAATATGACCGTCAGTTGAAATAAACCTTGTGTTGTAAGAAAACTTGTTTTATTTGTTATGAATCTATTTTGATGTGTTTTCCCTTAACTTATGTAATTTTACATATGTTTAAAAATATCAATTGCAATATCACATTGTCAATATTGTGCAATCCTAGGCGTAATGTTTTTGTTGTTTTTTTAGTGTTCCAAAATTGGTATCGAAATGGGTATCGTTTATGAACCGGTATCAAAGTCCTAATAATCCTATGTGTTAGGATAACTATGATTTGCCAGCATGATATAGTCTGATAATTTTAACAGATGATATGTGTCTGTCTTGTGGTTTCACAGCCACTTGTGAGATGTGTGGGATGGTTGGAGTACGAGATGCTTTTTATTCCAAAACCAAGCGCTTCTGCAGTGTGTCCTGTTCTAGGAGTTATTCCTCAAATTCCAAAAAAGCTAGCATCTTGGCAAGACTCCAGGTAAGTATGCATACTACAACAAATTATTTATTTTTGTTTTACTCTACAACAAATGATTTAAGATCAAACCTATATTATTGTACAAATATTGATGTGTGCTTTGTTTTACAAGGGCAAGCCACCAACAAAAAAGGCGAAAGTCTTGCAGAAACAACCTCTTATGGCAAAGTTGGCTGCTTACGCCCAGTACCAAGCAAGCCAGCAGAACCAGGCCAAATCGAAAGCTGGTATGTTATCAAAAATCAGTAACGATGATTAATAGGGTAACTATGCTGCTGTTTAGATATACTCCTGCTTTACACTCTGTCTTGTTTCTGCCAGTGGTCCCTGCAGAAACCTTTGAATGGGGTCGGTATATCTGTAGCAAAAACACGATTGGAGCTCCAGTTAGCTGTTTCAAGCATGTAAGTAAAAACTGGAGTTGAGTAGGTAGGGACCTTTCTTGACTGAATCATTTCACTGCTTCCTCTGTGCTTCAGGCCCCTATGGGGAAATGCTGGGGAGACATAGAAGAAGGAGTGAGGATTGAAGTGGTCAACACTGATTCCAACCTCTCCACTAAGGTGTACTGGATAGCAGAAATCATTAAGCTAGCAGGTAAGACTACTTCTTCAGATTGCCAAAGGAAATTTCATTATAGGACAAATTATTACACAAAGTTCTACAATGAGCAGCAGCACACAAACATGAAAAAGATTACCAATAAAAATATTACAGTGCAAATCCGCCATCATAGTAGCAATTCTCTAATGTACAAACGCGCCTGGCTTTTAAAGGGAATGGGAGGTGACACTGATTGGTTTATTGCATGTTATGCCCTAAACGCACCTGCGCCAGGCGTGCGCTTAGATCGTTAAAATAAGGCCCTAACAGCATCGGCTATGTCAGAATGTTCTGATTTTTCTGCATCCTTTTTGAATTTTTATTTATTTATTATTTCTGTAAATAATTGGTGGGAGTAGCAGATCTGGTTGAAATGAGTATCACAGTACTTTTTTTTTCCAATACAGATGTATCACAATACAGCAGATGCATGCACAATCACATGTAAAATAAACCCATTGAGGTTTAATGTTTGTGTGCATTTGTTGCTGGTGTTTTGTCCAGGCAACAACCTACACCTGACTTCCTGACGCACCCCCGTTTTTCCAACTGCAACTATGCAGTGAACTCCAGGCACTTTCGCCGCTGTCAGCAGACTCCGCTCATACCGCTATTGAAGCTTACTGTGAAAACACAGCCGACCCAGCCCACTGTTCGGCTCATTTTATGTAACCAATGCAGCATGTAAGCATGTCGGAACCAGAAAGCCAGACGGCCAACCAATGGGTGGCAGGCTAGTTGCTAGCTTGCTAACTCCTCTATGCCCCCATGCCACACTGGTCACAAAAAGGGAGCCGAACAAAGTTGTCGGAGTGTGTGGATGACGCATGAAGTTGTTCAATTTGACTAATTTAGCGGCTGGCTCTCTCTGCCTCGTAGCAGTACAACTTCACTGCTCGTTTGGCCGTCACTGCAAAACCTCACCTCTGCGACTTTTATATAAGTCGGTTTATATGACAAACTTCATTTGATGATGAAGACCATGGGCTAGAGTTTAAAAGTCTGGAAGAAGCAAGTAAGTGGCCAATGGGCATTGCTGTGTGTCGTTGTGCAGGGTTCAAGGCTCTCCTGCGGTATGAGGGCTTTGACAACGACAACAGTAAGGACTTCTGGTGTAATCTCTGCATCCCTGAAGTGCATCCGGTGGGATGGTGTGCTTCAAGTGGCAAACCCCTTGTACCTCCAAAAAGTGAGTCTTGTGCCAAATTTGTCTTGTTCTTGAATGCCTATGTTTTTAGATGGTTGTTGTTGTTGTTGTTGCTGTAACCAATTGTTACTGTTTATTTTTGTAATCTCCCTTACAGGCATACATCATAAGTACTCTAACTGGAAAGCCTTTCTTGTGAAGCGTCTCACTGGAGCTAAAACACTGCCACCTGACTTTAATGCCAAGGTGAGACACAAATGCCTTCATTTTAACAAGATTGTTTTTGATGGCCAGTGCCAATATCTTTAAATCAGAACAAGCTGGAAGCTGATGTTTTTATGTTAATTAAACATCTCCAAATTTGATAATGATTTCAGGAATGATTGGACAAAAGTACTTACTCTTAACGTTTATTTGTGTTGAACATGACATTACTCTAAAACTCACTCTATACATAATAAATATAACAACTATGAAAAACAATGTATCAGTTACATGTTCCAATCTTCTGGTTTTCGATTAAATTTATAGTGTCAAATCATAACAGTAGTTATCTTTACATACACTTTACAGATAGAGTAGGTCTATCTCTCTGTAATTTACAAAGACCCAACAATCCCCCCCACCCCCAGGAGCAAGCGTTTTGTGGCAAGGAAAAGCTTCCTTTTAACAGGCAGAAACTTCAGACAGAGCCAGACTCTTGGTGGGCGGCCATCTGCCGCTGCCTGTTGGGACACAGCGACACTGATACAGATATACACGTACCTGGCACTATATCCAGTGTATTGCAAGGGGGGATTTAATTCTTAATTTAATTCTTGCATGTTTTGTTTTGTAGTGCATGATCATAAAACAAAAAAAAGCTTTTTTCACAAATAGCACCCTCGATATAGAGCTCAACAGTCCCGCCCACAGCGGGTTCCGGAAGTAAAAATCCAATGCAATTTCTCCATTGACAATTTCAGTATAAGCCATAAAATCGTAACCGTCGATGTTAGACTTAAAACCAGCTACGACATGACTAAGTGATTATATATGCTCATATAGACGGCAAAAGTTTGTGGGGCACTAACCTTGTTTTGAGATAAATGTCTTTTATTCGCGATGTCTTAGATAGGTACTTCATTACCCACAATCCCACAGTGATGCCTCTGATTGGTGGAACTCATGCTGGTGAGGAGGGGGAGGAGGGGGAGCCGCCTGCACGATCCGTCATGCACATGCGCAAGATAATTTTCCGAGGATCTACGACACTGCCCGATTCACGACCTGTTCCACACTTCGGCCGGAAAGCTAACGTTAGTTTAGCTAACAGCTAGTTAGGCTAACCGCTAGCTAACAGCTTGATTCAGTCTAAAATAACGTTAACTCAAACGAAATACTGGGAAAGCAGGCTGCAGCTAATGTAGAAGCTGTTATATATTTAAACGGTTCTTTTCAGGTTTTATTTTGAGGGTCTTTTAAAGTTATTACATGCGGTCTAAGCTAGCGGTTAGCCGAATTAGCTGTTAGCTTTCTAATATAGGAAGAAGTTCCACTCCCTTGTTACTTCCGCGTTCTGAGTTCCACTAGATGGCGCTCACAGGCCAGTGCAGAATGAATGGGACTCTATACCCCCAAAAAAATCCACTTTTCTCAGGATATAATTTTTTGTCTAGTAATTTGAATGTTGCATTCGAAAGGGGAGGCAAAAATACATACTGCTGGGTGTTAGATTTTTTTAAATTGCTTTTTTGTTCTAAAAAGCTTTTTAAAATGTCAATGACGTCATACACATACGGCCATAGATACTGCTTTACGGCGAGCTCTGAGTCGCTTCCTTTTCTCTCTCGAGGCATCAACAACACAGCTGACAGGTTAGACTCTCCCTGTTAATACACACGCTAGAAAGAGGTTTGCTAATGTTTTAACGACCACGCTGAAATATTCACTCTGACATTCTAGTTCCGCTTTGGATGCCGTCAAGCGGGATCTCCGATCGTAATCAGTCCTTCACTGACCAATCAGCATTCATTAGCAGAATGCTAGCATGGTATCTCGACTCAACCAGTAAGAAATCGAAAGGGCATAAGTACTCGTTCATTCAACTTTTGACCTATAATCCATGTTGAACTTGCAAAAACTACAATCAAATCTGAGATTTCTCAACGACAATCAGGCGAAAGAGACAAATTTAGCCGTCTAGCTCCATAGGGTCCCATTCATTTTGCACTGGACCGCGATCGCCCCCAGTGGAACTCTGGTGGAACTGCAGCCAAAGTAGGTACAATGGGGCTGAATGTGGAGTGGAACGGCTTTCCGTAGACGGGCTTTGGCTAAACTAACACTAGCTTCCTTTTATTCAGTGGTGCGCAGTGGTTTGTGGGATTGTAGTTCCTTTGCTCAATATTGAAAATATGTACACAGTCTTGTACCTTTGACTTTTTGGGGATTTTCTGTTCGTTTTTTCACTCGAAATGACACGTTGTATGCTTATGAGTCACGTCGTAGCTGGTTAGCTTAAGGCATGGTCTAAAACTCTTACTATACGGATTCTTCCAGACGTCAATGGGAAAAATTTATGGGAAATTTACTTCCAGAACCCAAGGTCTCTCGGAGTGTGGGCGGGACTGTTGAGCTCTATACAGATATAGAGAAATATGATTCATAGTAATTATAGCAGTGGGTGTGATGGAACAGTGGTTTTGCCTTTTGTTAAATCAATGTACGATTTCTCACCATAGGTACACGAGAATTTGCAGTACCCCTTCAAGAAGCTGATGCGGGTAGAGGTGGTTGATAAGAACTACCTGTGCCGGACACGGGTGGCGCTGGTGGAGCAGGTAATCGGAGGCCGCCTCAGGCTGGTCTATGAGGAGAGCCAGGACGGGTCGGATGACTTCTGGTGCCACATGTACAGCCCTCTCATCCATAATATAGGCTGGTCGCGCAGCATCGGACACCGCTTCAAACGATCCGGTGAGTTTAGAAAAAAATCCAGTTTTCCAGTGAGTGACAGATTAACACACTATTGGTTTTGGTTTATGGGATTTGTTGACAATAGCAAAAATATAGAATGTTGCCAGGATTATCCTTTAAAGCTTTTCAGTATTGGATTATTAATAGATTTCGTTGGACTCGTTTAGATAAAAAGCTATGGAAAATGGCAAAAGATTTTACTTGAAGCAATTTAGTTTTGCACTTTCATAAAGCTGGAGGACGTGGGAGACGGATCTTTAAAAAAGTATGGTCAAAATCAAAGCAGCAGAGGCCCATTTATCCTAACTTTTAGTCATTAGTATCATTCAATCTTAAAAAAATTACAATTTAAATATTCTGGATTATTCATTTCATGCTACTTGATAGAGTTTCTTTGCTATACGCCCCCATTTTTTCGCATAGGTTTTAAGTTATAAGTTTGTGGTCTCCAAGCCAAAGCCAACATATCCTTATTGGCGTCATCATGGTTTTCTCAGACTTGACAAAGCTTTCACAGAGACATAGGAGACATTATATATGGTTTTACAGGTTAAGTAGTACTCTGAGTAGTACAGATGAGTAAACTGACTAGCTTCTAAAAGAATCTTTATTTTTAGCTGCAGTTTGAAATCTGCACTGATCCTTCAAGTACTTTAACTAAAAAACACTGTGGATGCTGTCCATTAATGACATGTTGTGTTCACACTGAAGCCCAGCTCATTATCAGCTTCATCTGTCTGTATTCTCTAAATCATTTAATGGTCATGGAGTTCTTTTTTTATTGTGTATATTGCTGAAGCATCTTCAGCTCAGGCAAGTAATTTTGGTATCAATTTATTTTTTTCAGATGTTTCAAAGAAAATTGAGGGTCAAGTTGATGCTCCTGCACTGTTCTTCCATAAGGTAAAACAAAACATTTTTTTCTTTGTAATCCTAAAACCCTCTCTTTAGAAACAGTCCTACAGCTGTTGTTTAAATTGATAATCAGGCATGTCATTATCAGTGATTGCAGACCTGGACCTAGGGCTGTGCAGTATATTGATATTATATCGATATCGGGATATGAGACTGGATATCGTCTTAGATTTTGGATATTATAATATGACTGATCTGTCCCTGGTTTTAATGGCCGGGTTAAAGTGATGTCATTTTTTTAATTTACCAGACTGTTCTAGATTTTCTATTATTTGCCTTTACCCACTTAGTTATTATATACATATCAATGATGATTATTTAAAAAAAATCTCATTGTGTAAATATTTTGTAAGCACCAATTGTCAACCCTACAATATCGCCGCAATATCAATATTGAGGTATTTGGTCAACAATATCGTGATATTAGATTGTTTTCATATCGCCCAGCTCTACCTGGGCCCTGTTATTCGTATGTGGATAGCTAATTTATCCTGAATAGAAAATGGAGGATTTTTTGGTTCTTCGAAGCTGCTTAAAGTTCATCAGCAACTGTTGTCAGAGCAACAATTTCTTAACCCCAAACCTGCAGAGATAGCAGACTTGTTGACAGTTAACTGGATCGTTTTACGGTGAACCCCTTACATGAATTGATAGTAATGGCTTGCCAACATGTAAGTCATTGAAAAGTCATTATGATCCATTGGTGTAATATCACAATTGAATTTTTATGATCAAGTTACCTTTACTTTACTGTATACATGATTAAAGCACCAATCCAAATGTACTTACTGCAAATTGAGATACTACAAAAAGACCAAAACGTTATGACTGTTAAAGTGCTCATATTATGCCAATTTTCAGGTTCATAATTGTATTTAGAGGTTGTACCAGAATAGGTTTAGTGGTTTATTTTTCAGAAAACACCATATATGCAGGCTTAAAAATCTTCTTCTTCTTCTTCTTCTTCTTCTTCTTCTTCTTCTTCTTCTTCTTCTTCTTCTTCTTCTTCTTCTTCTTCTTCTTCTTCTTCTTCTTCTTCTTCTTCTTCTTCTTCTTCTTCTTATTATTATATGTCTCTTTCACATCCATTGGGGAGACCCTCAGCAGTCTTGTACCATCGTCACTCGTAGTCCGACCACATTCACTGATGTCTAATTATAACTAATGTCTAATAGTTTAACAGTAATGAAAGTGTGGAAATACTGGGGAACAATGTAGAACAAAATAACATCCGTATCAGTGCAGGAGCATACACAAAATGAGACTTGTTTCCCTGAATCTATTGCCCTATTGCATGGTGGTAGTGTTTCGAACACACCTTCCTCATGGTTGTGTCCAGATGGTAAACCGAGATTGGCAAACTCTTGGGAGACTCACTGCCCGGCAGCCTATTCTAACCTTAATGGTTCGAGGTCAATGACTAACCTTCACCATCTCGTGAGAGATTCTCAAATCTTGGGTTACCATCTAGACACTACCCTACCTTATGTATTGCAATCACATGTTGCCTTTATTTCAAAATAAGAGCACACTGTTATTGAAGATAACCTTCAATAGATATCCTTTATCCAGGATTAACAAATCAATCTTCAAACTGTGTTCAAAGAACAACCTAATATTGATCAGAATCAACAGGATTATTTTAGCCTGATAACAGCATGTTAGTCTGGATTAGTTAAGCCACATTTGGGCCAACAGGGCCTGTGTAGATGCTGTGTGTTGCTTTTCATGATCATGTACGAGTAAGATAAGATAAGCCTTTGTCTTCTATAGGATAAATTCATCTTGGGCATTTGAGAGAAACGAAATGGCGACACAATGTGCATAAACACAATAAACATAGTTAACCTACATAGAAACATAATTCTACATTATCTCATCCAGTGCTTCAATGAACATCTAATAAACCTCACACCATACCCCCCTACCTTTCCTCACAATCACAGAAGAACAGAACAGAAGAGAACCCACAACACATCCTCCCCCTCGTATTGCACTTAATTTTGATAATGATTGCACAATTCCCGCCTAACTCGTGCATGCTGTGGTCAATAACTTCTGTATTACACAATGCCCAATTGCATAATACAACAGAAAATATAACATTGTGTGTGTGTGTGTGTGTATATATATATATATATATATATATATATATATATATATATATATATATATATATATATATATATATATATATATATATATATATATATATATATATATATATATATATATATATATTAGGGCTGTCAGTTTAACGCGTTATTAACGGCGTTAACGCAAACCCATTTTAATGCCGATAATTTTTTTAACGCACGAGTAACGCATAGAGAGAGCAACGGGATCTGTTAGTCCACTTCTTTAACTGTCTATGGCCACACCATGTCCCGCCCTACGAAGCAGCTGATTGGTTTGGTTTAGGCATTTCACCGCGAGTGGTGAGGATAGCTGATTGGTCAGGGGATAGGACCTGAACAAATGGAGTTACGTTACCTTCGACGCCTGGCCAATAGTAGTGATTGAAGGGCGGGTCTTGTAATTTCGCAGACCGCAAACAAAACAGACACAAGCCTCGGCCGGTTTTAGCTTGCTAGCCGCGTAGCTTGTAGGCTCGTGACGGCGATTATCTTCAGAGCGAGCGAGTAGTGATTCTACAGTCAGTGAGAGAAACAAATGAGGCAGTACTACCTGTAGTACTACCTGTAGTACTATCTGCAGGACTATCTGCAGTACTACCTGCAATGGAACATCGAGGTAACAGCGTTACATTATGTGACAGATTATTAGATCCAAGTGTGAATGTTAGTGTGAAATTGAACATAACGTATATGACAATGTTGTTTTCAATAAAAAAACAGTCACAAAGCAGCCAATCTACTTTTCCATGCTGATAAGAGAATTAAAATGAGAAAATATAATGGGACAGAAAGAAATCAAGGGACATTTAGAATAGATAAAAATGTGCGATTAATTGCGATTAATAGCGAGTTAACTATGACATTAATGCGATTAAATATTTTAATTGCTTGACAGCACTAGTATCTTTTGGTATGCATTTCAGAAAAAAAATGGTTAGGATTCAGGTGTAATTGCAAATAGTGATTAATCATGATTAATCCACTGAAAATTCTGATTAATTTGATTAAAATTTTTAATCATTTGACAGCCCTAATATATATATATATATATATATATATATATATATATATATATATATATACACACACACACACACACAACCCCAAATCAGAAAAAGTTGGGACAGTATGAAAAACACAAATAAAAAAGAAAGTAGTGATTTCTAAATGTGCTTTGACTTGTATTTCATTGTAGACAATGTGAACACAAAATATTTCATGTTTTGTCCGCTCAACTTAATTTCATTTGTAAATATACATCCTTTCCTGTCATTCAGACCTGCAACACATTCCAAAAAAGGTTGGGACAGGAGCAATTTAGGGCTAGTAATCAGGTAAATTGGTTAAATAATGATGTGATTTAAAACAGGTGATGTCAACAGGTGATTGTAATTATGATTTGGTACAAAAGCAGCATCCAAGAAAGGTCTAGTCCTTTAGGAGCAAAGATGGGCCGAGGATCGCCAGTTTGCCAACAAATACGTGAGAGAATTAGTGAAATGTTTAAAAACAATGTTCCTCAAAGAAAGATAGGAAAACATTTGCTTATTTCACCTTCAACAGTGCACAACATAATTAAAAGATTCAAGGAATGAGGAGGAATTTCAGTGCCTAAAGGACAAGGGCGCAAGCCTAAGCTGAACAACCGTGATCTCCGATCCCTCAGGCGGCACTGCATCAAGAATCGTCATTCATCTATAAGCGATATCACCACATGGGCTCAGGACTACTTTGGCAAACCTTTGTCAAGTACCACAATACGTAGTTACAGCCACAAATGCCAGTTAAAACTGTACTGTGCCAAAAGGAAGCCCTATGTTAACAGTGTCCAGAAGCGCCGACTTCTCTGGGCTCAGCGGCATCTGGGATGGACCATCACACAGTGGAAACATGTATTGTGGTCAGATGAATGAGTATTTCAGGTATTTTTTGGGAGAAATGGACGCCGTGTGCTCCGGACCAAAGAAGAAAAGGATCATCCAGACTGTTACAGCAACAAGTCCAAAAGCCAGGGTCTGTCATGGTATGGGGTTGTGTCAGTGTCCTTGGCAAAGGTAACTTGCACATCTGTGATGGTACCATTAATGCTGAAAAGTACATAGATTTTGGAGCACAATATGCTGCCTTCAAGAAGACATCTTTTCCAGGGACGTCCATGCATATTTCAACAAGATAATGCAAAACCACATTCTGCACACATTACAAAGTCCTGGCTGCGGAGGAAGAGGATACGGGTACTTGACTGGCCTGCCTGCAGTCCCGACCTGTCTCCAATGGAGAATGTGCGGCGCATTTTGAAGCACAAAATGCGACAACGAAGACCCCGTACTGTTGCCCACCTTAAGACTTGTTTGCAGCAAGAATGGGACAAAATTACACCTGAAACACTTCAACACTTGGTGTCTTCAGTCCCTAAACATCTTTTAAGTGTTGTGAAAAGGAATGGCAACATTACAAAGTGGTAAATGCTTTACTGTTCCAACTTTTTTTGAAATGTGTTGCAAGAAACAAAATAGGAATTTTGTTTTTTTGAAAAGAAAACAATAAAAATCATGAGGAACACATTAAAGTATGTGCTGTTGTATTGTCTGCAATGAAATACAAGTCAAAGTACATTTAGAAATATTAGAAATTAGAAATATATATATATATATATATATATATATATATATATATATATATATATATATATATATATATATATATATATATATATATATATATATACACACAACCCAAAATCAGAAAAAGTTGGGACAGTATGGAAAACAAATAGAAAAAGAAAGTAGTGATTTCTAAATGTACTTTGACTTGTATTGTATTAATGTGTTCCTCATGATTTTTATTGTTTTCTTTTAAAAAAAACAAAATTCCTATTTTGTTTCTTGCAACACATTTCAAAAGTTGGAACAGTAAAGCATTTACCACTTTGTAATGTTGCCATTCCTTTTCACAACACGTAAAAGATGTTTAGGGACTGAAGACACCAAGTGATGAAGTGTTTCAGGTGTTATTTTGTTCCATTCTTGCTGCAAACAAGTCTTAAGGTGGGCAACAGTCGTATTGCACTTAATTTTGATAATGATTGCACAATTCCCGCCTAACTCGTGCATGCTGTGGTCAACTTTTGTATTACACAATGCCCAATTGCATAATACAACAGAAAATATAACATAGTATATCTATCTAGCTATCTAGCTATCTATCAAAGTAAAGCCGTATCTAGCTATCTATCAAAGTAAAGCCGTATCTAGCTAGCTATCAAAGTAAAGCCGTATCTAGCTAGCTATCAAAGTAAAGCCGTATCTAGCTAGCTATCAAAGTAAAGCCGTATCTAGCTAGCTATCAAAGTAAAGCCGTATCTAGCTAGCTATCAAAGTAAAGCCGTATCTAGCTAGCTATCAAAGTAAAGCCGTCTCTCTCTCTCTCTCTCTCGGAGCACTGCACCGTGTACGGCACACGCACACTTAGTGGCTGTGGCATCGCTGTTACCTCCACCCATAAACTTCTTTATAACTTTAAAGCATTAAATCTTCAAAATATATGGTCATGCAACACAACAATTGAAAGCTTTGCCTCTCAAGATTCAATTAAGCCTACACACAAAGCATAAGATGATTTATAGCAGTTATACAACTGTAATCAAGTTAAAGAAAATAAATAAATAGACTGCGCAGCTGGTGTCTGTGCATTCATACCTTTTTCATTGTCCTTTATCCACAGAGGTGAGATAATCCCTAAAATGTTGTTTTCATAAATCCACAAGAGTCCAAGGAAATGGAATATCCAAGCCGTTTATTTCAAAATGAGCTGTTCGCCTCAAAATCTTGAAGTTTACGAGCCCTGAGTTACAAAAAAAGACATACGCGATTCCACTTCTGGGCTCTTCAAACGTGTCTCTCTTCTCACTCCAGACGTCTAACGGCCAATGAGCGCATCCATGTTATTCTCTGACGCCTTAGGAATCAAACAAGACCTCTTATAAGTCAATCCGTATCTGGGAGCCGGAGAT
The DNA here is from genome assembly GCA_023631565.1 of Gymnocephalus cernua. Classification (NCBI taxonomy): domain Eukaryota; kingdom Metazoa; phylum Chordata; class Actinopteri; order Perciformes; family Percidae; genus Gymnocephalus; species Gymnocephalus cernua. Next base: position 27,892,061 of record CM042443.1, on the reverse strand, counting down.
GGACAGGTTTAAAACCCAATCATGGCTCTGAAGTGAATTGGGTTCACGAGGGTTCGATCGACATTTGCTTCAGCCAGTTAAAATGTCATGCTATGAAACCACCCTAGCCTTGTAGCCAATAAGGAGATGATCTGATAGACATATTAGAACGCATTGAAATTTTAACCCTGTGATGGCTGGCTCTGTGTTTCAGCGCAAACAGTGACTGTTAAAATGCAAAGCACACCCTGACCAATTTATAATTGCTTATTTCTATATATTTATATAGTTATTTCAAGTATGTGTGTGATTGATGTGGGTGTGTTTTTGTCTTTGAGAAGTTTTGTATTTTGCACTTTTTTTAGATTCTTTCTTTGTACTTTTCAAGAAAAACGCACAGAAAAAAAAACTCGTATAAAATCAATTTTTGAGTCTTTTGGCTTCTGGATTGTTTCTGTATTAAGCTGGATTGTCTGTCACCTGTCAGATGTGTTCACAGCAGTGTATTTTAATCATTTTAAAGATGTAGGACTTAGACGGAAATAAAACACCTCCATTCTAGCCTCTGTCGCTCTGTGTCAGTGAGGCCTAGAATCACACTGACACTTGTAACAAAAACTTGAGTGTTTCCTTTCCAATGATATCAGGCACATCCCAGAGTGTCAAAGTATATTGGAGCTGTATCACGTTTAATTTGGGTATGCCATTTAGACCAGAAAGCATGGAATTTTCTATATATATATATATATATATATATATATATATATATATATATATATATATATATATATAATTGTTTATTATTATTATATTATTTAGTAGTATTAGTCACACATATATCACTGCAGCCAATACACACATCTTATCTCTTATTATTCATTAATTTGATTGAAAGCGGCACAAATGAGAATTTATACCTGTTAAGATTGGTAACCTGTACCTTCTGCCTGAAGGCATCAGCTCATACTCACTATACAGGACGTGATTAGGGTTGTGAGTGATTTTGGGACCCTGTTTCCTCACCGCCTCCTCGAAGAGCTCCGGAAGAGGAGTTGGTGGCATTTGGCCAATTATTTTTCCAGCCCTTTTTATCAAGTTTTGGACCTGTGATTTTAATTTAATGGACAGGTTACCAAAACAAGCCATAATGCCATAACGAACATTAGATTCAATGGCTGTCTTGTAAAACAGTAGCATGATATCTTTGTCCACTCCATGAACTCTAAGTCGTTGACACTGACATATCTTTGAGCAAACATACTCCACTTGATGGGACCACTGCAACTGACAGTCTAATTGTATGCCTAAATACTTAGCCTATATGTTGTTACCTACCCAACAAGTACACCTTCAATTTGGAGATCAATGCACACATTGATCTACTAAAAGTAATTTCTTTGGTTTTATTTACATTAAGCAGCAGGTTATGCCTGTTGCACCACTTCACTACTTCCTCTATCTCCTGTTTATAAATAGCAATGACTGAATTTTTTTGTAAGTAGACGGAGTATGGCCGTATCATCTGAAAATTTTATAATGTGGTTATTTCTATAGATGTTTCTGCAATCATTTGTGTATATTGTAAAAAGTAAAGGAGAGCTTACACCGCCTTGAGGGGCCCCTGTACTGTTCAGAGTATCAGAAAAGAGTAGAGTTGACTCTTCTGCTGCTTCCTGTCTGTAAGAAAAGAACCATGCCATCTAATAAGGGGTTCACCTCCATCTGTTGTACTTTACGTAACCGTGTCTGAGGGAGAAGGCCTGGTTTCCACTGTCCTTTAAAAACATAAGACTTCCCCAATGTTACCGTTTTTAAACATGTCCAACTGATGGCATTATTATGGCAAGCTAATACAATGCCTGATTAAACCATATTTTAATAATTATCCCCAATTTGAATTTGTTATATCTGAATGTGTTTCAGGTGAAAGATGTGGACCAGAGTGGTGATTGGTTTAAAGATGGAATGAAGTTAGAAGCCATTGACCCCCTCAACCTCTCAGCTATATGTGTAGCCACTGTAAGAAAGGTACGTGTGTTTCTGGACTCCACATTAATGTAATGTGATGACAAAAAGAAGGATTAGTTATTGTTGTTTATGTTCAAATGTCTTTCACATTTTGGTTTTCTGTAGGTGTTGGCAGACGGGTACCTCATGATCGGGATCGATGGTTCGGAGGCAGTGGATGGATCAGACTGGTTCTGCTACCACGGCACCTCCCCTTCCATCTACCCTGTCGGCTTCTGTGAAATCAACAACATTGAACTTACGCCCCCTAGAGGTACTGGACACTCATGTCTTTGTTTCTTTAAGCCCTTCATAAATGAAAATAAGCATTTGATCCTATTGAGAGGACCACAGAGGTATGGAAGATTTAAAGTGCCTAAATGTGTCTAAATCAAGTGAGGAGTTTGCAAACTTGGAGCGATTTCCCCTTGGTTTGGTTTGGTTTCACACAGAAAAATCCAAGCGTATCAAAATGCATAATTTCAAACCATGCAAGAACTTTCACTCCTCTTATGGGTCGGATGTGTCTGAGGCGGGAGCAAGAAAGTAAATACAGGAAGAAGGTCCTGTGTTCTGGACTAGTTCATATTTCTTACATCTCCATGGTTAAACCAGCTCATGTCATTTAAATAATCAGACATTGTTTCGCGAGCAACATAGTAAGCTATGTCTGCTCTGGTCACAGAGACTTCGCTGTCTGTCTCCAACTTTAGCAGCGGCTGGTTTGACCACAGAGACTGCGGTCTGTTTCTGTGAGAGAAACACTGCAAGCTGCTTCAGTTTGCTACTCTGATGCATCGCAGATTGCTAAACACACCTGACTAGAGCCCAACCGATAAAGGATTTTTAAGGCCAATATCGATACAAATATTTGGTGATTTAAAAATCAGATATTCCAATATGTCGGCCGATATATATTTAAAAAAATATATATCCAGAAACACGTAACGAAACATAAACAAATTTCACTAACATTAGTTATTTGTAGTTATTTATCACCTCACTAAAATAATATGATAATGCAGTTTTGTTTGTTTTATTGTTACAACAGAACAGAGGAACATCAAAATATATTAAAGTTCTGATAAATATAATGTATAAAAATTAGGGCTGTCGAAATAACGCGTTAATTTCGATAAATTAATCAGAGAAAAATTTGTGCGTTAAAAAAATTAATCGCAATTAATCCATTCCATATTGACCTTTCACCCGGAGCCGTTCTGAGACCATTAATGTAGCCACAGAGTGCGCAGAACAGAAACATTGCTGGCTAGTTAACAGCTTAACAACTCAACAGCAGGTAACGTTAGCCTTCTGCTAGCTAGTAGCTGGATTAAACACGGTTAAAAAGCTGTTAGCTAATGCTAATGTTGTCGGAACACAGACAAGAGACGGTGCGTTCAATGAAGCTGGTAATCTACAGCCTCGCGGTGCATTCGTAGTTGTTGTAAAATACCCTTTTGAATTTATTTCCTCAGCATATATATATATATTATTTGTATATATATATATATTATATGTATATATATTATTATTATATATATATATATATATATATATATATATATATATATATATATATATATATATATATTAGGGCTGTCAAATGATTAAAAATTTTAATCAAATTAATCAGAATTTTCAGTGGATTAATCATGATTAATCACTATTTGCAATTTCACCTGAATCCTAACCATTTTTTTTCTGAAATGCATACCAAAAGATACTAGTGCTGTCAAGCAATTAAAATATTTAATCGCATTAATGTCATAGTTAACTCGCTATTAATCGCACATTTTTATCTATTCTAAATGTCCCTTGATTTCTTTTTGTCCCATTATATTTTCTCATTTTAATTCTCTTATCAGCATGGAAAAGTAGATCGGCTTGCTTTGTGACTGTTTTTTTATTGAAAACAACATTGTCATATACGTTATGTTCAATTTCACACTAACATTCACACTTGGATCTAATAATCTGTCACATAATGTAACGCTGTTACCTCGATGTTCCATTGCAGATAGTACTGCAGATAGTACTACAGGTAGTACTGCCTCATTTGTTTCTCTCACTGACTGTAGAGTCACTACTCGCTCGCTCTGAAGATAATCGCCGTCACGAGCATACAAGCTACGCGGCTAGCAAGCTAAAACCGGCCGAGGCTTGTGTCTGTTTTGTTTGCGGTCTGCGAAATTACAAGACCCGCCCTTAAATCACTACTATTGGCCAGGCGTCGAAGGTAACGTAACTCCATTTGTTCAGGTCCTATCCCCTGACCAATCCACTATACTCACCACTCGCGGTGAAATGCCTAAACCAAACCAATCAGCTGCTTCGTAGGGCGGGACATGGTGTGGCCATAGACAGTTAAAGAAGTGGACTAACAGATCCCGCTCTCACTATGCGTTACTCGTGCGTTAAAAAAATTATCGGCATTAAAATGGGTTTGCGTTAACGCCGTTAATAACGCGTTAAACTGACAGCCCTAATATATATATATATATATATATATATATATATATATATATATATATATATATATATATATATATATATATATATATATATATATATATATATATATATATATATATATATATATATATATATATAAAGAGCTAAGTCCTATCGCACAACTGAGCACATTGGCTGAAACTAGACAAAAATACCTACTTTTTGATGTATAAATGTGTGTGCATCTGAAGTTAAAATTGTGGGTGTAAGAGCAATTCATAGAGAAAGATTTAAGATGATTCTTACAAAGCCTCCCACTGTTAACTTGTGACATCATCACTGTAGGAAGCACAAAATCCTGAAAAGATCACTAAACTTAAACAGCTTTTTCACAAAAACTGTAAAAGATATCAAACTGAAAAGCCAAAGCCTAATACCTGAATTGTTTGTGAACATTTTAAAGTTTGTTTGGTGTCTGTAGGTGAAAGTATGAAGGAGCAGAAGAAGATTTGAAGGATTTTAAGCTTGCTCTCATTGACTTCAATATTAAAATAAAATGCTTAAAAGCTTAATTTAAAAAAAAGTATAAATAGTAGAAAAAAGTTGAAGTCCCATCGTCTGCTGAAAGAGCTGAAGATTTTAAAAGTTGAATGGTTTAAATAGCTGAAAGTATGCAGAAGTTGCGCAGAACCAAAAAATGTACAGAAGAGTGAATAATAAAAAGAAGAAATAAAGAACAGGATAACAATAGTTGAATCAGCATTCCCACTAACTAAATGTAAATTAAAAGTAATGTCCTTCCAGCTGGCTAGCCACATGAAACAGTTTGAATGTGAGAAGCTGTCTGCCATGGCTTCAGACAGCTTGTGTTGGCGATGAAAAGCGTTGGCCATCGTTCCACCCCCAAGCTGTGATTGGACAGTTGATTTTGACATGTATAATGTGTCTCTATCTCAAAAAAGAACATGTTCCCTTGCACCTCCTGATGAAAACTAATGACCGTGCTTTGCATTTTTATTCAGGTACTTTACATCTTTCATACATAGCCTCTACACTGTACTACATTTCTCTTTAAGGTGAATTTGTTGTGGTTAGAAGTAGTTTGATAACATCTTCTTGCATATGGTTTTTTAATGTTCTGGTCTCAACACTGATTCTCTTCCCCAGGGTACACTAAACTGCCATTTAAATGGTTTGACTACCTCAGAGAAACGAGTTCAATAGCTGCTCCTGTCAAGCTCTTTAACAAGGTAGGCTTCATTAATGGTTTCTCCACTGTATTTGTGTTAAGATCTTATCAATCTGAGTTTTAATGTGTTTGGTATTATTTTTCTGGTTATTAACAGCAACAGATAAACAAATCAAAAAGGCAACAGGGTTTTATATCACTACATCTCAAAACCTAAAGTAACAGGTTTAACAGAGCACCATGATTAGTTGCATTGGAAGAAATCCTTATGATTAGTGATTTCAGTCAATTTATTTAGAACATTTAACACACCACACTAAATAAAACCCCTCCCTACACCATTCTAACCTTCCAAACCCATCCCTACAACCTCCAGCCTGTCACCAGGGCATAGAGAACTCTGTTGTGCACATCTCAGAGGAAGTGTAACCACACTTCCGACCGCTTTATCGGCATGAAATTAATTGATTAATTGGTAGGGAAACGCATAAAAAAATGACTGTCACTTGCATGAATTGGGAAATTGATGTCAAAGTTAATAAAACCACTGGTAATGTCTTTTAAAGGTACCTCTAGATTTCTGATTGCTGAAAGTTATTGTCTTCACCCCCTTCCTTTTCATATAGCCCCATATTTTTTTCCATCATTCCATCTGATTAATGGGATTCAGGAGTTGTCAGTGTTTCTTCACTGTTTGCAGGAACGTATATATTGACCAGTAGCTTACTGCTTACTAATGTTTGTGCTTTGCTGTTATGTAAATTAATAAAAATTGTGTTATTTACTGTCCCGTGTCTTCTAGGAGATTCCCAATCACGGTTTCCGGCAAGGCATGAAGCTGGAGGCTGTTGATCTGATGGAGCCGCGGCTGGTGTGTGTTGCCACGGTGACGAGGATTGTGCACCGGCTACTGAGGATCCACTTTGACGGTTGGGAGGATGAGTATGACCAGTGGGTGGACTGCGAGTCACCTGACCTCTACCCCGTGGGCTGGTGTCAGCTGACTGACTACCAGCTCCAACCCCCTGCCTCACAGAGTAAGAACATGATACACTTTCAACTGGGTAACCACTAAGGCCTTATGTTTTTGTGACTCTCTGATCCAAAATCTCACAACTTGACACTCAATATCTAATAATCCAAATGGCAGATTGTCACTAGCTATGTTTCCATCCACACATTTTTATCCGAATTAAGTGATATTGAATGAAAAATGCCTTATGGAAACAGTAAAATTCGATTGAATTTCATGAATATCGACTCAAAGGAAATACGTTCAGTCTCATCAGATTTTATCTTGATTGATATATACGGCTTATGCGATAAACGCTGATGGAAACGTTATTTGCCAAATAGATAATTCATTTATTATTATTATTATTATTATTATTATTATTATTATTATTATTATTATTATTAGGTCATTTTATGGTTGCAACCCACCACAAAACGAAGAAGTTTTAGTTAATTTCCGCCCAGTATTTCCGCTCTGTTTGCACACATGGCGGGTGTCAACAAAGACGAACGAGGAGAAGACAACTCATTGTTATGATGATACTTCTGGTACTCATACATCAATGTGGAAATGAAACATAATATATGAACTGCATTTTCATTCAATCTGAGATTAAGTGTACCATCTACCAAGGTAAACAGACACACCTGTACAGGTCACAAGTGGTGAAGACTGCTGCGTCATGCGCACTACTGGGAGTGCCGACACAAATGTCCCTTTTGATGCAACGATTGTATACCACAGCCTGTAGTACGATTGATGGCCAGCCCTTTCTGTTGACAAAATCCCTGTAGCCTTCAGCAGGGGGTCTAATCGGGACGTGAGTCCCGTCTATTGCGCCATGCACCTGTGGCACAAGGTGCGCTCTGGAGTTACGCAGCGAGATCTCATGCGCCTCATCCACTCCAGGTAGGTATATATACCTTCGCATCATCCTCGTTCGTTTGGCATTGCACACGGCGTAAACACACCGGTGCACAGTGGTTTTGGTGACTCCAAACGTTTCGCCTACCACTCTGTACTCTGTGCATGTAGCCAGTTTGTAGAGCGCAATGGCGATACGCTTCTCGGTTGGAACCGGAGTGCGATGGCTTGCGACATCTGGGGAAAGGGAAGGGCCAATAAAATAACCACAACAGGTCAAATGCTGTCTCGGTCATCCGAAAATGCTTCAACCAAAGGGTTTCTGTGAAGTGTCTCTGAACCACGATCTCCTTGAACTGTTTGGAGCGCTGTCATTCCCACACCACAGGCCGCCTCCGTTGTCATCGGGCATTTATGTGCATCTGCATCATCATAACAATGTTTTGATAGCGTCGTTGTTTTCTTATTATAGCTTGATATGTCTCTATCAGCTGGCACACTATTACAACTTGTGCAATATGAATCATTTGTTGGTAGATGGCACGATCCATTTTGTCTAGCAAAACTTTGTTTGCAAATGTTAGCTTGAATGTTGTGCGATTCAGTGCGAAAATGAATGGAAACACCTTAAAATGTCAGAGAGAGAGAGAGAGAGAGATTTATTTGTCGGTGACTAAATGCTACAGCTCCTCAAAACCCAAGCCAAGTTCCCATGTCTTGTTTGCTAGCTGCTGGTTAAAGAAAGTGAAGGGTTTAGGTTTAGCCACTGAGCTATCGACAACTTCAACACAGGCTCGCTACCTTATGATAGGCTGGCTTTAAGGTGGACCAGCTATTCTCATTTTGGTGATAAAGCTGCTCCTCACAACTTTTGCTTTAGTGATCTCTCCCTCGCCAACCCAGGGAAAACACTGAGTAGACATCAAGCCTACAGTAAACAGGATGTTTTGTTTTATGTTCCTAAGTTATTGATTTATGATTCAAACTTTTTTCACAGATGTGAGTTAAACATGTTCCGCCAAAACATGTTCCTTCCCGAGGCTATTTTGCCGAGGCACCATTGCTCTGTTGGGTGCTTAGCACCGCCCAAGACGATTGTGATTAGTTTAACAAAATGCCAATAAACCAGAACACATTGTTCTCCCATCCCGGAATGCTGTGTGGACTAGCCAGACACTCCTCTGCAGCGCTGTGGATGAAGAGCTGGCAAAGCGAGATTAGAGTGAATGTGACTGGTTGTGAGTTTGCTTTTGTTTCTTCGGTAATTACTTTGGACTAGCATTATACTGTATGTGATGCAGCATCCTATCATACTGCATAAAAGTGATGGTTTCAGTCACCGTGTATTCATGTCTCTGCAATAGTGTATTGAAACTCTCTAGGTGTTGGGTGTTAGGCCTAAATCAATTTATTCCACACAATAATGCCCTAGTGTCATGGTGAGATTATTTAAAGGTAGTTTAATTGCTTCAGTTAAACTGGACTTACATTAAAGGTGCAGTTGGTAAGACTTATAAAACTAACTTTCTGTCATATTTGCTGACCCTATGTTCAAGTAGAAGCAGGTAATAAAAAATAATAAAAAATCCGCCTGTAGTGCGATTTGCAAAAATCCACCACTCCCTGTTCAGATGCACCAATCAGGGCCAGGGGGGGTGTCTAACTGGGTGTCAATCACTGCTCATGCACACGCATTTATTCTCCCTTGTGGGGGGTGGGGCTTAGGAGACAGTTTTGGGCTTTAGAAGAACTGAGAAGTTGTCGATATTCAATTTTTTGGGCTAAGTCCTGGATCTTCACAATCCTACCTACGGCACCTACGGCACACTTCTACGAATTATAAAAGTAGCCTAAAGCTAACATTGTTAGTTACTTACTTACTTGTTTTTTATGGTGGCTGTAACTTGTTGAGAGGAAACAATGCAGTGAATCTATGATTTATGGGCTTTTCCAAATGTTGTGCAAATAAAGAAAGACATTACTTTTCCAAATGTGCGCTGTTTACATATTTTTCAGTATGTATAAAATATGGTTATCATAGAAACGTTGAATTGATACAATTCATTTGTGCAACAGATTTGGTTCAACATTTAACCAGTTTCTACCACTTGAGAATTGATAAACAATTGTCAAAAATACCACAAAGACACCAGGACCTCAAGGAACACCCTAGAAAAACCCATGCTGAGATTTGGTATAAAAAAAACTATTTTCTACAAGATTCCTGCAAGAATGGCTTTTTTTTTGCGATTAGATTGCATGCTCTTCTATTCTAGAAACCACCTTATAGTCAGTTTCATATGGTTATGAAAGCCATACTTTCTCTAAATGCCTGCAGTCTCTAGTTTGTGGTTGCGAAGTTTCATCAGGCTGTGATTGTCCTAGAGGTCACAACAGGTCATTTTATACAGTGAGAACTTTCAAAAACAAACGGTCTCCCTACAGTGAAACTGCTACTAGGGGACATAGTAACATCACACATGAGTATAATTGGGGCCATTGAATCCACAAGAGTCTCAGCTTTGTATTTATACCCAATTCATGCAACTCCAAGGCTGTTTAGGGACCTCACTGTGCATACATATTCAAACGCGATTTTTAGAAGAGGCAAAATAATTTATACTGCATGAGATAAAACCCCATGTTTTTGCCTTATACTGCATGGTTTTAGTATAGTGTGCATATCTGAACTCAAACCTATTTTCATTCAGATATCTTGAGGTGGGAGGTTAAGGGACCCCTTAATAAAATAAAATTTAGCCTAACTTTGGAGCATTATTTAGCCCCATTACCAACATGCTAGCAACAGAGCTGCAAAGATTTGATTATTAATTTAGTCTCCAACTATTTAAGTTATTTGTGTATGAAAAAAAAGTTTTCAAAGTCAAAATTATCTGATTCCAGCTTCTTAAATGTGAATATGTTCTAGTTTCTTCACTCTCTCTGTTACAGTAAACTGAATATCTTTGAGTTGTGGACAAAACAAGACATTTTGACGTCTTGGGCTTTGGGAAACACTGATCCACGTTTCATCCATTTTCCAACATTTAATAGACCAAACAACTAATCAAGACAATTTTAGTCTGATTAATTCACAATTAAAATAATTGTTAGTTGCAGCCCTAGCTAGCAGCGCCGACGATTTCAGAGGATGAAGCCAGCAATGTTACACATTCCCTTACTGAGTTCTGGTTTTAAATTTGAATATGAACATGGTAGAAAAACGCACAAACCACGTTCCAGCAGCTACTCCCAGATACAACTCGCACTACTCAATCAACTCTGCTCACTGATGAGTCACCTGCCTACAGTGACTAAATACTATCTAACTGATGGCATTGGCAAAAAACTATTTACTGTGGATCGGTCATGTCATTGCAGATATTTGATGCGCTTAATAAGGCCAGTATCCGCGTTGATACCGATCCGACATCGAATCGATGCATCCCTAATTGTAGGTTGTGCTAGTATATGCTCTATTTATGATACTATTTGTTTTCTTGGTTTGTGCCTCACCTCACTTTACCTCACTGTCCACAAATGTCCTAGTTTCCTGTCTTATGGTCTCCTTTCAGGTAACAGAGAAATGCCTCAATCTGTACCCAAGCAGAAGAAAAAGGCCCAGCAGTATAAAGGCCAAAAGAAAAGTGAGTAATCCGTCATCCGTCGATTTGTTTCGCTTCACTCCTTCCTTCTCCTTATCCTGTTCCTCTTACTTTCACTGGCTACACTCGTGGTAGAAACTCTGCTGCTGTCAGATTGGCCATCTGCTCGGTGTGTCAGAGGTATTTTCATCGGACCTCTTGTGTCACATTGCTGGGTGTTGTAGAGAGACGAAAGTTCTGTCTTTTCCCTTTTGAGTGGGATAGTTCTTAACACAATGCCTGCACACTTGGGTGCAAAGTGTTCGAGATACTTTAGGTATTCAAGAGCAGAAGGCCTGGTGTTGCATCCCAACTAGGTCCACATTTTCACACACAAAAGTCAATGCTAAATTGGTAAAATTTCTGCTGAACACAAGCAGTAATATGGAAGTCTATGGCTGCCAATATAAAAATGAAGTAATTTAATCAAATTGAAATGCCATTTGTGTGCACAAAATGTATGACAAAATCCAAATGTATTAATGAGAACTGACAAATCGTTTCATGTGTACTTGTAAGCATACCATTCCCAATTAATGATAATGAATTTGCATGTGGAATGGACTTGTGCAAGCTAAACTTGAAAATATTATTGCAAACTGAACTTTTGAATTATAAGGAATTATGATTTTGGCTCATTCAAATAGAAATGTAACCTTTTTGTGGTATTTATTTTTTTTATTTTTATGACGATGCTGCCATTACAAAATGTTTAATTTTCTCATACTTATTTAAAATGGACTTTTACATTTGAATATGACTTATGTCTTGACTTTGGCGTGTTTCTTATGAAAATTATTTTTCTGCAATAGAAGGATCCTCCCAGGTCTCTTTTGTCAAATCTGTGGTCCAGCATTATGAAGATGATCATAATCAAAATAACCACTGAATCGGCCATTTCATTTTCACTAGAAGTTACCCAAACATCAGGAGATAATTTAACAGTGTAATTTGCACATAGTTTAGGTTGCACATTGTCTTTCAATTTGAAAATAAAAACATCTCTCTCTCGTTCAGTTTCACTAAGAAGGTGTTGGGTTTTTTGCATTATTTTAATTGGCACTAATTGTGTTACTTTTTTTTTTTAAGAAATGAAAATGGAAATTTAGATTTTTATGTTGCCATACCTCATGGGCATGCAAATGGAAAATGCTAATTGAATTATTAGTTATTTAAATATTGGCAGCCACAGGCTTTCATACATTTGTTACAGTTGTTTTAGCCTTGTTCTTGGTAGCTAACAGTGTATTTGCTTACTTGGGTTTGGCAGTCTGATTACAGTTTACCAGGGGCTTATTCAGATGGGCATATTGATGCAAGTAATAACAGTGTGAGGTTAAATTAAAAAACCCTGAGCTGTAACCTTTTTAACCTTTTTTCACAATACATATTCTAAACATCAAGAACGGTTGAATTGAACCCCTGTGTGTAATAAGCCCCCTGGTAGCTTACCCGAGTCTGGCTTGGTGTTTAGAGAGGAAGATTCCGGTTGGTCGACGGCCCTTCAGTCAGGCAGGCAGGAGGAGGAGCAGCTTCTCGGGGGATGAAGAACAGAGTCCGCCCCCTTATCCTGCCCAGGGGCCCTCTCGGCCCCGACCCCGAACCCACCTCCACCAAACCCACAAATCAGGTAACGTCACACTAACGGTAAAACCAGCACGGCGCCGAGCCTCCTGAAGCTCAACGGCATTTTTAACAGAAGACCGTCCTCTAAGTCCCGCGCACAGGGCCTCGCCGTGGAGCTGGATGCTGCTGATGCTGCATGTTTACTCTTAAATCAACCTTGTTGTCGTTGTTTTTCACATGAATATTTATGTCAGTGAAGGTCTGTTCGTATAAAGTGCTCATATTATGCTTTTTGGCTTTTTCCCTTTTCCTTTATTGTGTTATATATCTTTTTTGTGCACGTTAGTGGAAAATAAAAAAAAAAAGCCCAAAGTCCCCCCCAAAGGGACTTACCATCTCCAACAGAAAACACTGTTCACAAACTGCTCCAAACAGTTCTGTTGTAGTCCAGCCTTTACTTCAGAGACAAACGTGGTCACTTTGGAACACACGTTATAATGCTCGCCTAGCTGCTAGCATGGCACGCCTCATACTCTGCTTCTGACTGGCTAGTAGTCCTTACCTAGGTACTGTCAGGACACGCCCTCATACTCTGCTTCTGACTGGCTAGTAGTCCTTACCTAGGTACTGTCAGGACACGCCCTCATACTCTGCTTCTGACTGGCCAGTAGTCCTTACCTAGGTACTGTCAGGACACGCCCTCTTACTCTGCTTCTGACTGGCTAGTAGTCCTTACCTAGGTACTGTCAGGACACGCCCTCATACTCTGCTTCTGACTGGCTAGTAGTCCTTACCTAGGTACTGTCAGGACACGCCCTCATACTCTGCTTCTGACTGGCTAGTAGTCCTTACCTAGGTACTGTCAGGACACGCCCTCATACTCTGCTTCTGACTGGCTAGTAGTCCTTACCTAGGTACTGTCAGGACACGCCCTCATACTCTGCTTCTGACTGGCTAGTAGTCCTTACCTAGCTACTGTCAGGACACGCCCTCATACTCTGCTTCTGACTGGCTAGTAGTCCTTACCTAGGTAATGTCAGGACACGCCCTCATACTCTGCTTCTGACTGGCTAGTAGTCCTTACCTAGCTACTGTCAGGACACGCCCTCATACTCTGCTTCTGACTGGCTAGTAGTCCTTACCTAGGTACTGTCAGGACACGCCCTCATACTCTGCTTCTGACTGGCTAGTAGTCCTTAACTAGCTACTGCACATGTGCGACTCCCAACAAAGATGGAACAGAAGTGAGATGTCTCACTCTGTAGCTAAAACAGAGCTCAACACACAGGGTGAAAAGAGAAGCTGCAGCAATGTGTAGTACAACAAATATATGATGTTTTTTGAAAATTAAACCACATAAACGTATTCTGATATAACCTCTAAATTAATTACAATTCTGAACCTGAAAATGAGCATAATATGAGCACTTTCAAGCAGTCATATGGCATGTTTTGTTTCATTTTATATTTTTTGAAGTAGTTATCTTGATGCTAATCATGCATGAGAAGTTAACATTAACCAGTCCCTCCAGAAAAACGCGGAGTTTTTTTGTGATTGTTGCGGGCAAAAATCCTTGATTATGCGGCACGTTTTCTTAAAAAATGCGATGGAATATGCGGAATATTTATGCCATTTTATGCGATGAAAATGCGGGAACTTGCAAAAATTGCGGGAACTTGCAAAAACTGCGGTTTGATGAAAAAGAGAAAAAAAAGTGATTCCCCCAACACCGTGTTCTCAGTAGGTGAAATTACGTCACTTCATAACGTTCCCATGGCAACAGGGGAAAATGGCTGCTCTTGTGTGAAGTAAACGCAACATTTTTCAACTTTCTGCTGAGATATATGTGACTTTTTTGCAACGAAAATGCGGGGATTATGAAATTATGCAAGCCCCGCATATTTTCACGGAAATCGGCAATTTATGCGGCGAAAGTGCGGCGTATTTGAAAAAATGCGGCCCCCGCATAAATATGCGAACTTTGGCTGATTATGCATTGAATTCTGCGATCGCATAATCGCGTTTTTCTGGAGGGACTGATTAACACCTGGAACAAAGACAAAGGACCGTCAAGGATTTTACTCCCAAATACACGAACACAGCTGGCTCACCTGTGCCTCTGTTGTCTCTCATCTGTCTCTGCCCTGTCTGTAGAGTCTCTCCTGCGAATGAAGGAGGAGACGGCTGAGGTGGACGAGTTTACCTTCTCACAGGGCACCTCCGACCAGGAAAGCAACGGCTCCGGCAGCTACTACATCAAACAGGAGCCCTGAGGTCGGGGCGGAGCAGGACAAACCGGGGCAGGACGCACCTCTGGAAAACCCCAGCAAAGTCAGGAAATTGGAGAGTCAAACTAGTCTCGAATCTCACTCAGACCAATGCCACAGGCCTTCTACGGAGTCAGTACAGGAGATGCCCATGACAAGGAGAAGGGGGCACTTTCATGCTTCTGAAACATCCTGAAGGGAACATCCCTCTGAACCATTTTCTAACCTTGTAGCTGTGTGTGCACACATAATCACTCACAAAACCTGGGTCACATACGTTTGGGCATTCTCTTTCCTACCACCTACGGATGACGCAACATCATTCTCGCCTCTACTGTCTGGAACTTCCAATCAGATGAGATATTAGGACGGATTAAAAAAAATCAACCCTTTTCTCACGGAAATGGGAGTCCTGCAACTCGACACCAGCCCACCCTGCCTCTGCCACAATCTGGGCCGCGCACAGAGACCTGTAGAAACTGTGAGAACCATTTATTGAGCCAGGTCTAGCTTTTGTGTGTGTGTGTGTGTGCGTGTGTGTGTGTGTTGTTGTTTTCAGGTCAGAGAGTCAGCCACTGAACGAACGGCCTGAGGAGAAAAGAGAGGCTGGGAGTAAGAGAACAGAGTTGTGTATATTTTGGTTATTTTCTTCTGAACAATATTGCCAGGTGGACTCATACTTTGTTAATAGTACTTGAAGTTTTTTTTTTCTTCTTTCATTTTGTAATGATTTTGGAGTTTTTTTGTCTTAATGTACCTTTCTTTTGCATTTACATTTTTGGTGGTTGTGTGGAAAACTTAATGTGCATTGTTCCATAAAAGTGATTATATTCATATATAGAATGTGGAGACCTATTCAAATAGAACTACAGAGTATAAATATAAAGGATTGTGATTTGAAGAGAGATCTTAGTACAGTGCTGCTCAGCATTACTGACATTTTTTAGTTGCTTTTTTTTTCTTCCAACATTGGCCAGAAGATTTCCACAGCTGCAGTCATTTCTGATTCAACCATTACAGAAGTAAAATCTAATTCAGTTTTAACAATATCATTCATATTAGGGCTTCTTTTTTTACCACCTATAATCTATCAAAGTCACCAAAATGAAATAGATTCTGCAACTAATTGTTTATTTGTTGATTAATACTTTGAAATATATAACTTGTTATTTGGCATTTCTCAGACAGCGTCTGAGGGGCGACATTCTCTGTTGTAGAACCAATTTGATTGTGTGTGTGCGCGCAATTTAAATGGACATGGTGCAGCTTTAAACAGTGATCCATGACTATTGTTTTATTTAATCACAGAAATCCTCTCACACATTCCATTGGGCTTTCACTAACACTGCACATTTGTACATCTTCATATCAGCTATATTAAGTGGGCATTGTGGGGAATATCTGTTTTTTGTTACAACTACTTTTTATGTCACAACACTGTGACCTTCGCACAACATTTCCTTTACTGTCCAGCTGGTAAACCTGCCTGTAGGTTACTGTAGATTGCATTAGCTAGGATAAGCTTAAGCAGGAGAGCACATATCTAATGTGGTAACAGTGTACGGTGGCTTGATACCTTAATGTGGAGTTTTAGTAGGGACCTATCACAGAAATCAGAGCTCCCACAATGCAACTAACAGCAGTGCTTATGAGCCCAGGAGTGGCCCTCGCTGAAATGTATGATTCATTGTGAGTATTTCAGTATCTTTGTGCTGTAATTTTGAACAGAAATGATGAAGCTGTGGAGATACGTTTTTTTTTTTTTTTTCATTCAAAAATCACCTTAGTTTTAAAGAAATACTAAATGAGAAACAAATAAGCATAGTGTGACTGTACGTGAGCTGCAGGGTATGTTGTATAAAAGCGAAACCTTACTGGTATGATAGGGTACACTCTGACATGTTATTCTCACTGTCACTGTCCAACCCTACAATGTGTACTTTGACTTTTTACAGTTTGGATGTAGCTGCTGTCAGGGACGAACCTCAGTCTTATCAGACAGACAGACTGACCAATGTTGGCCTCAAATGTCAGCCAAACCGTACAGTATATTCAAATATTGTAGATGCTGGCAGGTACTTCACTTACATACTGTCAAAGGTTTCACTACAGCAGTGATTCAGACTGCAGATGCGTGTGTTTCTGTTGTCTTTTGGACCATGTCTGCTGTATTTATACCCAGAGGAGGACAAAGCTCAAAGTTCCATCTGGAACTCCTCCTCACCTCTATGGAGTCTGAAGTATGCCATCAGATTTCTAGACTTATTCAGTATTAAATTATAGTCAATTAATACATTTTAGAAAAGCAAATATAGTTTATTTTGATAATGCATTACAAATTGAAATTGGAAAAAAGGAACATTACATAAAATATCCTTATTCTCTCGGTAAATGATGTATTGATAGTTGGATTTTAAAATGCAATGGCAGAATACATTTTTATTTAAAGAAATAACAACGTACAACCCACATAGTGCCTTTCTCTACAGGAGCTGTAATGGCCAGCTGTGTTTGCAGGACGGCCTGTGGATTTGAGGTCCATATGTAATATTTAAGTAGCACACTGTTATTCTAGTTACCTATAATAACTTAAAGATGTGTAAGCAAAGTAAAATTGAGAAATATTTGTTTTAATGCATTACTTAAATTAAATTAATGTGTAATTGCTTTTCGATAATTAGTAATTTGATTAATATAATTAAACAATGAAAAAGTGGCACACTTAAGACTCCATACTTCAGCAAGTGTAGCATCAGACTTTGGTTTCTGTTATTGAAAATAAGAGGTTGGACTCATCAAACAGTTTTGTTGTCCATATACTAAAAATAATGTTAAATATTTTGTTAGGGTAATATGCAAAGCATTCATGATTTTTATTTTTATTTTATTGCTTAGGTTGTTCTCATGTCAGAGCCATATGTATGCAAGATAGTTTATGTTTCACCTGAGCCACAGAATAACAGGTTTGTTGTCAATAATGAAACATGAAAATGCACTGCTTTTCCAATAGTCTCTGAGGGCAGCATTCACATAACACCACATCTAAAAGTGGCATAAATACATAGATTCTATATATATGCTTCATGACTATGATGGTGTGGAGTTACAAATCCTGATTAGTCAGAAATCCATGCTTGGCCGTGGACAAGACTCCTTTCATTCTTCTTAGAGCTAAATCTTTGCAGCTGTTTATCTACTACCTCCTGATGCTAGCCACGTTTAGCTAAACGAAGAAAAAAACAGTGTGAAATAGACTATAGCATTGTGTTAGCATATGCAAATGAAGATGATTACCTAAAACGATCCACTTGAAGACTAGACACCAAACATGGAAGAATTTTATCACAGCACATGAGGTAGTCTTCTAATTAGAATATGCAATAATAATAGATCCCATATTATTTTGCTATGTTAAATAAAACATATAGCACCCTCAAATGTCATGATCACTACATTAATATAATTAACATATGAGATAATTTAACAAAATGGTATTGTATAACTGTGATTTTTGTGAGCATGGGTTCACATACAGAATATTCACTGTATGGCCAAAGGCTGTATTGAAATGCAGAGCAGATTTAAAACTTCTCAGTGACGGTAAAAGTTCCATCATTTCTCTTTCTACCAGTAAGGTTCATGATTAGATTCTCAGGAAGTTTGTTTCTTTTTTTCTTTTTTGGTTGTAGGGGTCATAACTACATGTCTGAATTAGCTGGGTTTGAAAAGCTCAAAGGCGTTTGCATCATGTGCATCTTTTTGGTGAAAGAAAAGTTAACGTAATAGTGTCTTAATAACTAGAAACCTGTTAAGCAAGTGAAATAGTACTTGTGAAATATAACCACTACTTGATACATGATGCTGTAATGTAAATACCACTGAATGTATAGGAGCTATTTAATCAGCTGTGCAAGTGGTGCAATATGAAACTCTTGGTTTTATTTTATTTTTTTAATTTGTGTATGCACGAATTCAGATAGAAATTCCTTAAAAATTATAGTCTAGTTCATTTTTATCTTAAGTCCGTGAACAAGTTAATTGTTTATCTCATCCTGACTATAAGGGTTTCTTCCTCTTGTTTTAGACATGCATTCGACATGCATTAAATGAACCTGAAAAGACAACAATTCAAATCACAGCAATTCAAATGGATAGTTTTCAGAGTTGTATATATATACTCTCAATTCAGTGGTATTTAAAATGATGTATCCCGTAGTGGTTACATTTCACATTAAGGTATTCATTTGCTTTCAAGACTAATTATTAGGGCCATTTTTTACTTCCATACTATTCAAACAACAAAGGTCTTATCTCACTAGCTACTTCGTGTATTTTTGAATCTGTCTTCATGTTAAATTCTACATGTAAATGAGTTACAAACGCATGGATGTTTGTTGCTTTTCGTAGCTTAATTTGTTTTTTGTGGCTTCCGGTTTTTCTTTTATTTCTTAACAGGATATAAGATTTGTTTTCTACCAGTTTTCCTTTTTAATTTGTCTCCTGATCAGATTGGATACAAAGCTCAGCTGAAACGCTAAGCTTCTAAGACCAAATGAGCAATAAAAGACACTGTCTCAATCATTTGAAGCAGACAGGTTTCAGGTTAGGATCTGTCACAGGAGTTATTTTCTTCTGATGTTGGAGGCAGAAAGACACATAAAAGTACTTCATGACCAAACTGCATTAATATCTTAGTACAGAAAAGAAAAAGAAGACTGTTCTATGGACTAACTGCTGCTACCCTCTTCTAGATTAACCCTAAATAATCAAATGCACAATCAACACTGTTTTGGATCTGTTTCTCATGTTTCCTTGTAGATATTAAACTTTATTGTTTCACCTTGATCCCCAAATCTAAAAATGGAACAAGTTTGTCCTCCATCCACGGGTAGCTGTGTATTTAAAGTGTTTGGGCATCAGTAGCTAGAGGTTGAAGCAATGAGTTGATGTGAGATTGGGTGCACTGATCAACTTAATGCATGTAGAACAGAACACGTTGTGCCGATGTTGTGCTGAGCTTGTTTTCGTTGTGACCGTCATTGGTTGTTCTTCAGTCTGTGTTTTTCCTCTTCCGCTGTAATCAATGTATGGAAGCCCATTTCTGCCAAGAATAGAAATAAAATATATTAAAGTTGGGCTTGATATAAAATACTCATGCAAAACCCACATTTTTAAGCAAAAGTTCTGACTTACTAATGCAAAAGTATAACAGTCATAAATGGTGTCTTCTTAAATGAAACATTTTTCGCTATTCTCAATGTTGACTAAATTTTCATAGTTGTCTTAGTAAGTCAAAATGTTGGCTTAGTAGTTATCATAAATTTGATGTATTTCATGATGTTGACTATCATAATTTCGGCATCAAATGCTGAGGTATCTCATAACTGAAAACTACATTTGGACTTACTCTCTCATGATTTTGACTTACCATGAGTATTTTTTTCTTTCCCTGTAATGGGCTTCCATAGAAGGACTCTGTTGTGGTTGCAGAGTTCCTCCTGCACCTGAACTGGTTCTGCCAGATGTGTGCAGTGGTGAGGAGCAGGCTCGAGTTGGATATTTGTTTGTTTTTTTCTTGGATACTAACACGGGTCTTTTGTATGTGATAGCCCCCCTGATTATATTAAACCATTATATTGTGGTGCTATATATATTTGATAAAAATGACTTAATGTATTGGGATTACTATTGTCTGAAAATAATTGTGAGTTTAGAGGGTTATGGTGCAAAATTTATTTTGGATACAAATGAAAAAAAATCTATGTTAATAGTTATAAATCTATTGATATTAACACTGACCCCTGAGGTACATTATTAGATTGCAGTTTAAAGTTTGTACATCTTTTTGATAGTGTATACCATTTTCCTTTCATATGGTAAATTTGTGCTGTGATCAAGCTTTGATAGACTTTGTAAATAAAGCCAAATGTTTGGATCATATATTGGTTGTAATGGATGGCTTCTTTGTTTACAAGCATTGCAAACTGTTTCCGCATGGCTGTGAAAGTTTATCTGGTGGTTTTTGTAAGATCTGACTTTTACACTGAATAAAAAGGCTTATGACTTCAAACACTGTTGAAATCTTTTTTCAGTGTCAGAACTTGAGTTTTCCAATGGCACTTTGTCCTATGAACACAGGCAGGTTGGCTCTAATCCAGGCAGTACCAGGCAGGGGGATTTGACGGACCAGTGGAGGCTGTACCAGGCAGGGGGATTTGAAGGACCAGTGGGCGTACCTGAGCTTCTTCATACAATCAGAGTTGCTTCATCCTGATTTGATGCTTTTCAGTACTTTAGTTGTAATTTGACACCCAACGACTGACACACCTTCAGTCACACACACACACACACACACACAATAGTAAAGGAATGGAAGATGTTGCTGAAATGTGCTATACAAATAAAGCTGCCTTGCCTTACCTTGCCTTGCTTCACATTATCAGCTGATTAGGGGTCGTTTACTCTTTTAGTTAAACCAACCAGGTTTAGCCACAATCTCTATCGGCCAATCACATGTGATGTCGTGATGTCAATATTTCAATGTTGTTCTCTCTGTTGCTGTCAGCTCTCATTTCAGTGTGGATTGTTGTGACCCTCCAGTTCATCAATTCCAGCTCCCAGGTCTGAGCTCACCAGACCTTGCTCCTCTTCTCATTCATCCAGATCTCAGCATCGTCTTCAGTCATCACCATCACCACCAGTGTCTAGACTCCATCAAGGGGATATCCTACATACTTCTCAGCCCCCTTTAAATAAGATGATGATACGATGGGAATTCGATGATATCACAATGGGGTCTAATCGCCAAAGACATCAATAAATACGTGTTCACTCAGACTTGCATAGTATGTCGAACAAAGTGATAAAAACTCATAATATAGTGTGTCGAGAAACATAATTAAAAAAGCCAAAGTATAGTATGTTGAAAAAAAGTGATAAAAAAGTCACAGTATAGTAAATCTTAAAAAGTCATAGTATATCGTGTCAAAAAAAAATCATAGTATAGTATGATTTAAAAAAGTGATGAAAAGTCATAGTATAGTATGTCCAAAAAAGTTATAAAAAGTCATAGTATAGTAGGTTGAAAAAAGTGATTAAAAAGTCACAGTATAGTATGTCAAAGAAAGTCATAGTATAGCATGGTGAAAATAGTACATTGAAAAGTATGTTGAAAAACGTGATAAAAAGTCATAGTATAGTATGCTGAAAAAAGATATTTAAAAAGTCATAGTATAGTGTGTTGAAAAAAGTAATAAATAAAGTCATAGTATAGTATGTCGAAATAGGTGATGAAGAGTTATAGTATAATATAGTGAAAAAAGTGATAAAAGGTCATAGTATAGTATGTCAAAAAAAGTCACAGTGTAAGTGATAAAAAAAGACATAGTATACCGTGTCCTTGTAATTAGAGAATGTATGACATGCACCTACAACACCAAAACAAATTCCTTGTATGTGTAAAAAACATACTTGGCAATAAAGTTTTTTCTGATTCTGTTTCTGATTCTGATGTTGAAAAAAGTAATAAAAAAGTCATAGTATAGTATGTCGAAAAGGCATAGTGTAGCATGGCGAAAAAAGTGATAAAAAAAGTCATAGTATAGTACGTTGAAAAAGTGATGAAAAGTCATATTATAGTAAGACGAAAAAATTGATAAAAAAAGTCATAGTGTAACATGTCAAAAAAAGGGGAGCCTGGGAGTATGCCCATCCGGTCTACATGTGTTTTGTGGATCTGCAGAAGGCATATGACCGGGCCCCACCAGGAGATACTGTGGGAGGTGCTGCGGGAGTATGGGGTGAGGGGGTCCCTTCTCAGGGCCATCCAATCTCTGTATGACCAAAGTGAGAGCTGTGTCCGGGTAGACGTGGTGGGGAGGGGTTGCAGTTCGGTGGGCTGGGGGATCTCATCGCTGCTCTTTGCAGATGATGTGGTCCTGGGGTCTGTTTCAGGTAGGAGGTTCAACAAACTCTGAGTCTGACCCTGATCTCTGAGTTGATTTATCCTGAGATGGAAACTCTGAGTTTTCGGTTTCACAGCTGATTCGAGTTGGTTCAATCAACTTGGAGTAGGTTGACTCAGGGTTACGCGCGCGCACCAAAGACAGCATGAATGGAGCCATGATACTACGATTCACCATGGTAACAACCACAAACAAACGGGTCGGCGGAAATACTCATGCGCACATATGCGAGTTTGAACATGTATTTCGTTAAAAAAGCAACACAGCGGCTGCTGCAAAAGAGAGAGAATTTGTGTTGGAGAAAATTGCTGCTAGAGTAAATGCGTATATTCCAATATAATGTATATCATATTTAATCATAAGTAGGCTAGCCTAATATTACTGAAAATCTATTTCATTTAAGTGCAATACTGTGGGCGAAAATGTGCTGGGATGTAGAGCATGTCCACGATGGGTGACTTTAGTGATATGAGAACGGATAAGGTTATGTAGCTTACATAACTGATAGACTGGGAAGAAAAACCATACCGCTCAAATAGATAGTTATCTGGAAATTAAAATGCGTCAATATCATCTTCCGACGTGTTTAACTCCCTGCCATACAGCGTCTTCATCAACGGATCGTCGACAAAAGGAAATGCCATGTTTTGAGAAAAAACTGTTTTAAAGTCTGCCTAACATTTAATAAACCAACAATGTTTTTTTATTCATGCCGATATAACAAACTGCGCTGAAATGCTCCTGATACAGACTGAATGAATGAATGAGGAAATGAAGAGCGCTGTGTCAGAGGGAGGAGCGTTAATTCTCTTCATACATCCATGGGGAGGAGTCTGAGAGAAACTCGAGGTTTCTTGAAGAAAACCGGCTCCCGACCAGGTTAGGTTCATAGGCTCAGTTACCATAGTAACTGACTCTGAGGTTAAGTTACCTCTCTTTCTGAAACAGAAAACCCAGAGTTTCCCTCATCTCAGGCTTAACAAACTCAGAGTTTCCACTAATCCTCCTACCTGAAACGGACCTCTGATGGCCTCATCGGCGGAGCCAGTTGGCAACACTGTAATAGCAGCATTATATTAGCAGCACCTGTAAGTTTATCACGTGACAGCGAAAACGCAAAAGGTGGAGCAGTATGTCCTGTATGTCCCTTACCGGCTAACGTATTTCAAGATGGTGCATGAATATGCAGCGTCTACCCCAGTTCATACAAGCGCAAATGTAAAATTTGAAGCCAAATGGAATTTCTGATACTTACTAGAAAGTAACTGTATCCTTACAGGAAGCTCAGGATGAGGCTTCTTTTTTCAAAATAAAATCCCCCATACAGCCATTTTATATTAACAGAAAACTACGGATGGACTCGTCAGGGCTTGGACCTCATCTTATGTTTTATCCTTATCCCCACAAAGACAATATAAGGACACCTTGACTTCTTTTTAGTACACTTAAGCTCATTTAAGTCCTTTCTGTTAAACTCCCATTTGAACTTATTTCATTGCTTACTCTATATTTTGCAGCCTTCATCCATTTCCCACTTTCCCAAATAGTCATACCGCTTCAGCTGCTTTTTCATGCATGTTCAACTCCATCTACTGCATACTCCATTCAAACCTTAAAATGTTGTCTTTCATACATTTGGGGTTCTTCATATACATTTTAAGCTTTTCAAAAAACCTTAAAATATTCCACTTTTTATACATTATTGGTATAATTCAACATTGCAGTGAAATTCATACTAACTAAAACCACTCCCATTTTTCCAACTATTCCCACTACTTCACCTACTTCTTACACAGTATTTTTACAGTGTAATTACAGTGTAGTTACTTAAGTAAAAGTATGAAGTACTTGTAGGCCGTTATATTGTTGGCTAGTTTCATTTAGAATAAAACATCAGATTTTATAAACTACATGCAGGGCTCCACACTAACTTTTTACCTTGGATGCACTGGTGCACCTAACTTTTTTATTTAGGCACAAAATTTAGGTGCCACAATTTCAAGGTCACCTTTTTATCACGCTCCATATACATTCATATATATTATGTAAATGATTTTAAACAAGAATAAGGTGTAGGTAAATGCTTTATAGTTGAAGCAAAATCATACTGCATATAAAAATAAAATTATTAAAAACAATGTTTAAAGTGCTTCACTGAGCTGCCAAACTAAAACATGTTAAGTAAAACATTTCAAAATAGAAAGTGTTACTGTTTCAAAGAGCTTCCCTGAACACTGAACACATTTCATGGCTCAAAGTCTTATAGCTAAATATGGCTAAATATTCTGTTTTAATTCAAAGCCACTTTTCACAAGCTCTTTTATGAAAACAGATTGTGATTAAAATAAAATGCAAAGACAGCTGGTTTACTTCTCAGTTTGAAAATATACAGCTGCAACACATGTAAATGAAAATTATCTGAAATAAATAGCCTAGGATACATTTAAAATATATATATCTCTGAGAAAGCTCCTTCACTTGTTATCAACAACAATAACAGATTAAAAGCTCAGGTGGTATATATAGAGGTTTACTCCTCGACGCAGCGGGCCAGGTTCGACTCCAACCTGCGGCCCTTTCCTACGTCACCCCCCCCCCCCCCCCCCTTCTCCCCTTTCATGTCTTCAGCTTTCCTATCAAAGTAAAGGCCTAAAAGAAGTACAAGTACCTCAAATTTGTACTTAAGTACAGTACCTGAGTAAATGTACTTAGTTACATTCCATCAGTGTCAGTATCACACATTGTATAGTTCTATTGCAGCGATTCCAAAACAGGGGTACTTGGAAAGATTGTATAGTAGCTCAACTAATTTGAAAATAGAAATGACTAAAATACATCCACATATTAACATTAAGTTAACCAACACCTTAACTAAATGTTGTAGTTATGCAAGTGTGTGAAAACTAATTAGCAAGTGAACACTATCTAAAAGTAATGACAGAAATATTTAGCTGAAAGTGACATTAACGGAGAAGTTGTTGAAATACTCTGGTTCACACTCAGTGGTAGGCTAGTAGAGCACGGCTGACCAGTTCAACTGTATGACAAATTTAAGTGTTAATGGTTTTATACATTTAGCAGATCAATTGAGATTCGATGAAGGGGTGTGCAAGTTTCTCACAGGGCTGTGGGGGGTGGGGGGGGGGGACCTCTGACCAGAAAGCTTGGGAACCACCGTTGTAAAAATCAACTACTTCTACAATTTTGTGCCACCCCATAACCAGCTGCAACAATCAAGTGATACAATAATGCAGTCTGCCTGAGTACTTGCCAATATTTTGACCTGCAGGACTTCTACATGCAACAGAGCTACATCGTAGTATTGTTACTTCTAAAGATCTCAGTACTACCACTGCACACATGTACTACTTTTATTGGTTGGTCATTTTTTATGTTGGCTGTGATGAGATCCCTTCTTAGTTTGCAGAATCTAAAACCACACTGAAATTGGGGGAAATTTAGTCATGTGTAAAATGCAGTTCAGCCAATATGAGACTTCACTGAGTCAGATTAAATAAAGTCCCCACTTTATTTAATCATTTGGACTGCTAACCAGTGCATTCAGTAAAGAACAAGGTGGATTTTTTTTTTTTAATAAAAAAATATATATATTTATTATTTTTTTTATATATAAAAAAAAAGGTTATGCTCCCTCAAATCCTGCCATCCAATATGAACCACCACATTATACATGCATCATTAACTAGTCCCTTCCATTGGAGTTCAGCAGGTCACATAGGATCATAATCTGAGCAATGAATGAAGAGGCCGTGGGTATTGTGTGCATTTTATTGCAAAGCAGATTACCTTTAACAAAACCGACAGCCAAAGTCATTAACTGTACATATACGGATTGATGGAATGTTTCCTAAAGGAATGGGACTGAGGAATGAATTCAGACTAGACAGATCTCTGCAGCATCCATATCCAAGTACAGTATGATGAGTAGGGGGGAATGTGAGGACGGAGGCATGAAGAACTTCAGTTCTTCTCCTCTAGGCTAGGGACAAAAAGAGGAAATCTGAGGCAAATGTTTTACTGGTCTCCAACCAGTGCAAGGACTGCTGCAGGACCCAGAGTACTCAGTAGAGCCAGCTGGCGGCACAGCTTGTGTAGTGGACCAGCTCATCATCTTTAAACCACAGGGAAATCTCCTTGTTGGCACTCTCCACAGAGTCACTGCCGTGGATGATGTTCCTGTGAAAAGGACAAAGCAAACTGTGAGGAACGAATATATAAAAAAAAAAAAGAAACAAACTTAATATCCCACAAAGTTACGTCTGAGCTACCGACTGCCGTGTTGAGATGTTTAGGGCTCCTTTGAGGTCAAACACTCACTTGCTGACGTCGATGCAAAAGTCTCCTCTGATGGTCCCGGGCTTGGAATCAGCAGGGTTGGTCTCACCCAGCATCACCCTGCCGGTCTTCACCACACCTTTTCCCTCCCACACCTGGAATACATCAGAGGGGTGAAGCCAGCTGCTTTGTTAGCTCTGCCCCAGTACTCCTCCAAGGAACACATTTCTCCAAACAGCTGACAAATTATGGGCATTACTTTCAACAGTAAAGCATGTTTAAATGTTCCATCAATTGACTCTTGGGCTTTGGTTAAAAAACACCACACAGTCTTGTACTCCTTTCACACTGAGGGTTTAACCAGGGTTCACTTCGTGTTTGAAAGGGTTAACGGCGCATTGACAGACTCTGCATCCAGGTCGAGAGGTCGCACACCGGGCCATTTCAATATGAATGGACACAACCAGGTCGCCAAACAAGGCTGGACACACTATGTAACTAGTCTGAAATGGGGGAGCAGAGTCGGCACAGGTTGCTGCAAGTGTGCAGATTTCTCACTGTGCTATAGAACATAACTGCTGTGTAACAACCATAAATTATATTTTTATTTCTCTAATTCACAGGTCCGTCTCGCTCGCAACATCTCTGCAGCAGTTCACACTCCAGCTGGACTGGAGTTCAAAGTTAGCCGTTTACTGAAGGATTGTGAACTCCGGCCATTTTCAGCATGTGGGGGTTTTGGTGCGCGTCGCTGCCAGGTTGTGACCATGTCGTATCTGAATGTCATAACCAGGGATCAACCCGCGTTGACTGGCTCAGTTTTGAATTGAAAAGGAGTGTGAAATAGGAATTTAGTAATCTGTTGTGTCTCTTCTTACCATGGCAACAACTGGACCAGAGGTCATGTATTTCATGAGGGTAGGAAAGAAGGGCCGGTCCTTCAGGTCGAGGTAGTGCTGCGTCAGGAGGTCCTCGGAGGCCTGCAGCAGGGAGACAGCGTGGACAGACATTAAGCATCGGACATGTGAAACCATTTCACATTCTATACCAATTATTGGTCCATATTGTAAAATTTAAAACTACAGCAAATCCTGACCCCATGCTACGGTCAATAGAACAGAGTTCAACACAATTTAAATTTGGGGAGGGGGGCATCCAATCAGTACACTGTCAGACAGACAGAAGGTCGATGGGTGAATGGAGTGCTCCATGCTCAATAAAAACCCACAGCCCCCTCCCCCCCCCCCATCGTTTTGATTTGAACGATTCCGATTCTTCCTTTCGATTCAGATTCTTTGAGGGGTGGAGTCAACATGTCAGGCTCATTTCACAGAGGAAAATTGTGTTTAGTTTAGGGAGCTGCAGCCCATGTGGGAGAAAATTAGGAATGCCTTTGCACCAGACCAAAAAACAGATATATATATGCAGAACTTACACCGTGGTCAGGACTCTCTGGACATGTATAAACTAACTCAATGCATTAAAAACAGTACTTGTTCAGAAATATGTGCATGGTAATGCAATAGGTAATTGAGCACTGTAGTGGTTATGACCATATCAGTGACTATGTAGCCAACTACATGGAAACGGGCAGAATTGTGTCTGTGCCTTGTACAGACAGCGTTACTGAAGGCTAGCTGTAGCATCGCGCGGTCCTGTACAGGAAAAGGTAAACCGTGTGCATATCAGAGCGTGTGTGAAGAGTGGAGGTGTTCACAAGGGAAGGAAGGAAATAAAAACTACAGTTTTTCACTGCGAAAGGAATGAACGGTGTTCTGGAGGACATCCACCAAACTAGCGGGCGCTCGTTGGATTGCTGTCGGCCCCACGGCAAGCGAACAGGAAGCAGAGACGCCGGCCGGGTCCGTTAGCCTGGGTAAGGAAACTAAACACACAGATCGCCAAAACAAAGACTCCTACTCACCAACCAACGATCGATAGATCGATCCATCTATCTATATTTAGCTAACTGGGAGCTCTGGGCATTAGCTGCAGCAACTCCAGTTTGCTAGGACTGATTCTGTTCGTTTCTTTTGCTATCGACAGTGCTCACATTAATCCGGGGGCCACTATGGAAACCAAAACTTGCGCGTTTGGAACCGATGATTGGAATCAAAAAACAAATCGCCTGAACAATTCCAATGGCATTGTGTTTTTTTTTTTAATATTAATTAATATATATATATATATATATATATATATATATATATATATATATATATATATATATATATATATATAATAAAAACGGTTCCAAGTTGGAACCGTTTCTCGATGCCCGGTTCTCTATTCACTATGCGAGTTATTTTAGCGAAGCACTTTCTGTTCTGATGTCAGACAATAAGTGAGGCATTTGGGGCTCTGGTAACTTATGAAAATAACTTGATGCTCTACATTGAACAATCAGTGCAGTTTCTCAGGCTGTGCTCCTCTTCCAGACTGCACTTGGCTCCCTTTCTCATTTCACTTCCTAACACTAACACCGGGAGCTAATTTGAGCAATTAGGTTTAATCTACTTCACCTCCATTATAAAATATTTTTGTACGCGTTCTCACATAATGCAGGTTTATAAATGAACCACACTTCATGGTAAGTGTTACAGGATCAGGAGACCCTTACACTGTGCTAATCTATGCTGCAGTCAGGAATAGACACGCAGGTTAAGCTCACCGGAGGTTGGTCACTTGGCACACACAAGATCATGTGCATACACTGTAGATGGTTAAAAATACCACTGACTTATGAAAGCAGCCAATTTAAACTCCTTTGTCATAAAAGGTAAATCTAAGCCAAAACCTTAAGCAAAATAAATTGTTTACTTACATGTTGCATCTTCATGGCCACAAGTTTGAAGCCTTTGGTCTCAAACCTCTTGATGACCTCTCCAATGATGCCCCTCTGCACACCATCGGGCTTGACTGCAATGAATGTGCGCTCCTTCTGCTCGGCCATGATTCTATAACAAAAAAGCAGAAAAGAGAAAAAGAAAAAAAACAGATGAAGGAAATACAAGTCTGCAGGAGGAACACGGCTGGAGAGTCACTCACGGCTCTTGGTCGCATTTGGCACAGTCAGCGGCGGGGCGGGCTGTAGAGGCCCCCGACCCCATTGCACAGCGGACACATAGACGACACGCAGCGCCGGTCAGTGTGGATCTGACAGCCAGATCACCTAAACTGAACTACTGTGACTTTGGCTGCCAGCCCCGCCTACACAGAGTAAAGACTTTTATCCTCACCGTTTCTACGGTGCACTGGACCGACTCCACGGTCAGTTTCACCAAGTCAAGAGACTAGACTCTAAAAAGGTAACCCTTCATTTTCACGAGCATTTACTTCACTACCAATTCCACATAAATTTACTGTGACTAGAAGTGTAACAATTCAAAATTTTGCTGTACAATTACATCTCAGAAATAATTGCAATTCATACAATTGTCTCAGTCAAATTTGAAAAATATTTTTTTAAACAAATTAAGTTTTGAATGAACCACGCCTCTTCATTATCATAAAACATGTTTTGTCACTGTATCCCTTGTCATTTATGTTGTTATGGACGTGTATAAAGGTCAAATGCAAACAACTGACAATTGAATATATAGCTATACTCCCATCAATTATCACGTATCTAAACAAAAAACTATTACCAGTCTTACGCCTAAGACCTTAGCTAATGTTAGCAATTTCAAAAAAAAAAAAGATAAATAAACTTTTCTTTTGAGCTGCTGTAGCACAGCAATTTCCCCAGTATGGGATTAATAAAGTCTCTTATCTTAAACAATTGACAGACAATTATGTAATAATTGTTACAGGTCTAACTGAAGTTTCCCATATTGTAATTTTGTACCAATTATGTGAAATAGTGCTTAGTTGGTACACAATTTTCAATCAAAAGCTGGTGAAACGGAGAAAGTCTAGAGTTAAATAAATCAACTACTTGATCAGTCAGTTGACAAACATTTCAGCAACTTTGAGGGAAAACGCCAAACACTCACTGGTTCCAGCTGCTCAAATCTCAGCATTTAAGGTTCCTTTTTCTAGGCCGATTTTTTACTGCTGGTCTAACCAAACAAGCAGATTCAAGTCATCTACTTCAGTAATACAAAATTAAACCTCTAACACTACAGATTAACAT
Source organism: Gymnocephalus cernua (assembly GCA_023631565.1). Lineage (NCBI taxonomy): Eukaryota > Metazoa > Chordata > Actinopteri > Perciformes > Percidae > Gymnocephalus > Gymnocephalus cernua. Next base: position 27,860,681 of record CM042443.1, on the reverse strand, counting down.
GAAAATAAATCTTGGAGAATTATATCCCCTGGTAGAGGCATCATTGTCCCTGAAGATCGAATCTCAAAAGACCAATAAAGCCTGAATATGACAAAGCCCCAGAAAGATTGAGCAGACAAAAGTTAGGATTGGGTTTCCAACAATACCCGTGTAGTATTGAGTTCTGTTCCCTATCTGTACCATACCCGACTACTGAGGGAGGGGGCGCGACGCTGATTTTAACAGGAGGGAAACCGATTGACATCACCGGCTTTCTGATGCAGGTCAAATCATGTCACTGCCCACAGCTGTTGCAGACAGCCTGGTGACGTTATTCCAAATCAGTCACACCTGCAGCAGACTGATGTAACGTTAAACACACGGCCTACAACACACGACAACTGCCCGACTACTATGATCTTGCACTTTAAGGAAGTGCGCTTTTTAATGGCTGACATGTAACGTTTAGTTTACCTCCTTCCTTCAGACACATCTGCAAAACCGGCCTACATCAAATAATGGATGTCTAATGGACTGCTGTACCACGAGTATTAGCACCAGTCCTGAATGACAGTGTTAGGAGCAACACACGTTGCTGTACAACAATTATGACAGAAACACGTTAGTTGCTACAGTTGACATTTACTCAATAAGTTTGGTGTAACGTTAATGTTACTAGTCGCTTGGCCAAATTGAGGAACAGCGACATTAGCATAGCATGTTGGGTCATAATTCGTGTTCCGTCAGCCCTATTCATAAGCAAATCTGTGCCTGTCTGAAAGCCATTTGACTGCACGTGCGCACGTGCAGCAGACAGCTCACTCAAGTTAATGACGTTTTGGTCAGCGGCCGGCTGTACTTGACAGCCGGTCTTTAACCCTGATTATAACCATCTCCTGCCAAAGAACAGAGTTTCACCCTGCTGAGCGACCCCTCGTTACTGCCGAAGTAGCTCATTCATTTTGCCACAGAGCGAGTTAACGGTTCCACCCTGTTCTCAGGGGATAGCAGCACAGGCCTAGGCCTCACACACAGCCGCATGGTCTTTTGTTCGTGCTGCTGCACTGACTTGCCATCTCAGGGCAGCGGCGCAGCCTTAATCTGCCAGGACTGCAGCACCAACACACCGTTACCCCATTATAGCGTCAGTTAACGTAACTACTGAAATCACAGCATTGCCGAGAAGTTTCAATGTATCGGACATAACTTTGCGTTAAACTACACATACTGGAAAATACCGACTTCTGAAAACTAACTTCAACGCTAGCTTCAAACTCGGGCGTTTAAATAACAGGGGGAATTAGACATAGACCTATATTAATATGTCTATATTAATGTAGGCCTATGTCTATAACATATACACGTAAAAAGAGGAAACGTATGCTCACATTATGAAGCTCGGTTGAGTGGTGGACTGCCGTTTGATGTTGCTCTGGTTGACGTGGAAGAAGACCGACAGAGTTTGCGCAGCCGCATTTTATCCTTGGAGGCGGAGACTGGCGCTACGGCAAGACACTGGAGCCAAAAATAAAGAACATTTTTAGTTTTAGTCCCACCCCTACAGCAACGAGGTTGTCTACAGCGTCTGACAGCATCAGTCCCATAGACAGTTAAAGAAATGGACAGTACGTTTCCACACAGCGAAACACCTCGCGATTTTCGGCCAGCGATATTTTGCTTCGGGGGGCGTGGTCGTAAACAACATGCAAGACTGCAACAGAACACCGGCTAGCGGTTGACTTGTCGGCCAGCTGAATAATTTTGAGTGTTTAAACTAACATCTACAGTGGTCTATTTGCCCTGTTTAAGTTCGTGTGACATAAACAACAATCCGTGTTGCTACAAGCGTCAATGTTCGCCAACAAAACATGTAATCAAACAAATGCACAAGTAGCCTAGATAGCTGCCTGGCTAGGCTTACAATGAAATCCAATGTCTGAACATGCTAGCGATTAGCCTGTCGGCTAGCTGAAAAGTTCGTGTGTTTAAACTAACATATACAGTGGTCTATTTAGTGGTGTATATACCCTGACTAAGTAAGTAAGTGGAAACGTACCGAAGAAGCACTTTTCCGGTGATAGCTGAGCGTTACTGAGCGTCACTGCAAACTAGATTACTAGATTACATGCGAGAAAATAAATGATCTGAGAGAAAAAAAAATGTTTGAGAGAAAAACTTTTCATACCAATAGCAAAAAATAATATTTGAGACTAAAAACAGTTTTGAGAGAATATATTTTTTCATATAAAATGTAAATTATTTCTGAGAAAAAAATCTCAAAATACTTTTTTAAACTCTCAAATATATATTTTTTGCTATCAGTGTGAAAACAGTTTCTCTAAAAGAAAAACTCAAAACGCTTTTCTTCTCGCTCTCAAAACCTAAGTCTTTGCTCTCGATGCAATTCTTGCTCCCATGTCAATATTTTGCTCTTGCTGTGAAAATAATGTCATGGATGAGGCCACATTCCTATTGGCCAGTCGGGTGAGCATCGTCTTGTCTTGGGAGTCGAACTGAATCATTACACCTATCACGCCCACTGCCAACTCGGAACTTGCAGACAGAGCAACAGCGGGACAACTTAAAGGAGAACTCCGGCCAATTTTTACGTTAATCTTGCTAAATATAACTATGCGAGACCTGTCTATAGCAAAAACAGTTAGCACAACAGCAGCTACCTAGACGGAGCTGCTGCAGCTAATGCCCACCTTAGCTAAACGGCAGTTATGGGGGCATAAATGAAATAGTGCCTTTGTGTATCTTAACAGACACAAAATGCAATTAAAATGTCTGTGTAAGGTTTTCAAGATGGCGGCGTGAGAGAAGGTCACGTTCGGGAGAGCTGGTGCGCTAATCCGCTAATTTTTCTCACTTACCCCTGCAAAACAGCACTTTAACCTCTTAATGTTATGCTAGCCTAACATGAACATTGACAGTTATTTTTTGAGACAGTCCGACGCCATGCCACGTAAGAAAAACCAAGCTGTTGTTGAGGCTGACTCTGAGCATAACCAACAGACGGGTGATGTCCACGCTGGCCCTAGCACTGTAGCCGACACCGGTGCAGATGCTAGCTTATTGGCACTTCGTGAAGCCGTGAGTGAAATAACAGCCAACATTTCCAGAGTTATCGACGAAAAGCTAAGCCCACTATCAGAGCTCTTAAAAATACATCGGGAGGAGCTTGACAGTCACGACAAGCGCATAACCGAAGCTGAGCAGAGGATTTCAGCGCTGGAGGACGTAACAGACCCGGTCGACGGAAAAATGAAAGCACTGGAAAAGTTGGTGTGTGAATTAAGCGAGCGGGCGGACGACCTGGAGAATAGGGGGCGACGTAAAAATATTCGTATTGTCGGGCTTCCAGAAGGGGCCGAGGGGAATGACCTGACTCAGTTTTTCGAGACCTGGCTTCCTAAAATCCTCCACATTGAAGCGAAGTCGGGACGAGTCAAGCTGGAGAGAGCACATCGCTCACTGGCCCCGAAGCCCCCCTCCACCCAAAGACCACGACCGGTGCTGGCTAGATTCCATAACTACCAAGATAAACAGCGTGTAATGAATGCGGCGTGGGAGATGGGACGGAAAAATGAAGCGCTGAAATATGGAGACGCGACGGTGATGATATTTCAAGACTTTTCCGCATCCGTTCTTCACAGGAGGAAGGGATACGATGCAGTGAAGAAGCAGCTGAGGGCTCTCGGCGCTGACTACAGGCAAATCTACCCTGCGTCTCTGAGAGTCACCTGTCGCGGATCCACTAAGGTGTTTCACGACCCGGCCGCGGTGGAGAGATACGTCCAGTCACTGAAGGAGGCCCCCCGTGATGATGTGTGAACATTACCCTGTTAGTCTTTCATGCTGAATCGCTGACTAGTCGGACTTTTTCTATGTGCCACAGTTCTAGTTAGTTTTGCAGGCTCATACAAGCACTGCCCCCCTCCACTGATGAACATTTTTCTGTTGTTGCCAGAAAACCCTTTCACTCGAGCTCCTGTTAGCGTGGGAGTAATACAGTGTCTATGTTTAATGCCAATGTTTGGCAAAGTGTGCTTTAGTTGCACTGTTTTGTGTTATATTCGATATTGTGTTATGTTGTGGTTCTATTTGGCTCACTATTACAGACCACTTTACGGGCGATATGTGTTCAGGCATTATTTTATTTCATAGTCAGTAACTATGTCAGTCTTGAAGCTGTGCACCTGGAACGTCAATGGTGTTCATACACCCGTCAAACGGAAAAAAATTCTAACTTATCTTAAAAGGGAATGTGTTGACATAGCACTGTTGCAAGAAACACACTTAAATTACAGTGAACATCTGAAATTACAACAGGGATGTTTTGGACAGGTTTATTTTTCATCCTTCAATTCAAGGAGTAGAGGTGTTGCCATCTTAGTTCAGAGAAATTTACGATTCAAACTTCTGGACTGTACAAAAGACTCAGCGGGTTGTTATGTGATAGTTAGAGGTGTACTCTATGGGGAAGAAATTGCTATAATGAATATTTATAATCCACCTGGATACCCAAGTAATCTGTTGACTACATCTTTTTCTAAAGTGATAGACCTTAACATTAGAAACACGTTTATTGGGGGAGATTTTAATTGTCATTTAAATCCTATCATGGATAAATCTCCACCTGGTAAATCATCTCTTTCACCTCAAGCTAAAATCGTCTCGGCTCTCTGTGAAGACCTAGACTATATAGATGTATGGAGGACCCAACACGGGGCTGAGAAAGAGTATACTTTTTTTTCAAATGTTCACAGATGTTATACCAGGATTGATTACTTCCTTCTCCCAAGACTTATGCTGCAGTCGGTTATCTCTAGTTCTATAGGAAATATAATTATTTCCGATCATGCTGCTGTATCGATACAATATAATTTAAGGAACCCAATCAACCAAACTAGACACTGGAAGTTCAATCCTTCTATCCTGACAGATCATACGTTCATATCTTACTTTAGAGAGGAATTCCAGTCCTTTCTATCGATTAATTCAGCTTCCACCAATGACCCGTCACTGCTGTGGGAAACATCCAAAGCTTTTTCAAGAGGTCTTATTATATCATTTATATCCACTAAGAGGAAAAGACAGAACGAACAAAGAAAAATTTTAGAGTCCAAACTGAAACATACCGAGAAAGAATATATCAAAAACCCATCTGCACAGAAGCTTAAAGAGATTTCTGCATTAAGATGTACTTTGACCTTACTATTAAATAAAGATGCAGAGGGTAAAATCAGACCAGTCCCTCCAGAAAAACGCGGAGTTTTTTCGTGATTGTTGCGGGCAAAAATCCTTGATTATGCGGCACGTTTTCTTAAAAAATGCGATGGAATATGCGGGATATTTATGCCATTTTATGCGATGAAATTGCGGGAACTTGCAAAAACTGCGGGAACTTGCGGGAACTTGGAAAAACTGCGGTTTGATGAAAAAGAGAAAAAAAGTGATTCCCCCAACACCGTGTTCTCAGTAGGTGAAATTACGTCACTTCATAACGTTCCCATGGCAACAGGGGAAAATGGCTGCTCTTGTGTGAAGTAAACGCAACATTTTTGAACTTTCTGCTGAGACATATGTAGGGTTGGGTATTGTTTTTTTTTTTTTTCTGATACTGGCGCTAAATCGGTATTTTTAAAACGGTGCCTGAACCGATACTTTTTAAGAAAGTTTTTTAAAAAGAAGAAACAAGAAGGATAGGCCTACTCAACAACAGTCGGTGACATGAAGGACACGTTGTTTATTACTAAGGCCATATGGTCAAAATTAAATGATTTAATAGTAATGTAATAACTATAACTTATAATAAACAATAACTTATTTCACCAGTAAATTGCTGTTGGACGACAAAAACAGCAACCAGATGGGAAAAGGGTATTTTACAATAACCAACCAAAACCAAACAATTACCAGTGTCCGTGAATGCACCATCTGTGCGTTTCCGACGTCGGCAGCTGCTGCGCTGCAGAGCAGACTGTTGATATACAGTCACACTTTACACTGTTTAACGTCACCTGTCAGCATGTTAACCGTGTTTAATCACGCTGCTAGCTAACGGTAGGCTAACGTTACCTGCTGTCCAGTGTAGTGTAAAGTCAGGCACCGAAATAAGGCACCGAAATCTTCGTTCTTATTCGGTCTCGTTAATTACTACCGTTTACGTCGGATCCGGGGGCCCATTGGCACCGAGTTTCGGTACCCAACCCTAGATATATGTGACTTTTTTGCAACGAAAATGCGGGGATTATGAAATCATGCAAGCCCCGCATATTTTGCGCGGAAATCGGCAATTTATGCGGCGAAAGTGCGGCGTTTTTTAAAAAATGCGGCCCCCGCATGAATATGCGGACATTGGCTGATTATGCATTGAATTCTGCGATCGCATAATCGCGTTTTTCTGGAGGGACTGTCAGACTTGCTAGACAGAAAATGTACGAGCATGGAGATAAAGCGGGGAGGTATTTATCATATCTGGTGAGGAAAAAAGCAGATTCACACATTATTTCCTCAGTTACAGACAGCCTGGGTAAACAGGCTTTCGACACCATAACCATTAACAATACGTTTAAAACTTTCTATGAAAATTTGTATAAATCTGAACTACAAACTGACACAACTGAAAAGATGGATGCTTTTTTCTCTTCTCTCAACTTTCCTAGTTTATCTGCTGACCAAAAAACATCTCTCCAAGCTCCTATATCTAGGAAGGAAGTTCTTGATGCTATTAGAGGATTACAATCTGGCAAAGCTCCGGGTCCGGATGGATTCAGTAGCGAATTCTTCAAAGAGTTTCATGACTTACTTATTGACCCTCTTCTAAATATGTTTAATGACTCTTTTAAAAAAGGTATCTTGCCGCAGTCTCTGAGAGAAGCACATATCTCTCTAATTTTAAAAAAGGGCAAAATCCCAGAGGACTGCTCATCATACAGGCCCATCTCCCTGCTGAATGCTGATTTGAAGCTCCTCTCTAAAATATTAGCAACAAGACTAGAAAGCTTACTTCCTATTCTTAAAAATGACGACCAAACTGGTTTCATCAAGGGTCGCTACTCATACAATAACATGCGCAGATTACTAAATACAATCCAAGCTTTTCAACAGCGGTCTTTGAATGGTCTGGTGCTTTCTCTGGATGCGGAGAAAGCATTCGACCGCGTGGAAATGCCATACTTGTTTTACGTACTACATAAATTTGGCCTGGGTGAAAAATTCATAAACTGGATTAAGCTACTCTATACAAATCCACTCTCAGCAGTGCTTACAAACGGGATGTGTTCTCCTAACTTCCAAATTTTAAGAGGTACAAGGCAAGGATGCCCCCTGTCGCCCTTGCTCTTTGCCCTGGCGATTGAGCCTCTCGCTGAAGCAATCAGGAGCAATGAAAATATACACAGTCTCACCATTGGCACTAGACAACACAAGATTACTCTGTATGCTGATGATGTCTTGATTGTTCTGACTAAGCCCGAGGTATCTATTCCAGCCCTTATTGAGACCATCAATAGGTTTAGTACTTTTTCTGGTTACAAGATAAATTACAATAAATCGGAAGCAAGTCTGAACCAAATACCCATAACTCCATCTTCCTTTTCGTTTAAGTGGTCACCAGAAGGCTTTGTATATTTGGGAATACGTATAACACCTTCCGTTGACCAATTGTATAAAGCAAATTTCCCACCCATATTTGAGCGTATAAGATTGGACCTTGAAAGATGGAACACGCTCCCAATTTCCTGGTTAGGCCGTGTTGCACTGCTAAAAATGAATATCCTCCCCAGGCTACTCTACCCAATACAAATGATCCCAGTTATGTTCCTCCATAAGACCATTAAACAGCTAAATAGCTGGTTTAGCTCCTTTATATGGTCTAAGAAGAAACCACGCCTCAAAATAGCCACATTATGTCTGTCTTCCACAGAAGGGGGTGTTGATCTCCCGGACATTAGAAAATTCCAACTGAGCGTTCATTTACGCAATATAGCTGACTGGCTGTGTAATGACGCCACATCTCTCTGGTTAGATGTAGAAAGTTCAATGTCCAGATATCCTTTAAGTAATCTTCTGTTTATTAGGAAGAATACATCTTTGAAGTCTGCTTGTACCAACCCAATTACAATTTGTACAGTTAAGGCATGGCAGGCTATTAGAAAATTAGAGGGCAGATCTAGATTCACCTCTGTCTTTACTCCAATATGCGATAACCCTGATTTCCCCCCTGGTGCGATGGACAACAACTTCCGGATTTGGGTAAATAAAGGAATATCTACTTTACACAATATACTGGATGGTTCCACTATGATGTCCTTTAATCAGTTGAAAAGGAGATATGACATTCAGCAGCAGGACTTCTTTCGATATTTGCAATTAAGAAACTTTGTTACGAAGGATACTACTGTCCCTCAGTGTCAAAACATTACACACGTAGAGAGACAGCTCTTTCTACAGAAATCTGGTAAGTCTATCAGTTCATTCTATAATATCCTTAAGGGATATAACACCACAAACACTTATTTTCTGAAGGGCTTATGGGAAAAAGAACTAAATGTTAATATAACAGATGTTGACTGGAGTGATGCTTGGAAGAGTGCAAGAACGCTGTGTGTTTGCAACCGAGTGAGAGCCATGCAACTGAAGCTTCTGCACAGGGCCCATATATCTCCCTCTCAACGCCATAAATTTAACCGCAACTCATCTCCACTGTGCCCCAAGTGTAAAATATATTCGGTACAGAAAGACAGAATTAAAGTATACAGTGGAAAACAAAAGAAAAACTAATAAAGAACGAGGATAGAAATAAAGAAAAATAACAATAAAAAGAGTGTATACTAGAGAGTTTCATTCCCCCATACCCTACCCAATCTACTACTTCTACTCATCTTACTCATTCCAGAGGTATAGTAATGCAGTGCATATATGCATTTTATGACTTTCATTGTGACAGGTGCTAAGTTGTCTTTCATTACATATCTTATCCTTTCCAGATGTAATGTATTAGTCAGGTCTTGGAGCCACATCTTTTATGTAGGGACTGTAATGGCAAAATTATATTTTACCTAATTAACTTTGACTTTCTGTATGTACTCTTATTTATTCCACAAGGAGAGTTATCTACATGTGTCTGTGAGAAAGCTTATATTGTTCTACTAAAATACAACAGGAGTCACAAAGTCTACAGCTAAAAGACACGGCCTGGGTAAACTGATAGAGGTCAGATTAAACTGTTAAACTATCTGACAGACTTTTAGGCACCTCAGCTTGTCTTTATGATTCGCATTGTACGTCAAAGGCCAAGATAGGCTGGAGACTTTATGAAGAAACAGATGTCATTATGCATGTGTTGATGTCACTATTCTATGCCTTATCTGTGTAGGCCTGTATAAAAGCCTGTGAGTTTGTGTGCGCCTCTGAAGACTCCTTCACACTTTGCTGAGTGCGTTCTGTGAACTAGTTCTCCTATTCTGCGCAGAATATTTACTTTAATAAATTACAAAAACCTACATTGGTTCAGTCTATGACTATTTCTTTGTATTTGTTTCATTCTCAATTGTTTACATTTTGAACTACTCTACACCTGCTGCACCCTGAATGTTTAATTCCACAACAGGACCATTGTCCCTTTCCATGACATCAACATCATTTCTTTTGCTGTGTTGAGACAGTAGGAAAGGAATTGCTGTTGGAACTTTGTAAGTTTTTTTAATGTTTCAGATGTTCCAAGGACAATCAGTAAAGGCTCTGGTTCTAATGGACTGTTGATGATTTCTGAGAAGGTTTAAAGATACGGGTCCAGAAGGGAGTTATTTTGGGACATGATACAAAACTGTGAAAGAGGGTTGCTTCTGAGGTCTGACATTTATTGCACATGGGCAATACATTTTGATAGATGGTGTGTATTTTCAACTTAGAAAAGTGAAGCCTGTGTAATATCTAGGGATATTTCACTGCTGGAAAGCTGAATATATCTTTAAATTGGGTCACTTATGTAGCAGAAATGTGAATTTCTTTTTTAAATTGGTGCCTTCTAGGCCAAGAAAAGCCAGAAAATGTGTTTTTGGCTCATATGGATGAAAGACACCAAATCCCAGAATGCACTTCGCTTCGCTGCTTTGAGTCCACTCCCAAGCCAGCCTACCGCTTGACAGACAGACAGTGAGGCATTCGACTCAACTCAATGTGTTTTGTTATTTCAACCATATACACAAAACAACGTTTCATCGTGGCTCAAGTGGTGTTACACATTTAAAATATATAAAAACGACATTATATAAAAATGACATACGAAACAGGCTACATTTAGTGCACACACACATTATAGGCTCCGTAAAGTTCAGCTAAGCATACCAGCATTAGCGCTTGGTGGGCTGTAAACACTGAGTATAAACACAGCCGTGAATTAGCGTGGAATGTTTCCACAAGAACAAAAAACACAGTCTCTGAACTCGCGTTGGGAGCATCGTTGAAGTTGGATGTAGTCCAGTTTGTTTTTTAATGAACGAACACTTGCAAGCAGGATTGATGGGACAGGTGGCCGGCTAGCGTTAGCTTCCCACTTAGCCGACGAGGATGTCCCCTACCCGGCTCGGGGCATCGAGCGAGACCGCTGGTCTCCGTGCTGGTCTCCGTGCTGGTCTCCGTGCTGGTCTCCGTGCTGGTCTCCGTGCTGGTCTCGTAGTGTGCCGATTATTCCGTCTGTAATAACGTTTCCTGCATATTCTCCGATCTGTACCGATGTATCCCGGTGGTACACGTGCGGTAGTTTGAATGCACATCATTGTTGTAATTGCTGCTGAGAAGAGAGAGCCCTGTTTAGCGAGGATTAAAGATGGCTGACATTTCGTTTTTTTCCGGCTGAGATCGGCTCGCTTCGGGTGACGGGCGGGTTGAAAACATGCGGAAGTAGGTCCTAATACTGGCTGTAGTCTTTTGCCTCTGGCCAAAAATCTTCTGATGACACAAAAATCGTCATTTTACATCATCGGAACATTTTTTCCAGACCCCCCAATGCAGAGATCTCCTGTCTCAGGGGGATATGAGGGAGGGACGCACGGTCATTCAGAAATACTACCGGGTTTCTACTGATACAAAGCTGAATGCTAAATCGGTGAAGTATCCCTTTAAACTGTATAAGGCAGTGTCTGGCATTATTTGAACATTTATGTATATGTTTAAGACTCTCTTCCCAAATATTGTCTGGTATTTGAATATTTGAATTTCATTTTCCCATTTAAGTTTGAAACTTTCAGAAGACGGAAGGGTTGATAGCAAAGAGTTATATATACAGGAGATAAAATTATTGTTAAATGGCGACGTAGTCAGGCACCTGTCTAGGGTTGAGAGCTCCTGGGTCTCAAATCCCGGAAGGTATTTCCAGACATAGTCTTTGATCTGTAAGTACGTGAAAAAGTTGTTGTTTGGGAGGTTAAACTTACGTTGTAATTGTGCAAAACTTACCCTTAATGCATAAATCATCATCATGATCATATGAATTCCCAGATTGCTCCAAGGCGGAGAAGGTCTTGTCTAGACTGGATGAGATAAATGTGGGATTTTTGTCAATCGGCAAGGTAAGTGATAGTGGTTTAAGACCAAAATGAGATTTCATTTGTTTACATGTACGTATTAAGTCAAATATGACAGGGTTATGATTGTACATCAATTTAGGGATCAGAGTGGGGGCTAGGAGTATGGCACCTATAGCGTAAGGTTGGCAATCTCCCTGTTGAAGCTTTAACCAGTTGGGTGGAGAAATTGAGGTATCTAACCAAAAGCTAAAGGATTGAATGGCAGAAGCCCAGTGATATAGCATGAAATTAGGGAGAGCTAGGCCCCCATACGTTTTTGGTTTGGAAAGATGCTTCCTATTTATCCTATGAGCTTTATAATTCCATAGGGTAATATTATTGAGTCCAATCTTTTAAAAAATGCTTTCTGCAGAAAGATTGGGATATTTTGCATTAGGTAAAGCAACTGGGGGAGAAAAACTATCTTAATGGAGTTCACTCTGCCAAGAAGAGAGATCGAGAGGGTTTAAATCAAAGGTTGAAAATTGGCTTGAAAGAGAGAGGAGTAGCGATTTGTGACCTCAATGCCTAGATAGGTATTTGTTTCTAAGGATATCTTAAATGAAAAGTGGTCTAGTGTACTTGTGGGAGCTGAATGGATGGACATTAACATAATTTTACTCCAATTAATTCTATATCCAGCAAATGTACCGAACAGTTTGATTTTTTTCTAAGATTGTTGGGATGGTTATTTGTGGATTTGTTATATATAGAAGAATATCATCTGCATACAGCGATATTTTATTTATTGTGTCTCTGGTATTGTAGCCGTGAATTTGGGGATCCAATCTTATACTTTGGGCAAGTGGTTCTATGGCTAGTGCAAATATTAATGCAGACAGAGGGCAACCTTGCCTCGTTCCTCTGAGTAACTTGAAAGAGGGGGATATTGTTTGGTTGGTAAGGATTCACGCTGGTGGGCATTTATAAAGAAGCTCAATCTACGCTAGGAACCTGTCTCCAATATTGAACCTTCGGAGGACCTCAAACAGGTAGGCCATTCAATCTGGTCGAATGCTTTTTCAGCATTGAGCGAGAGTATGACCAGATCTTCATTTCCTTGTCTTTTGCTGTAAATTATATTAAAGAGTTGTTTCAGATTAAAAGTTGAGTTTCTATTGGGTATGAAGCCGGTTTGATCTACGTGAATAAGTTTGGTCATTAATGGACTGAGCCTATTAGCTAAGATTTTGGCAAATAATTTCCGATCTAAATTTAAAAGGGAGATTGGGCGATATGAACTGACTTCCTGAGGATCTTTTCCCTTTTTGTAGATTACTGTGATAATCGCTTCTGTTAGGGTTGAGGGGAGAATACCGTCGAGTTGGGCCTGTGTATACATTCTGTGTATACATGGCGAAAGAACATCATTGAATTTCTTAGAAAGTTCAGCTGGGAGTCCATCAGGGCCTGGAGTTTTCCCACTTCTAAGAGATTTAATAGCTTTCTGAATATCTATAGTACTGATTTCCGAATTTAGATTGACATGTTCTGCTTTGCTTATTTTAGGAAGTTCCTCCATGATCGACGCGGTGCACTTGGAAGTGTATAGTTCAGAGTAAAATTGTAAGAATCTGTCAGTGATATCTTTGGGTTTTGTTAATTCTTCTTCAATATTATTCTTAAGTTGATGTATTGTTCGTGTGATGGTTGAGGCCGGCTGGCTGTGAGTTTTTGTTTTCTATTTTCCCTTTGGTTTTCTTCCACGCCCTCCTGTCTGTTTCTGTGTTGGTCTTGTCCCTCTGTCTCTTTGCTTTCCCGCCTCCATGAGCCAGCTGACTGTGCACACCTGTTTGCCATCACCCATCACCTCTCCTGTTGTACACACCTGCCGGTCATCAGCTTCACTCAAGCCAGTATAAGAACCCCGGATCTACTCATCATCATCGCTTCATTGATCGTTGTTTCCTGCAGCCTGGGTGACACACGCTACTCGCGCCTGCTACAATTAATGTTACCTTTTTCTCCCTGTGTTGTACCTCTACTCTGTGTTTTCCTACAGCCATTACCTCTGTCATCACCTCCGTCTCCAGTCAGCTGGTCTCTCCACGCGGTCCCCTCCTCACGGCTCCCCGCTCCATTCTACCTCCAGCCTTCAAGCCTTTTCGTCGCCGCTCCCTGTACCACTAGTGCCTCCTCCGTGGATTCCCCAGCTCCTTCGCTCCAGCTGTTCCCTGAGTCTCCCTCGCCATCCTACTCCAGATCTAGCTTCACTCGCCATCCTACTTCAGGGTTAACTTCCCTCGCCATCCTACTCTAGAGCTAGCTTCCCTCGCCATCCTAACCCAGCCCTCTAGCCCTTCTAACCTACTCAAACTTTCCCCATGTTCCCTTCCAAGTTCTCCTGTTTCTCCTAATAAATATTCTCTGAGTTTTGAGCCAGGCGTTTGAGTCTGTTCTGTTCAACCTTGTAACAGTTCGGTCGTTCTCCATTTTTTTGAAGTTGACGTGCTAGGAGTTTGTGTGGTTTGTCTCCGAATTCAAAATATTTTTGTTTGGTGTATAAAATGCTGTACTCATTTTTGATGACAGTATTTGATTGTATTCATATTTCAAGTTCATTATTTTCCTATGTAGGGTAGCAGAGGGACGTTTTCCCTGTCGAGTTGATGGATGTGTTTCTCTAAATTTTCTATTATTTTTCTGTTCCTTTTTTTGCCGCTTCGAAAGATATTACACAGCCTCTTAGGAAGGCCTTAAAGCCCTCCCCATAGAATGGTGGATGAGGTTTCTGGGACATCATTCGTTTCAAAGTATAGGGTAATCTGAGATATCAGTTTTCAGTTAACAAGTGTGGGTTTAGGCTCTATGTCTTATGTGGTTTGGTGATGTTGTCCAGATAAAGTGAAAAGGTCAAAGGGCTGTGATCTAGATTCCATTGCTATGATATTTGACGTTGGTGACAAAGGGTGTACATTTTGCATCCACTAGGAAATAATCATTCTACTGTACGAGTTATGGACTGAAGAATAGAATAAGTAGTCTCTGCCAGTAGGGTTGTTAATGCGCCATATATCTGAAATGTTTGTATTTTTGATTATAGTGTTTAAGAATACACTTGAGTTATTCCTTGCCAGTCTCGTGGTAGATGATCTGTCATGATATGGATCCAGCGTGGTGTTAAAGTCTCCACCTATCATCAAGTTTGTTTGGGATATGTCTGGTATAAGTGCAAAACCTTTCCTGAAAAATGACGGATTATCCACATTTGGTGCGTACAGGTTAATCAGGGTCAAGGAGGTGTTTTGTATATCTCCAGTTACAATTAAATAGCATCCTTCCTTATCAGCAATTGTTTTTTTATGAGCAAAAGGTACTCCTTTTCTTATTAAAATCGCTGTACCTCTTGCTTTTGTGTTAAAGGTTGAATGATATATATCTTGTATCCACCTTGTTCTAAGTTTATTGTGGGAGTCATTTTTCAAATGTGTTTCTTGGAGAAACATTACATCTGAGTTGAACAATTTCAAGTGGATAAAAACTGCCTTGCTTAATTGGATTGTTCATTCCCCTAACATTCCAAGTTGTGAATATTATACCTTTCCTGTCATCTCTAGTTTGATTAATTATGGTCATCGTCTGGAGTATGTGCTATGTGTCCTGTGGATTCTTACACTGTTCTGGGTCCTGTCAGTGAGTTTCTGAGTAAGTAGTCCCCCCATCTCTTGAACGTAATCCTCCCTCCCCAGCTTACCTCTTCTTAAGCAACTATCTGTACCCTGCATTACGAGTGCTACCCGTGGTTAACACTTCATTACTAGATATGATTAATATATCTTTACTAACAGGTTATGTACCGCAGTCATTTAAAGTAGCTGTGATAAAACCTCTTCTGAAAAAAACCACTCTCGATCCTGAGGTCTTAGCCAACTATAGACCTATATCTAATCTTCCCTTCCTCTCCAAAATCCTTGACAAGGTAGTTGCCAATCAGTTATGTGATTTTCTATATAGCAATAGTTTATTTGAGAACTTTAAGTCAGGATTTAGAAAGCATCATAGCACAGAGACGGCACTGGTGAAAATGACTAACGACCTTCTAACTGCTTCAGACAAAGGACTTGTCTCCATACTTGTCTTACTAGATCTTAGTGCTGCATTCGACAATATTGACCGTACCATCCTGTTACAGAGACTGGAACACTTAGTTGGCATTAAAGGAATCACACTAAGCTGGTTTAAGTCCTATTTATCTGATCGATCTCAATTTGTTAATATTAAACGATAAATCCTCCAGGTACTCTACAGTCAATCGTGGCGTTCCACAAGGCTCAGTGCTTGGACCAATTCTATTTACCTTATATATGCTTCCTCTAGGCAATATTATTAGGAAACATTCAATTAACTTTCATTGTTATGCGGATGACACCAAACTATACCTATCAATTAAGCCGGACGAAACCAGTCAGTTAACTAAACTCCAAGCATGCATCAAAGATATAAAAGCATGGATGACCTACAATTTTCTGATGTTGAACTCAGACAAAACTGAGGTGATTGTGCTGGGCCCTAAACACCTCCAAACCTCATTATCCAAAGATATAGTTACTCTGGATGGTATTGCCCTGGCCTCCAGCACTACTGTCAGAAATCTAGGAGTTATTTTTGATCAGGATATATCCTTTAACGCCCACTTAAAATAAACCTCAAGAACAGCCTTTTTTCACCTTCGTAACATTGCCAAAATTAAGAACATCCTATCTCAAAACGATGCTGAAAAACTAGTCCATGCATTTGTTACTTCCAGGCTGGACTACTGTAATTCCTTCTTATCAGGATTCTCAAATAAAACCCTTAAGACTCTCCAGCTGATCCAGAATGCTGCAGCACGTGTTCTGACAAGAACTAAGAAAAGAGATCATATTTCACCTGTATTAGCTTCACTGCATTGGCTTCCTGTAAAATTCAGGATTGAATTTAAAATCCTCCTCCTGACCTAGAAAGCTCTAAACAGTCAAGCACCATCATATCTTAAAGAGCTCATAGTACCTTACTGTCCCACTAGAGCACTGTGCTCCCAGAATGCCGAGTTACTTGTGATTCCTAGAGTCTCTAAAAGTAGAACGGGAGCCAGAGCCTTCAGCTATCAGGCTCCTCTCCTGTTGAACCAGCTCCCAGTCTGGGTCCAGGGGGCAGACACTGTCACCACATTTAAGAGTAAACTTAAAACCCTCCTCTTCGATAAAGCTTATAGTTAGGGAGTGAGGAGTTGCAGCGTCCACCTAACCCGGCCCACCTGCTTCTCTTCATAGTCGTTAGATTCATCTATCATATAATCAATGACATAATCAAAGTAGAGGGAGGCAGGCCGATAAAACCCGATCTGGGTGGGGAGAGTTCAGAGCCTGACCAGGCACCTCTCTTTAGCCTGTCTCTCTTAGTTATGCTGTTTTAGTTTTAGACTGTGTGCACCCATGTCCCAGAAATGCTTGTTACTAACCTAGGGAGTCTTTATGTTTCTTTTCCCGCCAGACGAAGTCCCGGGATTGCGGTGGCATCGGGGTCATGGTTCTGGCTGTTGCCGTGGTTCTGCTGCGGTTCCCTGCTGTGCCGTGCTGCACCCTGCTACGCTACTGCAACCACTATTTCTAGTCACTGTTTCATTATCTTTACTGTGACTGTTATTGCCACTGTTCATTAAACCCCCAACCGGCACCGTCAGACACCACCTACCAAGAGCCTGGGTCTGCCGAGGTTTCTTCCTAAAAGGGAGTTTTTCCTCGCCATTGTTGCACTGAATGCTTGCTCTTGAGGGAATTACTAGAATTGTTGGGTCTTTGTAAATTATAGAGTGTGGTCTAGACCAGACCTACTCTATCTGTAAAGTGTCCTGAGATAACTCCTGTTATGATTTGATACTATAAATAAAATTGAATTGAGTAGCAACAAAGAAAAACAACAAAAATATCTCTAGCCAATACTATTAGAACACGTATGGCACGAGTCAAAAAGGAATTACCAGAAAACAGAGATCAATTTCACTTTAGTGTAGCTGTTAACCTCGTAGAACTGTTACTTCTGTCTTCAAAGTAGCTCCAGTGTGTTGGATGTGAACCAAGTATACTCTTACAACATTAAACTATACCAGCCAAAGTAGTTTTAAACATTTAGAGAACAAGTAAAGGAAAGTAAGGTAAATGTAAGGATAATTCTTACCATATTTTACCCGATCTATGCTGCCGGTTCGTAGTGGAGTTAAGAGAAGAATGTAATGGGTACGCTCGAGGGTCGATTGTCGTCATTAAATGCAGCTTACATAGATAGGGTGCAGCTGTCAGTCCGGCATTCTGTTTCGTGGTCCATTCGTCAGATTTGCATCCCACAGATCAGACAGTCATTAGTATGAGTAGCACAAGCACCAACTGTGATGGGGCGCATGGCTGCCGTCACGGTAGCGATACACTACCTAGTTTAACTCACAAAGACTGAGTGTAAATGTTACCTGTATGTTTTGTTAGCATGTCAATATGCTCTGTTAGGTATCATATGCTCCGTTTCAAATCATTTGTTAAACTGGCCATTCATCAGATTCTACACAGTAATCCCGTAGGGTTCTTGTGCACATATTTACAGCTAATACTGCGGTGATTTATAGGCTATAGCTATATCTATCAATACATCATTTGCTGTTTAAAACCAATATCGTTTATCACAAACATCATTATTTATAATAATCACACTTACAACATTATGTCTTTGTTAACTTACTGTTTATTTAGTTTAAAAAGGTAACAGGATAACATGTGGTCTTTGTCTTACCGAAGTCTGTTCCTTTGTTGATAAAGGAAAGTTTGCCGCGATCGGCGAGTTTAAATGCCGTTATTACATCCGGGATAACAGGAAGTGACCGTAATTTTGAGTATTTATTTATTTTGTCTGTTAAAGTATTTTGTGGCTTAGCGAAGTGGTTTAGTGAGTCATGTTTAAATCTTTGGTAAATTTCTAGCCTACTAGATCTGTGAATTTTGGCTGTTTGTAGTTTTTATTGTCTGATCGCCTTAGCCACCCCTGTATTTTATTTGTGGTTGGTATGTTCCAATTCCAGGGGCGGCTATAGGCCTATATAGACTGTCTGTATCAGTTGCTCGGGGGCGAGAAGAGTGTGGACGTAAGTCTGTTTAAGGCTCTGTGGACTAGATTCAAAAGTCGACTTAAAACTTTATCCATATTTTTTTTTGTATCATAAGTTTTGACTCTCACGTCTAGTTATTTTATTCTTTTTGAGAAAGTATTTTTTTTTCTCTCTTTTTCTTTAATTTTTGTTTTATTAATCATTTGTTTTGCCTGTGGGCCTTAATTTGGACAAAAATTAATAAAAGTCCATCATTCTAAACTTCATCCTTGACTACCCTGAGTGTCAATATCTGCTCACGACCATTCTTCTACATCTACCCTCAACATTTGGTGGCAGTGGTTTCCGAGTTAGCAGTGTCAGAGCAGCACTCTATGGGTCAGGATGGATGAAAGAGGAGCGGGTATGGCAACCCCTAACGATGGTTCGGCTATGGGGGCCAGGCCCAAGTCCACGGTGTCAGTCCAGCCTCCCTCTCCGGAGGATGAAGACAGGACGGATCGCCTGGAGAAAGTTGTGAGAGCGATGGTGGAGTCTCAGCGGCATCAGCAGGACCAGATGGAGGCAGAGACACTTCGGCAAGACCGGAGATGGAAAGGAGTGGAGCACCAGTTCAGGCAACTGCAGCAACTGTTGAGGGACGAGTCAGCATCAACACAGGCGGCAGGACAGATGCACGCTGGTCGGCAGCAGATGGACCCATCCGACTCCCACCCTTCAACAGCCTCAGATCCGCTCTACAACATGCCATTTCTGGATGTGCCAACTCCTCAACCACGTCCGGGTCAGGACACAGCACCCAGGATGCAGAGCTCCCTCGACTCCACAGCTCTCGGCCTTACTGCACCTCTACAACTTCAAAGGGGGTGGACACCCCCTAGGCTGTCCCCCTATGAAGAGGACGAGGATATTGAGAACTATTTGACCACCTTTGAAAGACTGGCAGCAGCAAGTCAGTGGCCCCCTGAGACTTGGGCATTGTACTTGGTGCCATTGTTAAAGGGGAAGGCCAGATCTGCCTACGTAGCCATGAGTATAGAAGATAGCCGTGACTACAGGAAACTGAAGCCGGCCATTCTCGACAAGTTTAACATTAGCGCAGAGACTTACCGCCAACGTTTCCGGTCCAGGACCATCGTGGAAGGTGAGACGGCGAAGGAACTTCAAGTCCGGCTGAAGGACCTGATGGGGAAATGGCTCATTCCGGAGTTGCTGACCAATGAGGAGGTGTGTGACCGAATCGTGCTGGAGCAGTTCCTGGACATGCTACACCCCGAGCTTCAGGTATGGGTGAGAGAGCGCACCCCTGCCTCTTCAGCGCAAGCTGCAGACCTGGTGGGGACCTTCATGGCCGCCAGGCAATCCAGAAGAGGCTATCACATGGGTCCGCAACAGCAGGACTGGAGAAGACCCTACCAAGCTGCCCAGCGGGAGCCAGACAAGACATTCTCTGGTACTCTGCGGGTGGTAGTGGTCGAGTGTTTAAGCCCTCCAATAGCCCCAATAACCCCGGTGTTAGCCCCACTTCAACTAGAGTACCTAGGGTACTTGTATGCCATGGTTGTGGCCAACCAGGTCATATTAGGCCCAATTGCACAGTGAAGAAAATGACTGATTCCAGAATATGTTACATACCTGGCCATAGCAAACACTTATATGGTACTTCTTCAGATGTAACAGTCCCGGTGAAGATAAGTGGAAAGACAGTTCAGGCTTTAGTTGATACAGGAAGTAGTCTATCGTTTATTCTTAAGTCCTGTTTGAAGTCTGATTTCCAGCCTGTGGGCAAAGTGAGGGTCCGCTGCATCCATGGTGATGAGTCTGAGCACCAAACAGGCGAGGTCCTCATTGAGATTAACGGCCAGAAGTACTTGTTAACTGTAGGGATTTTGGATAAATGCCCTTACCCAGTGATTCTAGGCCAGGATGTACCAGTTCTTACAGAGCTACTACAAAGAGTTGACACAGTTGATGCTTGTGTTACAACTAGAGCCCAAACCAGAGATGGACCAGACAGTGATGTTTGGTCAGAGTTACCATTTGAGAGTTGTCCTGGTGGCAAACTTAAAAAGTCCAGAGCAGAGAGGCGCAGAGCAAAAGTGGCAGGTACAGCAATGCAGGAAACCTGTTCTCCCCCCCAGTTAGAGGGCACTGAAGCCTTTTGTGAGGACTTCCAGATACTCCAGCAGGCAGACCCCACTCTTAGCTCTTGCTTTTCTGCTGTTAAGACGCCTGATGAGGCTAGTGAAGCCATGAGGGAAGGTGACACATGTTTTTTTGTTGATTAATGAGAAACTGTATCGAGTGAGTGCAGACACAGAGCAGTTGGTTGTTCCTGAGGCTCTTAGGGCCAAAGTGTTGCACTTGGGTCACAGTTTTCCGTGGTCAGGACATCTGGGCAGGGAGAAGACAGAGAGGAGAATCCTGCAAAGATTCTATTGGCCAGGTTTCAGCAGGGACATAGCAGAGTACTGTAGATCCTGTCCTGAGTGTCAGTTGTCTGCTCGCTCCAAGAGAGGCTTAAAAGCTCCCCTCATCAGTCTTCCCATTATTGACACACCTTTTAGTCGCATTGCCATGGATGTAGTTGGTCCCTTAGAGAGGAGTAGGGCAGGTCACCGCTACATCTTGGTGATTTGAGATTATGCAACACGTTACCCAGAGGCATTCCCCCTCAGAAACACTAAGGCGAGGCAAGTGGCCAATAGTTTACTGCAACTTTTCTCCCGTATGGGTGTCCCTAAGGAAATTTTAACCGATCAGGGTACTAACTTCACTAGCAAGACATTGAAGCAGGTGTACTCCCTGTTAGGGATCCGGGGCATTAAAACCACACCCTACCACCCGCAGACAGACGGCATGGTTGAGAGATTCAATCAGACCCTGAAGTCGATGCTACGAAAGTTCGTCTCCGAGTCGGGAGCTGACTGGGACCAGTGGCTTCCTTACCTGTTGTTCGCGTACAGAGAAGTACCGCAGGCATCCACCGGGTTCTCCCCCTTCGAACTTTTGTTTGGACGGGAGGTGAGAGGCCCGCTGGACATCCTCCGAGAAAGTTGGGAGGGGGACGCTCCTCACCAACCAACCAACATCGCGAGTTATGTCCTGAAGATGCGGGAGAAACTGGACCAGCTGAGCTCCATGGCCCACCAACACCTGGCCCAGGCTCAGATGAGACAAAAGACGTGGTATGACCGGACAGCGCGCAGTCGCTCCTTTGTGTCCGGACAGAAGGTGCTGCTGTTGTTGCCGTCATCTGAAAGCAGTCTGCTGGCGAAGTGGCAAGGCCCTTTCACGGTACTTCGCAAGGTCGGCGAGGTCACCTATGAAATCGCGATGCCGGACAGACGTCGCTCCAAGCAGATCTACCACGTTAACCTCCTAAAGCGATGGATTGACCGTCCGTCTTCTATTCAAGATCAACTGTGGGCACAGACCGTGGAAGAGGAGCCGTTGGAGCAGTACTTTCCTACTGCGGGCGGCGAGTCAACCTATCCCTCCGTCACCCACTTGACTACTGAGCAGCAGGAGGACCTGCTGACTATCGTCCCAAGAGGCTTGTTTCAGGATCAGCCGGGGCGAACCGACGTCATCACCCACGACATTCAACTGACTTCTCCAGGCAGACAGCCACCAGGGTTCCAGCGCGACTGATCCCCGCGCTGAAGCAGGAGGTGCTGGCGATGCTGGAGATGGGGGTGATCGAGAGATCACGCAGCGAGTGGTGCAGTCCCGTGGTCCTGGTGCCGAAAAAGGACGGGGGGCTCCGTTTCTGTGTTGACTTATCAAAGCTGAATGCCATCTCTGCTTTTGACCCATATCCCATGCCCCGTGTGGACGAACTGGTGGAGCGTCTGGGGAAGGCTGAGTTCCTCAGCACCTTGGATTTGTGTAAGGGGTATTGGCAGGTGCCGCTCTCACCCCGAGCACAGGAGCTGACTGCCTTCAAAGCTCCATCTGGTCTGTTCCAGTTTAGGGTTATGCCCTTTGGCCTGCATGGCGCAGCGGCAACTTTCCAGCGTCTCATGGATGAGGTGCTGAGGGGAGCCGAAGACTACGCCGCAGCTTATATTGATGATGTCATCATCCACAGTTCGTCGTGGGACGAACATCTTCGACACCTAAGTGATGTTTTCCGGAGGATTCGTCGGGCCGGGCTGGTAGTGAACGCCAGCAAATGCCAGCTTGCCCGGTCAGAGGTGAGCTACCTGGGATATGTCCTGGGTGGTGGCACCATACGTCCACAGGTCGGCAAGGTGGACGCCATTCGTAGTTCCCAGCCGCCCGCAACCAAGAAGGGGGTGAGGTCTTTCCTGGGATTGGTCGGCTGGTACAGTCCGACCTCACTCGCAAGACCAGCCCCAACAAGGTGGTCTGGACTGCTGAGTGTGAGGCCGCTTTCCATGATCTCAAGGAGAGCATGTGCCGCGAACCTGTGTTGCAGAGTCCTGACTTCTCCTTGCCCTTCACTGTGCAAACCGACGCTTCGGGCAATGGCCTGGGGGCGGAGTTGTTGCAAGGTGAGGGGGCAGACAAACGACCCATACAGTTTGTGAGCCGCAAACTGTTCCCTCGCGAGACACGGTACTCCACCATTGAAAAGGAGTGTCTTGCCATCAAGTGGGCTCTTGATACTTTGAAATATTACCTTGTTGGCAAAGAGTTTGTCTTGGAGACAGACCACAGGCCCTTGCAATGGCTACACCGCATGCGTGACTTTAATTCCAGGATTACCCGATGGCACCTGTCCTTTCAGCCGTACAAGTTTACTGTGAGGTACAGGGCCGGGAAGGACAATGTCGTTGCTGACTTTCTGTCGCGTCCTGAGGAGGACCAGGACGTTCTCTCTTAAGGGGGGGGGTGTGTGACGGGGCGCATGGCTGCCGTCACGGTAGCGATACACTACCTAGTTTAACTCACAAAGACTGAGTGTAAATGTTACCTGTATGTTTTGTTAGCATGTCAATATGCTCTGTTAGGTATCATATGCTCCGTTTTAAATCATTTGTTAAACTGGCCATTCATCAGATTCTACACAGTAATCCCGTAGGGTTCTTGTGCACATATTTACAGCTAATACTGCGGTGATTTATAGGCTATAGCTATATCTATCAATACATCATTTGCTGTTTAAAACCAATATCGTTTATCACAAACATCATTATTTATAATAATCATACTTACAACATTATGTCTTTGTTAACTTACTGTTTATTTAGTTTAAAAAGGTAACAGGATAACATGTGGTCTTTGTCTTACCGGAGTCTGTTCCTTTGTTGATAAAGGAAAGTTTGCCGCGATCGGCGAGTTTAAATGCCGTTATTACATCCGGGATAACAGGAAGTGACCGTAATTTTGAGTATTTATTTATTTTGTCTGTTAAAGTATTTTGTGGCTTAGCGAAGTGGTTTAGTGAGTCATGTTTAAATCTTTGGTAAATTTCTAGCCTACTAGATCTGTGAATTTTGGCTGTTTGTAGTTTTTATTGTCTGATCGCCTTAGCCACCCCTGTATTTTATTTGTGGTTGGTATGTTCCAATTCCAGGGGCGGCTATAGGCCTATATAGACTGTCTGTATCAGTTGCTCGGGGGCGAGAAGAGTGTGGACGTAAGTCTGTTTAAGGCTCTGTGGACTAGATTCAAAAGTCGACTTAAAACTTTATCCATATTTTTTTTTGTATCATAAGTTTTGACTCTCACGTCTAGTTATTTTATTCTTTTTGAGAAAGTATTTTTTTTTCTCTCTTTTTTTTTAAATTTTTGTTTTATTAATCGTTTGTTTTGCCTGTGGGCCTTAATTTGGACAAAAATTAAAAAAAGTCCATCATTTTAAACTTCATCCTTGACTACCCTGAGTGTCAATATCTGCTCACGACCATTCTTCTACATCTACCCTCAACACCAACATATCATCTTTGTATCTTTAAGTTATTCAGAATGACTCACGTGGACAGTGGTAGATCCAGTCTATAATGCCGTAGGCAATGTTCACATTGTTCGTGGGTTACGTTAGCCAGCGCCTCGAGTTTATTAAAATGTAGTTAATGCCTTACCGCACTGTATAGTCACTATTCGTCAGGTATTGGTGAGTGATCTGACCGCGCCCCGAAGAGTTGTTCCGCGTATGTCTGGGCTTTTTGTGGGTCAGTGAATGAAGTTTGAGCTCCTTCAACTGACGACGGCATGGAACACAACGAACAGACTCGAGTCACCGACCTCGCCAGACTGTCTGACGGCCTATTATCGGGTTGGTGTGTCAGGGCCTTAAAGGTTTAATATTGTTTCTCAAGTCCCAGTGTTAGTGTGTAAACAATTGAAAAAAACGTTTCAAGTGTTGCAGAACATAACACTACTTGAGTACAAAGTTTACACTTTAATGGAAAATTATATATTATAATAACTAATAATAATAATAATAACCTAAAATGACTTGTCGTCAATGCAAAGAAGCATTTTACTGTTGTATACGTTAGATAGGATAGTCCCAAATCAATTTTTTAGGAAACTTTTTGCCTTGTTTTGCAAGCCAAAAAGGTTTAGAAGCACTGATTTATTCTATAATGATGTGTTGTACTTTATAAATGTATCATATGGTTTCATCTGAAAATCTTCTTGACTCGAAAAGTAACTAGTAACTAATATTTTCCTCTGAAATGTAGTGGAGTAGAAGTAAATGGAAAAACTCAAACGAAGTCCGAGTTTCATGTTAAACAAAAAGGATCTTTTTCTCCGACAGAGCAGTAACTGAACCCGACTTGAGCCCGACAGGCATTAAGATATTTATGTCCGAGCCCGACCCGACCCGAGCCCGACACAGTATCCTACTAATGACACATGTAAGTTTGTTTGTGTGGAAAACCCGCTTTTATTAAGCAACTGTAGGAAGGCATTCGGAAATGTCAACAGATGAGGTCATCAGCGCACACGGGGCAACAAGCACATGTTAACACAGGCACGCACAAGAGGCCCAATCATATAGCCTTTGCATTAAGTGAACCAGGCCCATTGGCTACCAACATAATACGCTGTTTTTAATTTAAACTGTTCAATGCCTTATCGTGCTGATGTGACCGAGACCGACCCAAACCCGAACATCATTTCTAAATATCTGTCTGAACCCGGCCCGGCCCTTCGGGTCCCGTTGGGCTTGGGTTGGGTATCCATCCTCTAATCTCTGCAGGGTAAATCCAGACAGCTAGCTAGACTATCTGTCCTATCTGAGTTTTCTGTTGCACGACTAAAACTACTTTTGAACGTACACGTTCCACCAAAACAAGATCTTTCCCAAAGCTTTTTGCAGAGGCACTGTGGCTCCGTCTGGCGCTTACGCGCACCCAAGACGATTGTGATTGGTTTAAAGAAATGCCAATAAACCAGAGCACGTTTCCCTCCCATCCTGGAATGCTGTGTGGACTAGCCAGCCCCTCCTTTGCAGCGCTGTGGAGGAAGGTCTGGCAAAGCGAAACTAGGCTCAGGACATATTTCACAGTTGTAGAGCAAACACAGTATTGCTGGACTTTACATACAGGAGGGAGAATAGATAGACTGTTAAAGTAAGAAATGAAGGGCTGCCACTTTTTTTAGGAATCCTTCACCAACACCTCAGAGTGCAAATTTGATCTTTGGTAAATACTATTCCGACGTGCACACACACAAACTTGATGTCCCTTCTTCAAAACTCAGTCCCCCACTTGGGCCACCCCAGTCAAGAAAACTCTGGACCTGCCACTGTGAACTTTCATGCTGTTGTTAAAAAAAAAGCTACCCACTACTTCTATCATGATAAGATAATCCCTCGGTGGTTTGCACACACATGAAAAAAGTGCATGAACACATGTCTATTAAAGGCAGCTTTAAGAGGACTTTAAGCTGCAGCTCATGGCTTATATGGTATGATCTACATGCTAGTCATAAAGTCACTGGTCATTGCATGGACATTACTGGAAACAACCTTTATATAGCGGCCAAGAGGCCAAGAACTGTATAACTAAAGCACAAGTATTCCCCCCTCACTTACTTCACACAATGTACGTAGATTCATGGAGTTTTTCTGAGCCTGACTTCCTAGCAGTATGAAAATATTAGGTATGTTGGCAGAGACCATATCTCCCTCTGAGATTGAATCTGCTTTTAAACATAAAGTTTTCACCCATTGCTTCCTTGGCTGGCTGCCACTGGCTTTAATGAATGCTGAGTCAGCAGCAGTGAGTGAGACTTCCACACTGGGTGTATCTGTGGCTGCTGCCATGCCTGGGATTATCTCTTGTTATTAGATGGGCGGAAGTTACACAAAGCCTTTGACACAACTTTATATTGTAATATTTTACTTGAATTCTACAACCCCCAAATCAGAAAAAGTTGGGACAGTATGGAAAACACAAATAAAAAAAGAAAGTAGTGATTTCTAAATGTACTTTGACTTGTATTTCATTGCAGACAATACAACAGCACATAATTTAATGTGTTCCTCATGATTTTTATTGGTTTTTTTATTGTTTTTTTTTTCAAAAAAAATAATTCCTATTTTGGTTCTTGCAACACATTTCAAAAAAAGTTGGAACAGTAAAGCATTTACCACTTTGTAATGTTGCCATTCCTTTTCACAACACTTAAAAGACCTTTAGAGACTGAAGACACCAAGTGATGAAGTGTTTCAGGTGTCATTTTGTCCCATTCTTGCTGCAAACGAGTCTTAAGGTGGGCAACAGTACGGGGTCTTCGTTGTCGCACTTTGCGCTTCAAAATGCACCACACATTCTCTATTGGAGACAGGTCGGGACTGCAGGCAGGCCAGTCAAGTACCCGTATCCTCTTCTTCCGCAGCCAGGACTTTGTAATGTGTGCAGGCCAGTCAAGTACCCGTATCCTCTTCTTCCGCAGCCAGGACTTTGTAATGTGTGCAGAATGTGGTTTTGCATTATCTTGTTGAAATATGCATGGACGTCCCTGGAAAAGATGTCTTCTTGAAGGCAGCATATTGTGCTCCAAAATCTCTATGTACTTTTCAGCATTAATGGTGCCATCACAGAAATGCAAGTTACCTTTGCCAAGGGCACTGACACAACCCCATACCATGACAGACCCTGGCTTTTGGACTTGTTGCTGGTAACAGTCTGGATGATCCTTTTCTTCTTTGGTCCGGAGCACACGCCATTCATTTCTCCCAAAAAATACCTGAAATACTGATTCATCTGACCACAGTACATGTTTCCACTGTGTGATGGTCCATCCCAGATGCCTCCGATCCCAGAGAAGTCGACGGCGCTTCTGGACACTGTTAACATAAGGCTTCCTTTAGGGACAGTACAGTTTTAACTGGCATTTGTGGCTGTAACTATGTATTGTGGTACTTGACAAAGGTTTGCCAAAGTAGTCCTGAGCCCATGTGGTGATATGTCATATGAAATCACGGTTGTTCAGTTTAGGCTTGCGCCCTTGTCATTTACGCACTGAAATTCCTCCTCATTCCTTGAATCTTTTAATTATGTTATGCACTGTTGAAGGTGAAATAAGCAAATGTCTTCCTATCTTTTTTTGAGGAACATTGTTTTTAAACATTTCAATAATTTTCTCACTTATTTGTTGGCAAACTGGCGATCCTCGGCCCATCTTTGCTCCTAAAGGACTAGACCTTTCTTGGATGCTGCTTTTGTACCAAATCATAATTACAATCACCTGTTTCAAATCACATCATTATTTAACCAATTTACCTGATTACTAGCCCTAAATTGCTCCTGTCCCAACCTTTTTTGGAATGTGTTGCAGGTCTGAATGACAGGAAAGGATGTATATTTACAAATTAAATTAAGTTAACCAGACCAAACATGAAATAAAGTACATTTAGAAATCACTACTTTCTTTTTTTATTTGTGTTTTTCATACTGTCCAAACTTTTTCTGATTTGGGGTTGTATATGCATGAAATAATATTGCAACACACACACACACACACACACACACACACACACACACACACACACACACACACACACACACACACACACACACACACACACACACACACACACACACACACACATATATTTGTCTATTACCCATTCTCAGGGTATTATAAAAGACATTCACTCATTATACTGTATTTGCCATAAAAATCCCATAGTCTTTCACCTGTCCTTTTCTCTCCTCTCCTTTCCTCTCCTCTCCTTTTGTACCTCCAGCAGCGGGTGCTCTCAGTGACAAGTGAAGAATTAATCCCATGGCCTAATCTCCTGCGTTCTGCTCTCAGTCCTATTTTTACCACGGTTTAAGGCCAGGATTAAACCATCTTTTTACTCTCTCTCTCTCACTGTGGCGGATTAAACTATTTATGGTTAAATGCTGTTATCACCACTCCAGAAAGTGTGTGTGTGTGTGTGTGTGTGTGTGTGTGTGTAGTCATGGTTATGGAGTGTTGTGCTGCCGTTCTCGTCTTACTATAAACGCCTCCTGGGGCGTGCAGGCGCGGCACGCTGAGGATGTAGGATAATTGGCATCGCCCCAACGTT
Source organism: Gymnocephalus cernua (assembly GCA_023631565.1). NCBI lineage: Eukaryota > Metazoa > Chordata > Actinopteri > Perciformes > Percidae > Gymnocephalus > Gymnocephalus cernua. The sequence goes on along the minus strand of CM042443.1, from coordinate 27,831,550 downwards.
TTGTGATGTTCTCTTTCTTTCTTGCATGCTTACAGTAATACAGAGGGCAGGGCACATTGCTGACAGAAAATGTGAAGCAGGACGTTGTTGTGCTGTAATGGATTGTAATCCAGAGTCATTATTTTTGCTTTTAGAGGAAGCTCTCCCAGTTTGTGAGAGTGTGAAGCTGTTTTGCGGAATTGCTTTGGATGTAAAATGGTGTTGACAAAAATGTTTCTCTGGCAAAAAAGGTTGGTTTATTGCCTTAAATTGCTCATACACAGAGGCAAATGAGTGATGTCAGGTGTCATATTGGAGGTTTCTGGTGGCAGGCAGTCATTGGTACACTAAATCCCCCCCTGCAACCTGAAGATGGGTGTGTGGATGAGGCTGCACACACTTGCCAGCACCTAAACACACATCTCCACACCTGCCAGCCTTATTTATCATTCCGCTCCTCAGGGTGCAGAGTTACACCAGTTCACTGACAGAGATGAAAAAGTGTCATTTTTAGCTGGATGCACTTTTATGAAGCCTGTAGATCTCTGCAGCCTCCGCCTGCCCAGAGGGGATTATTACATGGCGGAGAATCATTACTGTTAGATAACATGCATTGTTTGGGGACTGAGGTTATGATGAGCCCATACTGCCACAGTCCATTGCCTCTGACTCTGACAAAAGCCCCCTTATGAAACACACAGTTTTATGGATTCATAATTTTAAGGAATGTCATGTCAATGTTATACAGTTCAATATCACAAAACATAAATTTGCCTCAAGGGGCTTTAATTCAATTCAATTTTATTTATAGTATCAAATCATAACAGGAGTTATCTCAAAACACTTTACAGATAGAGTAGTTCTAGACCACACTCTATAATTTACAAAAAAACAACAAATCCCCCAAGAGCAAGCACTAGTGCAACAGTGGCGAGGAAAAACTCCCTTTTAGGAAGAAACCTGGGACAGACCCAGGCTCTTGGTAGGCGGTGTCTGACGTGCCGTTGGGGTGCATCACAGTATAGTTAATAAACAGTGGCTAGAAATAGTGGTTGTAGTAGCGCAGGGAGCAGCACGGCATAGCAGGGTATTTCAGCAGAACCACGGCAACAGCTGGAACCATGATTTTGGTGCCATCCTAATCCCGGGATTTCATCCTGGGTGAAAAGAAACAGAAAGACTCCGGGGAGCAAGCTCCCCAGAGCTAGGTTAGTAACAAGCATTTCTGGGACAGAGAAGCAGGTGGGCCGGGCTAGGCAGATGCTGCAAATCATCACTCCCTAACTATAAGCTTTATCAAAGAGGAGAGTCTTAAGTATCTGCCCCCCTGGACCCAGACTGGGAGCTGGTTCCATAGGAGTGGAGCCTGATAGCTAAAGGCTCTGGCTCCCGTTCTACTTTTAGAGACTCTAGGAATCACAAGTAACTCGGCATTCTGGGAGCGCAGTGCTCTAGTGGGACAGTAAGGTACTATGAGCTCTTCAAGATATGATGGTGCTTGACCATTTAGAGCTTTGTAGGTCAGGAGGAGGATTTTAAATTCAATCCTGAATTTTACAGGGAGCCAATGCAGAGAAGCTAATACAGGTGAAATATGATCTCTTTTCTTAGTTCTTGTCAGAACACGAGCTGCAGCATTCTGGATCAGCTGGAGAGTCTTAAGTGACTTGTTTGAGCTTCCTGATAGTAAGGAATTTTTTTAAGTGGGCATTAAAGGATATATCCTGGTCAAAAATAACTCCTAGATTTCTGACAGTAGTGCTGGAGGCCAGGGCAATACCATCCAAGGTAGCTATATCTTTAGATAGTAAGTTTCGAAGTTGTTTAGATCCCAGCACAATTACCTCAGTTTTGTTTGAGTTTAGCATCAGAAAGTTGTAGGTCATCCATGCTTTTATATCTTTAATACATGCTTGAAGTTTAGCTAACTGACTGATTTCATCTGGTTTGATTGATAAGTATAATTGGGTGTCATCTGCATAACAGTGAAAGTTAATTGAGTGTTTCCTAATAATATTGCCTAGAGGAAGCATATACAACCCCAAATCAGAAAAAGTTGGGACAATATGGAAAACACAAATTAAAAAAGAAAGTAGTGATTTCTAAATGTACTTCGACTTGTATTTCATTGCAGACAATACAACAGCACATAATTGTATGTGTTCCTCATGATTTGTATTGTTTTTGTTTCAAAAAACAAAATTCCTATTTTGGTTCTTGCAACACATTTCAAAAAAAGTTGGAACAGTAAAGCATTTACCACTTTGTAATGTTGCCATTCCATTTCACAACACTTAAAAGACGTTTAGGGACTGAAGACACCAAGTGATGAAGTGTTTCAGGTGTAATTTTGTCCCATTCTTGCTGCAAACAAGTCTTAAGGTGGGCAACAGTACGGGGTCTTCGTTGTCGCATTTTACGCTTCAAAATGCGCCACACATTCTCTATTGGAGACAGGTCGGGACTGCAGGCAGGCCAGTCAAGTACCCGTATCCTCTTCCTCCGCAGTCAGGACTTTGTAATGTGTGCAGAATGTGGTTTTGCATTATCTTGTTGAAATATGCATGGACGTCCCTGGAAAAGATGTCTTCTTGAAGGCAGCATATTGTGCTCCAAAATCTCACAACCCCATACCATGACAGACCCTGGCTTTTGGACTTGTTGCTGGTAACAGTCTGGATGATCCTTTTCTTCTTTGGTCTGGAGCACACAGCGTCCATTTCTCCCAAAAAAAATACCTGAAATACTGATTCATCTGACCACAGTACACATTTCCACTGTGTGATGGTCCATCCCAGATGCCTCCGATCCCAGAGAAGTCGACGGCGCTTCTGGACACTGTTAACATAGGGCTTCCTTTTGGCACAGTACAGTTTTAACTGGCATTTGTGGCTGTAACTACGTATTGTGGTACTTGACAAAGGTTTGCCAAAGTAGTCCTGAGCCCATGTGGTGATATCGCTTATACAACCCCAAATCAGAAAAAGTTGGGACAGTATGGAAAACACAAATAAAAAAAGAAGGTAGTGATTTCTAAATGTACTTTGACTTGTATTTCATTGCAGACAATGTGAACACAAAATATTTCATGTTTTGTCTGGTCAACTTAATTTCATTTGTAAATATACATCCTTTCCTGTCATTCAGACCTGCAACACATTCCAAAAAAGGTTGGGACAGGAGCAATTTAGGGCTAGTAATCAGGTAAATTGGTTAAATAATGATGTGATTTGAAACAGGTGATGTCAACAGGTGATCGTAATTCGATTCGATTCGATTCGATTCGGTAGAATTGGTCCAAGCACTGAGCCTAGCGTAGTTGGAGGATTTGTCATTAACATTAACAAATTGAGATCGATCAGAGAAATAGGACTTAAACCAGCTTAGTGCGATTCCTTTAATGCCAACTAAGTGTTCCAGTCTCTGTAACAGGATGGTATGGTCAATAGTGTCAAAGGCAGCACTAAGATCTAGTAAGACAAGTATGGAGACAAGTCCTTTGTCTGAAGCAGTTAGAAGGTCGTAATTTTCACCAGTGCCATCTCTGTGCTATGATGCTTTCTAAATCCTGACTGAAAGTCCTCAAATAAACTATTGCTATGTAGAAAATCACATAACTGATTGGCAACTACCTTCTCAAGGATTTTGGAGAGGAAGGGAAGATTAGATATAGGTCTATAGTTGGCTAAGACCTCAGGATCGAGGGTGGTTTTTTTCAGAATAGGTTTTATCACAGCTACTTTAAATGACTGCGGTACATAACCTGTTAATATGGACATATTAATCATATCTAATAATGAAATGTTAACCAGTGGTAGCGCTTCTTTAAAGGGATACTTCACCGCTGGAAAGCCTAATATATCTTTAAATTGGGTCACCTATGTAGCAGAAATGTGAAAAAAAAAATTTAATTGGTGCCTTCTAGGCCGAGAAAAGCCAGAAAATGTGTTTTTGGCTCATATGGATGAAAGACACCAAATCCCAGAATGCACTTCGCTTCGCTGCTTTGAGTCCACTCCCAAGCCACGCCTACCGCTTGACAGACAGACAGTGAGGCATTCGACTCAACTCAATGTGTTTTATTGTTATTTCAACCATATACACAAAACAACGTTTCATCGTGGCTCGAGTCAATTTAAAATATATAAATACACATTTAAAATATATAAAAACTACATTATATAATAACGACATACGAAACAGGCTACATTTACCGTGCACACACACATTATAGGCTCCGTAAAGTTCAGCTAAGCATACCAGCATTAGGCTTGGTGGGCTGTAAACACCGAGTATAAACACAGCCGTGAATTAGCGTGGGATGTCGAATGGTCGCCATGTAACAGTCACAAACTCCAGCGGTTAGCAGTTAGTTGGATACAAATCACCCCATTTCTGCACCAGTCCGTGTTAACACAGCTCACCTTCATACAGAGCATCTCTAGCTCGGATTGTCGGAAGGCTAGCAGGCCTGGTAGCTGGACAGTCCGGTTCACTGTTGCTTTCCCACGAAAGCACAAAACACAGCAGTTTCTGAACTCGCGTTGGGAGCATCGTTGAAGTTGGATGTAGTCCAGTTTGTTGTTTAATGAACGGACACTTGCAAGCAGGATTGATGGGACAGGTGGCCGGCTAGCGTTAGCTCGCTCTGGATGTGCCTTTCCCCCGGCTTGGTGGGCTGTAAACACCGAGTATAAACACAGCCGTGAATTAGCGTGGGATGTCGAATGGTCGCCATGTAACAGTCACAAACTCCAGCGGTTAGCAGTTAGTTAGATACAAATCACCCCATTTCTGCACCAGTCCGTGTTAACACAGCTCACCTTCATACAGAGCATCTCTAGCTCGGATTGTCGGAAGGCTAGCAGGCCTGGTAGCTGGACAGTCCGGTTCACTGTTGTTCGGCTGGACAGTCCGGTTCACTGTTGCTTTCCCACGAAAGCACAAAACACAGCAGTTTCTGAACTCGCGTTGGGAGCATCGTTGAAGTTGGATGTAGTCCAGTTTGTTGTTTAATGAACGGACACTTGCAAGCAGGATTGATGGGACAGGTGGCCGGCTAGCGTTAGCTCGCTCTGGATGTGCCTTTCCCCCGGCTTGGTGGGCTGTAAACACCGAGTATAAACACAGCCGTGAATTAGCGTGGGATGTCGAATGGTCGCCATGTAACAGTCACAAACTCCAGCGGTTAGCAGTTAGTTGGATACAAATCACCCCATTTCTGCACCAGTCCGTGTTAACACAGCTCACCTTCATACAGAGCATCTCTAGCTCGGATTGTCGGAAGGCTAGCAGGCCTGGTAGCTGGACAGTCCGGTTCACTGTTGTTCAGCCGGAAAGCAGTTAGTTGGATACAAATCACCCCATTTCTGCACCAGTCCGTGTTAACACAGCTCACCTTCATACAGAGCATCTCTAGCTCGGATTGTCGGAAGGCTAGCAGGCCTGGTAGCTGGACAGTCCGGTTCACTGTTGTTCGGCTGGACAGTCCGGTTCACTGTTGCTTTCCCACAAAAGCACAAAACACAGCAGTTTCTGAACTCGCGTTGGGAGCATCGTTGAAGTTGGATGTAGTCCAGTTTGTTGTTTAATGAACGGACACTTGCAAGCAGGATTGATGGGACAGGTGGCCGGCTAGCGTTAGCTCGCTCTGGATGTGCCTTTCCCCCGGCTAGCGCTAGCTTCCCACCTAGCCGACGAAGATGTCCCCTACCCGGCTACGAGCGAGTCCGCCGGTCCCCGTGCTGGTCTCGGTGCAGGCGAAGCTCTCATAGTGGGCCGATTATTCCGTCTGTAATAACGTTTCCTGCATATTCTCTGCCGTGTAGCGATGTATCCCGGTGGTACACGTGCGGTAGTTTGAATGCACATAATTGTTGTAAAAGTTTGCTGCTGAGAAGATAGAGCAGAGCCCTGTTTAGCGAGGATTCAAGATGGCTGACATTTCGTTTTTTTCCGGCCGAGATCGGCTAGCTTCGGGCGATGGGCGGGTTTAAAACATGCGGAAGTAGGTCCTACTACTGGTTGTAGTCTTTTGCTCTGGCCAAAAAATCTTCCGATGACGCAAAAATCGTCATTTTGCGTCATCGGAAGATTTTTTCCGGACCCCCCAATGCAGATATCTCCTGTCTCAGGGGGATATGAGGGAGGGACGCACGGTCATTCAGAAATACTACCGGGTTTCTACTGATACAAAGCTGAATGCTAAATCGGTGAAGTATCCCTTTAAGTAGCCTCGTTGGGATGGAGTCTAAGAGACAGGTAGGTGGCTTAGCTGAAGAGACCTTTAACATTAATTGTTGAAGGTTTATAGGGTAAAAGCAGTCTAAGTATATGTCAGGTCTTGTCGTTCCTTGTAGGAGTCCTGTGTTTGAAGGTGAACTGTTAGAAGTTGAGGGCAAGAGGTGATTCATTTTATCTCTAATTGTTATAATTTTATCATCAAAGAAGCTCATGAAGTCGTCACTACTCAGAGCTATAGGAATAGATGGCTCAGTAGAGCTGTGACTGTCTGTCAGCCTGGCTACAGTGCTGAAAAGAAACCTTGGGTTGTTTTTATTTTCTTCTATTAGTGATAAGTAAGAGTCTGATCTGGCATTTCTGAGGGACTTCCTATAGGTTTTCAGACTTGCTTGCCAATCTAAACGAGATTCTTCCAGTTTGGTGGAACGCCATTTACTTTCAAATTTTCGCGAGATTTGTTTTAGTTTGCGAGTTTGGGAGTTATACCAAGGTGCTAGTTTTCTTTGCTTCATCATCTTCTTTTTGGGGGGAGCAACAGAGTCTAAAGTCGTCCGTAGGCAGGCCGTAGCACTGTCTACAAATTTATCAATTTGGGAGGGACTGAAGTTAACAAAAAGGTCCTCTGTTATATTAAAGCACGACATTGAGTTAAATGTTGTTGGGATATCTTCCTTAAATTTAGCTATAGCACTGTCAGATAGGCATCTAGTGTAGAATCTTTTATCTGATTTCATATAGTCGGGTAGTAAGAATTCGAAAGTTATTAAGAAATGGTCTGATAATAAACAATTCTGCGGAAATACTATTAAATCTTCAATTTCGATGCCATATGCCAGCACAAGGTTGAGGGTGTGGTTAAAACAATGAGTGGCCTGATGCACACTCTGACTGAAACCAATTGAATCTAATAGTGAGTTGAAAGCAATACTAAGGCTGTCGTTGTCAACGACCGTGTGAATATTAAAGTCACCTACAATAAGTACTTTGTCTGATTTGCAATCTGTATAGTTTACGACACCAAGGGTCGAACCCCCCCCCCCCCGAAATATGATTAGCCCCCCTTGGTGCCCCCCCCCACACCCAATCCATTGGACTAGAGTGCTGTCAATCTGACAATTGTGATTTCCATTGGATCAGAGTACTGTCCCTTGGCTGCCTGTTCTGCCAATCTTCCCAGCCCTTGTCACAGGACCCATCAATGTTTCCATGACAACTATCCAAAATCCTATCCAATGTTTACTTTTTTTATGCTGTATTCTGATAATATGCTCCCCCCCCCCCCCCTTGTGCCACCCCACTTATAAAAACCTGTTATTGCGCCTGAAGACACCATGTATGCTTAGACCCTGAATGCTGAACAAGCCTCTTCCACAGATATTTCCTTGTCAGGTAAAATGGGGTTTTGCATGGCAACTATTTCTCAAGCTGCCTCACATGCCCTTATATAGGCACACAGCCACTCTAATGCCCCAAACCCTCGCCACACACAACATAACGTTTTTCCCCAAAACAGAAAGCTGTTTAACTATTATCCCAGAATCCACTCAAGGATTCCATTCCATTTTCACACACTTGCAATTTTAAAACTTCAAGACACACACTTAAGTCTGTCGCATATGACCATACAGAGCAGCTAAATAATTGCTGCTGTCTGTATACATGTATAATAAAACCATTTATGATTGTCAGAGCACCTTGTGAGGATGAAAAGCTTCAAACTTGACTGAGGTCTAGTGTCAAAAAGCACAAAAGCAGCCCGCTAAAGACTGCAGATCTTCATTCTGGATCCCCACTGAAAATCTGCAGCTTTCATTTGGGTCTACTTTTATATGTGTGTGAGTGAGTGTGTGTGTGTGTGTGTGTGTGTGTGTGTGTGTGTGTGTGTGTGTGTGTGTGTGTACAGTAGCAATAAATCATAGGAGAACCTGCATTTGAGAATACACTGTTGCATACTTTTCTAGTCTACTAGGGTACTCTTAAGGAGGTGGTTTCCAATCTTCATGGCTTGTGAACCCTGAAAGCAAAGTGATGGCTTTTGAGTGTCTCAGAGAAAATTACGTTTATATGAGAAAATATATTCTTATTTATATGAGAGAAAAATTAAACATGTCAGTAAACATTATGCAGATATGTTCAGTATTGTTACATTTTGTGACTTGGCACATTCAATAATTAAAAATGATTTCACATTATATTGATAAAAAACATTAGGTTTCTCTGAAAATGTGTAATTTGTATGGGACAAGGTTGGCAGACATAGTAGTTCAACCAAAGTTATTATAACATCTGGGATTGTTTCATTTGAGAGATGAGGCCTGAAAAAGGTGAATATGCTATTTATATTATAATATATATGTTTTATAAGGAAATCGGAGTCATGTAACAGATTTATCTTTGTTTCCCTTTCAACCTTTTATCATCATGTGACCTGTCAGACTTATCTTGCCTGTATTTTATTTTTTATTTTCTGCCATCCTCTGTTATCTGGTCTGTTTACAATGGCTCATCCAGCAAAATGAGCCCAAAGCTGCCACTCCGCTGACATACCCCCACAGCAGCCAATCACTAATCATCTGCCTTATCAGTCCATTTAGCTGCACCAGTATCAAGGCTCCCTATAGAACAGTGGTTCTCAACCTTTTCGGGTCCCCCATCGACAACAAGAGTGTGGTCTAGACCTACTCTGTCTGTAAAGTGTCCTGAGATAACAACTGTTATGATTTGATACAATAAATTGAATTGAATTGAGAGAAAGAGAGCTGCAAACCGGTGTAAACAGCTGTTTCTACACGCCTCCCCCTGCTGATTTAAAGTAATTTTTGTGAATGCTCTGATTAATACATGTGGACAAATACAACACATTCTCACTCCCATCGCGTAAAATATGGACGCTTGGTCAGGTGCCTTTGGCGTTGTTATTGATGCTAAAAGTCTCCTTTAGCGTCATATCTAAACGTGCTTTATCTAAACATGCTGGTGTCTGTATTAGTGTGTGTGTGTGTGCTCACCTGTGCGGCACGACGGGGAGCCAGGTGTTTGGATTATGGCTGCAGGGTGAGCACGTGGAGAAACTTTCTGTTGACCGTCACCATCGTCATCTTCTGTTACTGCACTGTCTGAGTTATCTTTGCACGGCTTATGAAATGCATCAATAAGTGCTGGTTCTTGCTAAGCTTGTGAAATGGACCAATAAAGACATCCCATCATGTGCAATAGTTCAGCGTGACGCGTCTTCAGTGTAAACCCACGTCTTAGCCTGCTGCGGCTTTTGGATTCGTTTTTAAGTTTATATGCCGCACTATCATGAGAAGCTGCTGCCACACCCTGCCACAGCCAACACCACCGCAGCAAATGATGAAGAAACCGACCCCATGCAGCATTATAGTTTCAATTTCTCGCCACATGGGGGCAGTGTAGCAGCACACCAGGGAGCTCTGCTCCTCTCCTGTCAGGGAGAAAAGCATGAGCAATGAGACTCTTCCAGCACATTTACTGTCTTGTGTTCTGCTAACGAATTGTTACAGTGACAGATCCACCCTGAAATACATTTTTGCCACACTTTCTTTGAGAGTGAATCCGCATCCTCTGGGGTTGCAGCTCGAGCCTTGTGAGGCCGAGACAATAGCTCCCCTCTACCTGTCTCTGATGTGCTGATGCAAGTATATTTCTGGCAACAACGCCTGATATAATGAAATAAAATGCCCCTTTTTCCCCCTCCCCCTCACGTGATACTCACACTGAACAATTTCCAATGATGTACCAAACACTGCCATGTGTAAGGCAGGAGAAGAGGATGACAGGAGAACTTCTCTCTGATGGGATTCAGTGTAATAGGTAGACACTGTGAGCTCAGCCTCAATGCTACAGCATCACAGGCGTAGTTATCACTGCAATTTTGCCCTCGGCAAACCCAATCTCCTTAGGTGAAGGCGTAAACAGTGTGTCAGCGTGTGTGCGTGTGTGTGTGCGTGTGTGGGGGGGTTAGTCACAGAAGGACTTACTAAACGGGTTTACTCTAAGAGACTCAACATAAAGAGAAACAAAACGACAGCAAAGAGACATTAAACAACTGCAAAGAATCCTTTTCTTTTTCCAAAAAGAGACACACACTGACTACAAAGAGACATAAAGCAGCCACAAAGAGATGCAAAATGACCACAGAGAGATACAAAATGAGGTGGCAGCATGGTTACATCGGCCAAGGTTCAGTTTGTTTGTCTGTCAGCAGGATTATGGAAAAACTACTGGCCCGATTTTCATGAAACTTGGAAGGGTGTAGCATGGGCCAAGGAAGAACCCATTACATTTAGCCTTATTCACCTTATTCAGCCCCACCCATTTTTAAAATGTATTGTCTTCCGCTTTGTTTTTAAACTTCTGGTCGGCTAGCTACAGCTACTTAGCTACATTGAAAAACCTGGCAAATTAGGATGGAGAGGCTAACGTGGGAAGAGACGAAAAGCAACATTAAAAGGTCGGATGGAGGGATTATACTTCTCCACACGAGGCTAATGAACTCCACCGAGTGGGTAGATGACATGCAGTGGTGGCCTCAGGTGTCATATGGGGATATTTTTTAATTATTTAGTGCTATCGAAGGGGCAGCCATGAAGAATTATATATTTATTAATATTTAATTATATTATAAAAATGATAAGATCAATATCAATATCTACACAGTGGAAAGGTCGGTCGTGTTTTGCATTGCGAGAGAATATGTTTTTTGAAAGCTGCAGTCAACCTCAGTCAGGCAAGCACGTAGGGTTTCTTCAGTTTTTTTTTTAAAGATAATTTTTGGGGGGCTTTTCCCTTTATTGGACAGTGACAGTGGATAGACAGGAAAGGGGGAGAGAGATGGGGGATGACCCGCAGCAAAGGGCAGCAGGTCGGATTTGCCTCTGCAAAGGACTCACTCTTACTGGGTGAGCTAGAGGCTGCCCCGGGTGTCTTCAAGTTTAGCACCTTCAGCTGTTAAAGATTAAAAGCTGCCCCACAACATTCTGCCCTGGTTTTTCCGTGGACAACACAGTATTGTTGCAAGGATACCCGTCTTTTAATCGATAGTCCAATTGTTATGACAGCCCTGCACCGAACACATAATTCTGGACATCTTCACTAAAATAGCTAATGTGCCAATGTACTGCAATGGACAGAGTTGCTCAACCAGAAGTTCGAAGACAAAACGGAACAAACATGCCCCCCCCCCCCTTGTTGACACGCAGAATAAGGTAAGTTATCTCTTAAAGGTCCCATGGCATGAAAATTTCACTTTGAGGTTTTTTAACATTATTATGAGTTCCCCCAGCCTGCCTATGGTCCCCAATTGGCTTGAAATGGTGATAGGTGTAAACCGAGCCCTGGGTATCCTGCTCTGCCTTTGAGAAAAAGTAAGCTCAGATGAGCCGATCTGGAATCTTTCTTGTTATGAGGTCATAAGGAGCGATGTTACCTCCCCTTTCTCTGATTTGCCCGATTTGGCCAACCAATGAGAGAGAGACATCATGGTCTTCAAATGAGCAAAGTGACAGTTGGTCAAGGCCAACTCTAAATACAACAACCGCTAAAATACAATTATGAACCTGAAAATGAGCATACTATGAACAATTTAAGTACAAGTAAAATTTGTATATTATAGAGTGTGGTCTAGACCTACTCTATCTGTAAAGTGTCTTGAGATAACTCCTGTTATGATTTGATACTATAAATAAAATTGAATTGAATTAGTAAAGTTTTTAAAAAGTCCAAATGCAAGTTAAAAGAAACAAACAAAAGACTATTACAGTAACAAGAGTAAATGTAATTTGTTACAGTGACAGAGCAGCTGGGGTTATTGGTTGTTATGTTCCTGTGCAGGGTTGTGGGGTGGGGGAGGGGGGCTGAGTGATGCCACCCTGTCAGCTTACAGGGCCTCATGCTTCCTGGCAGCAACATCTTTATAACATTGTTGTGACACTCAGCTTGTACTGTCAGCCCCCCCCCACCACTCCCACCTTCCTTCCCACCCCTTTGGCAGGTATCAATGAAGCTAATGGTCTGAAGTCTTTTACAGCCATCCCTCCATCACTGCACTGCTCTGTGGGCCTACAGGACAGATTGGATATAGGTGAAGCAGTAGTTTTTTTTCCTGCCATGTGTGTGTGTGTGCGTGCGTGCGTGCGTGCATGCATTTTTCTGAACATCCCATCTGAATGATGTGTGGCATGGCAGTCAAAAATCTATTCTCTGCTATTAGTAACAATGCCTCTTACCATCCCAGTCTGCCAATCACTAGTTTCTCCACAGCAGAGAATGACAATGCAGTTACTGTATTGCCTGTAGAGTCGGAGCTGGAGCGCACCCATCCACCGCCTCCACACCCTTTCTTTTTGCCTGGCTACCTAAAAAGACACACTGCTTCCTGCATTGGTACTGGAAGTAAATGAAGAGAATTAAAAGGTTTGACCTTTATACTTTGGGGTACTTTGTTTGCTACATTTGCATTTATTACAGACATGTTTGTATACAGAATTCAGGCTGAACTCTTCCTCTTTTCACCATAGTCTGGTGGAAACCCAGACAACATACAAAGAAGCTGATTCACAGCTGGTACATGTTGATAAACTTATTTGACTTTTGGACATGGAGGAGGTGATAATGTTGATGCTGATAATTCTTTGTGAGTTTGACACATTTCACATTGTCATTGGATTACTTGTTGCTGTAGGAATATTAATTAGCGCACCTTTAAATAATAGATTCTTCACATGTTTTATGTTTATACTGTATAAAATCACATTTGCATTTTCTCCTCTCAGACATTCCTCTGGTCAGACACGACATGTTTTCACAGCACCATCTCTAGCTACAAGTATTGATCAACATCTCTGAGATCTTTAGGAGCACTTTGCGAATGCCTAGAGATTACAGCCCATTTCACTGGACTACAGGGTAACTACTACATCACTGCTACATTTCAATAGGCTGTGTAAGTAGAGCAAGAGGCAGAGCCATTGATCTTCCTTTTGCATGTCCCTTGATATCAATCTTTTGCTGAATCTATCCTCTTCACAATTCATAAAAGTATGTGTGTAACCAGAGAAATCCATTACCACACAGAGTGTAGATGGCCATTCCAGACAGCTGTAAACTTTGAACGTCCTCTTACTACTTATTAACTTTGTATCTGGTTGTATAGGGATTTATCCAATTGTAATAATGAAACCTCTGGTAATAGCACGCTGTCTTTTTGCACATTGTGGTTGAAATGTCACAAGTAATGCATGGATTCGGCAAACCAGCAACAATGGGAACTTATGCAGGGCCTTGTGCCGTGATCACAATTGTAGCATAATCATAAAAGCCTTCTGCACATTACACCTGCAGCATACTGTACATCAATTGTGCACATATGGATCCAACCGCTAAATGCCCATTGTGCAAGCGCCATCTCCAACCCTATGATTTGTCAAGGACAGCAGAGGTTTCCATTAAGGAAGCATTAGCTCCTCCTTAGACATGCCTCTCTACTCCACAAACCCTCCCTTTGTCTTCATTAGACCCCCCTGACAAGCTCCCACCATGCCTCAGAGTGGGCCATTACCGGCGCCCAGAACACAACAGGGCTAAGCACTGGGCACTAATAGCTATCTCCAGTCTCCAGGCCAGGAGGTGGATGGAGAGTTTAGTACAGCAGATAGTAGAAGGTTGTTAAGTTGTCTCATAAATGCCATTTATATGTACCTATCCATACATCAGCTACTCCCTGTCCTATTGTAACCACTGAAGATGTTATTTGACACCTGCAGTGTGGGCAGCCTGGCCAATTCGGTAGCTGTCTTGTCAGAGAGAGAAGGAAAAGAAAGAAGAGGGAATGAGTTGCTGTAAAAGAGGTTCATGTTGTACGGCATGCATTCAGATCGCAAGGACAAAGCTGCAGTAAGTAAGTCATTTCAATAGGAGTCAATGACACACAGCTATACACACACATCTGTGATACAGTGCTGCCTCACAGCATGCATGCCTACAAAACAGCTTATTAATAAAAAAATGTATGCTGTATGCATGCACTGAAGCAACCACTAATTACAATAGTATGACCTGCTTTCATTCTCCTTCTCCTGAAGGTGCTTTAAGCTCTCAATACATGGTAACACTATTCAACACAACTGAATATATTGGTGTACTCCAAATGGCAACACAGAGAAGCTAACATCAATTAATGTTTATGAACGCCCTAACATGATGCTTAATATGTCTTTTAGCTATGTAAATATATAACGTTAGCAAAAGAAAATATTAACTAGAACTGCAAGCAGTTATGACGGAACCTAAAGCCTGACGGTGGGGAGGCAAATGTCGGTAAATATCGAGAGGTGTGAGCCGCAAGGTCTGCGGTACATTGCCGTTGCAAATATCCCATCTACATCGATAGAGCAAAAGGGCCAAAATTGGTCCACGTTGACTGTAGCGCCTCCTAAAGGCCGATCTTTGCTAAATCTGGTACAGAGCCTCAGCGCGGCACGTCGAACAAGCACCCCAAGTTTCACCTTGATAGCATGTACGGTGGCCGAGATATTGCAATTGCAAATTTCCCATTTAAATGCATTGAGTTATTTGCCAAAAAACTTTAACGTTTATTATAGCGCCCCCTAATTGTGGATCTTCGCCAAATTTGGTACAAAGCATTATAGTGGAATGCTGAACAAGGTTCCCTCGTTTCTTGCTGATACCATTTACTTTGGCCGACATATGATTAAGTTTGTGTTTGGTAGCTAGGTAGGAAAAGGTTGTCAAAAGCACATACTTTAACATAGCAAAATTCTTTTTGCAACTTTTGGTCAGGTGTATCTGGCGGTGCTATGGACCAGGTTCCGTGTACATCGGTTGCACGGCCTAGGACGAGTTCGAAAAAGTTGGTTTTGCGCATTGCACAATATTGCAAAAACACTTCTCAGCAGAAATGGGCGTGGCCTACGTCATGTGATTCGGAGTGATTCATCAAACACGTGGATGTATGGTTTTCTAATGTGCGATGTGTAATGTGGGAGTTAAAGGCAAAAAAACATTATAGCTCCACCTAGTGGTCCACATGTGTATTTTTTTGTAGGTGAGGTCCATGACCCATTGTACATCTACCCTGTCAATTTAAAGTTGCTCACATGCAAGTGCAAGTGGTGAATCCATATGTGGGTCCCATAGGCCACACCCACTTTGACCAATCAGTACCCCACTGTATGGGTGGCCTTAGGTGTGGCCCTTGATGTTACCCTCCAAATTTGGTAAAAATCAGATGAGCAGTTCATGAGATATAATCTTTTTGTACTTGTAGCGCCCCCTAGTGGCCAATTTCCGTGGCCAATGTGTGAGGCGCCTCCACAGGGTCATGGCAAACAAGAATCTAAAGTTTTGGATTGATAGGATTTATTTTGGCCGAGATATGGCAAAGTGTGTGTTTTCATAGTTAGCTACACAAATTTGTTTGTGCGTAATATGCACAATTTGTATCCTATAAAAATTCTTTTTGCAACTTTTTGGCAGGTTGGTCTGGAGGTGCTACCAGCCAAGTTTCGTACAGATCGGTCGCACGGTCTTGTTTGAAAAAGTAGGTTTTTGATAAATCTCGATTTTTCACGCATAAAACTCTAGGCGTAAATAGGCGTGGCCTATATCAGGAGATTCAATCCAGGGAACGCGTGGATATGTGTATTTTTAATGTGCGATGTACGGTTTGGAAGTTATCATAAAATGGTCATATATGTACAACACCAAATCAGAAAAAGTTGGGACAGTATGGAAAACACAAATAAAAAAAGAAAGTAATGATTTCTAAATGTTTGACTTTTATTTCATTGCAGACAATACAACAGCACATCATTTTATGTGTTCCTCATGATTTTTATTGTTGTTTTTTTCCAAAAAACAAAATTCCTATATTGGTTCTTGCAACACATTTCAAAAAAAGTTGGAAAAGTAAAGCATTTACCACTTTGTGATGTTGCCATTCCTTTTCACAACACTTAAAAGACGTTTAGGGACTGAAGACACCAAGTGATGAAGTGTTTCAGGTGTAATTTTGTCCCTTTCTTGCTGCAAACAAGTCTTAAGGTGGGCAACAGTACGGGGTCTTCGTTCTTGCATTTTGCGCTTCAAAATGCACCACACATTCTCTATTGGAGACAGGTCGGGACTGCAGGCAGGCCAGTCAAGTACCCGTGTCCTCTTCCTCCGCAGCCAGGACTTTGTAATGTGTGCAGAATGTGGTTTTGCATTATCTTGTTGAAATATGCATGGACGTCCCTGGAAAAGATGTCTTCTTGAATGCAGCATATTGTGCTCCAAAATCTCTATGTACTTTTCAGCATTAATGGTGTCATCACAGAAGTGCAAGTTACCTTTGCCAAGGGCACTGACACAACCCCATACCATGACAGACCCTGGCTTTTGGACTTGTTGCTGGTAACAGTCTGGATGATCCTTTTCTTCTTTGGTCTGGAGCACACGGCGTCCATTTCTCCCAAAAAATACCTGAAATACTGATTCATCTGACCACAGTACACGTTTCCACTGTGTGATGGTCCATCCCAGATGCCTCCGAGCCCAGAGATGTCGACGGCGCTTCTGGACACTGTTAACATAGGGCTTCCTTTTTGGCACAGTACAGTTTTAACTGGCATTTGTGGCTGTAACTACGTATTGTGGTACTTGACAAAGGTTTGCCAAAGTAGTCCTGAGCCCATGTGGCGATATTGCTTATAGATGAATGACGATTCTTGATGCAGTGCCGCCTGAGGGATCGGAGATCACGGTTGTTCAGCTTAGGCTTGCGCCCTTGTCCTTTACGCACTGAAATTCCTCTACATTCCTTGAATCTTTTAATTATGTTATGCACTGTTGAAGGTGAAATAAGCAAATGTATTCCTATCTTTCTTTGAGGAACATTGTTTATAAACATTTCAATAATTTTCTCACGTATTTGTTGGCAAACTGGCGATCCTCGGCCCATCTTTGCTCCTAAAGGACTAGACCTTTCTTGGATGCTGCTTTTGTACCAAATCATAATTACAATCACCTGTTGACATCACCTGTTTCAAATCACATCATTATTTAACCAATTTACCTGATTACTAGCCCTAAATTGCTCCTGTCCCAACCTTTTTTGGAATGTGTTGCAGGTCTGAATGACAGGAAAGGATGTATATTTACAAATGAAATTAAGTTGACCAGACAAAACATGAAATATTTTGTGTTCACATTGTCTGCAATGAAATACAAGTCAAAGTACATTTAGAAATCACTACTTTCTTTTTTTATTTGTGTTTTCCATACTGTCCCAACTTTTTCTGATTTTGGGGTTGTATTTTATTATTACTCGTTGCCTATGAGATAACCAAAAATGACTTGATAAAACTAGCTAGCATAAAACTAGCATAAAAACTAGCATACAAACAAAAACAAATCAATAAGAGTTGATATAATAGTATTTAGGAAATAGGATTTGTTTATGTGTATTTGAATCCAGTGGTGCAATGTAACTACGTAATAAAACTAACTGTACTGTAACTATATACTGTATTGTACTAAAGAACGGTATTTGTATTTTACTACACTTATATGCCACTACATTTCAGAGGGAATAATTGTAATATTTCTCTCTTCACCGCACTGCACAGCTATAGTTACTAGGTAATAGCATGTAAAATGTTACAATTAGCTCCACTTTGAGCAGCAACAGCATTCAAATACTGCTTAATGTTCTGCTATATAATATAAGACAGGGGCTTTTCTACATGCAGGACCTTTGCTTGTAATGGAGTGTTACATAGTTGTATTGCTACTAATGAATCAAATGCCTCTTCTGCCCCATAATTCCGCCCCCCCCCCAAACATTTTTTTTGATATTATAGGATAGTTGATATTAACAGTTCATTACACTTTCTTGTAGTAATATTGTTTTATGGTCTAGGTTTAATGAGACACACAAAGACATTTTCTTAGATAAGAGACTCAGGATGGACAGAAGGATTGTTTCAAGATAGTTGGTTCACACAGATAAATCTTCAGGCAGGAAAACAGTGTTACAATTAAAACAGATGGGAGAGGCTTTCTTCAGAGTTCTCACAGAATGGAACATAACATGTTCACAACATGTATAAAGAGACATTTCACAGCAGCTGTCACCACATATTGTGAAGGTGCTTTGCTGTGTTAACTTCCTCTCCGCTTGTGTCAGACCTTGTGTTTCTTCTGTCCTCTCTATACTCTCCAAGCCTTCTCCTTGTCTCAGCGGCTTTATCTCAACCTGTCAACCACTCCACTTCCATCCTGGATGGATAGCAACATCACATCCAGCCCCCGTCTTTGGCAGATATCAATGATCGGGATAGATTTTTGCCTCTGATATATCTCACGATCTGCTGTCAGAATGGAGGATCTGACTGAGATAGCCCAGGTTGTGCAGAAACAGCAGCGCATTTGACAGATTTGACAGCATTTGAGGTTTTGTGTTTGGGTTGTGAGAGAGCACATATGACAGATGCGGTAAGAGAGATGGATAGGTACAGCTGTCATGCCTTGAGCTGTCCACATGAAGATGACTAGACAATGACTGATACAGCAAACTTGGGAATGTCTCCAAAACAACAAAATATCTAATGTTATTTGGCTCTGCCAGAGATGGGGACTTGAGTTTGAGACTCGGACTCGAGTCACACTTAAGTTGCACACCAGTAGTCTTGCATTGCCAGACCTTCCTCCACAGCACTGCGGAGGAGGGTATGGCTAGTCCACACAGCATTCAGGCAACAGCATAGGAAAAAAAAACTGCTCTGGTTTATTTATTTAAACCAATCACAATCATCTTGGGCGCACAGGATGGAGTCACAGTGCCTCTGCAGAATAGCCTCAGGAAAGAACTTGTTTTGGTGTAACGTGCACGTTCAAAAGTTGTTGTAGTCATGCAACAGAAAACTCAGATAGTCTAGCTAGCTGTCTGGATTTACCCTGCAGAGATCTGAGGAGCAGTTAATGGTGTCGTAGGTAGGATTGCGAAGATCCAGGACTTAGCCAAAAAATGTGAACGTCGACAACTTCTCAGTCCCTTTCCACTAAAGCCCAAAACGGTCTCCTAAGCCCCTCCCCCCACAAGGGAGAATGAATGTGTGTGCATGAGCAGTGTTAGACACCCCCCCTGGCCCTGATTGGTGCATCTGAACAGGGAGCGGTGGATTTTTGCAAATTGTAGGTGGTGCCAGAGGAGCCGGATTTTTTTTAAATCACCTGCTTCATGTAGTTCCACTGGAACATAGGGACAGTTTCAGAAAGTATGACAGAAAGTTAGTTTTATTAGTCTAACCTACTGCACCTTTAACCATTGTCCTCATAAATCCACCGGAGTTTAGAACACATAGGAAGAGGAAGGTGACGGACATCTGGCCTAAAATGAGGGACATTCGGGGGAATTTCAGGCGGCACCTGAACAATCCCGGAAATGAAACGTTGATATAGACTACACACAGAGTGACTTATGACTTGACTTGAGACTTATCCTCAAAATACTTCAGACTCGACTCAGACTCAAGATGAAACCATTGTTAGACAGCCGCCCACAGAGAGTCTGGGTCTGTCCAAAGTGGGGGAATTGTTGGGTCTTTGTTAATTAGAGTGTAGTCTAGACCTACTCTATCTGTAAAGTGTCTTGAGATAACTTGTTATGATTTGAAACTATAAATAAAATTGAATTGAATCTTTGAACAACCTATTTTTAGTAAACATCTGATGAACTGAATGTGATTCCCTTTCTGTGTAACCTACTGTATAACCTACCTACATAACACGTGATAGGTAATGTATCTGCTACGAGCAGCCAAATATGAGAAAGGTCAACAAACATGTCACCCTTACCAACAGCTGCTGTGCCATTCATCAGAAGCTTTGGCTTTTAAAACTTCAGACAACAAGTCCCAAACAAAAGAAGTGCTCAATGCAAAATATTGGGACTCTAGCTCAAAGACTTGAGACTTGACCCGTTTGTTGAAATAGGGCTTATCACGGTCTCCTCTAGATGTAGATAGGTGGGCAAACGCATTTTTTGTCTCAGTGCATGGATTGTCTCAGTCCGGCGGAGCCGCGGCTAGCTTAGCTTAGCGTAGTGAATGGAATCCTTTGTTGCCGTTAGCATGTCACGAGTAAAAATGAGCCAAAAACAACAACAAAACAACCTAATTACTTCTTGTGGCCTTTGTATTCAACAACAAGTACAAATAGCAACACAAAATAAGACTGGACGATTTCCTAGGCATATATTGATTTGGGACTATATTGGGTGGAAGTAGCCTACAGCTGAAGCACTGCTACATACTTTCAAATACTTTTACAAAACACCACATTTTGGCAACGAGGATGGCTATTAACATGCCTTTACCTACACCGTTCATGCCTTGCCCAGGCGAACCTTCTATTCCCTTCCCTACATGGCTACAAGTTTCGAGAACTATATGCTAGTAATCGATGCTAACGGGGAGAAATGGCCCGAGGCAAGAAGGTGTGCTGTTCTTCTCCATGCACTTGGCACCAAGGGACAAAGACTGTTTTACGCACTACCGGATACAGGTACTACATATGCTACTACAGTGGATGGACTTAGTAATCACTTTGTTCCTAAAGTAAATGTGATTGCGGAACATCAGTATCTAGCCTCATTACGTGAACTGGCTGCACTGTGT
This sequence comes from Gymnocephalus cernua, assembly GCA_023631565.1. Classification (NCBI taxonomy): domain Eukaryota; kingdom Metazoa; phylum Chordata; class Actinopteri; order Perciformes; family Percidae; genus Gymnocephalus; species Gymnocephalus cernua. The sequence continues at coordinate 27,810,629 of CM042443.1, read as the reverse complement.
GAGTTTGGGAATATGGAGGAGCAAATGCTTCGAGATCAACTGATAGAGTGTGTTGCTAATACACGCGTACGAGACAGACTTTTGTTAGAAGTGGATCTGACCCTAGCTAAAGCTACTTCACTGGCCCTGCAGATTGAGGCTGGGCTACGGAATGCTGCCGTTCTCTCCGACAGTACTACGAGTGCTGCTACCACGACGGCTGTTACTACTGCTTCTGCTGCGTCGGTGAGAGCCATGCATAAACAGCAAAGGAAGGCCCGCCAAAAAGAACAAAGGACACCTGCTTCATCAATGGCACCTACAAAGTGACGTGCAATTAATGTGGAAAAGTGGGACATTTATCCAAAATGTGTCGATCTGGACAAAAGGAGGTGTGTGAAATAGTGATAAACAAACTGACTGTACTTTTAAAGACTGATTATGTGCAAGTCTTGCATTGATGCATCTTTATGGGTCTCTCCGATAGTTGTGACGCAGAGAAAAGATGGAGGAAAACTGCGCATGTGTGTTGACCTAACCTAACCTAACAAAGCCATTGTCAGTGACTGTCACCCGTTACCACACATGGATGAGCTAGAGATAATTGTGGAATTTGTCCTGCTGAAATGAAATATTCCACTGTTGAATGTGAAGCACTGGCATGCGTTTGGGCTGTAGAAAAGTGGAGAACCTATCTATGGGGACATCACTTTGTTTTACGCACAGATCATCAAGTGCTTACTACCCTGCTCACATCCAAGGGCACTGGCGGTGCTGGACTGCGAATTGCGAGGTGGTCTGCACGACTACTTTGCTTTACATATGATGTTGCTTACCGCCCTGGGAAACTGAATGTGACTGCCGACTGCCTGTCCAGGCTTCCACTGCCAAAAACAGGAGAAGCTACAGTGGAACCGGACATAGTAGCTACTGTTTTCATGGAGTCTTTGCATGCCGTGTCCTTGTCGGAGTTCACCGCTGCATGTGACACTTGCCCTGAACTGCGAGAACTGTATTGGTGGCCACAAATGGACAAAGATGTACAGAGTAAAATAGTTTCATGTGTGTCATGCCAATACAATGACAAAACAGTAAAGACTGCACCTGCACCACTTACACCTGTTGAACTGCCAGATGGACCATGGGAAAAGGTGGCCATTGACATAACCGGTCTTTCAAATGTGCTACATGGGACTGTCGTTATGCCATCACTAAAAAAGACTATTACAGTAAATGGCCATAAGTTACATTCGCCTCTGCAGTCACAACAGAGGTGATTACCTGCTTTTTAGCTACAGTGTTAGGCTAAGTCATGAAGGAAATCCGACCTGCCGGGTCTCTGACAATGGATGTCAGTTTACTTCCCATGAGTTTGCAAAGTTTCTGAGAGAGAGAGAGATGAAGTATCTGCTCTCAAGCGTCTACTACCCAAGAGCCAATGGAGCGATTGAGAGATTCAATAGGGTATTAAAAGAGTGTCTCCAGACTGCAGAAAGAACAAACAAGCCTTGGAAACAAGCAGTGACCGAGTTCTTACAGATTTACCGTGCTACACCGCATGCTACTACAGGTGCTACTCCATTTGAGTTGCTGTAGAAAGGGGAAGATGTGCACAAAACTGAACATTCTTCCTGTCTCACACAAAACATCACATCACACAAGCAAGTCAAAGAAACTGTGAGACAAAATTATCAAAACAGTAAGGAGTATACAGACAGAAAGTGAGGAGCAAAAGTGCCCACCTTCCAAGTGAACGATACTGTGCGAGTCCGGAGACCGGAACATGTCTACAAGGGGTCATCCAAATACACAGAACCTCTGAGTGTCGTAAAGAAGAAGAAGAACAAGAAGAAAGAAGGCCGGACCAAGTACTTACCTTCTCAGCGATGGTCGGAAATGGAATGCCTCAAAGCTGGCGCGTTTCCCAAAGGAGGCTCTAACTTGCATCAATGAGAACAATGAGACTACACTGGATGGACTCACTGTGACCGAGAATGTCCATGTTTGGCAAGAACCAGGCCCTAGATGCACCACCAGAGTCAGAAACCCACCTCAGTGGTTAACAGACTTTGAGAGATGAATATGATACAGGATCAATGTGTGAACTGTGCAAATTGAAAAACAAATATTCATACTGTTCTGCTATGTCAAAAAAAAATAGATGGAGAACCCGATTAAAGATTTTGAATTCCTGTAAAACAGGAGGAAATATCAGACAGGAGACGAGTGCTTGTATTCAATGCAACTTCGCTCAGCAGAATGACTTTATTTGCTAATATACAAAAACAGCTCTCTTTTTGTTTCTCTATTTTGCTTTTATACATTTAACATCAACACAAAATCCAAAACAGAGCAAAATACCTTAGGTAGTTAGCCTTCTCCTAAGCTTTCAAATGAAACAGATTAAATTTACAATTCCAATATGTCCTACTACATTCATCCTCATTCAGTCCTATAACCGAGCTAGCATTTCAGTTAGTTAACAACCACTTAAAAGAAATTACCATTCAATAAATATAGCATCTTTAGTAGTCCGCTCACAGTGTCCGTGAGAGCGAAGCACCGCACCACACTGCCCCCTGCTGGCAGCACCAGAATGCTGTATTATAAAGAGCCTTGTACTCTTACCAGAAATAAATGATTAACCATTATGGCTCTTATCAAATGTTTTTCTCTCATATAAATAACACCCCACAACCAAACAGACAAAATTACATAAAATGTGACCATACATTTCGTGTGCGTCACATTCTGTTATGTGGAAAAAATGTCATACTGTTTTGAAGTCTGAGTTACACTAGCTAAGACAAGAATAACCTAATTTCTTGTCCAATTTAGGTTTCCAGGTACTATCCTTAATTAAAGGGTTATTTAATGGCGTTTTTCCATTACATGGTACCTGCTCGATTCGCCTTTTTTCCATTACAAAAAAAAGTCCCTGCTACCTGCTAACCAGAGCATATGAGCGGAGTGGAGCGGTGAGAATCTCCGCTCATTGCTCACAGAACTGTTCACCCCTCCGCTCCCCCGCTCAAAGCTACATCAGGCCGCTCTGTTCATTATCGCTCAGCGCTCAACGCAGTTTGCTTCGCGCTCCACTCAAATCGCCCCCTGCTCGCTCCAAAAAAGGAAAAAATCTACATGTATATCACTTTTAGGTTAGACCACAGCCTTACCCCCCAAAGAACTAATGAGCAACAACAACATTTTTCAAATAGAAATGTTTTATTTCAAATTACAAATTAGTCACAAAAATTCCTGTAAAATTAAATGAATAAATGGGCCTAATGATATAAATAAATTATATAAACAAAAATATACATTAGCCCAACATTCTTATAAATTAACTTTTGCGCAGCGCGGAGGAAAATTGGCTTATATCAATTGTACAAAAAGAAATGCTGTAAAATCAAACAAATTAATGGGCCTAATTATATGAATAAAAATATACAGGCTATAGGCCTACATCAAAGTTTTAAAATTAACTATTAGGCCAAAATCCTTAACTGAACTTTTGCGCAGAGTGCACGTGGATTTCAATTTAGATTGGCTTATGTTGTCAAACTAAAAGAAAAAAAAAAGAATTGTTTTCCTTATCTACAGTTCTTTTGAGTTCACCTTCAAGAACACAAGTTTGGACAATGCCTGAGGCTTCAGTTTCATGCGGTGGTTTCTTGAGAGCAGGCCAGTAGCGGAGAAAACCCTCTCTGCGCTCGCAGACCCGCTTGTGATGCTGAACACAATGCGAGCCACTTTAGACAGGCGGGGAAAAGACGTTGAGTTTTCTTTCCAAAATGGAATGACATCTGCCTCCGGGTACTGTCTCGGGGATGAGAGGTAATTTTCAACTTCACCTTTGGCGTCTCCGGTAATGCGTTGCTGCTCACTGAAGTATGACCCGAACAGGCGAGCTCTTTTTGGTTCAGGCTTGGGATTCAGGTCAACGGCGGGTGGGGTGTCGGTCTCAGGTGTCCCACTTGGAGCGTTAATTTCCTCCGCTTCTTTTATGAGGAAGTCACGGATCTCCATTCTGTCTTGAAACGGGGATCTAACACTGATGCTACAATGAGATGTTTATCAGTATAGTATATTCCATAGTGAGTTGACACGTTTGCCAATGTTTCTGCAAAAGCAGCGATGCCCATTGGAAGTGCAGCGTGATTGTCATCGGTGAGAAGGGATTTTATTTCTGTGACAGCAGGGAGGATCATCCCCAGGTTCCCCAGCTCCTTCTGCATTTTTTCTGTGAGGTCTGTCAGAGGTGTCAGCACACTGACAAGGCGCGTCAGCTGGCGTACTTGATTCAGGGTGATGTTAGCAACATTAGACTTGAGTTTGTTTTGCCATAACGGGTCTTTTTGGAACAACCGGATGACCAACTGAGTCATCCGAAGCTGGCTGCTCCATCAAGTGGCGCAGGCAATTGTGGGGTGGACCCCTAATTGGTCTGTTTCCTCTGTGTTAAGGGTACTTGCGTACACTTTTCACCAGCTTGCTGACTTTCACTAACAGCCTATTAATGTTGTCGTGCTCGTTAACGGCATCTTTGATCGCCAGCCGAAGCAAGTGAATGGGGCATCTCAGATGTAAATTTGACACAGTAAAGTACTGATTTATCATAGTTTCTACATTATATGTTATCACTTCCACATGGACTTGGACATGAAACTGGACACGATGCCAAGGAAGCTGTGCCCTCTTCTACTGGTCCAAATGTCCACTGACAGAATGAGCCCAATCACCATTTTGCAGTAGGTCTCGCAGTTTGGCTTCCATCTCTTTGCAGAGCATGTGGCATGAGCGTGTCCCGTACAGTGTTGTAGCATGGGGGTGTGTAGCCCGGTTGAGCTGCGCTGGTGAAGTGTTGCATCCCTTTGCGTTCTCCTTTACTCAGCGGTTCATAGTCCATGTAAATCATTTTAAAAGATGATACATCCAGCTCACTTTTTCTCTCCCTTGTTATGGTTGGGCCTTTGCGTGCAGTGAAGAAACTTTTCTATTGTTGCTGCTGCTCCTCCTCTCGCTCTATCAAATACAAATTCACGGACGACACAAATGAAATAAAACAAACTATTAGGTCTACTTGAATGACAAAACTAATTTGTTTGAATATTACGCTATATTTAATTTACACTTTGTTACAAGTTACCATATTCAATTTGCTAACCTTTTGCTTTCTTCCCAGCGTGTTCACGTAGCACACTTTCGGGAGATGTGCCTTTTTAGATTCCAAAAGGAATCTTTACTTACTGACAAATGTCTCCACATTCGTTTTCTTGTACCACATTATCACTGTTAGTTTTTTTAATAGTACACCTATATGATTTCTCGTTTTCTTTTTTGAAGTACTTTTTTTAGTACCACCTCCATCGAGGTTCCAAGCGAGCTGAGCCGATACCAAAAGGTGACGTGAAAGCGACAGATGGGGGTGTCCTGAACAAACCCGCCATTTTTAAATACTTCAGCCAGCGGTGTTTTGTTTTTGCTGCCTCCAGCTTCATTTGAAACAAAATGTGTCTTCTGGCTGTGGAAACAACAACAACACACCTTCAACGTTCTGTGGGTGTGTCGCATTAGGTCACGGCAGTTTCCTGCGGCAGCGCTATGATGACCAGCCACGCTCGCCTCACGCATGAGGCGGTACTAATGCTGCAATGGAAAAAGGAGGACGGGGCAATATGGCCGAGGCGAGCCAAGCCGAGCCGAGTAGAGCTGGTACTAGCAATGGAAAAACGCCATTACAGTGGTTGAGGGTACCATGTTTAAGTGACTAATTCCTTTAAGAAAAGGAGAAATGTTGTGTCCTGTTAATACTGTTAGTGAACACTGGGGGGTGCTAGAGTGCACAGTGAGGATACAAGTGAATTGTCACGGTTTACTAAGGTGGAACCCAGAAGCAGACCAGGACAAGGCGAGTTGAGAAAGGGTGAGTATTTATTTACAGACTTAAATGTTGATGTAGAAGATTCCAGGTGACGGAGCAGGCAGTGGAGGTGAGTAGGTGGAAAGGAATGAGCAGATCCAATGATGTTTCTGAAGTAATTGACGACCAGGCTGAGGTGGAGTGGATATCCCAGGAGAGTAACTGCTGACAGAGGAAACGGAGGTAAGTATACAGCAAATAAAGGTAACAGAGCAGCAAAACTAACTCTTAGCAAACAGAGGCTGATACGCAGGCACAACATACTGTGAGTGGCTAACGATCCGGCAGGGAATGGATGTCAGGTCAGAGCTTATGTAGTGGAGAGGTGGTGATCAGGACCAGGTGTGCAGGTAGCTGATGAGATGCAGGTGTGGGTAGTTGAGGGATCTCCCACCTTGCTACGTTGCCAGGCAACCAGACAGGGTGCGTTCAGGAAACCCAGGAAAACAGACTCAAACAGCGGCATTCATGACATGAATGGTATGTGCGTAGAAGAAGAAGAAGAAGAAGAAGAAGAAGAAGAAAGTTAGAAGTAGCATGATACATGTCTCTCGGCTCGTACTTAAAATACTTTTACAAAACACCATAGTGTGTATTAGCACTTTTACTTAAGTAAAGGATCTGAATACGTCTTTCACCGCTGACTCTAGCTCAGAGACTTGTAAGCATCTCCGGGCTCTGCATCCCCTGGCTGCTGGTGATCTTTTATCATGCTCACAGAGGCAGTGCACTCACAATGCATGACTCTGGTAAGTAGGATTCCAAAAGTTTTATTTGGAGCGCAACCATTTTCCAAAAACAACAGGTAAGGGGAAGTCCAAAAACAGACAATGGTCACATCAAACTCATGGGTAACAGTATCGAAAACGACAGGCAGAAGGAGAAGTCCAAAAACAGGCAATGGTCAAACACACAGGGAATCAGAAAAACAGGAACACAAGGAATACATGGAAACGCTCAAAAGCTGACACAATGGAATAGACGAGCGGTTTTCAATAGGTGAGGCGCGCCTCCCCTGGGGGGCGCAACACGCAAAGAGAAAATAACTGTATGCAACTCTATTGATATCGGTAATTGTGCGTGCGTGTAGACTATATGTATTTTAAAAGTAGCCTCAATTAGGCCTGCATGAAGTTAGGAATTATTTGCTGTTGCAAAGAATCGTTTATGAATGCACTTTTAAAAAAAGTTGTGGAAATAAAATGTCTTCAAATACAATATTAAAAAATATTTACATTTTATCAGTTGTTATTGGAACTCATTATTGCCTGGAACACACAAAAGATGGCATTTACTGCAGAGGCGTGTGTGGGTTAGGGCAGGCGGACGGGATTTTGGGCAAGGGGGGGGCTCGGCTGTCCTTATCTACTCTAAGGGGAGGCTCATATTCACTCAATTTGAAAACCCCTGGTCTAAATGATCACATTGCATTGTGATAGATGTCATAAAACAGATATTTGACAGATGTTTGTCTTAGGAGTTCAAAACCAAACCAACCCAAAATGAGAGTGAATAGGTGGTACATTCTTTAGGTGGATACAAACAGGACTCCGAGTGATAATGTTGCTCTGTGTCTATGGGAAACTGAATCTGACTCCTTTTTTTTGCAATGTTGCTGCATTCCCAAATCTTAGTTAATTGATTGGTTAGTAAAACCAAAAAAAGCATTATTACGGATATAGTCTCACATCACCCTAGCCAGACCTTCCTCCACAGCGCTGTGGAGGAAGGTCTGGCTAGTCCACACAGCATTCCTGGATGGGAGAAAAACGTGCTCTGGTTTATTGGCATTCCTTTAAACCAATCACAATCGTCTTGATACCTCTGCAAAATAGTCTCGGGAAGGAACTTGTTTTGGTGGAACGTGTACGATCAAAAGTAGTTTTAGTCATGCAACAGAAAACTCAGATTGGACAGATAGTCTAGCTAGCTGTCTGGATTTACCCTGCAGAGATCTGAGGAGCAGTTAACCAGAGTTCTCATTAAAAAAAAAAAGAATACCAACACTAAGAAAGAGGAAGGTGAGGAACATCTGGCGGAATTTTCGGTGGCACCTGAACAATTCTGGAAATGAAACATCGTAGAATTAGACTATTACGGATAGGACAAAATTAAGACAATAAATTGTAACAATTTAATAAATCAGTATTTGCCTTGCAAAGTAGATTTTGGATATGCTTTCACCCAACAACAGAAGTATACTAGAGGTATCAGACACTGCACAGAGACTGCATTCTTTGTAGGATGACAGCATATCAACAAAAATTTATGTTTTGTTAATTTTTGCAATCCATTCATGTTTTCTATTAAATGATTGATCATATTATTTAGAAACTGTCAAAAGTAATGAAAAATCAAGTACTTTGAGCTCAAAGCAATGTCTTGTTTAACGGTCCAAAGTCCCAAGCTGTTACATTCACATTCACATTGACAAAGAGAAAAGCATCAAAACTGACAATACAGAAGCTGTATCTAGCAAACGTTTGATATTTTTGACGTTTTTAAAAGCTCTGCAAAATGCGTTCCTTTTTCACTGAAGACTTAAGACAAAAGAAGTGATAGCATCACACCGGGAGGACATGGAGTGTGTTTCTGCCTCGCTGTTTTATGCAAAGATGTGATGACTGTGGGTTTCTGTTGTAGTTTTTTCCTGTTTTATTGTGTTTATTTGTTCTGTTTCCTTGTTTTACATCTCGTTTTCTGTCTTCTGTGTTTTTTTTCCTTGTGTATTTGTTTCATGCTTAGTTTCCTGTTTTATTTTGTAGTCTCTCTGTTCTCCCATGTTATGTCTTGTTTTACTTCATGTCTTCTGCTTTCCCGCCTGTGTGATTACCTTTCCCCCGCCCTGACGTCTTTTTGTATTTAAAGGGGTGATAGAATGCAAAACCGATTTTACCTTGTCATAGTTGAATAACAACAGTTTGGTGGGAAAATAGGACATACATAGAACCTCAAAATCCCATAGACACCTCTTTCCTCTGTAAATCTCTCTATTTCAAACTGCTTCTGAAAACGGGCAAATCCCAACGAGCCACCGAGTTGACATCAACTTGCTTCCTGTCCGTTATTTGGCTCAGGAGGCTGTCTTTGTCACGGCCCGAAATTTACATATGCTACACCACTGACCTGAGATCAGCTAGTCTTCTTAATCTAGGTTGCGCACATCTCAGAAATGTTATACATTGTTCGTCTGTTATTCCAATTCTGAGGCTTTTTTATGCGAGAAATCAACTGTGTAGAGCTCACATATGGCTAATTGCAAATTTGGTATGATAATGTCGGACTTCAGAGGCTCCACAATCTGCCGTCACAGCCAGCGGCTCCCTGCCGGGTATGCTGCCTTCCCGCTCGGCCTGCCTACCTTCACAGACCCGCTATGAACTGGAGCTCTGTCAGGATCGCACACACGAGCTGCGCTTTAGAAAGAAGAAAGTTTGGAAGTTTTTCAAGGATAGTGAAAATGAACCATGGTCGTAAATGCAGTGTTCCAGGCTGTACAACGGAATACTGGCCCAGAAAAAGTGTTTAGAACGAGTACATCGGACAATGAACGGGAGTTGTGGATCTAACGTAGCGGTGGAGAGGACGTGCCTGCAAAGCTGTCTCTGGTAAATGTCCCCGCGCTGGCAAAGGGTGAGTTGTGATTCCTCCGTGGAGGTTTTTTATGTCCCAAGGGTAACGTTACAACTAGGCCTGTCAGTTTAACGCGTTATTAACGGCGTTAACGCAAACCCATTTTAACGCCGACAATTTTTTAACGCACACGATTAACGCATAGAGAGAGCAACGGGATCTGTTGGATCTGTTAGTCCATTTCTTTAACTGTCTATGGCCACGCCATGTCCCGCCCTACGAAGCAGCTCAATTGGTTGGGGTTAGGCATTTCACCTCGAGTGGTTAGGATAGTGGATTGGTCAGGGGATAGGACCTGAACAAATGGGGTTACGTTACCTTGGACGCCTGGCCAATAGTAGTGATTGAAGGGCGGATCGCAGACCGGAAACAAAAAAGACACAAGCCGTGGACGGTTTGGGCTTGCGAGCTGCATAGCTTGTAGGCTCGTGACGGCGATTATCTTCGGAGCGAGTAGTGACTCTACAGTCAGAGAGAGAAACAAAGTGTCTCCCCTGTTCTTTCTGACCACGGTGGGAAATCTGGAGCAGGAAAAGTTAACCCTCTCCTTGATTTTACGTTGTTTATGGAGAAGGAGTTGGGAGAAACCATGGTCGCTATGACAACGAGCCATGCTCGCCTCAGGCATGAGGCAGTACTATCTGCAATGGAAAATAGAGGTAACAGTGTTACATTATGTGACAGATTATTAGCTCCAAGTGAGAATGTTAGTGTGAAATTGAACATAAATTGTTGTTTTCAATAAAAAAACATTGTCACAAAGCAAGCCGATCCACTTTTCCATGTTGATAAGAGAATTAAAATGAGAAAATATAATGGGACAAAAAGAAATCAAGGGACATTTAGAATAGATAAAAATGTGCGATTAATTGCGATCAATCGCGAGTTAACTATGACATTAATGTGATTAATCGCGATTAAATATTTTAATCGTTTGACAGCACTAGTTACAACAACACTAGTTGTAATGAAAACTTTGCATTTTGTCCCAACCGCTGCAGCTCCTGCTCGCGCCTGGGCATGTCTATCGGTAACTGTGTGTGTGTGTGTGTGTGTGTGTGCTGTGCGCAGGGCAGCGGTGCGTGTGTCTGCGAGCAACGCTGTGTCTGTGTGTGTGTCTGTGTGTGCACCGGACAGTGTTGTGTGCGTGTGTGTGTGTGTGTGTGTGTGTGTGTGTGCGTGTGTGTGTCTGAAATATGAGACCTGCTGTATCGTCTCCAGTGTATTTGTGAGTGGTTCCTCAACACCAATCAGCGTGCAGCTCATCTAAATATTCATGAGCATATCATATTTGGAAGAAAAGCTCTCGTTCCAAATAGAGCCATTCCACAGGGATGCATAAGGGCCAAAAAAATAGCACCTGGGACATTTTCAGTAGAGCCCGACCGATACATCGGCCGGCCGATATTATCGGCCGATATGAGCTAATTGCATTTAAATCGGCATCAGCGTTTATAATGGCCGATGAAACATGAGAAACTGAGTCTCATGCTTCACTCATGTTATGAGTGTTGCATAGTTTGCCCACCAGAGGGCGGTCTGCAACTCCCCAGTTGACACAGCGCCAGAAATCCACTACAGAAGAAAGCTATCACCCGGCATGGAGATGTACTGTTTTGACGGTGAGTCTGTCGTTCGTCATGTGAAATGATTGTAGATTTAGTTCATACTCTGTATATAAAAACGGTGTGGCAGTTCTAACTAACGGCTAATGCATTGCTATATTAGATTAGCCACAAAGCTAACTAATACCATGTTTATCAGTGGAAGAGCGCGAACGTTAATAAGAGGTCAAACTATAACGTTAGCGTTTAACTTATTCTAAATATATCTGCAGTGTTTCCCACATAATGACCGCGTATCTGTGGCGGGGGGGGGGGGGGGGGCGTGTAGTAAATGACTAGAAGTTATGTACAGCGTGCCTCGAAAAACAACAACTGTTACGTTATTCTAACGCTAACATAGCTTCCTTTTTAGCCGGCCCCTTAAATACTTGATATTAACTTGTTTGAAGGTGGTTCTTCTCAAAATTGACAGCGGTGTGTTCATGACACGTTAACCATTCAACTTCGAATTGATTCCGTAATCTTCTCTGAGCTGAAAGCCGGTAACAGTAGGCTAACTTTACGTTCGCCAGCGCATGACGATGTTTTGATTCAGACTGCACAAAGAGAAGAGGAGAAGATATACGAGACCGTTGTGAATGTGTCTGTGAGAGCAAATATAGTTACAGTAACTACAGTAGGTGCGTCAGAAATGATTAAACCAGTGGGGACGTGTAAATAAATGTGAGCTGAACAAGCGCTTTTTTTTTCTTTTTACAATACAGATTGTTTCAAAGCAGCTTTACAGACATAACAGGAAAATGTTGTAATAATATTGTTAAATATAAATAGGTAAAAATAAAATAATATTTCTCTATATTTCTCATTTTTGCCTATGTAGGAGATCCCTGTTTATTATTATTATAATTGCAATGATGACATGAGTAATGATACATGGTGATAGTATTAATACACATGCTTATTCTTTCTCTGTCTCTCTTTCTGCCCTACAGATGGCTGAAAAAGGTGAACGCTGTAGCAGCAAAGTGTGGGACTACTTCTGCAAAGATTCCTCTAATGCAGTGTTCTGTGTTATTTTATAAGTAGCTATACATTTAACTTATTTTAATTTTATTTTCAATTCATTGACATGGTTTTGTAGAATATTGAATTTGTTTGGTATAGCTCTTTTACTTTAACTTTAGTATTATCATTTATTTACAGTACACAGACTGTTAAAACCAGCTTCAACTGGAAGTAAGTAAAAGTGTTAAATGTTTAAAACCAGACTGTTTTTTGATCATTAAAAAATATATACTTTTGATGTGCAATTGTTTAGTCATTGAGACTGTTTTTTTTTATTAACATCCCTTCTGGAAAATGGTTTATACAGCCCACATACATAGAACAGGCAGATAATTTGCTATTGAATGTTGTGTAAGTGCAGTTTATAGGAAATGGGTCTAATATCCAGTTTATTTTCAAAATCAAAATATCGGCTTATAAATCGGCTCTTTTCGAGTTAATATCGTCATCGGCCCCCAAAAATCCATATCGGTCGGGCTCTAATTTTCAGCCCAACCAACACGTTACATACACTTTTAGGAGACCTTAAAGAACAGTGTGAAATACTCCATATAATCATTCTATCACCCCTTTAGGTTCACTTGTACCTCACCTCTGTGCGAGATCGTCTATTCCAGGGGTTTTCAAATTGAGTGAATGTGAGTCTCCCCTTCCCCAAAATCCCGTCCGCCTGCCCTAACCCACACACGCCTCTGCAGTAAATGTCATCTTTTGTGTGTTCCAGGCAATAATGAGTTCCAATAACAACTGATAAAATGTAAATATTTTTTAATAGTGTATTTAAAGACATTTTAGTTCCCCAACCTTTTTAAAAAGTGCATTCATAAACGATTCTTTGCAACAGCAAATAATTCCTAACTTCATGCAGGCCTAATTGAGGCTACTTTTAAAATCACTAAACATCAGTGGGCCTATCCACAAGTCCACAACACATGCTTAACATGTGTTATGATGCAGTTTCTGTCACACTGCGGCAGAGCTGCAGCCTCGGACCCCGACCAGGTGAATCCTAACTGTAACTCAGGATAATATTTCCTACGTTTGTTGCTGGGTCCTGTCTCCTCCCTTAATGCTAACTTCTGTTGACTTGGGACAAGGAAACAATGCATTTTAAAGCTGATACACGCACGCACAATTACCGATATCAATAGAGTTGCATACAGTTATTTTTTCTTCGTGTGTTGCGCCTCCCCTGTGACTCTTTGGCGCCCCCCAGGGGAGGCGCGCCTCACCTATTGAAAACCGCTGATTTAGACGCATTGTTAAAGGTGCTGTAGGTAGGATTGTGAAGATTCCAGGACTTGAACAAAGGGTTGAAAACACACTGAATTGCCATTCCTTCAACCTTTTTCTTTGAACAGAGAGCGCCATCTAGTGAGCTCAGAAAATAAAGATAGTGGTCCGCGAAGCTTCATTTGACCATCACGACGTGCGGCCGGACCGCCTATCAAAACACAAAACAGAGAAGCTCAGGTTACAACACACACAAAGGGAGTGGGATCTCTTTCTCCAGGGATCTTCAACAGATTGGGTCCTGGACCCCTAGCAGGTCCTCAGAGTCACTGCAGGGGGGGCACCAAATTATAGTAAATTTTGTGAAAGTTTTTTCAAAAATTAAAATGTCTTGACATGAATCCAACACATTATTAGCAAATATAAATTAGCTTAGTAGTCTTTGCACGAAAAAAGGTATATATAAAGGCTTTAGGCCGCCCTACACCTTATTGTAGGCCCAGTTTAATATGCAACTTAATTTTATACAATATATGTAGTAGGGGGTCCCTGATCTGTATCTCTTTCAGTTAAGGGGCCCTTGGCTTAAAAAATGTAAATGCAAATGTGAATAAAAAGACCCCTGCTTAACACTATAGCTTTACACAGCAAATAGTTATGTGCTATATAAATGATCTGAATGTCGAGGCAGCCCCTTTAAAATGTGATAACAATTCCTTCTTTGACACTCATGATTTTCAAAAGGGGTTTTCTGAGCATTATCAATCACATCATTATCTCAACTTAGAGAAGCATGTAACCCTGCTCAACTTATCTCAAAAGGTGGAAATCACAAATTTGGTAGATGCAAAGTACAATGACATGTGACATGTAAGTCTAGGCATCCCAGGATGAAACTTTTGCCTGAGACACTTGACGGAACGTAAAATATAGTAAGGCTGACATGCCATTTTGTGGAAGGATTTAATACAGGTTTTACATCTTGAATGTTTTGTAGACTCACTGTGACATTTATTGGCAAATCATTTAACTTATGAACTTGATATGGAAATGAGTATGCCACACATCCTTCATCAAAGTCAATGCAGGGATCAGCCCCTCATAAAATACCCCCATAATATTAATACATTATTGCTGTAGTGTCTTTTTGTTTGTAGTACATAATGTTCTATACCCCCACAGTGGCATTGGTGGTGTTTATGTGGTACATATTAGTACGTTCATAGGGACATTATTATATTTCATGGCATTTTCAAAAAATCCTATTATACCTACATTGCTTTGGAATAGTTTAGGTAAAACAAGACTCCATGGAATCACTGCCCAGCTACAAGTTTTATGTTCCTCTAATATTCCAGTGATGGCTGAGATTTTTGCAGTGCATTTTCACTGTCTGCATGTCCAGTGATAGGGATAGTGTTGAAGTGAAATAGTGACTCATACATTTTAATTTACATAATACTGGTTATATCCGATTCTGGTTATTCCCTCCTGCTGACTTTGTTTTCACCATTTATGCAGAGAAAGAAATGCACTGAGTGCAGAGGGAGCTGCATAACCTTCAAGCATTGCAGAGCTGTGTATGTGTGTGTGTGTGTGTGTGTGTGTGTGTGTGTGTGTGTGTGTGTGTGGTTATAGGGTCGTGTAGCAGTGACACAGCTGTCTCTGATGCTACGGTACAGCAGGGTGACAGGTTGAGTGATGCTGTGCTGTCATCACATGGTCCTATAAAGAGAGATGTAGTGGAGGATAAAACCAACATATACGTTTATTATTACTATGTGAGGAAGTCATCCATGCTTTAAGGCTGACATTTACATACAGTGAGCGAGTAGTATCAGGCTTGTAATGTAGAGGGGGACACATGGGGGTTGGTGTAAATTAGTGGTTGTGTGTACATACCATTATATTTTTACTATATCACTAAGTAATAAGTTAAAGGAGACTATTATGCTCATTTTCAAGTTCATACTTATATTTTGTGTTTCTACTAGAACATGTTTACATGCTTTAATGTTCAAAAAATACTTTCTATTTCTCATTATGATTTTACATGCTTTAATGTTCAAAAAATACTTTCTATTTCTCATTATGATTTTACTGGGGTGGGTGATGGGTTGTTTGGTGCAAAATGTAAAAAAGGTAGGTGTTTGAAATTCTATATATACTGTATATATTTTATGTATATGTGTTATCTTGCTATGGATATATAATATAAAATATACGAAAAATATAATATATACAGGAACTATTTGAAGTTTAAAAAAGGGTGGGAAAAATAAGCTTTGGTATCGTCTCGCTCCTTTTCAGACAGATTGAACATATTGTTGATCACTTTATAGATGTTGTTTTTCCTTTTGGTGTGTTGCTACGCACTTATCAGTCCATGGGCCCACCACCTGTGGGAGGAACCGCTGGGGTCGGGTGCGCTGCCACACGGGTGGCGGTGAAGGTCAGGGGCTTCGACGGACCAGACCCGGGCGGCAGAATCTGGCTCTGGGGACGTGGAATGTCACCTCGCTGTGGGGGAAGGAGCCGGAACTTGTGCGGGAGGTGGAGTGCTACCAGTTGGATCTGATGGGGCTTACTTCTACGCACAGTCTCGGTTCTGGAACCGTACTCCTGGAGAGGGGTTGGACTCTTTTCTTCTCCGGAGTTGCCCAGGGTGTGAGGCGCCAGGCGGGTGTGGGGATACTCACAAGCCCCCGGCTGAGCGCCGCTACGTTGGAGTTTACCCCGGTGGACGAGAGGGTCGCCTCCCTACGCCTGCGGGTTGTTGGGGGGGAAAACTCTGACTGTTGTTTGCGCATATGCACCAAACAAGAGTTCAGAGTATTCGGCCTTCTTGGAGACCTTGAATGGAGTCCTGTATGGGGCTCCGGTGGGGGACACCATAGTTCTGCTGGGGGACTTCAACGCACGTGTGGGCAATGATGGAGACACATGGAGAGGTGTGATTGGGAGGAACGGCCTCCCTGATTTAAACCAGAGTGGTTGTCTGCTATTGGACTTCTGTGCTAGTCATGGATTGTCTATAACAAACACCATGTTCGAACATAGGGATGCTCATAAGTGTACTTGGTACCAGAGCACCCTAGGCCGAAGGTCAATGATCGATTTTATAATCGTTTCATCTGATCTGAGGCTGTATGTATTGGACACTCGGGTGAAGAGAGGGGCGGAGCTGTCAACTGATCACCATCTGGTGGTGAGTTGGGTCAGGGGGTGGGGGAAGACTCTGGACAGACCTGGTAAGCCCAAACGGGTGGTGCGGGTAAATTGGGAATGTCTGGAGGAAGCCCCTGTCTGACAGACCTTCAACTCACACCTACGGCGGAGCTTTTCGTGCATCCCTGTGGAGGCTGGGGGCATTGAACCTGAGTGGACAATGTTCAAAGTTTCCATTGCTGAAGCTGCGGCAGGGAGCTGTGGTCTTAGGGTCTTAGGTGCCTCAAGGGTCGGTAACCCACGAACACCGTGGTGGACACTGGTGGTCAGGGAAGCCGTCCAACTGAAGGAGTCTTTCCGGGATATGTTATCCCAGAGGACTCCGGAGGCAGTTGCAAGGTACCGAGGGGCCCGAAGGGCGGCAGCCTCAGCCGTGAAAGAGGCAAAGCAGTGGGTGTGGGAGAAGTTCGGAGAAGACATGGAGAAGGACTTTTGGTCGGCACCAAGGCGCTTCTGGAAAACCGTTCGCCATCTCAGGAGGGGGAAGCGGGGAACCATCCAAGCTGTGTACAGTAAGGATGGGACGTTGTTGACCTCAACTGAGGAGGTAATAGGGCGGTGGGAGGAACACTTTGAGGAACTCCTAAATCCAGCTGATGCGCCCTCTTTGTTAGAGGCAGAGCTGGAGGATGACGGGGGATTGTTGTCCACGGGGGACTGTTGTCCATTTCCCTGGTGGAGGTCACTGAGGTAGTCAAACAACTCCACAGTGGCAAGCCCCAGGGATTGATGAGATCCGTCCGGAAATGCTGAATGCTCTAGGTGTGGAGGGGCTGTCTTGGTTGACACGCCTCTTCAACATTGCGTGGAAGTCTGTGACAATGCCAAAGGAGTGGCAGACCGGGGTGGTGGTTCCCCTGTTCAAAAAGGGGGACCAGAGGGTGTGTACCAATTACAGGGGTATCACACTTCTCAGCCTCCCTGGTAAAGTCTACTCCAAGGTGCTGGAAAAGAGGGTTCGGGCAATAGTTGAACCTCGGGTTGAAGAGGAACAATGCGGATTCCGTCCTGGTCGTGGAACAACGGATCAGATCTTTACTCTCGCAAGGATCCTGGAGGGAGCCTGGGAGTATGCCCATCCGGTCTACATGTGTTTTGTGGATCTGGAGAAGGCGTATGACCGGGTCCCCCGGGAGATACTGTTGGAGGTGCTGCGGGAGTATGGGGTGAGGGGGTCCCTTCTCAGGGCTATCCAATCTCTGGATGACCAAAGCGAGAGCTGTGTCCGGGTTCTCGGCAGTAAGTCGGACATGTTCCAGGTGAGGGTTGGCCTCCGCCAGGGCTGCGCTTTGTCACCAATCCTGTTCGTAGTATTTATGGACAGGATATCGAGGCATAGTCGTGGTGGGGAGGGGTTGCAGTTCAGTGGGCTGGGGATCTCATCGCTGCTCTTTGCAGATGATGTGGTCCTGATGGCATCATCGGCCTGTGACCTTCAACCCTCACTGGATCGGTTTTCAGCCGAGTGTGAAGCGGCTGGGATGAGGATCAGCACCTCTAAATCTGAGGCCATGGTTCTCAGCAGGAAACCGATGGAGTGCCTTCTCCAGGCAGGGAATGAGTCCTTACCTCAAGCGAAGGAGTTTAAGTACCTTGGGGTCTTGTTTGCGAATGAGAGGACAATGGAGCGGGAGATTGGTCGGGTCAGAGAGTTGAGCCAGAAGGCAAAGCTCTCGATCTACCAGTCAGTTTTCGTTCCTACCCTCACCTATGGTCATGAAGGCTGGGTCATGACCGAAAGAACGAGATCCAGGCTACAAGCGGCCGAAATGGGTTTCCTCAGGAGGGTGGCTGGCGTCTCCCTTAGAGATAGGGTGAGAAGCTCAGTCATCCACGAGCAGCTCGGAGTACAGCCGCTGCTCCTTCATGTCAAAAGGAGCCAGTTGAGGTGGTTCGGGCATCTGGTAAGGATGCCCCCTGGGCGCCTCCCTAGGGAGGTGTTCCAGGCACGTCCAGCTGGGAGGAGACCTCGGGCAAGACCCAGGACTAGGTGGAGGGATTACATCACCAACCTGGCCTGGGAACGCCTCGGGATCCCCCAGTCAGAGCTGGTTAATGTGGCTCGGGAAAGGGAAGTTTGGGGTCCCCTGCTGGAGCTGCTCCCCCCGCGACCCGATACCGGATAAGCGGACAACGATGGATGGATGGATGGCTACGCACTTATTGTGTTTTTATATTTTATTTTATTGTTATGTTTTGTTCAAAATAGAAAGAAATAAAGAAATACTAGCCATGGATGCTGCACCTGTACGCTCTTTTGGAGCGCCTGTCTCTTTAAGCCCCCTACCCTAAAAAGCCCAGTCTGCTGTGATTGGTCAGCGTTTCGTTCGTTTTCGTGTTTTGTTTGGCAAAATTACATGTGTGTTGTTCTATCCTATCCAATATTTCTTATATTTCTAAGCAGATTTTTTTTTGCTGTATTCTGATAAAATCCCTTAAAAAATCCTGGAATTGCCCCTAGACGTTAGCATGTAGCTACATGTAGCAGTGTATGTAATGTAAACACTGCCGCATGCCTGCCTGGAGCACCATATATGGAAACCCGGCCTGGTATGATGTCATAACGAGCCGAGAGTAGAAAAAACAAGGTTGAAACCAGAGCGTTCAGAACAGTGTTAAATCTGAGTTTTTGGCTCACTTTTTTTTAAATACATTTACCTCATTATTTGAAACTTTGACCACGTTTAATATGATCACCTGACATTGTAATGTTAAAGATATGGCAGAAATTCAGATAAGCATAATAGGTTTCCCTTAAGTAGGTTGTGAGTAGTACATTTCATGGTACAGTGAGGTTGGACGTAGTGTTTCTCACAGCTTGTGACTAAGTTTGTGCTCAGTGGTCTCGGTGGGAAGCTCTGACATTCTAGTTACACATACATTACAGAGACAGTATGGGAGAGTCTCAAGTTATTTATTTCTTGTTAAAGCAACACTAGAGAACTTTTCCCACTTCGGTCCCAAGTCGCAAGTCATCAAAAGGGTGACTTGTGTCGATTCAAGTCCAAGTCTCTCCTCATCTCATATGATGCTTGAAGTTTATTGCCCAGCCAGAAATCGGGGTATTTTTTTTTTTTTTAACAATATTTTTCATTAACTTTTAGTTTATCGCAACCTTTATCACAACGTCATGATTACAGTTGTTTGATTTGATAAGGTCATAAACCCATTTGAACAGTCTCATGTGGAGCTCTAGAGTTCAGTACAGATCTATTTTTGAAAGATTCATTTCCGCCTTTATGGATAGGATAGCTCAGATATGAAAGGGGAAAGAGAGAGAGGAGGGAAGACACAGGAAACCGTCACAGGTCGGACTCGAACCCTGGACCTTCTGTATTGAGGAACAAACCTCTATATATGTGCATCTGCTCCACCAACTGAGCTAACCGGCCACAGTACAGTGGCCTGTTTCAGAAAGCAGGTTTAGTGAGTTTGTTAGATGAGGGAAACTCTGGGTTTTCTGTTCCAGAAAGAGAGGTTAATCAAACCTGAGAGAGAGGGGAACTCTAGACGGGCTACAAAGAGAGGGAACTTAACCTCAGAGTCAGTTACTATGATAACTGAGCCTGTGAACCTAACCTGGTCAGGAGCAGGTTTTTTTCCTCAGTAAACCTCGAGTTTCTCTCAGTCTCCTCCCTCTGACAGCACTCTTTCATTTCCTCATTCATTCATTCAGTCTGTATCAGGTGCACTTTAGCGCAGTTTGTTATATCGGCATGAATAAAAAAACAGTGTTGGTTTATTAACTGTGTTAAGCAGACTATAAAACTTTTTTTTTGTCGATGATCCCGTTGATGAAGAAGCTGTATTACTTTGTTATAGTTAAACATACATCAGGAGAGGATATTGAAGCCCCGACTAGATGTATTTTCATTTCCAAATAACTACCTATTTGAGCGGTATCGTTTTTCTTCACAGTCCATCACATATGTACATAGCCTTATCCTTCCTCATATCACTAACGTCACCCATCGTGGACATGCTCTTACATCCCAGCAGATTCTTTGTCGCCTTATGTTTTTGCAAATGCAGTTTTCTTTATTACATTGGTGATGCGTGAGCGTATTAGTAAAGCCACTGTGTATAGAGCCATCAGAAAAGTGTGCCTCTGAAACGTTTTTAAAACGTTTTTGTAGTGTTCCCTGGACACAAACCAGTGAGAGCTATTAAAAAAAAATGATTATAAATCATAATTCTGTTAATGATGGTGCTGCAACCTCAGAATGGAATTAGTAGCAGCTTACTTTTCTGCCCGCAGGATTTCATCTAAATGAAATTATAGGTGTAATACCATTCCAGTTTTCACCAGTAATATTATAGGTTACCTGTGATTAAATATGAAATGAATGCACTAGAGCTTACGCATTGACTCAAGCAGCAATTTTCTCCCACACCAATTCTTGCTCTTTTGCAGCAGCAGCTGTGTTGCTTTTTTAACTAAATATATGTTCAAAGTCACTGTATGTGCCCATGAGTAGTTCCAGTTCCAGAAGGGTAAAGTATGCTGACCGATTTGTTTGTGGTTGTTACCATGGTGAATCGTAGTATCATGGCTCCATTCATGCTGCCTTTTTATTGTGGTGGTGCACGCGCTTAACTCTGAGTCAGCCTACTCTGAGTTGATTGAGCCAACTCAAATCAGCTGTTCTGGATCAGAAAACGCAGACTTTCCCATCTCAGGGTAAATCAACTTAGAGTTCAGGGTTAGACTCAGAGTTTGTTAAACCTCCTTCCTGAAACGGGCCCCTGATCTTTTAAAAGTATGGAGTGCTGGAGTATGGTCCACAGTCTGGGATCTTAAACAAAACATATGCTTTGGCCTGTATTTCTTTAAATGTGCAACTGTGTAGTGGTCAGTGCATCTGACTTCATCTTCGGCCAATTGATCTGGACATATGCAAGGTTTTTTAATGTATCACTCACTGTTCATGGGCTGCCTTCATCTTGGGCTGTTTTGTATGCCTATGTGTAATTGTGTGTGGATTTGGTGCATCTGCTGCCAGTGGCTTCAGTTCAGCAGCCTGTCTCTCCGTCCTGCAGTACACTAAAGCGGTGAAGGCAGTGAAGACTTTACTGTCCTTCCCGATCACACATCTCTGGAAAGGTTTCTTCTTTATCTCAGCCACAGAAAACAGGATTTCAGCTTAATACAGAAAAAAATCCAGAAGCCAAAAGACTCAAAAATTGATTTTATATGATTTTTTTTTCTACAGATATGCCATGTATGTTTTTCTTGAAAGGTGCAAAGAAAAAAGCCAAAAAAGTGCAAAATACTAAACTTCTCAAAGACAAAAACACACCCACATCAATCACACACATACTTGAAATAACTATATACATAAATGTATAGAAATAAGTAATTATAAATTGGTCAGGGAGTGCTTTGCATTATAACAGTCACTGTTTGTGCTGAAACACAGAGCCAGCCATCACAGGGTTAAAATTTCAATGCGTTCCAATATATCTATCAAATCGTCTCCTTATTGGCTACAAGGCTAGGGTGGTTTCATAGCATGACATTTTAACTGGCTGAAGCAAATGTCAATCAAGTCCCTCATGACCCCATTCACTTCAGAGCCGTGGTTGGCCTTCCAACCTGTCTATCTCCGGCTCCCGGAGACGTATTGACTTATGAGAGGTCTTGTTTGATTCCTAAGGCGTCAGAGAATAACATGGATGCGCTCATTGGCCATTAGACGGCCGGAGGGAGGAGAGAGACCCGTTGGAAGAGCCCAGAAGTGGTATTGCGCATCGCTGTTTTTGTAACTCAGGGCTCGTAAACTTTAAGATTTTGTGGCGTACAGCTCATTTTGAAATAAAGTGCTTAGAAATTCCATTTCCTTGGACTCTTGTGGATTTATGAAAACAACGTTTTTGGGATTATATCACCTCTGTGGATAAAGGAACCATGAAAAAGGTATGAATGCACAGACACCAGCTGCGCAGTCTAATTCTGAATTAATTTATTTTCTTTAACTTTATAACAGTTGTATAACTGATATAAATCATCTTATGCTTTGTTAATTGAATCTTGAGAGGCTAAGCTTTCAAATGTATCACATAACCATACATTTTGAAGATTTAATGCTTTAAAGTTATAAAAACGTTTTTAAGTGGATGTAACAGCGACGCCAAAACCAGCAGGTGTGCCGCACACGGTACAGTGATCGCTTAAGAGGTTTAATTGCGATTAACAATATAATTGTCTCTTTCCGTCAACTTTAGGGGAATATTTATTGACGTATTACTTTTTTTCAGTTTTGATTTAAGTTTTGGTTATCACTGTTATGTGACATGACATATATAATAATAATTTATAGTTTTTATTGATCCCCAGTGGGGACATTACAATTTACACTCTGTCATGTTTTTTGAGTTCCAAAAAACTAAAGACTAGGGCATAAAAAATAACAAGGAACACAGAGGCAACGGGGGTTACAAAATGCACAATGATCTGACAACAGACAAAGACGACACAGAGACTAAGGCCCTGTTTACACGACAACGCTCCATGGGTGAAACCGTCAAAATATTTTATCACACAGTCCTGACACCCAGTCCATGCCCTGTTGTACCTTTGTGGCTTTGTAATGTTGTTTGGAGCAATAATTCCACCTTGTCTGTCCAGACAAAATTGTCAGCTTTTGTTGTTCGCTTTGCCATGTTTTGGTTTTGCGCTACTAGGGAGAGGAGAGGGAGAGAGATTTCCCCCCCAAAACACTTGTCTAAAAGCGGAATAATAAGTGAGTACGCAACGTCACTTTTGACGAGGGCTGAGGAACAGGTGGAACACATCAGGGCAGGGCAGACAATCACAGAAGCAGGAAAACACAAGGCGGGAAATATAACATTACAATTGGAGAAACAGAGACTACAAAATAAAACAGGAAATGGAAGCATAAAACATACACAAGGATGAAAACGCAACAGAGAACACAGGAGAGACTAACCAACGGAAACAGGGAATAAATGAACACAATAAAACAGCTGGACAGGCGCCCTGAGCAGTTGGGGGGGCTACGGTGCCTTGCTCAAGAGCACCTTTGGCAGCGCCCAGGAGTAGGATTGGGCATCGAGAACCGATTCCTACTTGGAATCGTTCCAAAAATCACGATTCCATCGGAATCGTTTCTTTATTGGAATCGTTTGGAGGATTTGGTTTCAAATCCGATCATCGGTTCCAAATGTAACATGCGCAAGTTTTGGTTTCCGTAGCAGCCAGGCGCTTGTTGTGTTGCAGCTGTGGAGCACAGTAAGCAGCACTCTTATTTTACGCCCGGTAAAACTGCAAATCACCATTGAATCAAAATAACACTTTCCTCTTATTTGTGAAAATAGGCATGTGACCCGTTTCAACTCCACCCCTCAAAGAATCGGAATCAAAAATCAATAAGAAGCGGAATCGAAAGGAAGAATCAGAATTGTTAAAATCCAAATGATGCCAACCCTACCCAGGATGTGAACTGGCATCTCTCCAGCTACCAGTCGACACTCCGTACTTTTGTAAACTACACCTTTATTACCATGAAACTTTATTATCATTGGTTTTTTTTGGCTTAAATTAACATAAAATCAACAGTTACTAATTGGTAATTACCAATTATCATCAACAGTCATACCGCCTTAGGAACTTAACTAATGTTAGCAATTAATTGTGGTTAAACAGAATTGGCAATTATGTAAAAACAAAATTTTGTAATTTTCTTTTGTTACAGGCCTAATGACAAATTAGAAATGTGGGCCTGTAGAAACAGGCCCACATTTCTCCAGGTGCTGAGTTAATCTTTTTTGTATTTCTCTCTGTAATATTTGGTCAGATGTGGCTATAACTTAATAAAGCCTCTCTGTCTCTCTGCCTTTCTTTTTTTTATGTCTGATGGATCGCCTCCAAAGCCCTGATCTGACCGTGAAATGAAGCTTGCTGTAGATCTTTGATCAAATGCTTTATATCATATGTTTTTTGTTTGCATGTGGGCTTTCTACGTAGCATGTGTTTGTTCAATCAGGCAGCTGCTTCTGAGGAAAGAGTCGGCTGAATGGAGGTCAGAGTTGTGGGGGGTGGAATTGACAGATGCTTCAATAGCACTTTTGTGTCTCCTTTGATGTGGATTCCCAGCAAGGCTCAGAATTACTTCTCTCAGCATCAGATCTCTGAAGCCTTACATGATCTACCGTCTCAAAATGAACCCATAGGCCAAGGTCCACACCCAGACCTAACAGCAACTCAATCCGGACCCAGCCCTCGGGTTATGAATTCATTACACAATACATTATGAAATGTAATGTTTCGTTACATTTTCTAATGAACAATACATTATTAGGGTTGATTCGATATTACGATGCATCACGACGTATCACAATTCCGCTTCCAACCTGTAGGGGGACCGAAGCGGGAAAAGTTCTTTAGTGTTGCTTTAAAGGTGCTCTAAGTGATGTGACACGTTTTTTAGGCTACAACATTTTTTTGTCACATACAGCAAACATCTCCTCACTATCCACTAGCTGCCTGTCCCCTGAACACACTGTAAAAAAACGCAGTCTCTGTAGACACCCCAGGCTCCACAAATGCCAACAAAAACAAACTGGCCAACCTGCACCACCAAACATAGCAAACAGTGTTCCAGCCAATAACCGACATGAAGGAGCTGGTTGAGCCATCACTGCAGCAGTGTTAGCACGTAGGCTACTTCCACAATGCACGTTCATGACTCAACCAACTCCTTCATGTCGGTTATTGGCTGGAACACTGTTTGCTATGTTTGGTGGTGCAGATTGGCTCAGTTACACATATTACACATACACATACGCACACCTACACCCATTCTCACATGTATACACATAAATAAAAGGAAAGGACAAAAAGTATCCCAAATATTTCGGTATATAAAACAAAAAGTCAAGTCATACATGAGGAAAACATTTACAGCAACAGTTTGCATGAGCAATGTTTTGAAGGAGTGCACAGAAGTGACGATCTTACCGTGGATTTCCACCGGCTGCTTAACTGCTGCGGAATGGCTCCGCTGCGGAACGGCTCTGTGGTCCGCCGTCCGTCAATACCCACCGGATCCGGAGTTGTTGCGGAACGGCTGCGGCCAGGACTGACAGCTGTAGTCACGAGGACCCACTAGATCTCGCGAATTCACGCAGAATAGAACCACAAACCCACCAACAGTTTGTTTCTATTCCAAGGAGTAGAGAGGAAACAACTCCATGCTGTGTTTTCAAGGTGTAGTGAAGGGAAATATGATCCGCCGTGAGCACGGTGTATTTTATTTTGAAAATTAACCGGATGTTTTATTTTGTTTCTGTGCTCGACTTCCTGTCCCGCACTATCTGCCGTGTGCTGAATTGCTGCGGAGCTCTCCGGCGTCCGGCAAAAATAGAAGCTCTGCGTATCTGATCCGCAGGGCTGCGGACCGCCGGAGCTGTGCCGGAGTCGGAACGCAGACGTTACGCAGCTGGTGGAAATACACACATTGACTAGAATGGAAACCGATTGACTCCGCCGACGTTCCGGAGCCGTTCCGCAGCAGTTCCGCAGCCGGTGGAAATCCACGTTTAGCCACCCAGGCAGGCTATTCCAGTCTGAAGGGGTCTTAAAGTTAAAGGTACGCCTACCCCTCTCTTTGTAGATGTTTGGCACGGTGAAGAAGGGATATTTAGTGTGTCTCAATCTATAATCTACCTGTTTCCAATCAGGTAAGAAGGATAATCAGAATAAACACATTTAAAAATAACCTGGTACCAGTCTACCAGCCATCTTCTGGCTTTTGGTGATAATAAGTTCAGTGAGTCATACATTACACAGTGGTGAGTAGTAAAATGGCATCTCAGCACAAATCTGCATATATTATTGAAAGCAACATTTAATGGTTTCAGATTTGATTCTGATGTGTTTTGATAGACAACATCTGCATAGTCTAATATAGGAAATAGTAACTGTGACATCGGAGCTAGCGGATAGTGAGGAGATGTTTGCTGTATGTGACAACATATTTTGTAGCCTAAAAACATGTCACATCACGTAGAGCACCTTTAAGTAGGCCTACAGTACTTGAGTAAATGTACTTAGTTACATTCCACCACTGGCCAGAGCAATGACAACACTGGACAGAATCTCAATGCTGACAGCTAAGCATGTATTCCTTATACTTGCTATATCAATAAATAAACAGGAGGTGGGTTATCAAAGGGAGAATATGGGAACAGTAGGCTATGGTGCATATGAGAACAGAAAAGTATGAAGAATGAATGTGCCTTCTTATGTGACAGCGGGAGCAGCAGCCAGCTCATTAGAGTGCAGGGGATCTCTTATAGCAGGCAGGTGATGATACACACAACTCTATAAGCACCTGGCACTGGGATGGCCACGCATGATCACACAGTAAAACCAAATGAAAGCACACAGGAGTAGTTAGTATTCACAGCAGCCTATGTCCTTGTAACGGCATGGAATTTTGTTTTTTTTATCCTATTGGAGGATCTCATCCATTATTTAGAACGCAGTCGCAAACCGACAGACGCTCCGCAGTAACTCCTGGGGAACTCTCGACTACCTCTGCCTCTGAAGCTACATTCTCTCTCTCTCTCTCTCTCTCTCTCTCTCTCTCTCCCCACCCCTGCTCTTCTCTTTTTTCTTTTTTATGTGAGTGTTTTGTATTTCCCCTGTTGCCCCGTTCTCTAATATTCACACCAGTGGATATAGAGTACACACATGTATATTTAAAACCTGAGAGGTGCTCGAATGAAAGTGAGTGATGGAATCAGACAGAAAGTGTGAAGTTGCCTCAGATGAATATATTATGCCGAAGCCTGACTGAGTTCCTCATCCTTTTGTTAATTTCCCGTTAGGCTGCTCTATTATTCATGTGCGTACTAACAAATGTGTGATGTTTGCACATATGTGCAGAGCGCGGCAATGGGGTCGGGCGCTACACTCCGGCTGACCTCCTGGCCGACGTGCACGCGGGCAGTCTCCACATCTCATGCGGCTGCTGCTGCACATTGAGATTCTGTTGACTTCCAGAGCCTGCACCTTTCACTGGGACATCCTGATAAAGATTATCTGTGATCAAAATGTTAATCGGTGGATCTATGAGTGATAAGATTGTCATTATAAAATGTGCAACAGGGACTTTCCTTTACACTGTGGGACTAAAGGTATTACAGGGTCCTATTTACATTGAATGCATGCCAATCCTGAGTCTGGGCACTAACATGGGTTGAACAACAGGTGGCAGTGTTGGTTTAGATAAAGATCCTTCAAAAAGTTCCTCATCAACATACCTGATGTGATGTGACTGAAGACACCGCTAGAAATAAACATTTGATTAACACATGACAGGGTGTTTGATTATGTCATTCAAGTCTTGTCTGGATGTCCAAAAGGATTCAATTCAGAGGCAAAAGCTGAAAAAAGTATGCCTCTTTGGAATCTGAATCATCGAGGCTGCTGTAGCCAGAGGAGAGGTATGTGCAGAAGTGTAGGAGGAAACGATCCGGTGCGTTCTCATCTGACACGCTCTGTTTGTCAATCCTTTAGCGTATTGATTGGAGCCTCTTTACACTTGGAACAATTAGTGTGGCAGCCAACATTGAGACATGCCGTTTCTTACAATGAGAGGCAACTGACACAAAGCCAAGCCCAATGTGCTCCTGCTCTTTTTTTTAAAGGGAGTGTGGAATGTGCGCTGCTAGTTTGTTTTTTTTTGCCCTTGAATGAGCTCCGGTGTGCTTTGACATCTTATTGCGTGGCAGAGGAGAGGAAGGTCATATCAAAATAATGTCTTTCTTTACAACTGATTTACAGCCTTTCTTTTCTTTCCATGTTAACGCATCTCAGCTTAAATCCCCAATGCCAGGCCCGTCCTCCGTGTGACGATTACACACGGTGGTGATGTGATGTGACATTTCCAGACAATCAATTATTTAGTGTGCAGTATGTGGCACAATGGAATAGTGCTAGTATCACGCTCTAATACTGTTATCCATAACACAGAGAGTTGACAATCAGAGTTATGATGCATGGACCATATTTACAAACTCAATATCTGTTTATCTTGTATACGTTTAACCAACATTGCTGCCAAATGAATTGGTCTCCCCACACCCACGCTCTCAGATCTCAATTTTAGGGCCATCACACACAGCGTAACGACAATAGCACAAGACAACACACACACACAAACACACACACAACACAACAGCCATTTTACTATTCTGCCCTCTGGACCCAGGTACAGGACCCTGAGGTGCAGGAGAGATCGCTATGGCATTTATTATTATTTTTTTTTTCCTTTATTTTTACAGGCAAGTCATTAAAAACCTAATAAGTGACCTGACAAGTGGCAAAGCCACTTAGGGAAAGGGAAGGAGGGCTAGATAATAAATATATTGGAAATACATACAGTTTAAAAATGACATAAAATACAAATAGCCTACAATAGCAATAGCCTGGTGCCTGCAGCCATAGCAGCCCTAGTCTTGCATTGCCAGACCTTCCTCCACAGCGCTGCAAAGGAAGGTCTGACTAGTCCACACAGCATTCCATGATGGGAGAAAAACGTGCTCTTGTTTATTGGCATTTCTTTAAACCAATCACAATCCTCTTTGGCACCCCTCTGCAAAATACTACTTTATCACCACTCCCCAATATCTCATGTAAACTTATACTGCGGGGAGTGATGAGGTTGGAGTCTGGCCGCCATAACAATGTTCTGCTGTTATAATTCAAATAGGAGAGACTTCGTTGTAGATATGCAAAGATTTATTGTACATATATATGCATAATACGAAATGTACAGTCTTTGGAGATTAGACCATCATTATGAAAAGATATAATTATTTTAAAGGGGTAGAAAGCTGAAAGATAATCCCCCGATGGAGTCTAGACACTGATGGTGGTGTGAGGAGCCCGAAGACCAAACCGAAGGAGGACCCAGGAGCCATGCGTGATGAAGACCTGAGGAGCAAGGGGAGGAGGAGGGTTGTGCTCCAATTGAGCAGCAGAGAGAGAGACAAGTTTAAAATAGGGATGTCATGCGATGATTGGCTCATGAGTTTCATGAGCTTCTTATTAGTTAAGATAAAAGTGAACTCTCTAACAGTAACGTAAACGTGTATTTATAAGTTTGAATGTTAGCAGTTAAATATAAAATAATATAATGTAATGTTGTCACGTTTCTGTCTACCTATCAAGCATGCTATGCAGCGGCAGCAGCGCAAACTGCGAAACATTATTAGACGACTCAGAAAGCTCTCCGATATGTTTGTCATGATTGGATGACTGGCTGTCAGTCAAACTCCTTGCTATGGCAACACCAGACCACCACAATGGCTGCGTCTGTGTCACGAGCAATCAGTTTTGGATTAAAAAATGTCATGCAAGAAGGAAAAGTGATGGGGAAGAAATATGGTAAGTAATAATTTGTTTTTGCTTTGATTACATTCATGTCAGAGGTGGCAGTAGCTCAGTCTGTAGGGAGCTGGGTTGGTAACCGGAGGATTGCTTGTTCAAGTCTGGTAGCTGGAGAGATGCTAGTCCACCTCCTGGGCACTCGTTTAAAGACTGTGTACTACAGGTAAGAGTAAGGTAAGGTAAGAGTGTCACCCAAGAGTGCAATCTTGGGTGACCTTTTGACATAACCTGTTACATGACTTGACCTAACCTGCGACTTGACTAGACTTGCCTCCCCCAAAAAATAACTTGAGACTTGGACCAAATGACTTGAGACTTACTTGGGACTTGAGCAAAGATGACTAAGAATTGCTTCCCTATTTACCATCGGAAAAGAATTGTCGAATCAATATTTTGTGTTTGTTCTGGATTATAGGGATGTTGTTATGGAAAAGCTGCAGCCTCTACATTGAAATCACTGGCTGCTGTCTACCACTCAGGAACTGGTGATCCTTACAGCACCCACCACTGCCATCATTACCAAAAAGGTTGGTTGGCAATAGGCTCGTTTGAGATGAGCCAAGTCTGCGCAGAATCGATCACCGGCGATCGCTGCCCAATGCATGCCGGTTAAATTTGTGTCCGACTTAATCCCAACTTGCTCTAATGTCATGTACACGTGGGCAACGATAAGCTCATGAGAGCAAGGCGGCTACAGTTTTGAGACGCAGGCAGCGCAGTTGCTTTTCACCGACTGCAAGACACAGTTGGACCCAGGGCATGCTGGGAAACGCTGGCCTCTCAGCTGATCTAACAGTTGATTGGTTCAGAATCAACTCAACATGATGACGTTTTATATAAACTTTTTATTGATTTTGAATTGGAGGGAATTTAACTGCTATTTGTCTGATTTAAAGGCTTATTCTGTACAAACCACATGTTGTGTGGCTGATAGTGACTTTTGGAAGTCAGAGAGACTAAATCCGACGGATCATCTACCGTCTAAATCAGCAACAGATCAAATGTAGAACATTTTGACAGCTACTCTGTCATAATAAAAACAACTGGAGACTTGTGTACAACCTGATATATGGGTCTGATAACATTTTATGAAATTGGAATTGGACCACAGTGTTTCTGTCACTTCCTGTTCAGCCTGAAGGCTGCTGGAAACGGCTGAAAACTGTGCGTCTTGACAGCGGATTTTTGTCACCGGCAGCTGCCGCCTGCTCTTGTCCACTTTACTGGCGAGGTGCAGTTCATTTCGAACAAGCCTATTATTTGGCTGTGAGACAAAACAAGCATTGGTTTTTATTCATCTATAAAGGTTTAATACAGATGCTTCCACCCTATATTCTTTCCCCTTTTAACACAACTTAGTCTACATTGACAACGATTCATTTAGGGGATTGTTCTGCCGGATGTCCCTCATTTTCGGACGGATGTCCGTTACCTTCCTCTTTCTTTGTGATGGCGTTCTAAACTCTGGTGGATTTCTGAGGACTCTGGTTAACTACTCCTCAGATCTCTGCAGGGTAAATCCAGACAGCTAGCTAGACTATCTGTCCAATCAGAGTTTTCTGTTGCACGACTAAAACAACTTTTGAACGTACACGTTCCACCAAAACAAGTTCCTTCCAGAGGCTATTTAGCAGAGGCACCGTTGTTACGTCTGGCGCTCAGCACCGCCCAAGACGATTGTGATTGGTTTAAAGAAATGCCAATAAACCAGAGCAAGTTTTTCTCCCATCCCAGAATGCTGTGAGCGACTAGCCAGACCCTCCTCCGCAGTGCTGTGGAGGAAGGTCTGGCAATGCGAGACTAAACTCAACTTAACTTATTATATTATATATAACTTTATTTATATATTATATCTTTGTACTCACTCAGAGAATAGGTTATTGCTGAGCCTGATCTCTGAGTTGATTTATCCTGAGATGGAAACTCTGAGTTTTCGGTTTCACAACAGCTGATTCGAGTTGGTTCAATCAACTCGGAGTAGGTTGACTCAGGGTTACGCGCGTGCACCAAAGACAGCATGAATGGAGCCATGATACTACGATTCACCATGGTAACAACCACAAACAAACGTGTCGGCGGAAATACTCATGCGCACATATGCAAGTTTGAACATGTATTTCATTAAAAAAGCAACACAGCGGCTGCTGCAAAGAGAGAGAATTTGTGCTGGAGAAAATTGCTGCTAGAGTAAATGCTTATATTCCAATATAATGTATATCATATTTAATCATAAGCTAATATTACTGAAAATCTATTTCATTTAGGTGCAATACTGTGGCCGAAAAAGTCCTAGGCTACTAATCCCATTCTGAGGCTGCAGCACCATCATTAACAGAATTATAATTCATAATCTTTCATTTCAAAGGGTTTACATCATTCACCTGCAATCCTGTGGAACTCCTTTTTAATGTCTCTGACTGGTCTGTGTCCAGGGACACTACACATGTTTAAACTCCTTACTTTCACTGACCCGTATACACTCACGCTCAAAGTGGACGCTGCTTAAACTTTGTTATGAATTTGACGCATTAAATCTTCAAAATATATGGTCATGCAGCACATCTATTGAAAGCTTAGACTGTCAGGATTAAATTAAGCCCAAACACAAAGCATAAGATGATTTCTAGCAGTTATACAACGTTTCAGAGCGATCTCTCAGAGCGAGACAACTGTAATGCAAGAATGTGCTGGGATGTAGAGCATGTCCACGATGGGTGACGTTAGTGATATGAGAACGGATAAGGTTATGTAGCTTACATAACTGATAGACTGGGAAGAAAAACCATAGCGCTCAAATAGGAAGTTATCTGGAAATTAATATGCGTCAATATCATCTTCCGACGTGTTTAACTCCCTGCCATACAGCGTCTTCATCAACGGATCGTCGATAAAAGGAAATGTCATGTTTTGAGAAAAAACTATGTTTTAAAGTCTGCCTAACAGTTAATAAACCAACAATGTTTTTTTTATTCACGCCAATATAACAAACTGCTCTAAAATACTCCTGATCCAGACTGAATGAATGAATGAGGAAATGAAGAGCGCTGTGTCAGAGGGAGGAGCGTTAATTCTCTTCATACATCCATGGGGAGGAGTCTGAGAGAAACTCGAGGTTTCTTGAAGAAAACCGGCTCCCGACCAGGTTAGGTTCATAGGCTCAGTTACCATAGTAACTGACTCTGAGGTTAAGTTACCTCTCTTTCTGTTTCCCTCATCTCAGGCTTAACAAACTCAGAGTTTCCACTAATCCTCCTACCTGAAACGGACCTCTGCTACCTTCTGCAATTTCCAGCCTATCTTGACCTTTTGACGTACAATGCAACTCATGAAGACAAGCTAAGGTGCCCTAGAGTCTGTCCCTTTTCTGCTTATCACCCATTGGGGACCTAGGGCTCTGTTCATCAATTGGAGATGTTCAGATGCCCCAGAACAGGAGATAATTTAGCAGTTTGACCTGAACCCTATTAGTTCACCCAGAGGCCGCGTTCTTTTTAGCTGTAGACTTGGCGGCTCCTGCACATTTGGCAAAACACCACAAGGTCTTTCATGGGTAAATAAAGATAAACTCTCCTTGAGGCATAAATGAGGAGAGCACATACAGAAATTCAAAGTTAATCATGTAAATTATAATTTTGCCATTACACTCCACTCTTTTGATTACAAACTAATCATAATAATTCAAAATACAATCCGTAATAGGATACAATATGCATGCCAAAGAAACCCTTCACATGTAAATGAGAAAAAAAAAACAAAAAAAAAAAACACCACTCTTAGGTTAAATGAAGCATACAATCGGGTAAATCATTCAAGAGTTTGACAAGGCATTCTCTCTAATAAAAATTTACACTGTGTCTGATTTGCTATCTGAGCCGTCTTTTGAGTCATAAGTGAGAGTCTTAAAATACAGATCCTCAGCCTGATGGAGTGCTTGGTACTGAACTACATGTGATAAGAACAGTGAAGAAAACATTTTCTTGATCAGAGGGACAATGCAGCAGGTACAAGACAGAAACGCAAAAAAGAAAACGCACATGGGGGCTATAAATCTAGCAAGCCAAACCTTCCACCCTCCTCCCACCAGCCAAGACCACCAATATAGGACAGTGACCTGAATGAGACTTGGGGCACCACTGTTTCAACTAGAATGACAGAAGAGAAAAGGTCCAGATAGAGTCCATGGTGAGCCGGAGTTTTATGTTTATATCACAAGTCCTTTCGTTCTGTTCCTTCCAACTATTATTAAAGGTCAGCGTGTTCCAGTCCAGCTTGTTCCTGTACAGATTGTGTCCATTCTACTTTCCTGGTCGCAGCCATGGGCTGTGTCACACTGTAATTATTCTAGTCTACATGATTTTACAGCATCTGCAGTAAGTAAAACTGCTCCACATCACTGTACCTCTCATTTGCACTGTAAAACAATCCAGATAAAGCCCTGATGAGAAAATGAATCTTCATCTTCAAACACTAGACATTTACTGTGAGAGCTAGCACTGATGCTCTAAAATGATGCCCGCTCCAGTACACACTCTAAAATGATAGCGCTAATGCACACTGACACTTGTGTAAATAGATTTCACAACAATCCCTATTGGTTGTTGACTTGCTTTCGAGCACTGCTGTTGTGACATATAATCATAGTGGTCCTAAATTGTTTAGGAGGGGGAAGAGAGGTTAAACTAGTATTAGTATTACCAGTGAGTTCCCTGGAGAATGCAAACAGAGTCAAACAAGGAGCATATGCAGAGTTTATAACTGGAAGCATAAAAGGAGATTTAAACGTCTTTTTTATTGGCTAATCAACTAAGTCATTGACCTGTTTTTATCACAACACATGTTTGGACTCCTCTATAACTTAATGCTGTGTTCCAGTTAAACTGGGTAGTAGGAATTTCGGAGGTTCTGTATGAACATACAGTTTTTAGCACTGTCTTATTTGTGTCTCATTAAATCTGACGTTTTTCAAACTAGTTACTGGAACATAACAAAGTTATGTCAGGTGATGTGTGAGTACTTCTACAACTTTTGGTATCCAAACCAAATCGCTGTTTAAAGGTCCCATGGCATGAACATTTCTCTTAATGAGGTTTTTTTAACATTAATATGAGTTCCCCCAGCCTGCCTATGGTCCCCCAGTGGCTAGAAATGGTGATAGGTGTAAACCGAGTCCTGGGTATCCTGCTCTGCCTTTGAGAAAATGAAAGCTCAGATGGGCCAATCAGGAATCTTCCCTTTTATGACGTCATAAGGGGAAAGGTTACCTACCCTTTCTCTGCTTTGCCCGCCCAGAGAATTTGGCCAACCAATGAGAACGAGAGAGACATCATGACTTGCAAAGAATGGCAGTTGGTCAAAGCCACACCCCCACACTCCACCTTACCCCCCCTCTCTCCTCCTCAATAGCTACAGACACAGAAATGGCACGTTCTGAGGAAAGGTCATTGTGGGACTGGCTCTAGTGGCTGTAATTCTGCACCAAGGCTGAATTTTGGAAAAGGGACTTCAGATACAGTATTAGGGGACCACTAAGGTCTATATAAAAGAGACTTCAGATACAGTATTAGGGGACCACTGAGGTCTATATAAAAGAGACTTCAGATACAGTATTAGGGGACCACTAAGGTCTATATAAAAGAGACTTCAGATACAGTATTAGGGGACCACTAAGGTCTATATAAAAGAGACTTCAGATACAGTATTAGGGGACCACTAAGGTCTATATAAAAGAGACTTCAGATACAGTATTAGGGGACCACTAAGGTCTATATAAAAGCATCCAAAAAACAGCATGTCATAGGACATTTAAAAACCTAAGTTCACGTAAAATACATTTTTCCCAAAGATGTTTTTTTGTCATTTTAGGTAGTTCTTGTCACGATGTTTGTTCAAGTGTTCATTTAAAAAAAAAAAAATGTTATACTATAAAAGCGGGGTGAAATGTCATGGTCGATTGGTCGGGCAGTTGTTGGGCGGGACAGATCACTACTGTGCAGACTCTGGCTCCAAAATTACAAGATGGAAGCGCCCGTATCTTTTGCTGCAGTGGGAGGAAGTGGAGACGCGTCGTCCATCTTTATATACAGTCCATGGTCTGGAGTGGGACTTTAATCATCAGTATCACCATTATTATCTACATCAAAACCACAACTGCACTCACTATCATCACAATTTTTTCAACCGCATCCCAGCGTCATTACCACACACTGCGTCAGGCATTTCTTCAGCTCCTTCACAAGTTTTTATTTGACTCCTTGTCCAATCACAATCGTCTTGGGCGGCACTAACCCTAAGCCGCCGGATAGAGCCCCGGTGCCTCTGCAAAATAGCCTCGGGAAGGAACTTGTTTTGGTGGAACATGTGTACGTTCAAAAGTAATTTTAGTCCATCCATCCATCTTTGTCCACTTATCCGGTGTTGGGTCGCAGGGGGAGCAGCTCCAGCAGGGGACCCCAAACTTCCCTTTCCCGAGCCACATTAACCAGCTCAGACTGGGGGATCCCGAGGCATTCGCAGGCCAGGTTGGAGATATATTCCCTCCACCTAGTCCTAGTCAAAAAGCCTATGAGTGAACGAGGAAGAGATAGAGAGACCCTGCCCGGAGGAAGCCCGGGGCCCCCCGTCTGGAGCCAGGCCCAGATGGAGGGCTCGTCAGCGAGCGTCTGGTGGCCGGGTTTGCCACGGAGCCTGGCCGGGCACAGCCCGAAAAAGCTACATGGTACCTCTCTCTCCATCCCATGGGCCCACCACCTGTGGGAGGAACCGCTGGGGTCGGGTGCGCTGCCACACAGGTGGCGGTGAAGGTCAGGGGCCTCGACGGACCAGACCCGGGCGGCAGAGGCTGGCTCTGGGGATGTGGAATGTCACCTCGCTGTGGGGGAAGGAGCCAGAACTTGTGCGGGAGGTGGAGCGCTACCAGTTGGATCTGGTGGGGCTTACCTCTACGCACAGTCTCGGTTCTGGAACCGTACTCCTGGAGAGGGGTTGGACTCTTTTCTTCTCCGGAGTTGCCCAGAGTGTGAGGCGCCAGGCGGGTGTGGGGATACTCACAAGTCCCCGGCTGAGCGCCGCTACGTTCGAGTTTATCCCGGTGGACGAGAGGGTCGCCTCCCTACGCCTGCGGGTTGTGGGGGGGAATCTCAGACTGTTGTCTGTGCATATGCACCAAACAAGAGTTCGGAGTATTCGGCCGTCTTGGAAGACCCAGGATTAAGTCGTGCAACAGAAAACTCAGATTGGACAGATTTTTACTTTACTAGTACTAGTTACTAGTCTAGCTAGCTGTCTGGATTTACCCTGCAGAGATCTGAGGAGCAGTTAACCAGAGTCCTCACAAATCACCGGAGTTTAGTACGCCAACACAAAGAAAGAGGAAGGTGACGGACATCTGGCCGTAAAGTGACATCCGGTGGAATTTCCGGCGGCAACGACATGGATATAGACTATTTGACTCCTAACAACATATCTTGTAGTGTGGCTGTAGCTGCAGAGGATACACAGTGAATTTCTTTAGTTGGATATCTCCAGAGCAGCACTGAGTCCAACAACTCTTTGTAGAACCAAAACCTCAGTGTGTTTTGCTCTCTTCAGCTGTCTCTGTGCGTACTATATAATAAGCAGGACTCACCTGTACTAGTAGGCCTATGTGTATGTTATGTGTGTGTGAATATGTGGGTGTGAATCAGGCATGTGTTTGGAAGCTCTCATAAATAAGAGATGACATGCTAATACAGGAGACTGCTCTCTGGGACTTGGCAGTATTACATTGCAATAAAAGAAAATCAGGGCAGGACAATGTTGCCTCTGTAATGTTACACTCAGGTCAGAGTGAGGGAGAGGGGGATACACATAGGAGAAAGGAGAGAAGTGGAGATGGAGGTGCACTCCAACACAAACACAAAACCACACGCTAACCAAAGCTCTCTCTGCTTTTAGGAGAAAACTTAGGCAATGTTCACACTTGGCGTCTTTTTGAAGCTGCCAGCGTCGGTTTTACATTATAATCCTATGGGGTAAACCACGTTTTCAAAAAAAGTCCTGAGCGCTTTTTAAAATGCCATTGCAGACGTTTTTCCAGCTTTACGGCTCAGAGCGTCTTTTTGAAGTTCAAAAAACTTCAACTGTTCTGAAAAGAAAACGCCCAAGTGTCAAGCGCTTTTTTCACAGTTGACCAATGACAAGCAGAGTAGTGACACCTGTCATTTCCATAACAACAAGAAAAAAATAGAGAAGTTGCCGATCGCCTTGTGCTCAGGGAACTTGCTTTGTTTTATCTAACGTTAGTAGTCGCTCTGCTCCCTCTCTCTGTTTATTCTCTAGATCGCTCGACCGCTTTGTTCTATCTAACGCCGCTCCAAATAGCACTCTCGGATAATGTAGCTGTTGGTAGCAACAAAAGACACTCTCGGCTGCTATTTGGAATAAAAAAAACACTGTCAGCTTCTTTTTTAACTACAAAAGCGCCCTATTCAACTTGTGAACATGCCCTTACAGTCACAGTTGTAATGGCATTATATTGAAGATGTTAGTGTTTTACAGCCATGGCTTAACCATGTGTATGCCTTTTCCCACACAAACTGGTATTCATAAAGCAAGAATGTGCATACCTAGCTTGGACTTCAGACGAGGCGTACAAGCCGAGTGTGACATGGTGAAGTGGAAATTAAAAAATGGCGAGACAGAATTGAAAATAAAACAAAAATAGCCAAGAGCTTGCATTTCTTTTTTATCTTAATATTTTTTTCTGTGCTTAATTATGAGACAAGAACAACTATTTAGAGATTGTTCTGATGGCCCATGATGACAGTTGGTAGTCGTGTGACGCTTCAGGCTTCCCAGGGCTGTTCTCTTTGAGGGAGGCTCGTGCATATGCGTACAATTCTGTGATGACTGAGATTTATAAAAACAAAAACAAAACAAAAACAGGACAATGCATACGCTTGGCTTTATAAATCTAATGAAAAGAATGCTTATGCATTTTTCTGCCTCTGTGTGTTCAATCAATTCTAGTCGTGAATCTACAGAGTTTATGCATCTGGCCCCTGGATTAGCTTCCTTTTGAGCAGAATAATGGCCTTTGGGTTGGGGAAGTTAGTTTGAATTCATCAAACTCTTAATCCCATGTCTTGCCATATCTCCCAGAGTTCCCTAGAGCAAGACGGCAGCTGCAGGAATAAGCCCAAACCAGAGGGCAAAAGGAGAATACACCCCCGAGTGATAGATAGATAGCTTTTTATTGTCATTCAGCTGTACATACAGAGTGCACATATGAACGAAATTCCGTCCCACTGGCTCATAAATACTGTTCTTATGTTGTATATTTTTTTTCTGTAAAAATATGACATTGTGAAGTAGAGGCAGGACTAGCAGCATTATGCTTCTGCCTGCTCCTTCTCCAACTTATCCTTTTTCAACTTTGTGTTCTTTTAGTTTGTTTTTTTTCTTCTTTTACTAGTTCCAGATAAAAAAATTAAAAAATCGAATCCAAGGTTGAGACGAACGAGGTTGTGGGCTGTTTGCTGCAGTGTAGCACGGAGCTACAGAGCACCAGCAGCAGTCATGTTCAGTGTGAATGAAAAGCTGGGAAGCAAGAAAAGAGGGAAGAGGGAAACTAAGACAAAGAGGGCAGTTACTGTGGGCCATGGAAAATAGAACTAGGGGAAGAGAAAAAAGAGGGTGGAGAAGGGAGACAAGGCGATGAGCTGGCGAGCTGCACCGACTGCCAATGTACTGTAGCGGGAATAGAGTCGGCGAGGGCACAATAACCTAATGTGAACCACAGATCTTTGATAACACCTCAGAAAAACCAACTTAGTAGTGAAATTGATGTGGGCAGGCTTTCGTTTGAACCAACGCAGGCTGTGCCTAGAATACCTAAGGAAATGTCTGTGCTGATAATGAATGATACTTAAGAGGATCGGCGACAGGGCAAAGGGACTTGGATCAAACCTCGCGCCGCTGCTGTACTTCTAAGTGTTCACAGGCTGCACACTAAATAATGAAGGACAGCACAGTATCTCTGTGGGTTCATTGCTTTGCCCTTCTCAGATTCACTCAAACAGTACAAAGTTAAACCCTTTCCCATTTAGATCCCTTCACTTTTCAGAGGCTATGTGCGCAGTTCTACATGTGGACAAGGAAAGCAAAAATAATGGTGTGTAGGGTTCAATGCGGCTGACAATTTTGTATGTTCCCAGACCCAGACTATTTTTCATAGTACGCACACAAACTGCCGCAGCTCTCATACAGTAGAACATGTTTGCAGAAGAGCCCTGCAGAAGGCCAAATACACCACGCAGTCAGCCACACATAGAAGCACACATTCTCACACAGTTTCACTTCACACATGGTAAAATGATGTAGTCTTATCTGTACTGACTTTCAACAAAACTAAGGCTAAAACTATAGGCCTATCTTAAAGCTACAGTGCATAGTTTCTGTCGCCCCCATGAGGGATTATAAGTAATGACAACAACACTATCGACGCGTCCACATGATACAAGCCTTCTATGATCATGCACGTGCCCCCACCCCTCCTCCACGCAGTTACTTGTAACCAAGAAGGACACGGAGGATTAAAAAAACATGATGGACTCTTCAGAAGAGGTCATTATCTTCACTCAAGTTTCTGTGCGGGAAAGTCACCGGACACAATCTTCTGAACATAGTCATATTGAGAAATACAGAGAGAGTTGTGTGGAGCTGATAGTCTAGTCTTTTTTGGTATGAAGAGAGAAAGGACAGTTGCTTTTCAATTATCCACCAAATAGCTTAGTGTCTCCAATTAGTGTTCTTTTATTAGACAGCCTATCAGAGGAGAGTCTGTCAGCAGGACTAATCTGCAACAATGATGGGACCATTACAGCCTTCCCCTCCTCCCTCTCTCTCTCCATCTTTCATCCATTTATCCATCCTTTTCTTCGCCCTCATTGTGCTGTCATACATTCAATCTCATGCTATAAAGTAGTTGAGGATTTGACCAATTAAGAGGATAAAGATTGGTAAATCTCTTTGAGAGGGATGTTTTTTTCCCCAGTGTAGACCGAAATGTCAAGTGCTGTAATCTTTTGTCTTGGAATGATAGAAGTGAAATTGACACGGATCTGGCTCTGAGCCTCATCCATCGCCACAGTTTCCTCCTCCTCTGTGTCAGACAGAATGCTGTGCGATGCTTGCAAAGCAAATAAGGCAAATCTAATCATCAGATGGCATAATGACTTTATCCCAGAGGAGATGAAATGTGTTGTGGCATGTGTCCCTCCCTCCATGCTTATCAGCTTCCACCTGCCACCATTGTCCCTCTGTCTTGATGGACATGTGTATCTGGGGTGCGTTCAGTATGACAATGCTAGCACTGGCATGTAAGACCGAAAAAGCCAGAAAATGGCTCATGTGGATGAAAGACAATAACTCCCAGAATGCACTTGCTTCTTCCCTACGAGTCCACTCCCAAGCCACGCCTACCGGTTACAGACAGACAGTGAGTCACGTCAACTCAAGTGTTTTATTGTCATTTCAACCATATACACCGTGGCTCAAATGGTGTTACACATTTAAAATATATAAAAACGACATTATATAAAAACAACATACGAAACAGGCTACATTTAGTGCACACACATTATAGGCTCCGTCAAGTTCAGCTATCGCATTGGTAGCATTAGCACTTGGTGTGAAACACAGAGTATAAACACAGCCGTGAATTTGCGTAGAATGGTCAGCATTTAACAGTCACAAATGTCACCAGCGGTGAGCAGTTACTTGGATACAAGCACCCCATTTCTGCACTAGTCCGTGTTAATACAGCCCACCTCCACGAGTCTTACTCGACGACAGACCTGCATCTCTATCTGCTCGGAAGGCTAGCAGGCCTTTTAGCTGGATAGCAGAGTCCGGTACACTGCTGTTCAGCCATGTTTCCACAAAAACAAAAACACAGCAGTCTCTGAACTCGTGTTGGGAGTTTCGTTGAAGTTGGATGTAGTCCAGTCTAATGAGCGGACACTTGCAAGCAGGATGGGACAGGTGGCCGGCTAGCGTTAGCTTTCCACCTAGCTCGAACTCCTGCACACCGCTTTTGAGGTCCCCTTCCCCGGCTAGCAGCATTGAGTGACACCGCAGGCTGAGGTGCTGGTCTCCGTAGCAGGCGATGCTCACGTAGTGTGTCGAGTATTCCGTCTGTAATAACGTTTCCTGCATATTCTCCGATCTGTACCAATGTATTCCGGTGGTACACATGTGCGGTAGTTTGAATGCACATAATTGTTGTAAAAGTTTGCTGCTGAAAAGAGAGAGCCTGTTTAGCTTGGCTTCAAGATGGCTGACACTCGTCTCATAAAGAAGAAGGGCCACTTTGAGCCCATAGACATCTCGGTGGCTTCTCGAGGCTCCAAAAAGAAGGTGACTCTAATAATTAACACAATTAATAATAATTAATCACATCGGGTAGTGACAGTCCCACCCTCTATGGGCGGGTTGAAAACATTTGGAATTAGCTGGCTGTAGTCCATAGCCTCTGGGCAAAAATGCCTCCGATGACGCTAAATGACGATTGTTGCGTCATCAGAGACTTTTTTCCAGACCCACAATACAGAGAAATCTAGTCTCAGGGGTACATGAGAGAGAGAAGCACGGTCATTCAAATACTACCGGGTTTCTACTGATACAAAACTTAATGCTAATTGGTAAAGTATCCCTTTAATGTCTTTCAGGCAGTGAAAAAGGGACTTTAAAGAGTTGGTATCATCTGTTTTTAGAGGCAGGTACAGCTGTGTGTCATCAACATCAACAGTGATAAGATAGTTTTTACATAGTATCATTTAAGATTATACCACAGTCCAAATGTCACCATGCAAAGCAATGTAACATGATGCAAGAATAATGACCCACTGTGCAGCTGGGCTCTTCATAAACCAGTCCCCCATCTTTCATTAATAGACTGGATAAAGCCCATGACAAGAGCATATATTTGCATTTTGTATAAGTACAAACTGTAAGAGTTAAATAATGTTTAATAAAATGAATCTCTCGCAGTGTAGTCATGTAATGAATTAGTTAGAGGCAGATCACTGTTTTTACATTAGTGCAGTGCTTTCATCACCTCTCGGTGAACCATAAAAATGTATTTACACACACTAAAAAATGGGGGAAGTACCTGAGCTCTTTGGAGGATGTACTGGGGATAAACGTATACAATGTGCTAATGGTGTTATCATTTATACATAATATGTTTATTTGGTTAACGGTCTGTTGCTGTTTGTTATTTTGTATCTATTGTAACTATTATTTCATATTGTCTTAAATTGTGCTTGTAGGAAGGTGGTGATGGGGAGGTGAAGATGGGTGATGTGTCCATAGGTGTTTTCCCACCGGAGGGACTTTTGCAGTTCTTAGAACTAAAACGTTCCTAGAACACTTTTTTCGTCGTGTTCCCACCTGACAAATTTGGGGATTTTTCAATTCCTCTGGCCGTATTTCAGGACTTTTTTAGCTCCTACTTCAGAGCAGGGTCTTTTCCTCTTTTCCTAGGTCTACTTGATTGGTCGAAATTATAAGTCCCGCCCACTGCCAACCCAGATCTTGCAGTGCGCCGTCTGTACTTGCAGACAGAGCAACAGCGAGACATTTTTAACAATTTTCACCATCTTATTCATCATTAAAGTCACTTCTGACAACGTTTTAGGCGAGAAATTAACTGTTTAGATTTCGAATATAGCCAGTCTTCCGAAAATCGTTGCCGAATTGACAATTTGCTTCAAAGTTTTCGGAGCTCCATAAAGTGAAGGGATTGGCAGCTGGTGGCTGCCCGGGATCGCTTGTTTGCTGGTCGGCCTGTCATCCTGGGATGCCCCGCTGTAAACTAGCGGACTCTCAGACCGCGGTCTCGTAAGAGGCTTTTATTTCGCCGTTGTTTGTTTAAATATCACAACACATGTCCATCACAAGATTAACGGGAACGTGTGGTTAACTGTGTTTTTGCCGTTAAACTCCACAAGCGCCTGGTCCGCTGCGCATGCACACACACAACGAGAGAGAGAGAGAGAGAGAGAGAGAGAGAGACTCCAGCCTAGTCTTTAAACGCTGCGTTATGAGGATCCCAGCAAGGCACAACAGGAACATTCTGATGGCCTCCTCCATCATGCTGCTTTGTTGTTGTA
This sequence comes from Gymnocephalus cernua, assembly GCA_023631565.1. Classification (NCBI taxonomy): domain Eukaryota; kingdom Metazoa; phylum Chordata; class Actinopteri; order Perciformes; family Percidae; genus Gymnocephalus; species Gymnocephalus cernua. Next base: position 27,766,430 of record CM042443.1, on the reverse strand, counting down.
CGTGGTGCTAAGGTCTAGTGACGTTGTTATAAAGACCGTTGCGGTGCTTGCGTCACTCCCTTACCCCTCCTAACAGTCCCTGTGGCCACTTGGCCGGTGGGAATGCAAATGGGAATAAAAAGATTTTGGGGGAGAGTAGTTCTTAGAACTGCTTAGAAATGTACTTTTCCCCTAAAAAGTACAAGTACTATCCAGTGGGAAAACGCCTCATGTCATGAGTTGTATGTTTTGTGTAAAAAAATTTAAAATAATAAAAGGTAATCATAACAAATAAAATAAAAATGGCAGTTGTGGTTTCACATCAGAACTTATTAACATCAGAAAATATGCCATGTCTGAAGATTTGGGGATTCCTCAAAGTGCATGTGCATACTGTCAAAATTTATTTTCAGAGTAACAAGAGGAAGGAAATGTTCTGGGATACTTACTGCATGTAAATAGGTTGTCTACGTGTCATCATCCCTCAGGATATTAAAGTGCGGAATAAGATACGCTGAATACTAAAGTCTATATGGACAGTGCTTTTTAATGGCATTTTAATGTATTTCATGTTAAATAAATCAGAAAGTCCCTAATAAACTTTGTCATAACATTGACTACTTGCTAGTCAGAGAACACGCATGAGGACCCAGCTTAACAACTTGCTTCTTTTGTCCTCGGCAAACAAGGCTGAGCCTGTGATGGCAAATGAAAGAGCACTCCTGTTTCACAGCAGTTGTTTACCATCAACTCCATTTTCAACAGTGTGGAGGGTTCATATAGCTCCACAGAGAGGAAGAAAAACATCACTAATAATATATATATATGAGCTGTGAGAAAACTGCAAATAATAATGGGAGGATATCTCGTAGTAAAGCCACAGGCAGGAATTTCATTCTGAGCAGCAAGGTCTAAAATATGTAATTGATAGAACAATATCCTGCTTCCATTTAACATGATTTTCTCCACTTGAGCCTGCGAGTGAGTTGTCGTTGTTTGCTGCTGCTAAACCTGGGACAAAGAATACAATTTGCCGAAGACATGATTGCAGTGGGTCATTGTCCCGAGGGGTTTGCGCTTCTAAACAGACTAAATGTACAAACAAGAAATTATTTCTAAATTACCAACCTCCACAGATGAAATGTAAAATAAACACCAGCCTTAGCAATCTATGGGTAGCAATTATTAATTTGGACATTGGAAACTTGTTTTTCTTTGAATAGAAAAAATTAATAAAAAAATATGACTCCCGGTATTTTCACACCCATAGAATACAGAGGAATGGCTTCACTGGGCTGTCGTCAGATATAACCTTAAAGAACTTTTGTATCTGAAACATTGGATACCTCACCCCCACTCAGCAGCACAAACTCTGGCTCTGTGCATATGTAGTCTCAACTTTCCTTCTTTATACATCTATTCTCACACACGTACAAATAGTAAGTAAGTAAGTAAGTAAGTAAAATTTATTTATAAAGCGCTTTTCACAGATAAAATCACAAAGTGCTGTACAACAGAATAGGTAGAACAAACAGTATAAAATGCATATACATATATCAAAAGAAAGGGACGCTAGTGAGAACCCATCAACCAAAAGCTTTCCTAAATAAGCAAGTTTTCAGATCCTTTTTAAAAGAGACAACAGAGTCAGCCAGACGCAGGGACAGGGGCAGGGCGTTCCACAGTCTGGGAGCAACAGACTGAAAAGACCGAAGTCAGCACTAAAATCTTAAAGTCGATCCTGAATTTCACAGGGAGCCAATGGAGAGCTGACAAGACTGGAGTGATATGAGACCTTCGAGGGGCAACCTGTTAAAAGTCTAGCAGCAGAATTTTGAACAACTTGCAGTTTGTTCAAAGCAGACATATTCAGACAGGTAAACACATAGTTACAGTAGTCAAGCCTTGTTGATATGAAAGCGTGAATTATCATTTCCAGATCCTTCTTTGACAACAATTTGCAAATTTTAGAGATGTTCCTAAGATGATAAAAGCAATTTCGGACGAGTTGTTTTGAGTGTGTCTCCAAAGACATGGCCTGGTCAAACATAACCCCCAGGTTTCTGAGGCTGGGTTTGACAGAGGGGCCCAGGGAGCCAAGGTGCTGTTTGATCAACGTGATCTTATGGTCTGGAGCAAAGATCAGCGTTTCAGTCTTGTTTGAATTTATCTGCAGATAGTTATTGGCAAGCCAGTCTTTGATGGAGGACACACACTCTAGGAACAGAGACAAACGATAAAACTCAGCATCATTAAAGGAACAATACAACTGGACATCGTCTGCATAGAAATGATATGATACATCATTGAAACAACCAATAATTTGACCAAGTGGCAAAATGTACAGTAAAAACAAAATAGGACCCAAAACTGACCCTTGTGCCACTCCGCAGGACAAATTGGTTACATCAGACTGTACATTCTTTACAACAACGTTAAAGGTTCTGTCATGTATATAGGACGAGAACCACTGAAGGACAGATCCTGATAGTCCCATCTCATTATGAAGCCGATTGATCAGTATACTGTGATCCATAGTGTCAAAAGCAGAAGTCAAATCAAGTAGTACAAGTACAGTGTAGCGGCCAGAGTCTGCTGCCATCATCACATCACTAGAGACTTTGATAAGGGCTGTTTCAGTGGAGTGTAATTTTCGGAAACCAGACTGAAAAGTATCAAACAAGTCATGCTGCTCCATAAAGGAGGTCAGCTGGCATGCCACGACTTTTTCCAAAATGTTGGAGATAAATGGAAGTTTTGATATGGGCCTGTAGTTTTTAGGTTCTGAAGGGTCAAGATTTGGATTTTTAAGGATCGGGTTTACCACAGCATGTTTGAAGTAGCTGGGAACTGAGCCAGATTAATTATTTTTTCCACACAGGGACCGACAATATCAAACGTTTTCAACAATAGAGTTGTTGGGACAATGTCGGCGGGGCTCGAAGACGGTTTCATATTTCCTGTTATAGTCTTTACATCCTGTAGGCTGACAGGAGTGAAGGACGACCAAGATGACACAGGTGAAAACTCAGTAGAACAAACACTAATGAGTGGAGAATTAACACTGGCCCTAATGTCATGTACTTTGTTCACAAAGAACGACAAAAAGTTGTTACAGTCCTCTTGTGTGTACACCGGCACAAAAGGAGCTGAAGGTGCAGTAAGATTCTCAATGGTGTCAAACAAGACTTTTGGATTTTTTTTATTTCCTGACACAAGGTTAGAAAAATAAGATGAGCAAGCCTGCTTCATCAAATCATTCAGATCCAGCATCATGTCTTTTAAATGGAGTCTATGCACCTCTAATTTAGTGGCTTTCCACAGGCGCTCTGTCTTCCGACATTTTCTCCTAAAACTACAGATGTTATCATTTATCCAAGGAAGGGCCTTTTTCTGTGACCCAGAAATCTTTTTAACAGGTGCTACCATATCCAAAACTGACAGAAGTGGTTGTTGAAACTTTCCACAAATGAATCAACATCATCACATTCAACAAAGGAGCGAGAGTCAAAAGAGGCAGAGAAATCACTAGGTGTTCTCGCACTAATGATGCGTTTTTGTGTTACAACGTTACAAACAGTAGGCATTGTGATAAGTGACAAATTAAAAGAAATACAGCAATGGTCACTAATTTGAAAATCGTCAACACTCAGATTATCAATGTTTAGGCCATAAGAGAAAACCAGATCTAACGTGTGGCCTTTTTTATGCGTGGGGCCGGAAACATGCTGTACAAAATTGAAAGAATCCATAATAGTCAACAGATCAGCTGCAATCGAACAAGAGGGATCGTCAATATGCAGATTAATGTCCCCAAGGACTAAAACGCGATCTAGTTTGATGATAGTCATTAAAGGGATACTTCACCGATTTAGCATTCAGCTTTGTATCAGTAGAAACCCGGTAGTATTTCTGAATGACCGTGCGTCCCTCCCTCATATCCCCCTGAGACAGGAGATATCTGCATTGGGGGGTCCGGAAAAAATCTTCCGATGACGCAAAATGACGATTTTTGCGTCATCGGAAGATTTTTTGGCCAGAGCAAAAGACTACAACCAGTAGTAGGACCTACTTCCGCATGTTTTAAACCCGCCCATCGCCCGAAGCTAGCCGATCTCGGCCGGAAAAAAACGAAATGTCAGCCATCTTGAATCCTCGCTAAACAGGGCTCTGCTCTATCTTCTCAGCAGCAAACTTTTACAACAATTATGTGCATTCAAACTACCGCACGTGTACCACCGGGATACATCGCTACACAGCAGAGAATATGCAGGAAACGTTATTACAGACGGAATAATCGGCCCACTACGAGAGCTTCGCCTGCACGGAGACCAGCACGGGGACCGGCGGACTCGCTCGTAGCCGGGTAGGGGACATCTTCGTCGGCTAGGTGGGAAGCTAGCGCTAGCCGGGGGAAAGGCACATCCAGAGCGAGCTAACGCTAGCCGGCCACCTGTCCCATCAATCCTGCTTGCAAGTGTCCGTTCATTAAACAACAAACTGGACTACATCCAACTTCAACGATGCTCCCAACGCGAGTTCAGAAACTGCTGTGTTTTGTGCTTTCGTGGGAAAGCAACAGTGAACCGGACTGTCCAGCCGAACAACAGTGAACCGGACTGTCCAGCTACCAGGCCTGCTAGCCTTCCGACAATCCGAGCTAGAGATGCTCTGTATGAAGGTGAGCTGTGTTAACACGGACTGGTGCAGAAATGGGGTGATTTGTATCCAACTAACTGCTTTCCGGCTGAACAACAGTGAACCGGACTGTCCAGCTACCAGGCCTGCTAGCCTTCCGACAATCCGAGCTAGAGATGCTCTGTATGAAGGTGAGCTGTGTTAACACGGACTGGTGCAGAAATGGGGTGATTTGTATCCAACTAACTGCTAACCGCTGGAGTTTGTGACTGTTACATGGCGACCATTCGACATCCCACGCTAATTCACGGCTGTGTTTATACTCGGTGTTTACAGCCCACCAAGCCGGGGGAAAGGCACATCCAGAGCGAGCTAACGCTAGCCGGCCACCTGTCCCATCAATCCTGCTTGCAAGTGTCCGTTCATTAAACAACAAACTGGACTACATCCAACTTCAACGATGCTCCCAACGCGAGTTCAGAAACTGCTGTGTTTTGTGCTTTCGTGGGAAAGCAACAGTGAACCGGACTGTCCAGCCGAACAACAGTGAACCGGACTGTCCTGCTATCAGGCCTGCTAGCCTTCCGACAATCCGAGCTAGAGATGCTCTGTATGAAGGTGAGCTGTGTTAACACGGACTGGTGCAGAAATGGGGTGATTTGTATCCAACTAACTGCTAACCGCTGGAGTTTGTGACTGTTACATGGCGACCATTCGACATCCCACGCTAATTCACGGCTGTGTTTATACTCGGTGTTTACAGCCCACCAAGCCTAATGCTGGTATGCTTAGCTGAACTTTACGGAGCCTATAATGTGTGTGTGCACGGTAAATGTAGCCTGTTTCGTATGTCGTTATTATATAATGTAGTTTTTATATATTTTAAATGTGTATTTATATATTTTAAATGGACTCGAGCCACGATGAAACGTTGTTTTGTGTATATGGTTGAAATAACAATAAAACACATTGAGTTGAGTCGAATGCCTCACTGTCTGTCTGTCAAGCGGTAGGCGTGGCTTGGGAGTGGACTCAAAGCAGCGAAGCGAAGTGCATTCTGGGATTTGGTGTCTTTCATCCATATGAGCCAAAAACACATTTTCTGGCTTTTCTCGGCCTAGAAGGCACCAATTAAATTTTTTTTTTCACATTTCTGCTACATAGGTGACCCAATTTAAAGATATATTAGGCTTTCCAGCGGTGAAGTATCCCTTTAAAAACTCAGAGAAATCGTCAAGAAATGCACGTGCAGGACCAGGAGGTTGGTAAACTAAAACACAGTAAAAGGGGTGTATTTTTCCAACCTTACACATCTGCAGCTCAAAGGAGTTGAACGAAGCGGTGACCATCAAACTGCAGCCGAAAGAATCCCGAAAGACCAGCGCAAGTCCGCCTCCACGGCATGCCAGCCGAGGAGTCCCGAACACGGAGCAGTCCCGGGGGCATAGTTCTTTAAGATGAAAGTGCTCGTTTTCTCGCTGCCATGTCTCCGTAATGAACAGAAAATCCAAGTTCTCCTTAGTGAAAAGGTCATTCAAGATAAAAGCCTTGCTCGCAATGGAGCGCGCATTGAGAAGTGCCATCCTGGTATAGCGCGTGCGTGACAGGGGCTGGCCTGGGACATGTTGGGTGGCATGATCCGTCAGACAGGTAACCGGGCACAGGACACGCTGGCGGGGTGTGCGATGGCAAGCAGGCCGAGAGGGGAAGATCAGGTCGGCGGCACTCCGCACAGGCGATGACGCATGGACCGCGTCCCGATCGGACTCCCAGACCGGAACCAGCCTCAGGCACCGCTCACTCCCCGGAGCATTGGATCCGTTCAGCCCAGAGGAAAATCCACGGGATCGCCACTTTCTCCTCCAGACTTGGACCCCGGACCTGAAACCCTGCTTCCTCCTCTTGCCATGGCGTCGGGTAAGCAACAGGTATTCCGGCGATGATGCGTGGAAAAACTCAGAAAATCTGTCCGAGGTAATACAGAAGTCCTGCATATGTGCCTTAATATTGAGCAACGCGGCCCGATCATACTGTATCATTGCAGATACATATCTGGTGGTTGATAGAGTTGACACAATGAAAATCCCGAGGAAAATTACAAATATATGGGAGAGCAGAGAGGTGACTGATGCATAGCCAAACACAGGCGCCATCTTGTCTACCATCCTACGTCATCAATGAGTCCTGAATCAACAACTTAACACTCATCTGCAGTGGTTCATATGGTAATCAGCTGTTTAGACCACATTACATTATTCATTAAAATACATGACTATACCTATGTTACATATTGTTGTGTTACATTATCCGTTTAAACCCAGAGAAATCAGTCATTTTAATCAACGACACGGAACATATAACCTTTGACTCCTGTTGCTCTATATTCTGTCAAAACTCGGGAAAAACCATATTCCAGAGTAATTGTAAAACATATAATGTCACATAATTATACGCAGTAATAGTAAACCAGTATTTTTTCTGCCACATAGCATCATTTCATTAATTGCATGCCACTTTGCAACACAGTTATACAGTAGAGACCTAATTTATTAATATGATATTCCAATATGATCCAGCATACCACAATGTGCTCATTGGCTCAGGCTAATTCTTGGTGGCTAAACCCTACTGTACAGTTCTTACGTTACAACATCATTCGACAGGCTCATTCAATTATTTTTAGTATATTGGTTTGACCATGGTTAAAGTGTAATTCCAGCGAAAATTGACCAAAAGGTGTTTTTCTGCATTAAAAAACGTCAAATAAGCCGTGGAGACAGAATTTGGCCCAGCATATGCTACAGCTCCAAATCGCAAACAGTGGACGAGATAGGCGCCGTAAGCCAAACGCATTTTTTAACCAGTAATATTGTTTAAAACAGCACCAACCCTCGTCAGTAACTTGTTCAGGGTCCCTACACATAAAACGAAGCACCAACAACCTAGTTAGCGAACCCGGAGTTTATCACAGAAGACTGTTAAGAAAACTTACCAAGCAGCCATATCCTCAGCACCGAAATGTCACGCCAGATCTCGCACGTCTATTGCCGGAAGGGACTACAGCCAATCAAAATCCAAAAAGTCGCTGGTCTGATTAGACTCCGCCATTTCAGTTCCTTGATGTTCCTTGGCCTTGTCTACTCCGAGCCAACACCTGACTGCCTGTAGTCCCTTCTGGCAATAGACGTGCGAGATCTCGCGTGACATTTCAGTGCCGAGGATATGGCTGCTGAGACAGTTTGGTAAGTATTCTTAACAGTCCATCCATCCATCCATCCATCGTCGTCCGCTTATCCGGTATCGGGTCGCGGGGGGAGCAGCTCCAGCAGGGGACCCCAAACTTCCCTTTCCCGAGCCACATTAACCAGCTCTGACTGGCGTTCCCAGGCCAGGTTGGAGATGTAATCCCTCCACCTAGTCCTGGGTCTTCCCCGAGGCTTCCTCCCAGCTGGACGTGCCTGGAACACCTTCCTAGGGAGGCGCCGAGGGGGCATCCTTACCAGATGCCCGAACCACCTCAACTGGCTCCTTTCGATGTGAAGGAGCAGTGGCTCTACTGCGAGTTCCTCACGGAAGACTGAGCTTCTCACCCTATCTCTAAGGGAGACGCCAGCCACCCTCCTGAGGAAACCCATTTCGGCCGCTTGTACCCTGGATCTCGTTGTTTTGGTCATGACCCAGTCTTCATGACCATAGGTGAGGGTAGGAACGAAAACTGACCGGTAGATTGAGAGCTTTGCCTTCTGGCTCAGCTCTCTTTTCGTCACAACGGTGTGATAAACTGAATGTAATACCGCCTCCGCCGCGCCGATTCTCCGACCAATCTCCCGCTCCATTGTCCCCTCACTCGCGAACAAGACCCCAAGGTACTTAAACTCCTTCACTTGGGGTAAGGACTCATTCCCTACCTAGAGAAGGCACTCCATCGGTTTCCTGCTGAGAACCATGGCCTCAGATTTAGAGGTGCTGATCCTCATCCCAGCCGCTTCACAATCAACTGCAAACCGATCCAGTGAGTGCTGAAGGTCACAGGCCGATGATGCCATCAGGACCACATCATCTGCAAAGAGCAGTGATGAGATCCCCAGCCCACCGAACTGCAACCCCTCCCCACCACGACTACGCCTCGATATCCTGTCCATAAATACTACGAACAGGATTGGTGACAAAGCGCAGCCCTGGCGGAGGCCAACCCTCACCTGGAACGAGTCCGACTTACTGCCGAGAACCCGGACACAGCTCTCGCTTTGGTCATCCAGAGATTGGATGGCCCTGAGAAGGGACCCCCTCACCCCATACTCCCGCAGCACCTCCCACAGTATCTCCCGGGGGACCCGGTCATACGCCTTCTCCAGATCCACAAAACACATGTAGACCGGATGGGCATACTCCCAGGCTCCCTCCAGGATCCTTGCGAGAGTAAAGATCTGATCCGTTGTTCCACGACCAAGATGGAATCCGCATTGTTCCTCTTCAACCCAAGGTTCAACTATTGCCCGAACCCTCTTTTCCAGCACCTTGGAGTAGACTTTACCAGGGAGGCTGAGAAGTGTGATACCCCTGTAATTGGTACACACCCTCTGGTCCCCCTTTTTGAACAGGGGAACCACCACCCCGGTCTGCCACTCCTTTGGCATTGTCACAGACTTCCACGCAATGTTGAAGAGGCGTGTCAACCAAGACAGCCCCTCCACACCTAGAGCATTCAGCATTTCCGGACGGATCTCATCAATCCCTGGGGCTTTGCCACTGTGGAGTTGTTTGACTACCTCAGTGACCTCCACCAGGGAAATGGACGACAATCCCCCGTCATCCTCCAGCTCTGCCTCTAACAAAGAGGGCGCATCAGCTGGATTTAGGAGTTCCTCAAAGTGCTCCTTCCACCGCCCTATTACCTCCTCAGTTGAGGTCAACAACGTCCCATCCTTACTGTACACAGCTTGTATGGTTCCTTGCTTCCCCCTCCTCAGGTGGCTAACGGTTTTCCAGAAGCACCTTGGTGCCGACTGAAAGTCCTTCTCCATGTCTTCTCCGAACTTCTCCCACACCCGCTGCTTTGCCTCTTTCACGGCTGAGGCTGACGCCCTTCAGGACCCTCGGTACCTTGCAACTGCCTCCGGAGTCCTCTGGGATAACATATCCCGGAAAGACTCCTTCTTCAGTCGGACGGCTTCCCTGACCACCAGTGTCCACCACGGTGTTCGTGGGTTACCGACCCTTGAAGCACATAAGACCCTAAGACCACAGCTCCCCACTGCAGCTTCAGCAATAGAAACTTTGAACATTGTCCACTCAGGTTCACTGCCTCCGGCCTCCACAGGGATGCACGAAAAGCTCCGCCGGAGGTGTGAGTTGAAAGTCTGTCGGACAGGGGCTTCCTCGAGACGTTTCCAATTTACCCGCACCACCCGTTTGGGCTTACCAGGTCTGTCCAGAGTCTTCCCCCACCCCATGACCCAACTCACCACCAGATGGTGATCGGTTGACAGCTCCGCCCCTCTCTTTACCCGAGTGTCCAAAACATACGGCCTCAGATCAGATGAAACGATTATAAAATCGATCATTGACCTTCGGCCTAGGGTGCTCTGGTACCAAGTACACTTATGAGCATCCCTATGTTCGAAAATGGTGTTTGTTACAGACAATCCATGACTAGCACAGAAGTCCAATAACAGACAGCCACTCTGGTTTAGATCAGGGAGGCCGTTCCTCCCAATCACGCCTCTCCATGTGTCTCCATCATCGCCCACATGTGCGTTGAAGTCCCCCAGCAGAAGTGGAGTCCCCCACCGGAGCCCCATACAGGACTCCATTCAAGGTCTCCAAGAAGGCCAAATACTCCGAACTCTTGTTTGGTGCAAACAAGAGTTTGCACCAAACACAACCCGCAGGCGTAGGGAGGCGACCCTCTCGTCCACCCGGGTAAACTCCAACGTAGCGGCGCTCAGCCGGGGGCTTGTGAGTATCCCCACACCCGCCCGGCGCCTCACACCCTGGGCAACTCCGGAGAAGAAAAGAGTCCAACCCCTCTCCAGGAGTACGGTTCCAGAACCGAGACCGTGCGTAGAGGTAAGCCCCACCAGATTCAACTGGTAGCGCTCCACCTCCCGCACAAGTTCCGGCTCCTTCGCCCACAGTGAGGTGACATTCCACGTCCCCAGAGCCAGCCTCTGCCGTCCAGGTCTGGTCCGTCGAGGCCCCTGACCTTCACCGCCACCCGTGTGGCAGCGCACCCGACCCCAGCGGTTCCTCCCACAGGTGATGGGCCCATTGGATGGAGAGATAGGTTCCACGTAGCTTTTTTGGGCTGTGCCCGGCCGGGCTCCGTGGCAAATCCGGCCACCAGACGCTCGCTGATGAGCCCTCCCTCTGGGCCTGGCTCCAGACGGGGGCCCGGGCTTCCTCCGGGCAGGGTCTCTCTATCCCTTTGTTTTTCCATAGGGTTTTTGTCATCTTAACAGTCTTCTGTGATAATCTCCGGTTTTGCTAACTAGGTTGTTGGTGCTTCGTTTTATGTGTAGGGACCCTGAGCAAGTTACTGACGAGGTTTGGTGCTGTTTTGAACAATATTACTGGTTAAAAAATGCGTTTGGCTTACGGCCCCTATCTCGTCCACTGTTTGCGATATGGAGCTGTAGCATATGCTGGGCCAAGCTCTGTAGTGGTTGGTCGGCGAAAAATACTGTCTCCACAGCTTATTTGACGTGTTTTAATGCAGAAAAACACCTTTTGGTCAATTTTCGCTGGAATTACTCTTTAACAGTGCTGGGCTAATAGTGCATTCCATTTGTACTTGGAAGTCGGATTTTCCGACATCAAACTCGGAAACACCGCCCCTAACGGATTTCCGAGCTTGGAACTCGGACAACCTCTGAGTACACTGAGCTCAAAATCCAACATGGCTGCCCCGTGCATCAACAGTAGTGAAAGCTGTATTAAAATACAGTTATTAGCACCTTTGTCTTATTTGCGTCTCACTAAATCAATCGTACACATAGTCCTGTTCAACTTCCATCTGTGGACATGTTGCTATAGTGTTGTTTTGTTAACAATGGCTAACCTGGCTAGAGCTAACCACATAATGAAAAATCCGACTTGTAAATAGAACGCATTCAACTCGAGTGTGATGTCATTCCCAGCTCCGGCTTCCGAGTTCCAAGGTAAATGGAACGCACTATTACCCACGATTAAATTCACCATGTAGCCTAATGTTAGCTGTATGGGTAGTCGACTAATCTAATGGTAAGTTAGCCAGCTAGGTCTCTAGTCCATCTGCCTCACTCCCCACTGCTAAGAGCCTTCAGTCGAGATGAGAGCAGACAACAGCCCCAAGGATACAGCCACAGTTAGCCTCCAGCCAGCTAGCAGACAAACACTACAGCAACCCAAACCTAGCCAGCACAAACTCCAGCGCTGGGTGCTAACGACACTAACGGCTATAACAGAATGTTTAATGATCCGTTGGGAACAGATCATATTAGACCCCAGGCGCTGGCACCCACCTCTGGCCGATATCGAGCCACAACAGCGGCCATCGGAACGTCTCCTGTCTGCCCCAGAGATGCCGCTCGCCATTGAACTTTTTGTTCAAACCTATAGCAACACGTGTGGACTTTTCAGAGGAGGCAGACTCGAACATTGTTTTTTTTGTTTTGTTTTTTGTAAGATTACTTTTTGGGTTATTTGGATAGGACAGCTTAGACTCGAAAGGGGAGAGAGAGGGGGAAATGACATGCAGCAAAGGGCTGCAGGTCGAAGTCGAACCCGCAGCAGCTGCATCGAGAATTAAACCTCTATATTTGGGCGCCCGCTCTACCAGGTGAGCTAACCAGGCACCCGACTCAAACATTGTTTTAGACACAACAATAGTTGTCAAACATTTGACACTAATAACATAACATTTTTAAAACTGCAGATGAAAAAAAACTTTAAATTCCAGGCTTCTTGACATGTTGGCACCCTGGGTAGTTGGAACCATTGCCCTCTCTACAACGCCCCTGCATCCACATCCACTGATCCTCTCTAAAGACCTGATTTTGTACTCCAAATTATAATAACTATCATTTGTATTTTGTATGTTGTGTCCTGATCTGATGTTAATATGCCAGTAGCGAAGTTTTATTTTAATTGTAAATGTACATGTAAATATGTTCTTCCAAAAATATTGTAGACATTTTTCTTTAAAACGACAGCATCTTTCATAAATGTGAAAGGAACACACATACAAAAGCTTAAAGTGCTAAAAGCTCCAGCGTTTTTTGTCCTCCAGAAACTTTTGCCTGTGTCCTTCCCGTGTAAAAGCTGTGTTACCCCCATCCATGTTGGTGTAGGCTAACTCTGGGAGAAGCTGCCTCCCCATAGCCCCATGAAATTTGCCTCAGGCCGTTTTGTCAAACTTCTCCCACTTCAAAGCTTCTTGGCATCCACTAGAGAGGGCACTGGGGCTTTGGCATCAATTTTAGATTATAAAGTGGAAGAGAGAGCAAGGATGAGAGAGACTAAAATCTTAACAAAGAACCACCAAGAGCCAAGCATGTTATTATTGCCGATAAAGCTCAACATCAACCGGGGTTAAAAGATTGGATTGGGCAATGCAGGCTGAACACTTCAAGGTTATTCTGTTCAACCCAACAGCTTCATAGTCAGTACATCAATGGAATCAAAAGCAGCATGTTTAGCTTCTGTTCAAAATGGAGGAAGACATTATCCTTCAGATCCTGCTCTGTGGATTTATTAAAATCAGCAAAGGAGGCGTGGCTCCATAACACCAGTTAAAGCGTAGGCCTAACTACCGTTTTTCAACATCTAATTTACTATGTTTTTGTGTCTAAGTGACTGATGGGAACAACAATCTTTGACATTGGTCCAGTATTAAATAAGATTGCTGCAGTTGGCAGCAGCGAAACAAAATGTACACTGTAAGTTAATAGGGCGATTGTCCAGCTTGTATTTACCTTCAGAAAAGTGCTCGTTTTGCCGCTGACAGGCTCAGATTAATATTCTAAGTGTCTGACAACATTATGGAAAGGATTTATATACCTCTCTGTTAAAGAGTAAGATCCTTGTTTTAAACATAAAAACATCCGCAAAATTGCATTTGCTAAATCGACCAGACTCCATATAAATAAACTATCATTTTAGCATCGTAAAATACACTACATTTAAAGTCGACATAAACAACATAAAACTGTGAAAATCCAAGAGGTTTTAAAAAGGCCTATCTACGTAGGGATCATTTCCATGTCAGACTGTCAGACACTTAAAGGTGCTCTAAGCGATGTTGGATGACGTTACTTCTTGTTGACGTTCAAAGTATTTTCAAACAAAATGGGGCTAGCTCGCCCCTCCCTCCTCCTCATCCTGTCCCCTCCCCCTCCCTTCCGTGCTTCAGCACACTAATCCCCCAACCCCCACCCCCAAATCCTTTTTGTCGATTATTGGCTGGAACGCTGGATGACTGTTTGTTGTGTTTTTGTGGCCCAGGTTGGGACAGTTTTTCTTGCCATTTGTGGAGCCTGGGCTGTCTACAGAGACCACATTTTTTTTTACAGTGTGTTCAGGGGACCGGCAGCTCTTGGATAGCGAGGAGATGTTTAATGTATGTGAGAAAAAATGTTATAGCCTAAAAAACGCGTGACATCGCTTAGAGCACCTTTAAAATAATAATCTGAGCCTTTCAGTGGTAAAAAAACAGCACTTTTAGTGGACCATGTTGATGATGCACATTTGCCCCCATAGGGTTACATTGCAGCCCGGCCTGCAGCTGCCGGTTGCAGCGTTCACGCTTAATGCTGGACCAATTTCAAAGATTGTTTTTCCCATCAGTCACTTTGACACAAAAACATAAGGACAATATAGGGTCCAGGTTGAAAAAAAAACCCACTGGATTTAAACATCAAGCAGGTGGTGAGCTGGAGATGATTCTCAGGCTCAACTACCCATTACACACTGATGGTCAACTCATTCATATCAGTCAGACTTAAAGGAGACAACCTAAAGATGCTACATGTATCATTTTGTTTCTCAAAATTAAGCCGACGTTTTCCATTGTAGCGCTCCCCTCAGTATTCATATTGATGAGGGCAGGGCTTTTGGGTTCTTTTAAGGTATTTATCAAATGTGTTTTAACCGTGATGAACTCAGTTTTAAATGTTATCTTGGATCTCTCTTTTAAAGTACACACATGAAATGTTTTTCTAACCTACCTATGAATTCACCTTTCTTAAGTTATAGTTTTAATAAAAGAATTTAACCATATGTGTCTGTATATGTCTCTCCCAGAATAAAATGATAACCTCTTTCCAAGTAAGTAATAAAGTAACACAGAAAATATATCTCAATTATTTACTCAATAAAGAAACACTGTATGTATCCGGAGACAATCTTCATCAACTAATTACTGATGTGACCAGAGAACTATCCAGAATCAAGCGATGGTTTGACCAAAATAAACTATCCCTTAATCTAAATAAAACTGAATATATTATATTCAGCAATCGCCAAATTAAAACCAGCATGAGCCTAAAGATTGATGATGTGGTACTAGAAAGGGTAAATGAAAACAAATTTCTTGGAATAATATTAGACCACAAATTATCCTGGAAGCCACACATCGCTCATGTTCAATCAAAAATGTCCAAAACAACAGCTATATTACATAAAGCCAAGTATTTTTTAAATAAGCCATCCCTGTATATTCTGTATTGTTCTCTTATTGTTCCACACTTTTCTTATTTTATTGAATTATGGGGGCATGCTTACACCACAAACATAAAACCTATTTTTATTTTACAAAAAAAGCCATAAGGATAGTCAATCATTCACCGTATAATGAACCAACCAACTCAATATTATGCAAATTTAAATAAATACATTGAAAAGAAATGTATACAAAAGAAATACATTTTTCGATCAAGTTAGTCTAAATACTGTTGTATTTATGTTCAAAGTATATAGGAAATTATTGCCTGAAAATATACTATGTTTGTTTGAAAATAGGGAACAGAAATATAACCCAAGAGGAGAGAACATATTTAAAAAACAAATGGTCCGAACAAACTTTAAAATGAACACCATTTCGGTAAAAGGAGTCACTTGTGGAACGGTCTCACCGATGATCTTAAGAGGAGCAATTCCATTCATTACTTTAAAATCTTAATTTTTGACAAATATATGGATGCTTAAGAAAAATTGTCTAAGATAAGTTTATAATTGTTGTGTATAAATTGAAATAACACAAGCAACAATCAAACATTTGTAATTATGTGCATATGTGTTTATGTATGTATATATATATATATATATATATATATATATATATATATATATATATATATATATATGTGTGTGTGTAAGTATATGAGTATATATGCATGTATATATATGTATGTGTGTATGTATACATATGTGTATATTGTTTATGTTTAAATTCCGATGGGTAGATGTTGTTTTGTAAATAGGGTAGGCATAATAAGCCATGGCTTCAGCCTACACCTTTTCGGTTACCCCTTTTGTTTGTAATGAATTTGTTGTACATACATTTTGTTCTACATTTAGTAACCGAATAAACCTACATTCATTCATATGTTCAATATCTTCGATATTCTCCATAGTTACGTTACTCCAAGCTTCTTCCCTTGTGAACACCTCCGCTCTTCACGCTACACTGTACCCTCCTCCACCTGCACTGTTACCCAGGATTTCCACAGGCTGCGGAACGGCTCCGGAACGTCGGCGGAGTCAATCGGTTTCCATTAAAGTCAACGTGTGTATTTCCACCAGCTGCATAACGTCTGCGTTCCGACTCCGGCACAGCTGCGGCGGTCCGCAGCCCTGCGGATCAGATACGCAGAGCTTCTATTTTTGCCGGACGCCGGAGAGCTCCGCAGCAATTCAGCACACGGCAGATAGTGCGGGACAGGAAGTCGAGCACAGAAACAAAATAAAACATCCGGTTAACTTTCAAAATAAAATACACCGTGCTCACGAAGGATCATATTTCTCTTCACTACACCTTGATAACACAGCACGGAGTTGTTTCCTCTCTACTTCCTCTCTAATAGAAACAAACTGTTGGTGGTTTTGTGGTTCTATTCTGCGTGAATTCGCGAGATCTAGTGGGTCCTCGTGACTACAGCTGTCAGTCCTGGCCGCAGCCGTTCCGCAACAACTCCGGATCCGGTTGGTATTGACGGACGGCGGACCACGGAGACGTTCCGCAGCAGAGACGTTCCGCAACAGTTACGCAGCCTGTGGAAATCCTGGGTTAGGCTATGTATCTTGCTACAACTGAATTCACACGGGACTTCAGCACAAGACTGCCGCTAGCCATCTGTTAGTGTTTTACTGAACAAGGCACAGGCATAATTCTGCCCGTTTCCATCAGGGCTGGACTGGCCATCGGGCATACCGGGCATTTTCCCGGTGGGCCGACGCACTTTTGGGCCGAATCGCCGATATAATTTATAGGCCTTTGTTTTAATTTTTTTATTTTTTTGGGCCGCGCCGGCCCATAGATAACTGACAGCAGCCCATTCGGTAATTGTACAAAAGTCCGTCTGTTAGGACTGATTGTGGCTGCATGCCGGGGGGTACTGCGAGCGCGCGCACGCGCCACACGGAGAGAAAAGTGGGAGAAAGAGAAAAGAGACTGTGTGCGTCCAGAGGATAATCATTTGAGCTCGCGTGTATGCGTCTTTGAGAACTGTAAGTCCCATAGCTTACGTTGTCAGTTGATTTGGGCCTGTTGTTGTATTGGTCTGTAGTTCTTTTACATTGAAGTAAGTTAGCTGGTAATTTCAATGTTTGTGTTAATCACCTGTTAGCTTCTTTGCACGTGGCTGTTGATTTATAATGCAGATTGTTGGAAGCTCTTGCTCACGTTTGTATTTAGCTACATTATTGTATTATTATTGTATTGTATTATGCTGCAGTAGTTACATTACATTGATATAGTGTAATTAATAGTGGGTTTGTTGTTTGCTAGCCTATATGTATACTTCATCTGCATTGTGTATGGTAGCCTTCACAATGTTATTTGTTTCTTTGCAGAACCACACACAAATACACAGCCATAGCAGAGCTACCCACGCCCATTTTGTACTGTTGCCTTGTGTAATAAAGCGCCAAGAGCGATAATTGTCTCCGTTCGTGTTTTAACTGACATCCCTGGGGTGAAGTTGGAAACCGGAATCAGCTCAACTACAGTCCTAAGCTAGACCTAACCCAATCAAATCCAGGAACACCCTTCCCCACTCCCGGCCCTGAGACACGAGCTGTAAACGTTATAATATGCTGGAAGTTAAGCATCCACGTTAAAATGGACAAACGACGACGGAACCCCATACGCAAGCAATGTGTACAGAAATTACGGGAGAAAAAGATTAAGTATCTACAGGCGAATGCCTCAAAATGTGCCAACATGTCTGACATGTTTGGGGCTGTAGTAGCTGCTTCAACATCAGCATTAGGCTATCTGAAGTAGAGAAAGGAGGAGAGGTGGCTGGCTATACAGAGAAGCAGAAACAACATCATGATGACAGGGAAGAGGCCAGGAGGAGGAGAACGACCATGACAGGGCCACGGGAGAGGTAGGGAGGAACAGATGGAAGAGAGAGTAGGCCTAGTTGACGACGGTAAGAAGTACGTGAACTAACAGGTTGTGTGTGTGTGTGTGTGTGTGTGTGTGTGTGTGTGTGTGTGTGTGTGTGTGTGTGCGCGCCTCACGTCATAATGACAACAAGCAGTTTGGCAGTAACATTACAGTTAGTGGCTGTCAGGTAACCTAACTGTTTAAGGGTTGGCCTGTTGGGTAGCTGAAGTCTGTGATCTATACAGCCTGTTCTACTAGGCTCATGTATACTATGTACAGCCTGTTCTACTTGGCTCATGTATGCTATGTACAGCCTGTTCTACTAGGCTCATGTATACTATGTGTACAGCCTGTTCTACTAGGCTCATGTATGCTATGTACAGCCTGTTCTACTAGGCTCATGTATACTATGTGTACAGCTGTCTCTCTACATTGCCCAGAGATTTAAGCTAAATGAATTATACCTTATGGTTATTGTAGTTAGCAGACACTTTTGTCCAAAGCGACAAAATATGAATCTTACAATGGTTAAAATTAACAGTAAACAGTTTTTAAAAGTTGCTAAGCCAATATTAAGCAAAATAGTAATAATAACAATAATGGCAATACAATATCAAATATCAATAATAATAATAAAAAATACCATAAATATACAAATCATAACTCTAAGAATGAATTAATTATTTAAGTGTAAGATCAACAGATAAGTCTTGAGACCTCTTGAAGAATCCAAAACCATCACATGAACGCAGAACACTAGGCAACTCATATCATAGAATGGACGCATATTTTAAGAGGACTGTCTGCAGGGAATGTGGGTGTGGGCCGCCTGGGCCAAAAATGCCCGGGCCGATTTTTTGTCCCAGTCCAGCCCTGGTTTCCATGTAGTTAAATAATAATAATATGCTCATAACCACTACAGCGCTCAATTACCTATTTTTGAGGGGAAATAAACCAACAAAAAAAAATCAACGCAAAGGCAACACCGGTCCTCCGGAGGACAGCCACGACCAGCGGGCATTCTCGCGATTGTTGTCGGCGCGCCAAGCGAGGACGGCGGGTAGGAAGCAGATGCACGGCCGCCGGTCGGAACTACCACAATGATCCCCACAGCAGAGAATACTACTCTCTGACGCCTGATGGATCGCACACAAAATGGATATATATCATATATATGCTACAAATACACACGGGACTGATGCATGATGATTATTACTGAAGCCTGACTGAACACTCTCTCGTCCCAGACGACAGCTAGCTAGCTAGCAGCTAACAGGGTAGGTGAATTTTGAAAATGCATCTTGTAGTCATGTAAGGTATGGTGCTAAAACAGTATCATAACTATTTGTAACTTGTGAAACACAATGCACAAATAAATGCAGAGAGATCCGTATCTGTAAGTACAATGCACAAATAAATACAGAGAGATTTGTATGTGTATATTTGATTTGTATCTGTGCCTCTGTTCATTTGTAACTCGTGAAACACAATGCACAAACGAATGCAGAGCTATTCGTATCTATAAAGGTGTATCTGTGTCCGTGACTCTAATTTGTAACTCGTATTGCATCATTTGTAAATCAACTTAGTATTTTTCAATGGAAATATATTCGTAAAACTCCTATCTGTGTGGATCCTTTTGAGACTGTTTTTCCACGCCGTTTGTGGTCACAATCAATTCGTAACTCAGGTGACGATCCCAGCAGTCTCCAGGAGATGGCGGTGTTAAGTGGTGATCCCAGAAGTCTCCAGTAGATGCCAACTGCTGTTACTACATGAAAACTGTGAAGAAGTCTTGTCAAATGTTTCAGACTAGAGACGGTTGGCACAATCGGCTCTGGCACAATCTACTTGACGTTCCTCCGGGTAAGTTGACATTATTAGGACTTTGTCGTCAGATAAATTACATTTATGTTTCAATATCAGTGCAGTGCATTTACTGTACATTTATTTAATGTGTATATTTGTGTTATATATCATATATATCCATTTATATGCTACAAATACACATGGGACTGGTGCATGATGATTATTACTGAAGCCTGACTGAACACTCTCTCGTCCCAGACGACAGCTAGCTAGCTAGCTAGCAGCTAACAGGGTAGGTGAATGTTGAAAATGCATCTTGTTGTCATGTAAGGGCCCTGTTCATATTACACAGACATTTTAATTGCATTTTGTGTCTGTTAAGATACACAAAGGCACTATTTAATTTATGCCCCCATAACTGCCGTTTAGCTAAGTGGGAGCGGTGGGCATTAGCTGCAGCAGCTCTGTCTAGGTAGCTGCTATTGCGCTAATTGTTTTTGCTATAGACAGGTCTCGCATAGTTATATTTAGCAAGATTAACGTAAAAATTGGCCGGAGTTCTCCTTTAACTCAGAAAATCACGCTCACTCTTTGGCTTCACTCGGCCGCTCTCCTCGCCTCTCCCTCACTTCCTCGTCTGTGCTGAAAACCTGAGACCGGACTCACCGGCCGATCGTTATTAACCCCATAAATGCTGGTTTGGACAGTTTTCAGAAATACGTTAGCTTTTACATAAAACAATAAACATATACTAATTTTTAAACTGCTTTTAATATTTTTATCATAACATTTTAAATGAATTTCAACCTTTTTAAATCACACTATTTATATGCTCTGATTATTAAATAATACTACAAGCATCACTTACCACCTCATGCTTTTAACCTGGTTACACCATAAACCCACAACCCACCCAGGATGTTGCTACTTGGTCCACATCTTTTGAACTTTTGAACACCTCCAGTTTGTAACAGGCTTTCTGTTATAGATTTTTAGTCCAAAGGCTGGTACCTTTACTTTGTTTACTTACATTTCAGTTCTTTACTCATTCTCACACTCACATTATGTAAAATTATACCAATTGCAGTACAGTGCAACAGGAACCTACATTAGAGGTTAATGAAGTCTGGCATGGTGTCCCCACAAAAGAGATGTGTTCCCTGGAGTTTATGGATGACACCGTGTGTGCAGATTGGACATTAAAGGTTAGGTGCCACAACCGCTTAAAAGCACTGCTTAATCTCCCCTCCTCTCGATGGGGAGCTGCTTATTGAGGAACGAGGATGCAACCCAGCCAGCGGCTGCTGGGCCAACGCCTGCTGCTCACAGTTTACAGCGTTATGAAATGGTTTTAAAGCTGTTAAGCTGTGCTACGACACAGCCCATAGAATGTAGCCCTGTTCCCATCCACACATGTTTATGCAAATTAAGTAATATCAAATGAATAATGTCTTATGGAAACAGTAAGATTCGATTGTATTTCATGAATATCAACACAGTTTTAACATTCGATCTCATCGGATTTTCTCTCAATCTGTATATGGCGTCTGCGGTAAACGCTGATGGAAACGTTATTTGCCAAATAAATAATGAATTGTGATTACGTTTTACATCATTTCATGGTTGCAACCCGCTATGAAACAAAGAAGTCTTAGGTAATTTCCGCTTTTCTTTGCAGACATGTAGCCTCGTGAGACCATCCTGATCTCGCGAGTTCCAGTTTTCCACTCGCAGATCAGTCTGGCATCTTGAGGCAGAGAAAATTTGGAGCCGTTCACCAAACGACCGACCAATCAGCGTTGGTTTTGAGGCGGGTTTAGGTGAAATGCAATGAGGAGCTCGCGATATAGCGTTTTTGTGTATTTTATGTTTACATGCTTTAATGTTAAAAACACTTTATTTTTCTAATACTGCCCATGGCTGCTGCACCTGTATTCACCCTCTGTATGAGATGCTTTGTAAGAGCGCCTGTCTCTTTAATCCCTCCTCTCGACAAAGCCCAGTCTGCTCCGATTGGCCAGCGAGCTTCCTGGAAACTCCGGAGCCTCCGCTCCGTGTTCCACTCATAGACAGTTAAAGGGATATTTCACCGCTGGAAAGCTGAATATATCTTTAAATTGGGTCACTTATGTAGCAGAAATGTGAAACATTTTTTTTAATTGGTGCCTTCTAGGCCGAGAAAAGCCAGAAAATGTGTTTTTGGCTCATATGGATGAAAGACACCAAATCCCAGAATGCACTTCGCTTCGCTGCTTTGAGTCCACTCCCAAGCCATGCCTACCGCTTGACAGACAGACAGTGAGGCATTTGACTCAACTCAATGTGTTTTATTGTTATTTCAACCATATACACGAAACAATGTATCATTGTGGCTCAAGTGGTGTTACACGTTTAAAATATATAAAAACGGCATTATATAAAAACGACATACGAAACAGGCTACATTTAGTGCACACACACATTATAGGCTCTGTAAAGTTCAGCTAAGCATACTAGCATTAGGCTTGGTGGGCTGTAAACACTGAGTATAAACACAGCCGTGAATTAGCGTGGAATGTCGAATGGTCGCCATGTAACCGTCACAAACTCCAGCGGTTAGCAGTTAGTTGGATACAAATCACCACATTTCTGCACCAGTCCGTGTTAACACAGCCCACCTTCATACAGAGCATCTCTAGCTCGGATCGTTGGAGGGCTAGCAGGCCTGGTAGCTGGACAGTCCGGTTCACTGTTGTTCAGCCATGTTTCCACGAAAGCAAAAAACACAGTCTCTGAACTCGCGTTGGGAGCATCGTTGAAGTTGGATGTAGTCCAGTTTGTTGTTTAATGAACGGACACTTGCAAGCAGGATTGATGGGACAGGTGGCCGGCTAGCGTTAGCTTCCCACCTAGCCGATGAGGATGTCCACTACCCGGCACGGGGCATCGAGCGAGACCGCTGGTCTCCGTGGCAGGCGAAGCTCTCGTAGTGGGCCGATTATTCCATCTGTAATAACGTTCCCTGCATATTCTCCGATCTGTACCGATGTATCCCGGTGGTACACGTGCGGTAGTTTGAATGCACATAATTGTTGTAAAAGTTTGCTGCTGAGAAGTTCTCTTAATACATCCATGAGAGAGAGCCCTGTTTAGCGAGGATTCAAGATGGCTGACGCACGGTCATTCAGAAATACTACCGGGTTTCTACTGATACAAAGCTGAATGCTAAATTGGTGAAGTATCCCTTTAAATAAGTGGACTAACAGATCCCGTTGCTCTGGACGGAGACCATTAGAAGCACTTTCCGGTGATGGCTGAGTGTTACTGCGCAGCTGCAAACTGAGCTTGATGACGTAGATGTGACATGAGCAACGTGTCTGAAAGTCTTCTGGTAGCTGTGCCAAGAGAAATCTCAGTCATTCCCAATCTTGCAGAGACAGACAACGTAGGTAGGTAAGGAGACAACATAGGCACAGGCTAATTATTGCTAACTAAAATGCTAGTTAACATTAGTAATTAAACTTAAACAGCTATTGTAAGTCCAAACTGCCTGCGAGCTCCTGTACAATACGGTAGTTCCTCTACTATGCGACAGTAAGTCATGTGGTTACGACACAATCGTTAGCCTATTTTTATAAAAACGTCTGCTACGGAGCCATAACATGAGATACAAGGTAACGGAGCCTTTTATACATTGTCGTGTTTCTTTAGAAATAAACAATGGATAAATAGAGTCTTTAAGTTTGAGTTCTGCAAATAATAAGCTGAGTATGTGTGATACTTCCTATAGTGGCACTAAATTTAGTGCAGCAGGGCACCTTGAGCCACCACTATCTCATTTGGTTTTGGTCTTCAACTTCATTCTGCCTGGGGTTGTACCTAAACTTCAGGGTTTTCTTGCTTTGTACAATCTTTCACTTTCACTAAATGAAAAGCAAAGCTTGGCTTCAACATTTGAAACGCAGGAGACTGTTTCAAAATGTAGTGTGAAACGAAGATTGATGATTGTTCTACTTTTACTTATATCTGGAAATGTGCAACCAAACCCTGGACCTGAGCTGAAATGCGTCCAGACCCCTGCTGATTTTAAATCAATGCCTGGGTTAAAATGTGTTCATCTTAATGTACGCAGCTTATTACCCAAGATGGACATGGTCAAAATTTGGGTGAAATCGACAGATGCAGATATTGTGATCATCTCTGAAACATGGTTATCCAAATCTATTTCAAATGATGACATTGCCATATTTGGATACAATGTTTATCGTACAGATAGGCCTAAAAAAGGTGGTGGCGTAGCCATTTATGTAAAATCAAGATTTGATGTATCAATTGTTCTATCTGAATCTATTTCTAAGCAAATGGAGTTTTTGGCTTTGAATGTAGAAATAGTTAAGTCCCTGTCTATAACCGTCGTGGGGTGCTATAGGCCTCCATCTGCCATCAAGGAAGCATTATCATCTTTACAGTATCTTTTGTCTAAATTAAATTACAATGAACTCTTATTGGCTGGAGATTTGAATTGGGATTGGCTAAATACTATTTCTGGTGAATTCAAATCCTTCTGTGACTCTATTAACCTTAGCCAGTTGGTCAACCTACCTACAAGGCCAAACGTAAAGAGTCCTAATAAGTCTACCTTGATTGATTTAATCCTGACAAATGTTCCTCATAAGTTCTCATTAGTGGGTGTGTTCTGCAATGATTTGAGTGATCATTGCGTTGTTGCTACTTGTAGAAACACTAAAATCCCCAAATGCAATCCACGTATTATTTGTAAGAGAAATTTAAAAATATTTAATGAACAAGCCTTTCATCATGATCTAGCTTTGGTTAGCTGGGGGCAATTGAGTTTGTTGCCAGATGTTGAGCTGGCTTGGGCATATTTTAAGGAGAGTTTTATGAAGATTGTAAATAAACATGCTCCCATTAGGAAATTCAGAGTCAAGGGACGAGAGAACCCTTGGTTTTCTCCAGAATTGTCAGAGTCCATCCATCAGCGCAATGTGATTTTCTGGCCAAAGCCAGAAAAAGCGATTCTCCCTCTGATTGGTCTAATTTTAGGCATTTAAGAAACAAATGTACTTCTCTTATCAAGAAGGCTAAATCAGAATATTACTTATCGGTCACAACGGAAAACCTCAACAATCCACAGAAATTTTGGAAAGTGATAAAGTCTCTATCTGTAAATAGAAGACCTCAGGCTCTTCCAAAATATGTCTTAAAAGACTCTGTCCCTGTCTATGATAGGACCGAGGTCTTAAATAGCTTTAACAACCATTTCGTTTCAATTTTGCTCCTTTTACTGTGCAGGAAGTGCATAAAGCTCTCAAAACATTAGATCATAGGAAACCAAACGGACCGGATTTGATAGAGCCCTACTTTTTGAAAATAGCAGCTGATTATGTAGCACAACCTCTTACGGTCCTTTTTAATCTTTCAATCCAAAACAAAGAAATTCCACTTGTTTGGAAGTCTGCTTTTGTTACCCCTTTATTAAAAGGAGGTGATCCAGCCGTTTCAACTAATTACAGGCCAATATCAAATTTGTGTGTGTTGTCAAAAATTCTTGAATCTCTTGTTTGTGATCAACTTAAAGAGTTCCTGTACTCTAGTGACCTACTCTCTAAACTGCAATCCGGCTTTAGGAAAAAACACAGCACCATCACGGCGGCTACAAAAGTGATAAATGATATACTTGTTGCTCTTGATAAAAAACAATATTGTGCTTCCCTTTTTATTGATCTGTCAAAAGCTTTTGACACTGTGGATCATGTTATTTTAAAGCATAGGCTTTTAAGTCTGGGACTGTCTAATCATGTTGTTTCCTGGTTCACAAATTATTTGAGCGACAGGACCCAGTGTATTAAATGTGATGGTCTGTGTTCTGAATTTTTAAATGTCCACAAGGGGGTGCCGCAGGGTTCTATATTAGGACCCCTCCTGTTCATCATGTATATTAATGATTTAGGACAAGATGTTTCTGACGCTAATATGCATTTTTACGCTGATGACACAATAATTTACTGTTTTGGGTTGAACCCTGCCAGAGCTGTAGAATCTCTGCAGAAAGCATTCAATGTGGTACAGTACACACTGATCCAGCTAAAACTGGTTCTTAACGCTGAAAAGACCAAACTAATGTTGTTTTCAAACACTAAGAACGTCCCTCAATCTATTCCCTTAGTGTCCACTCTTGAGGGAAATGTCATAGAGATGGTTCACACTTACAAGTATCTGGGTATCTTGCTTGATGACTCCCTGACTTTTAAGCCCCATATAGATAATCTTGTGAAAATGCTTAAACTTAAATTGGGCTTTTTCTTTCGTAATAAATTTTGTTTTTCTTTTGAGGCAAAAAAGCGCCTTGTTAATGCAACATTTTCGTCCATTTTAGACTATGGAGACTTGTTGTACATGAATGCCTCTGCTAAATGTCTCCATAAGCTTGACATTGCATATCATGCTTCTCTGCGGTTCATTACTAATTGTAGGGTCCTGACCCATCACTGTGAACTGTATTCTCGAGTGGGATGGCCTTCTTTGTCCTCCAGGGGTGGGTCACTTGTATGCTTTCATTTATAAGGCCATGCTTGGTCTATTGCCATCCTACATCTGTAACTTAATCTCACGGAGGAGCGTTGGCTCACATTGTTTGCGTTCGAATGATCTTTTGTTGCTCGCTGTTCCACTTGCCCGTACAGAACTGGGAAAAAGAGCTTTTGTTTACTCAGCCCCACACACATGGAACATGTTGCAAAAAGACTGGAAATTGACTGAATTAATATCATTGAACGCTTTTAAGTCCAGATTGAGAACACATGAGTCGATTCTTTGTAACTGTTTTTCATAATGGATATGTAATTGTATCGTATGTTTGAAACTCTTTTGCTGCTTCTTGGCCACGACTCCCTTGAAAAAGAGGTTTTTAATCTCAATGGGACTTTCCTGGTTAAATAAAGGTAAAATAAAAAAATGCTTCAGATGTAAAGTTATTTACTGTCAAAGTGACGTCAAAATGAATGGCAGTCAATGGGATACTAACGACGGGTGAGTGCTTGTTAGCATCAAAATGGCGCCATAGGAGCTACGCTCACCACGCTCATCACCAATAAAGGCTTCTAAACCAAATATTACACAACCGGACATGTCCCAGCAGTAAAGTGACCGGAATTTGGGGAGAAATGACCAGCATTGGCCGAGATTACAGCTATGTAACGTTAGCATGTAGCTACTTAATAGTTAGCAGTATGCTAACGTTAGATTGTAGTGGAACGAAGCATCACTTTCTACTGTCAAAAATCCCAAATAAAGGCTTTTAAACCAACTACTAAAGAAAATGTTTCAGGAGTAATGTGACATGGATTTGGGGAGATTTTAACGACACTGGCAGCCAAGAAGACATATTTTACTACCGTTAGCATGTAGCCACATGTTGTTAACACTGCAGTGGCACTCCAGTCCTGCCTGCCTGGAGCAGATGACCAATCATAGAAGGCCAGCTTAGAGTTGCGTAACACTTAGCCGAGAGTAGAAAAAACTGTTGAAACCAGAGTGTTTAAAATAGTTGGAAATCTGAACGTTTTAGCCCACAGGGATTGGTCCAAAATACATTTACCTCATTATTTGAAGTTTTTGGCCACATTTAACATGAAAATCCAACATTATAACATTGTAGATATGACAGAAAACACAGAAAAGCATGAGATGGGTTGAAAAAAAAATTGAGACAGGTAAAATAAGAGAAACGTGAAAAATTGAAAAAATGGTAATATATTTGTTACATTAAGAGAATGCCCGAGCTTCATTGATTGTGTCGGCAATCAATGCAGCTCAGTTTCTGGGTTGAGCTCCAAAGGTCCATATCAAAGTTGTGTATTTCTCTGGCGCTTGACCCGTGAACTCTCTATACTGAATATTGATCACATGCTACACACCACTGACAATAACTTCTCTTTGCTTCCACTGTATACAGACACACACATGCACACATACACACACACAAAATTGAATTTCCCACCAGCCTTATCAAAATATATACTCGCCCCAAGCCATCTGTGAGCCTGAATGTGATAGGAAGAAAATAATATAGAGAAACATTCATATTTGTAGACTTTATCATCTGATGAATGAGTAAGAGGGTGGCTGGCCTTCCCGTGTTGGTATTGCCGTATCAGTCAGAGCCAGAATTAGTCTCTTCCATGGTAATCATCACCATCATTATTACTTACTCCAGGGAGAAAACACACATGCCCTGAGGTGAATGGGTGGAAGAGAAATCATCTTCTCTATCCACACGTACATTGACATTTTTCAATACTTTTTCACATTCAAGGTTAAAGTTATTTGTTTTCAGCCCTGTATTCGTTTTTATTCAATTTAAAGCTTTACATTATTACTCTTTCTGGTTCTGGCATTGCAGTTAAGCTGAGATACTATTCTCAATGATTCATAGTTTATACAGAAAGATAGCAGGGAGGAGACTATATACATTTTTAGGGACTGTACAAACATTATTGGGTTACGGAGGGTGGTGAACAGTTTGTTTCACTTTAAAAAAAGGCCCCGTTCCTTGCATTTTATTTGGATCCTCCACTTTACTAAAGGCGTGTTCAAGCACAATATAAAAATGTGCCTCTTGACAAATTTGACCCCTACACTTGCATGGTATCTAGCGCTGATAGGCCACACACACACACACACACACACACACACACACACACACACACACACACACACACACACACACACACACACACACACACACACACACACAGATATGCATTCATACCGTTCTTCTGATCTCTGTTGCCTGGCCTATTCATCATACGTCCCCTCATAAGCCACCACTTTTCTGTTTCCCCCAAGCTCTTCCGTCTCCCCTTCCCAGCCTCTCAGCTGCTGTTTCATCAGCTGTTTATCACCGCAGCAGCACACTGCCGAGATGCACTGCCTCACCAACAGCTGCCGTTGCTACAGCCGCTTCCAACAAACACGCTGCTGGCTGTTGCCAATTTCACACTGAGACCGACACTGATCCCTGCACGCGTGCAAACACACACACATCATATACATGGTTGTATTTCTTGTACTTCTTAGGGGCTTCCACTGAATACATTCATCCACCAAACCCTTCCCTGGGCACTGCATGCACGCTCTGGGTAAATAACTAAATTAAAAACAAATGAAGCCCTAGAGAGGCTTTCTACCTTTATCAACACAATTTACAACAATCTAAGTGTCATACAGGTCAGTTCCTCTCTACCACTACAACTAGTTTGGTCATTGCAGTATCATCAATGATGGCTATTCTGTAGTGCAGTGTTGTATTCAAGACCATCTAAACATTACATGTCATTTGGCTGACGCTTTTATCCAAAGCGACTTCCAATTAAGTGCTTTCAACCCTGAATATGCAAACTCCAGACAATTCAATTTTATTTATAGTATCAAATCATAACAAGAGCTATCTCAAGACACTTTACAGATAGAGTAGGTGCCGTGTCTGCAGCGATCCCTCCCCCGCCGGTCTAGGCGAACACTGCAACTCCTCACTCCCTAACTATAAGCTTTATCGAAGAGGAGAGTTTTAAGTTTACTCTTAAATGTGGTGACAGTGTCTGCCCCCTGGACCCAGACTGGGAGCTGGTTCCACAGGAGAGGAGCCTGATAGCTGAAGGCTCTGGCTCCCATCCTACTTTTAGAGACTCTAAGAATCACAAGTAACTCAGCATTCTGGGAGCGCAATCCTCTAGTGGGACAATAACGTACTATGAGCTCTTCAAGATATGATGCCGCTTGACTGTTTAGAGCTTTGTAAGTCAGAAGAAGGATTTTAAATTCAATCCTGAATTTTACAGGAAGCCAATGCAGAAAAGCTAATACAGGAGAGATATGATCTCTTTTCTTAGTTCTTGTCAGAACACGTGCTGCAGCATTCTGGATCAGCTGGAGAGTCTTAAGGGTTTTATTTGAGCATCCTGATAATAAGGAATTACAGTAGTCCAGCCTGGAAGTAACACATGCATGGACTAGTTTTTCAGCATCGGTTTGAGATAGGATGTTCCTAATTTTGGCAATGTTACGAAGGTGAAAAAGGGCTGTTCTTGAGGTTTGTTTTAAGTGGGCGTTAAAGGATATATCCTGATCAAAAATAACTCCTAGATTTCTGACAGTAGTGCTGGAGGCCAGGGCAATACCATCCAGAGTAACTATATCTTTGGATAATGAGGTTCGGAGGTGTTTAGGGCCCAACACAATCACCTCAGTTTTGTCTGAGTTTAACATCAAAAAATTGTAGGTCATCCATGCTTTTATATCTTTGATGCATGCTTGTTGCATGCGAGTTTAGTTAAAGGGATACTTCACCGATTTAGCATTCAGCTTTGTATCAGTAGAAACCCGGTACTATTTCTGAATGACCGTGTGTCCCACCCTCATGTCCCCCTGAGACGGGAGATCTCTGCATTGGGGGTCTGGAAAAAATCTTCCAATGACGTAAAATGACGATTTTTGCGTTATCGGAAGATTTTTTGGCCAGAGTAGGAGCTACTTCTGCATATTTTCAACCCGCCCATCACCCGAAGCGAGCCGATCTCAGCCGGAAAGAAACTAAATGTCAGCCATCTTGAATCCTTGCTAACAGGGCTCTCTCTTCTCAGCAGCAAACTTTTACAACAATTATGTCCATTCAAAATACCCAGTGCCGATCCTGACCTCCCTGGGGCCCTAAGCAAAATCCTGCTAAGGGGCCCTCTACCTGACCCTTGATGCCGTGAGTTATGTAAACCATTTGCCATTGCCACACAGTCACACCTGACACTTCAGTGCTCCCAATACAATCCTCCCTCCTTTAAACAAAACAGTCAAAGAATAAGTACAACAATATAGAACAGAATGAGGTTCAAACAAACAATATTTATTGAATAGAGTATGTTCTATAATATTAAGATAACAAGTGAATATTATTAAATAAGTGAATATTAACGTAAACATAAATAAGAAGAAAATAATAAATTAAAACCCTGAACTTTGGCTTTTGGGATTAACTTTGGTTCTCTCTACAGCCTGGGCATTTTCAGCATCAGTATGGGCACCAGCAGACTATTTGGACTGTCTAGAATAAACTGAGAAGAATATCACATAGTTAGTTAAGCAGTCATTTACACTACTACATGTTACAAATGTGTAAACATTTGAATGTTTGAATTAAAATCTTACCATCAAAATATTCCTTTTCTGCATTTTCTTGTAATATTTAAATAGTGAACTAGTGATGCAGATATCAATAATCCCTGTGAGTGATATCAAGAATTAACTTTTGTACAAGTGAACATCTAATTCCTGATATCAAAAATAGACATTGGTAGGTAAAAATTAACTAAGAGGCCCTACTAGTAAAAATAATCAAGAATTCACTTTGCAAATAGTAAAGAAATCGAATTCTTGATATCAAAAATGCATAAACTGTGAATGAATACAAGCTAAAATGGCTTGCCATAGCATGTTAAAGTTTGTATTTATTTATTATTATGCATGTTGAAGCAATTCTTGATTTATGGTTATTATTTACTGAGGGATGTGCATCCATATTGACCAGTATGTCCAGCTAATCAACATTTTAAATTCAATATAACTTATAAATCAATGTCAAATTGTCAATACATTGCTTTCCATCTTGCATAATTAGTGCAGTTGTTTAGAGTTTTTAACTACACATTGTCTGAGACTAGATAATCAGTAGCCGTTTCTCAATGTCAAGGATCCTTCCTTGGTAGGACTAGTCCTTCCAAGGAAGGATCCTTCAGAGGCTAGGCCAGAGTCCTCCGTAGCATTCGGAGAACTCGTACATTGGAACCGGCTACCAAGTGCACGTCATTGCGTGCCTGCGTCATGTAAAATGTTTCGCCTTCACTTCCGCGCTGCATTTCAAAACACTGGATAAAAATGGATGTGGAACTGTGAACTGTGCTGTGCATTTGTTTTGTTGAGATGAAGAAGGGGATTCAGCGTCAGTCTGCTTGCAGGAGGAGAATATTCTGTCGGCAACTTTACTCGCAACGTGCGAAGGTAGGTAACGTTACCAACACTGACAGGCTATAATGTAAGCAATAGTCATTTCTCTTATTTATCCCATGTCAACAAATTAAAAACTCGTGGGAGTTCATGTTTCTAGTTGTCATAGCTAACATTTACCGGTAAGGAGAATTGCATCAAGTAATCTTAATTCCATTAAGTTTGCAGTTTCAGTTTATATTAGCTTGTAGTTTACTGCATACATGTAACATTTGCTCATTCTTTAGTAGCTTCTAGCTTTCAAACAAATGCGGTGCAAAATATAATCAGCAACTACAACAAGGTAAACGCTACCAGGTAGTGAGCTACCACAGGCAGTATGATATGCAGTAAACTGCAAGTGAGAAATAGTACTGTAAACACACAAGCTACAAGGCTACAACCAACATATGAAAAGTCATAACAACACCATTGATAAACACCCACTAACAGTAAAGGTAGTTAACTACTGGACTTATCTAAAGTTTTCTAATGTTACCAGAACAGGTTAGATAACTACTGGACTAATCTAAAGCTTTCTCCTTCTGTCTGCAGTCTGGAAGCAACACCATCGTCTGCAGCTGAGTCTGATCGCCGCTTCATGTTGAATATACTTGTGTACAGTATATAGTAATGTTTGAATAAATGTTATAATACAGATGCACGTTTCGTTCATGTCTTTTTAGGGCTTGTATACCTAACTAGTTACATAATTATCCAGTCAGAAGTTTCCTGTGTCCAGCTCAGAATTTGATGGAAAAATAGACACTGAAAAACAGTTTACATTATATACACACACCCAAAAACTTAAAGACAGACAAACCAGTTAATTTAAAGCATTTATTTTATGAATGCCAATCTCTACTAGGCTATAGAAAATCTATTCAGCATCTCTTTGGCGTCGGTCTCCCTGCTCTCTTGTCTTTTGCTTTCCCTCTCCTCCTCCTCATCTCTCCCTTCTGGCTTTCCCATCCTCAGTGACCGCCTCAGTTTGTTCCTTAGTACCTGTTAAAGACAGTAAACACAACAAAAATATGTTTATCGTTATGCATGCTATAACGTAATGTTACGGAACGTTATACTTGTGACATGGGAAACTACTCGTACATTTTAGCACTCATTTAACGTTGCTAGTGAAGTTGAAAAGGTGCAGAGTTACCTCCCATCCTGTAGTTACAACTGATAAACACACCATCTACATCTCTGCTAACGTTACGCATATAGCTACAGTAACGGCATATAAAAAGAGATGAAAATGCCACCGGACATTAAACTTTACGAACACAAATGGCAAAAAGACAACCTAGCTAGCTAGCTAACAGCCTAATGTTAAATGATAGGTCTGTTAGCTAAAGTTAGCTCGGGGTGTATCTACCTAATTACGATAGCAATTTGTACCAGCATTAAAGCGTTAAGCTTTACATTAATGTAGCACATTAACGGTGATAACAAATGTACGGCAAACACTAAAGATACTTACATTTAAATGATTATTTCGCCGTCAACGATGCCGCTCAATCTCTCGCTTAGGTCCGCCATTTAATTTTTTTAAACGAGCCGGCAAAGCCGCGCATAGGATTGTGGGTGATCTGGGAGCGCGAAGGATCCACATATGCATCCTTCGCTGTCTATGGGAAATTCTCTGAACGAAGGACTCAGTCCTTGGTGGAATTCGGAGGATCCTCGACATTGGAACGGTCCTTCGACGGACGTCGATGACGTAGCATCCTCCAAATTCTGGCTTCGGAGGATCCTTCCTTGACATTGAGAAACAGCTAGTGTCTTAAAAGTATGTATAATGTGTACTTTGATGAGGCGTGCCATCATTCACGCCCATATATTGTAGCCTACAGTCTGTCTGGTCTTCACATATATTTCTGCTTGAAAAATGCGCGTTTCATTTCATCTACGCGCCTAACGCATCATAACACACCCGACGCGGTTATCTTTTCCGAGCTGCAGTAAACAAACACTGTTGCGCTTTGTCGTTTATCAAACGTAATAAATAATTGTATTTTACTCTCACTTTTGTCAGGCACAAAGTCACAAAACACAGCAAGGAAGGAAGTGACTGGCGTTAGCAGCTAGACAAGAGATGCACTGCCTGCCTTCCCAGCTAGGTTAGCAAGACCGAAAAAAAAAAACACAATAGAAATGCACATAAACATAACTTTACTTTGCTGACATCAAACTTGGAGAGGAGAGAACACAAGTTTACCTGATCGTTGTTCCCGCAATTCACTCTCATGGTGTTTTTTTTTCCTCTTTTCGTGACCAGAAGGATAGTGTCGCTTCATTTTGTCATGGATGTTGTAAACATTAATTGACGCACTATGACACGAGGGGGAGGCGGGGCCTCGAGTAATTTGCGGGGCCCTACGCAGCTTGCGTAGGGCGGATCTTCACAGACTTGTGAAGGTGGCCTGTGTTAACACGGACTGGTGCTGAAATGGGGTGATCCAACTAACTGCTAACCGCTGGAGTTTGTGACTGTTACATGGCGACCATTCGACATTCCACGCTAATTCACGGCTGTGTTTATACTCGGTGTATAGCGCTATGCTAGTATGCTTAGCTGAACTTTACGGAGCCTATAATGTGTGTGTGCACTAAAGGTAGCCTGTTTCGTATGTCGTTTTTATATAATGTCGTTTTTATATATTTTAAATATGTAACACCACTTGAGTCACGATGAAACATTGTTTTGTGTATATGGTTGAAATAACAATAAAACACATTGAGTTGAGTTGAATGCCTCACTGTCTTGTCTGTCTGTCAAGCGGTAGGCGTGGCTTGGGAGTGGACTCAAAGCAGCGAAGCAAAGTGCATTCTGGGATTTGGTGTCTTTCATCCATATGAGCCAAAAACACATTTTCTGGCTTTTCTCGGCCTAGAAGGCACCAATTTCAATTTTTTTTTCACATTTCTGCTACATAAGTGACCCAATTTAAATATATATTCAGCTTTCCAGCGGTGAAATATGCCTTTAACTGACTGGTTTCATCTGGCTTAATTGATAGGTATAGTTGGGTGTCATCAGCATAACAATGAAAGTTAATTGAATGTTTCCTAATAATATTGCCTAGGGGAAGCATATACAAGGTGAATAGAATTGGTCCAAGCACTGAGCCTTGTGGAACGCCATGGTTAACTTTAGAGTACCTGGAGGATTTATCGTTAACATTAACAAATTGAATCGATCGGAGAAATAGGGCTTAAACCAGTTTAGTGTGATTCCTTTAATGCCAACTAAGTGTTCCAGTCTCTGTAGCAGGATGGTACGGTCAATAGTGTCGAATGCAGCACTAAGATCTAGTAAGACAAGTATGGAGACAAGTCCTTTGTCTGAAGCAGTTAGAAGGTCGTTAGTAATTTTCACCAGTGCCGTCTCTGTGCTATAATGCATTCTAAATCCTGACTGAAAGTCCTCAAATAAACTATTGCTATGTAGAAAATCACATAACTGATTGACTACCTTCTCAAGGATTTTGGAGAGGAAGGGAAGATTAGATATAGGTCTATAGTTGGCTAAGACCTCAGGATTGAGGGTATTTTTTTTCAGAAGAGGTTTTATCACAGCTACTTTAAATGACTGTGGACAACAAGTAGTAAGTGCAAGTACATTATCTTTATATAAGAAAAACTACAAAGAGCCATATGAAAGTGCAGCTTCAAGAAATACATACTTTTTAGGGGGCACCAAGCAGGTTGGCTGATGCACACCAAGACTTTGAGGGGTTGAGACAGAGTCAAGACCAAGGCCAGTGCCAGAGTCCCACACTGCATGACACAAAAATGTGTAAAATGCTAACCATAGGCATTCCTCAAACTGTTTGAAAAGGTCTACATTCCCATAAAAACATCCACAGAAAACAAATAAACTCCTTATGGTTTAGGTAGCCACATTTTATTACCGACGATTTGGCTGACATCTCCCAGACAGCCAGAACTTCCTCTCCTGTCTCCCACATTCACTTTGTTGGGAGTGTGTGTTAAGGGGGGCGGGGAGAAGGGGGTTAACAGTAACACATTTCAAATTAGAAATGAGTAAACTTATTGGTTGCATTTGAAGCAGGAAGTTTTACATCCAATCACAGTAATGATGTTAACAAATGAAGCAGACAATACACAGTTTAGTGCTATCCCTGCAGTTGTGGTCTTGACCAGTCTTGAAATAAAATCCTGAGTCCTCTATATCTGAGACCGAGACAGGACCGAGTAGAAATCCGGTCGATTCCGAGACCTTCAAAAAGTGGTCTGGAGACCGTTCTCGAGACCAAGACCGATCTCGAGTACTACAACACTGCTGTAGTGGCTCCAAAAAATCCTAGAAACTAAGAGTTTGTTGTAGCAACCAACGTAATAATAATTTAGATTCATATAGTGCATTTCATGAAACCCATGGACGCTTTACACAAGTAACGTTACAGAGGGGCAAAGGGAAAAGAAAATAGTAGGCCAACACAAACATGGACTAAAAGGAATAAAACGTCCGCACTAAATTGAAGGGGGACATCATTTAATGTTGGCCACTGACGTACAACCACATTGCGCAAAAAGTTATTTTATGAATGAAATAGACATAGTACATACCTGAGGGCCAATTCAGGTACATTTTTGAATCATTTGCAATCCCGTAATTGTCTCCATCTGTTGAAAGCTCGTCCGAGATTGACTTGGTTTTGCACGTCGTCTTTCACTTTTCCCTTTTAGCTTTTAGTTGTTCTTCGTTTCATTTCCTTCTTTCCTGTGATGGTCCTGCCTGAGTATCTGTCACAAAGTGTAGCCAGGCAGCTAGTGTTTTCGTATGTTATTGTATATAGTGTGATGTTTTTCTTTATTGTATATAGTGTGGTGTTTTTCTTTATTGTATATAGTGTGGTGTTTTGCTTGCCTGGCGCAGAACTGCGGACTCCTCCCTGCACATCTGAGGCACATCGATTCATCAGGAGAGATGCTGGACGAGGACGCTCCAGCACACCGGGAGCAGATTCTCTTAATGAACGGTTGAAAAAAAAGCACCCCAAACAGGAGGAGCAGACTGGATACTATGTGCCGCTAGCCCTCTCTCCACCCACTCTGGGTAACGACAGTCCTTCAGACTGTTTTAAATTGTATTTTCCTTTTTTTATATAAACTACAAGAACTGTACGTTTATTGAGTAGCCTAAAACGAAAACATCATATAAAGATAATTTTGACTGAATCCACTTTGTGTGTGTGTTCAAGCCTGGGATTTCTAAAGACCTTTGGTGACATTTTTGCCGTTGTTGGGCAGGGTTCCCAACTCTTGAACACACCTGGTGATAATGAATAGCCAAGAAGCAACTAGCACAGCTAGTACACAGGCCCCAAGTATGATGTGGTCATGGTACATGGGGGTTCCATTGCCTCCAAAATTTGATGGTAGGAATTTGAGGCAGCATGGGGATTGGGAAAATAGGATGAAAGCCCTTCTCAGGGCTCAAGGATTTACAGAAGCACAAAAAATGGATTTCCTCTTCAGTGCAATAGAGGGTGATGCCAGGAGAGAGGTCCAATTATTAGGACAACAAAGAGACACTGCTGACAAAATATTTGACTTCCTTCGAGGCTTATATGGAGGACAGATCGCAACTGCCAATCTCAGAACGAACTTTTTTAATGTGAAACAAGGCGTGGGGGAGACACTGGGAGACTTCAGCCTCTGACTAAGAGAAGCCTTTCAAAGATGGGGAAATGCTGAACCAAACGGGTCAGCTCATCTACAACACACACTGAGGGATCAGATGATACTCGGCCTGCAGGCTGGTCCGCTGAAGAAAGAGCTCCAGAGGCAGGTGCGTAGAAGCCCAAACCTAACATTTTCCGAGTTGTTACAGGAAGCTAAGGAGTTGGAGAGAGAAGGCTGGGCAGAGTAAGGAGATGGACTGTGTCATAAAGTCTAGACCGCAACTTCTGCTGACCCTCTCGCCAAGTGGAAAGATCAAACCCGCACAGAGCTGCTTAATATAGTTACGGAGTTGACGCAAGCTTTAAAGGAGGAGATTGTGAGTACCATGCAGTGCAATAGTCAGCCAACTTTACCTGAGCGTTCCAGATATAAACATCCCCAGTCCTGCCCACGTTGGAATGACCAGGGGCAGCCTATTTGCCTACACTGCGGACAAGCTGGGCATTTTCGACGTGACTGTTCTCAGCGACAGGCAAGTCAGCCTCCTTTAAACTCCCAAAACCGGCCACTGTAGGGCGAGTGGACGGAACGCTGGAAGTGGAGTTATCAGCAAAGCCCTCTTTCGTTGGAGAATGCCCAGCTGTGTAGGTGTTGGCGGCCAACAAAGTCATCCCCTGTATTCTGGACACAAGCTCACAGGTAACCCTGTTTAGTGAAACGTTTTTAAAGACTCATTTTAAAGACTTGGAAGCTGAGAAGGACACTATAAACTGGTTGAAACTGAAAGCAGCAAATGGCCTGAACATTCCTTATGTAGGTTACACAATGCTGGATTTTAAAGTAGGGGGGATTAATGTTCCACAGAGGAGTCCTCATTGTTTCTGATGACTGTATGGGCTCCCAACAAGGGCTGTTGGGCATGAATGTGATCCAACCAGTGTGGGAGGCTGTTGGAGGAGGGGCCTATCCAGGACTTAAAGCCTTTAAATCCACCGTTTCACCTGCCTCCCAAAAAGAATGGGAACGGGCTTTCACCTGCTGCCAAAGGGTCCTGTCCTCCGGGCCCACTGAGGTTAGACCAGTAACTGTGCGCCTAATGAAACAGCAGCCCGTGATAGTGCCCCCTGGAGGTGAAATGGTCCTATGGACACATGTTCCAGAGAACACTGGAAGGATCAGATTGGGTGATAGAGGTGGCTGTACGAGCCATCCAAGAGATCGCTGACGATGATACTTTGGGTGGGGTCCCTCACTGTCCAGACCTCCACCAACCACAACAGAAGAGGGTGGAACAACGTCTTGCAAAATGAAGTTGTGTTTTTGCTCAGGATAATGAAGACTTTGGGCGCACTAATGCTGTTTCACACCAAATCCCCACAGGTGATGCACCCCCCTCCCGGGAGCGCTACAGGCCGGTGCCCCCTAACATGTAGGAAGAACTACGGTCCCTCCTACAGACCATGCTGGAGAAAGGGGTAATTCGAGAAAGCAGCAGCCCTTGGGCGGCACCCGTCATTCTAGTCAAAAAGAAAGACGGAACCTGGAGGTTTTGTGTTGACTACCGACGGTTAAATGCGCTAACCCCCTACCACGCATCGAAGAATCTCTCACCACCTTGTCCAAAGCAGAATGGTATTCAACCTTGGATCTTGCCAGTGGCTACTGGCAGGTCGAAATGGATCCAGCAGGTAGGGAGAAGACCGCTTTCACTACACCACTGGGGCTGTTTGAATTCGAGAGAATGCCATTTGGACTAAGCAATGCGCCAGCCACATTTCAGTGGCTGATGCAGCAATGTCTGGGCTCACAACACTGCATGAAAAGTGGTATTTTCGTCAGTATGCGGCACTGTAGATTGCCGTGGAACTTCAGGTTAACAACGACGCACGGCAGTTTGCAGGCAACACCGAAAACTGCCGTAAATTGTCGGAAATTGACGTGGGCCTTGCTTGGCAGTTGTCCCCCCATGACCCCCCCTCCAACTAATTCTAGGGGAGGCTTTAACATGTAAATGAACATGCTTTGAGCTATACAAATGCAAATCAGGGTAGCAGCAGGGGGAGTTTTACCCCAGGTGACATTTTTCTGAAAGGTATTACAGTTTTTTTCAATTGTTTACACGCAATTTTGAAAACCGGGTTCTTTTTGTCAAAATATAATCACAATTATCTAAACACCACACTCAATTTGCATAATTCATAGATTGTTTGCAAAATGACACACTTCAGTCAAAACATATACACATATTTGTGAAAATGCTATTAGTTTTCATTTAATAACAGTCCTCAATGATCAGACACTATTGCAGCCAGTTTCACACAGCTGTGATAAATAAAAAAACACATTTGTAAAAAAAGTAATTTTAGGAAATAGCATGTGCTAGATTTTTGGCCAGACATTGTTATGTAAGGGATAATGTAGATGACAAAAAAATTAAATAAAATAAAAGTGACAAACCCACAACATTCTTCATGATTAGTTTGAGATATAGGGAGAATGTACACAAATAGGCCTACTATAAACTTACCAAGCACTGCACAACACTGATGCTGCAGACTGAATATTTCAATACTTACAGTATTTCTGACCATAATCAGTTACAGTAATACCAACAATGAAATCAATGAAACATAAAATCTGTAGACAAATAAAATGTACTGCATGAAGTACATACACTTTACTCACTCACTGCTCAAATAAACAAATAAACATAAACACTTTGACTCTGAAGAAAAACTACTGTAAAAGTAAGAAGAATACTGTAACTATTCATCATCTCTCCGTCTGGCTGGATCAGGCCATAAGATTTCATCCACATCACAGGCTATGTCTTCATTGACAAGGCACCGTTGGAAGAATCGCCTCGTGTGACGAATCCACCCCTGCACAGAAGCTGCTTCGATATGATCACAGGCCTGCTCCATGGCCTGAATGAGGGGAAAACAGTCATAGGGCCGCAGGTCGTATACCTTCCACCGCCATGCTGAAAAAAAACTCTTCTATTGGATTCAGGAAGGGCGAGTATGGGGGAAGGTATAAGACTTCAAATTCAGGGTGCTCATGTAACCAATTCTGGACCAGAGCAGCCCGATGGAATGAGACATTGTCCCAAACTACAATGTACTGCATCTGGGCCACTTGGTTTAATGCTGTGACAATCTCATGCAATCTATCAAGAAATGCAAGCATTAGATTTGCATTATAGGGTCCCAGATTTGCATGGTGGTGGAGGACCCCATTTTGTGTAATAGCAGCACAAAGGGTGATGTTACCCCCTCGCTCCCCTGGCACATTGGTGATTGCCCTGTGTCCAATTACATTTCTCCCTCTTCTTCTTCTTGTTTTCGCAAGGTTAAATCCAGCCTCATCCACATATATAAATTCACGTTGAATTTCTGCAGCATCCATTTGCAAGACTCTCTGAAACACAGTAAAAGACAATAGGATGCTATTTAATATCTATTGCACAGTATTGTTTTGTGCCAGAACATTATGAGCAGTGCACAATACCACACCATAGTAAGATGAACAATACATACCTCCACATACTGATTGCGCAGATGTTTCACTCTCTCTGAATGTCTGTCAATTGGTACCCGATACAGTTGCTTCATGTATATTTGATTTTTCTTGAGGATTCGACCTAATGTTGACAGAGAGACTCATTGGATGTTATTGAAAATATGGTCATCATTGATGATTTTGGCTTGGATTTCTCTCAGCCTGATACAATTATTGGTCAAAACCATGTTCACAATGGCGGCCTCTTGTGCACGAGTGAACATAGGGCCCCTTCCACCTTGGTGTCCTCGACCCTCAATCCTATGTAACAAAAATATATTAAAAAAAATACACATGCAGCCTACTGTCAAATGTCACAGTAAACAAAATTGATGATAAGTACAGCAAGCTTCAGTTTCAATGTACTGTGTGGTTAGCTTACCTGTTTTCTCGATGAAATGTCCGAATTACTGACGCAACAGTATTTCTGCTGAGATTTGGTTGAACTCCATCAGTGTCAGTCCATGGTTGACAACATGGTCAATAAGTGTTGCACGGATTTCTTGAGTCAAATTTGGTCCTCGTCTTCTTTGTTCAGGTTCTATCAACTCTTCAAGTCCTTCTTATCCTCTTCCTCCTTCATCTCCTCTTTGAGCTCCCCCTCTCATTCCCACTCTTCTTCTTCTTCTTCTTCTTCTTCTTCTTCTTCTTCTTCTTCTTCTTCTTCTTCTTCTTCTTCTTCTTCTAGCTCCTTCCATTTTTGTGGGAGACAGGTGAACTCCCCTGCTGCCCTTTATAGCACAGCTGCATTTTCAAATTAGCACGTGTGCTTCCACACCTGGTGGATGTGATTATCCAATTCGTTCATTGGTGTGGTCATTGGCAATCCGGGGCTTTGTAATGACAAGGAAGTAACCTCATAATCCTTATCTGTGTCTAAGGTGTGAAAATGTGTGTAGAGTTTTACAAATCACTGTGTGTAATATTTGGCAAAAGGGTGAAGCAGACATTTTGTGTACAATGTACAAATCTGTGGAGGTGTTTTGCTCATTGGAGTAGAATTTTGCAAATTGTGTGGAAATGTTTATTTTAGTGTGTAAACAATCGTAAAAAACGGTAACTTAATTTTAAGAAAATCTCTGGTATAAATAGATCAGGCTCAGTATAGCCTAATTATAGACTCTTAAAGTTTAGCTTGAATTGATTTATTTAATGAAAGTATTCAAGATTAATTACTGTGTATGTCATTAGCAATGGCCAATATTATGTAAAAAAGATACACAAAACTATTTATTTCAACAATTAGCCTACTGTAGTTTTAATCAGGCTTTGCCACAAAGGTAAAATGTGCATTCCATGCAAACATCACAGTCTCCTAGAGCTCAACCACTGTGCATAGTAGCATGACTACAGTGACCTTTATTTGGTCTTCTCATCCAAGATTGTCTGGTGGAATGGAAACAGGCACCACTGTACAGTTTTCTAAGAGAAGTCTTTCTACTGACACCAACAGTGTGCTTTACCAGTGTTGCCTGATCTCGCGAGACAAATAAGCAACCAGGCCTGTGAAAACAAGCCCAAAACAAGCGACGTTTTCTACGGAGCCCCCCCTAATTTTGCTTCGGAAGAGAAAAATAAACTGTGTGCACGGTTTTACAATCCGTGAGACAGATTTTAAACTGGGTACAGATTGTCAATTTACACCCATATGGACAGATTGGTAAACTATTTTTCTCCTCCCTGAGCTTCAGGACAATGACCACAAGAGGGATTTAAACCACCTTTTACATTATTTTAACATTAGAAAACTGATGGGATATCATATAGACTGATGTACCAAATATATTATATACAGTAATCCTCTGATAATTAAAATTTGCACGCAAATATCGTGAATTCACAAATTCTTTATTCATTATTGCAGGGACTGCAGAAGATCCCATTTTTAAATAACTATAACCCAGAAAGAGGAGAAATTATTGATCATCTTGGTGTGCACGTATTTCACACTTACATACTTTGCACAGTGCTTTTGAGTCGTTTTCGGTTGAATCCATTCTTTTACTCCTTTCTCTTTCTCCCAGTCTGTTATATTTCTTCCTGTATTTCGCCCACTTTGTCCTGGACATTTGTTCCTCCAAAAACTCTCCTACAGTCCAGTCCTTCTCTTAATACATCCATGGTCCAGTCACCATTCAGTCGCAACTCGCACATATTTTCATTTAAACGTCACTCACTGATGTTTTCCTAAACAGAAAATCTGGGTCAGAGCCAATTAGAAGCATGATGTGGGTGGGGAAAGAACTGCTGCCTCCCGTG
This sequence comes from Gymnocephalus cernua, assembly GCA_023631565.1. Taxonomy (NCBI): domain Eukaryota; kingdom Metazoa; phylum Chordata; class Actinopteri; order Perciformes; family Percidae; genus Gymnocephalus; species Gymnocephalus cernua. Next base: position 27,722,908 of record CM042443.1, on the reverse strand, counting down.
TGTATGGGGAAAGGGGAGGGACAGAGGGAACATTCAAGACAAACTCCTATGTTTAAATAACATGCTTGACAACGTATTATGGAGCTGGGAACCAGCCCAAATAAGCAACTACACTTTAGAAATAAGCCCCCAAAAAACGCGACCCGCGACTACCAATATTTGTAAGCCCAAAGTCGCTTATAATAAGCGGACTTGGCAACACTGTGCTTTACATAAAGCATATCAGCTGTGTCATTGCATGACAAAGTCCCAACCATTTGTCTTCTTAAAATACTGGCAAATTCAGCACCACATTCACATGTCCATGGTATGTGAAGCTGTTGGCTCTGCTGAAATGGCCTCATTATCTGGATTTCTGGATAGTCTGGTTATTACAGTTTTTGCCCATTGCTTACACACTAAAAACAAATGCTTAGACCAAAGCCTCAATACCTAAACTTCTTGTAGCATACCTTAAACACAGTGTAACCATAGTTGTGAAGGCTGTGTTTGTTATGTGATAATAAAGCTCTTTCTTTGAATAAACAGCACGTTCCTGGCAACTTTTCTTTTCCTCAATAAATTCAAGTCCTTGATGGTAATAGTGTAGTCCATAGCATAACAATGACATTAATATACAACATAATAGCATATAATATGAATGAATGATATATATATATATATATATATATATATATATATATATATATATATATATATATATATATATATAAAGAAATGACCCAGGGTGACCAGTAGTGATTGGTTGGCAGTGACTTTTCTTATTTAAAAGTAGTGGTTTCATCCAATACTGAGGCCCCATCCAGACGAAGACGTTAGGATGAAAACGCATCCGTCTTCCCTGGATTCGGTTCAAGAAAATTCCCGTCCACATGAAACCATATGTAAATGACTCAACACGGTACTTCATATGCCAGGCCTGTAGGCGGTGCTGTTATTGCTACAGAAATTAACGGAACGAAGAAGAAGAGCAGCCTTCAGTGACTTCCTTTTCATAATATGACTGTTAGCTAGTTCTCTTAGCTTAACACATCCATGGACTAGACTTTAATAACTTACACCACTGCTCGTTATATAAAGGCCACCTAGAAAAAGAATGTAAACTTTGTTTAACGCTAGCTAACATCAACATCGGCAGTCAAACAAACATCAATGATCCGATGTCTTTTTGATAATCTAGCAACACGTTTTTCTTGCGGTAGCCTTTCTACAATAAGCGGTGCTAAAAGTTACTATAATCCGTTCAAGAAGTTGATGAGCAGACAGATTAGCTAGCTAGTTGATAACTTCTCTACTTCCACTTTATAAACAGCATTGCGTCCTTGCTAGAGCGGTCAGCTGGGTTGAAGGCAGTCAGCTGTTAGGCCAAGGTGTGTGGGGATGACATCATCGATACGGACTTATGCGGTTTTTTTATTCACCCTGGGACCAGGTTTCAAAAAAGTGCGTTTACGGGCAGTGCGTTTACAGGATTCGTGTGGACAGTCGGCCCAAACGATGCAAAAGATGTGCGTTTGCATTGAATTTACGTCTGGATGGGGCCTGATGGGGCCTGAGTGAGTTAATTCCAGCCTGGCCAGACACTCTCTGGCCAGGCGCGGTGTCGCTGCTATTCATATGCTAATTAGAGCCATCCACACCTCTGCAGGGGCTCTCCACATACGTCATGGTTCGTTTCCGACAATTTGTGGCACAGATGAACGCAACGTTCACTGCCTGTAAAGTGTCGTTAACTGCTGAAAATTAGGGGGATTTCCGGGAGTTTACAGGCGTTTACGGGGACGAAAATCCCACATATCATGCAGTGCAGGTAAATTATTCCCTATTGATTTACCTGGATGACATCATTGTGTATTCAGAAACGTTTGACCAACATCTAGCTCATCTAGAATGAGTGTTTCAGAAACTTAAGGAACATGGACTGAATCACCCGCGGCGCTACCAATGGGCCCGGGTGGGCCTGGGCCCATTGGTAGGTCCAGGCCTGCCCATTTTGACCCAGGCCTATAGTGAGTGATTTTCATTCTAGCAGTTCGAGGAAAGCTTTGAGTGAAAGCTCCTCAGCCAATAGGTGGCTTCTGCCCCACGTGTGGACTCTTAAGCCCGCCCACAGGCTGCATCGTCACCAGCAAGTGATCCAATGAAATGAATGACGTTGGCGCGCAAGCTTTTTTGTTTTCATTCAGCAAGAAGCGCTCCGAGGAGCAGGAGGAGGAAACTCGGCCATTTTATGTAACATGGTTACAAGTGACCAGTTACCATCCTGCTCGGCCAGCGGCCGCCCTCTCCCCATCAAGTCCTCCCGTAGCCCCCCTCACACCAGCAAGGCAAGTAGGCTAATGTTACCATTGGTGTCTGGCTGCATAGGCGGCGATTTATGTTTTCCTCTGTGGGTGCTCACGGGCGCACGCCCTTTAAAAAAAAAAAGTAGTCAACAAATGTTTGCATTTCAGAACCTTATGAAATGGACAGCGGCCGACACAAACACACACGCCTATTAACTCGATAATAAAGCCGTAAAGTAGCTATCTTTCAACTCAGGACAGCGCCACTCACAGATACAGATAGGACTGGAGATGAAAAGTTTAACTGACACGTAACCGCGATCAGCAGGGGACTGACAGCGACATAACCGATCACACTATGACTTAGCACCAACTGCAATGTTTACTTTTAAATGAATGTGGCCTGCTGGCAGTCTGGCACACATGGATGCTCAGTATTTTCCGTAGGTGCTAGAGCTCCGGAGCGCCCACGGTAGAGCTCCGGAGCGCCCACGGTAGAGCTCTGAAGCGCCCACGGTATCGGCGCCTATGTCTGGCTGTCTGTATGCACATTTTCTGGAGGAAAAAATAACATTGGCAGCTGGTGGCAGAGGTAACTTATGATAGCGTGTGTGTTATAGGAGGAGACAGTGTTCAGCAGCCTAGCACAAATGCATTTTTGGCTTATTTTAACTGGCCCATCCAGTTTTCTGGAGGCCCACCTACAATCAAAATCCTGGCGCCGCTAGTGGACTGAAGTTGCAGCCAAAAAAGTCCAAGCTGTTCTAAACTGAAGTACACTACTTGGGACATGTAGTGAGCCAACATGTAGTGTCTTCTGACCAGGAGAAGGTTAAAGCTCTAAGAGATTGGCCTCCACCCGCTACTGTACGGCAGGTACGTTCCTTCTTGGGCTTTGTGGGTTATTACAGACTTTTCATCTCTTCTTTTGCAAAAGTCGCTGCCCCCTTACATGCGTTGACACATTGAGCCAAACAATGGGGGTCAAAGACTCAGCCTGTCGAGTGGTCCTCCAGTTGCCAAGAAGCCTTTGAAGCCTTGAAGAGCCAATTGGTGAGTGCTCCCATTTTGGCTTATGCAGATTTTAACCTGCCTTTTAGACTGTACACTGATGCTAGTTTCGAGGGCTTGGGGGCAGTCCTGTCCCAGGTACAGGAAGATAAAGAACGAGTAATAGCCTATGCGAGTCGATCCCTAAGTCCCAATGAAACTGGAACTGCTGGCCCTAAAATGGGCTGTATCGGAAAAATTCAAGGATTATCTCTGGGGTTCTGATGTAACTGTGTTTACTGACAGTAACCCGCTGGTGCATTTGAACACTGCGAACCTTGGGGTGGCTGAACAGAGGTGGGTGGCCCAGCTAGCAAACTTTAATTATACACTCAAATACTGCCCAGGGAAAGAAAATGAAAATGCAGACGCCTTGTCACGGCAATCACCAGAGGCCTCGACTTCCATGGTCATTGCAACAGAGAGCACAGAAAGCCAGGAGCAGTTGGAGCCTTGGGCATCACGCCAGCAGGAGGACTCCATGGAGAAAATACCATGAAGCAGTTGACCATTTGGCTGGCACAAAGACTCTATCTGTGTTGCAGCGCAGGTTCTATTGGCCCGGACAAGGAGAGGATGTCCACCGATGGTCAACCAACTGTGGCCACTGCCTACAACAGAAGTCCCATCGAGAGGTAAGGGCACCCTTAAGTCCTATTTCCACCTCTTATCCACTTGAATTAGTAGCTGTGGATTAGCTATCATTGGGCCGACCTGGAGATGGGTACACCTATATTTTGGTCGCAGTGGATGTATTTTCCAGATTTGCATGGGCCGTGCCTACAAGGGACCAGACAGCCGGGACAACAGCGAAAGTACTGTGGAAATACATCATCCAGCCTTTTGGATGCCCCGAAAGAATACATTCAGACCGAGGAGCAGCTTTTGAATCAGCGGTCCTCGCAGAACTGTGCAATATGTATGGAGCCAGGAAGAGTCGTACTACCCCGTACCCCCCCCAAGGAAACAGCTCAGTGGAAAGGTTCAATCACACGCTGCTTACTCTTTTGAGTTCCTTGAAAGAAGAGGAACAGACACAGTGGGCTAAGTGGTTACCAGAGTTGGTGCATGCATATAACAACACTGTTAGTGAGTCGACTGGCCTCGCCTTTTTTTGTAATGTTTGGTAGGCACGCCCGTCTTCCGGTGGATACGTTGATGGCAGCCCCTATGCCTCCACAGACCAACACACAGAGAGGATGGGCCCAGGCGCATCACCAGACACTGCTGCAAGCATATGAAGCAGTGTTGAAGTGCTCCAAACTCAGACAGGCCAGAGACCAGAAGAGGTATAATGAAAAACGGATGGCGCTACCACTGCTGCCGGGCGAGAGAGTATTGGTGAGGCATTTTCGCTGGCGAGCTCAGGGCAAACTGACCCCAAGGTGGGTACGTACGGAGCCCCAGACATGACATGTGGGAAAAATAAATAAAGGTATAACGTGCGCACGAAATACTAATTTGTGGCCACAAAATACAAATACAAATTGTGCGTTTGTTTTAATATCATGCCCATGAATTACCTGGACACCGGTAGAAGCAGAAAGATTTACTTCTTTTCTTATTCTGTTATCATCAATAATGTTGTTGCACAGCATTTAATAATGTGGTTATTTATATTTTGTTTCAACGGGCAGGCTTAATGCCTAATGACGTCTCGCTGCACTTACTTTATCCCGTTACTAGCTTAAATGTTTTGTGAGTATCAGAGATGGGAAGTAACAAAGTACAAATAGATTTTTCAGGTATTTTTACTTTACTTTACTATTTATTTTTGTGCCGACGTTTTACTTTTACTCCTTACATTTTTAACACAAATACCGGTACTTTCTACTCCTTACGTTTTACAAAAGTGGCTCGTTACTTACCCACTTACAAAAGCGCGATGATACGTAACAACATTGTTTGTGACAGAACGTTCTCATTTTCATTCATAAATTGACATTTGGACCTTCGGGGTTTCCGTGGCCCTGGATCTGACGTGAGGTCACTTAACGTTACTAAGCAACAAGTTGCATTCTTTGCGCGGCCTTTCCTTTCTCGCAACTAGTTAGTTACCTAGAGTTTGAACAACGTTTTATAAGTAACAAGATATGAAACGTTACTAAACAGACCTAAATAACACTACTTAAGTGTTTTCTAAAGTCTGTCCCTGAAGCTGCTGCCACGTCGGGTGATACTGCAGCTGCCACCAACGTTAGCCTACTGTTACCTGGTAAGTGAGAGTAGCCTAGCTTATATGATACCGCGCGCGTGTCTGTGTGTGTGTGTGTGTGTGTGCGTGCATGTGTGTGTGCGTGCCTCTGTGTGTGTGTGCTGTGTGTCTGTGTGTGTGTACAGCAGTAAACAGAATACAATGTTTATATTTCCTTGTTTCAGATGATGAGAGAGACAGTGAGAACTCCTGGCCTTCATAAGGTCAATGACTATGCAACATTAGAGTAAATTCTTAAATCTTAAATATGCATTGCTTTACACAATTAAATGACTATATGGTAATGTTAGTTAGCAATGGTCAGATAATTAACTAAAATAGAAAGAGTGGAACTTTTTTCTCCTTCCGTCTGCTTTTTATGCATTTGTTAGCCATGGTGTTGAAGATTGTAAACAGTTTATTAAGTACTTTTGAGTAAATGTAGGCCCTTATCAGCAGATTTTACTGCTAATCGATACAAAAGTTGTATGATGATGATAATTATTAGTCATGGTTTTGTGTGGCAGTGTAGGGGTGTCGGTTAAATGGCTTATTTGTGTGATGTGATGTCCTGTTGCGTTCAGGTTCGGTTGCGTTTCTCAAAAAGTTAAATCTGTCTTATCTTTTCTCAACTCTAAGTGTTGTTTTTCCAGGACTTTAAATTAACGCCATCAATACTTAAATGTCTGTTGCCCGTGTACAGTTCGTATTCAGAAACGTCACAGTACCGACTGTCTGGGGTGTCGCTCTGGGACAGGCGAGTATGAGGCTGGGAGGGGAAAATCACAGTATACAACTTTCGGGCTTTCAATATTCTGTTTAAATGCCTCTCGGTAATAACGATTCCTTGCAATACCTTTTTAGAATGTCTTTGCAACTCATTCCCAGCCTAAAATACAATTCAATCAAATCATCTCTGTCCATGACTGACTGCACGTTTAGCCTATGCCCCACACAGGTATAGCAGAACTGCCCGCATTATAGTTAGGCCACGTCGTTATCCCTACAATTCTATTTTGTGGCCACAAATTAGTATTTCATGGCCACAAATTAGTATATTGTGGCCACAAATTATTTTATTTTTTTCAGATGTCATGTCTGGGGCTCCGTAGGTACAAGAGCCATATGTTGTCATATCTAGCCTCTCTTCAGACAGCCCAGCATACAGGATCCGACCTGAAGGCCATGACGGGCCAACAAAGACAATCCACCGAAATCACCTTAGACCCTGTCCAGACCCACCGCTGCCCCAAACGAGACCTGTCATCCCAGAAGATGCTCCAGAAGTGAGTATATTTCCTATTCTGCTTCCATACAGGCCACAGTGGATTATTGTCGGGACAACAATCTTTAAAGGTGGGAGGAGTGTCACAAGTGTAGCCAGGCAGCTAGTGTTTTCGTATATTATTGTACAACCCCAAATCAGAAAAAGTTGGGACAGTATGAAAAACACAAATAAAAAAAGAAAGTAGTGATTTCTAAATGTACTTTGACTTGTATTTCATTGCAGAAAATGTGAACACAAAATATTTCATGCTTTGTCTGGTCAAACTTAATTTAATTTGTAAATATACATCCTTTCCTGTCATTCAGACCTGCGACACATTCCAAAAAAGGTTGGGACAGGAGCAATTTAGGGCTAGTAATCAGGTAAATTGGTTAAATAATGATGTGATTTGAAACAGGTGATGTCAACAGGTGATTGTAATTATGATTTGGTACAAAAGCAGCATCCAAGAAAGGTCTAGTCCTTTAGGAGCAAAGATGGGCCGAGGATCACCAGGACATTACAATGTCCTGGCTGCGGAGGAAGAGGATACGGGTACTTGACTGGCCTGCCTGCAGTCCCGACCTGTCTCCAATAGAGAATGTGCGGCGCATTTTGAAGCGCAAAATGCGACGACAAAGACCCCGTACTGTTGCCCACCTTAAGACTTGTTTGCAGCAAGAATGGGACAAAATTACACCTGAAACACTTCATCACTTGGTGTCTTCAGTCCCTAAACGTCTTTTAAGTGTTGTGAAAAGGAATGGCAACATCACAAAGTGGTAAATGCTTTACTTTTTTTGAAATGTGTTGCAAGAACAATAGGAATTTTGTTTTTTTGAAAGAGAAAAAAAAAAGATCATGAGGAACATATTAAATTATGTGCTGTTGTATTGTCTGCAATGAAATACAAGTCAAAGTACATTTAGAAATCACTACTTTCTTGTATATAGTGTGGTGTTTTTCTTTATTGTATATAGTGTGGTGTTTTGCTTGCCTGGCACAGAACTGCGGACTCCTCCTCCATGCTGGACGAGGACGCTCCAGCACACCGGGAGCAGATTCTCTGAAAAAAAAAACTACAATTATGTAATAATTGTTACAGGTCTACCTTACAGTGCCTCTGCAAAACACTAACCTTTCTTGTTCTGGGATACATGTGGATACATGGACAGGGTGGCACCACTCATCTCCAGCTATCAGCCCATTCAGCAGCTCAGCTGTATGTTCAGGCTGGTATTGGTATTGTCCCAACACCAGGGACGTCGTTAGGTCTATTTTAGGGGTCCTGAAGCTACCCTAAAATGTTTCTAAGCCCCCCTAAATAATAATAAGAATAACAATAATAATTAGATTTTTTTTTACAGTGCACTCTGTATCTAACTGGGGTGAATCAATCTTCCTTCACCATTCATCTGTATGTATGTATGTATGTGTGTGTGTGTGTGTATGTGTGTATATATATATATATATATATATATATATATATATATATATATACACATACATACATACACACATATATATATATATATATATATATATATATATATATATATATATATATATATATATATCTCAATAATTGTTAGAATAAATTCTCTTTATTTGAGAATTGCTCAAACTTGTGTTGTCAAATTTCACTATGACCTTAAAATTCTGGTTCTTGGGTTATACTGTATACAAGCCAAACTACACAGTGAAATGACACTGAACCAACCCACAGCGCAGTTACAGTAATTAGTGTAATTAAATAGCATTCTTTGGACAACTTATCTTATAGAGAGAGGAATTAGATATAGTATGCTCTTACTTTATCACACATTTACATGAGCAGACAGATAGCATTTAAGTCATTGCCTACAGAAGAACTCATCAGGAGCAAAGTCTGGCCTAAGTAAATTCCCCCTTGCAGCTTTGATGTGTCTAAAAGCTAACATTACAGTAACTTTTGTTGAACAGAGTAGAAATGGAAGAAGAGGATATGTCTGTCACTTTTTACTTGTTAACAGCTTGGTTTCTTGACTGGTTGTCGACATAAGTGTAGCTCTAATACAGTAACAAAAGATGTGAGTGCAAAGATTTTGCAAACGCAAGTTACAGCTACCCTGGGGGCTAAGCACCCCCTGTCTTTAAATCCTAGTGACGTCCCTCCCCAACACCATTCATCTGTGTGATCCCTGTGAGAGAAGCCTTAAAAATCATGAAAGTGAATGTAAATGAGAGTCCGACAGACCTGTCAACATGGATAGAACGATATGCCCTATATACATCATGTCCAATGAATGCTGTCAATATACTTAAAAAGCACAACTCCAGTGCAAATGTGCATTTGTTTATCGGGTGTGCACTGTTGTCTGCTTATGACCATCACTCTGCCTGTCTGACAGCAGCAAGATTGCCACTAACTGGTATCATCCCTTAGTTCTCACCCCGGCGCACCACATATTACCGTCAATCACAAGCACAGCAGCTCCTCGCTCACATGCACATAAACGCCACAGCACAAGAGGAAACAGCCGTTGTGGAGCTTGAGACAAACGGTGAACGGAGGTGAAGGTAAATTTTATTTATTCCCTGCTTCTCCCATGACAATGGGAGTTTAATGGTATCGGCTGACAAGGTGTTCACTTAACACGCCATACCAAGTAAGAAAGACATAGAATTGCTGCCTCCGATCTAATTGACTCAAGCCAATTCATTAGATTAATTCATCCCTGGCAACAAATTGCTTGGAGGGTTGTTTTAAACCCCTAAACAATCACCCATGTTGACTCAAGGAGCACTGAGAGCTTGTGAAGCGCATCCTGGTTAAACTAAAACAAATATACACAGATAAATGGGAGAGCAGGTTTGAATAACAAGGGTTAATGCTATGGAAGCTCGCCAGCCACTTAGCTACATGCTGTAATCCTCATAAAAGGAGATAAAGTAGCAGTTAGGACTTAAAGGTTGCAAGCTGAAACTAGAATAGCGCAAACATTTCTAAGACAAAGAGCTGCTTTGGAGGCTGAACTAAAGTCATTGGTAGAGTTTTTGTTGTGCAGAAATCATTATTACACTGGAGCTTTTTGATTTAAACATACAATATGTAACTTTCTGCCGCTAGGGGTCTCTCAACCAAAACAATGGATTGTAAACACGCCACGGACTTTTGATGACGCTGGTAAGTTGCGTGGAATTATGGGAGTTGTAGTTTTTAATGTTAAACACCTTCGCTGATTAGAATGCATCTGTTCACGGACAAGTTTATCCATTCAAATGTATTCACTTTACATTTAGTAACATTTATTCTAATAACATATCTGCATTTTCCCCAACATAATTACGTTTTTCTTGATTCGATCTGTATTGGTAGCTGACCAGTTAGCTAGCTAGCTAGTGAGCCAGCAAGATAACGTCAGCCAGCAGCTAAAACACAGTGACTATCACAACATATTTCACGTCACTGTCACCTTTTGGATGGTTTCAACACTGGGGTGGACGGGGTTTGTTGTAACGCTAGCTAGCTACTCAACGAGCCTCAGAGACGGGTGTGGGTGGGGATTGCCGGGGGATCTCCGGCCGGGACGGCGAGGACAGCCGATGGCCGATGTGCAGCAGCAGAACATTTACAAGCTGCCCGAAACGATCTCCCCCTTCACTTTTCTTTAATCTTAACTATTCGTTTTGGTGCTTGTCGGGTTAATTTAGCTAACTGTAAAGACAGCTAAACGCGAAGGGGTGAGAAATTCGGCAGGGAGGAGATTTTCAGCACGAACACCGGTAGCTAGCGCTAACGGAGACGTAGCTAACATTAGCTATTGGATGGCCACTGTTGTGACTTGGATCTGGGTCTGGGTCTGATATGGTCTGTTTCCCGACGCTTCATTAAACTGCTGTTAGTGTCGTAAGCACCCGGCGCCAGAGTTAAGTGCTGTATAGTACTTATACTGTATGGATTGCTGTAATGGTGGCTGTGTGTTGGCTGGCTATGGGCTAACGGTAACTGGCTATTGCTACATGTCCCAGCTGTGTTGTCAGCTGTTATCCCAGGCAGGCAGACCGGGTGCTAGCTGGCTAAATTAGCATTAGATTAGTTGTCTTATCTATACAGCTAACGTTAACATTACTGGTAAACTCATTCGTGGGTTAGCCCAGTGCTGCTTTTATCCGTGGTGAAAACAATGCGAAAGCAAAGTATGAGGGCGTGCCCTGACAGTACGCATGATTACGAGTAACTAGAGGGTGAAAGGTTATATGACGCCACTGACAGGCGACTAGGAAGGAAACGTGCCGTGTCTGAAAATAAAATAACAGATTTCTCTGGGTTTGAAGTTTGGTGGAAACATTTGGGAGAGTGTAACTACACAACTCAAAAAAATATATAACATAGGTATGGTCGTTTTTAGACATTTTAATGCAGAAATGTTACATATTGTACAGTGGGGAGAGCAGGAAAGAGCTAGAAGAAGCTTGAGAATATGTGAGGAAATGTGAGAAAAGATCTTCTTACTGAACTTTCACAAACATTCAAATCTACAGAAACTTTGTACTTTAACAAAAGATGAAATTACTGTACACAAATTTACTCACTCCTGGAACCCCTGGGCTTCAGGGTAAATTAAGTAGCTTCCTTATATGGTTTACAAAACCTCAAATCAGTCAGATGTTGGTGGTAGTAGCAAATATTCAAATGAGAACTTGAACACCAATGATGGCACAATGACCCATGAGTCCTGACTTGATTTCGTTGGCCCACCTCTAGACAGTATTACTTCCTGTTTAACAGTTAATGTTCTTTCTTAAAGTGCTCATATTATGCTCATTGTCAGGTTCATAATTGTATTTAGAGGTTGTACCATAATAGGTTTATGTGGTTTAATTTTCAGAAAACACCATATATTTATTGTACTGCACATTGCTGCAGCTCCTCTTTTCACCCTGTGTGCTGAGCTCTCTGTTTTAGCTACAGAGTGAGGCGTCTCACTTCTGTTCCATGTTTTTTGGGAGTTGCACATGCGCAGTAAGTACTGCTAGACAGTCAGATGCAGAGTATGAGGGCGTGCCCTGACAGTACCTAGGTAAGGACTACTAGCCAGTCAGAAGCAGAGTATGAGGGCGTGCCACGCTAGCAGCTAGGCGAGCATTTTAACGTGTGTTACAAAGTGACCACGTTTGTCTCTGAAGTAAATGTTTTCTTTTGGAGATGGTAAGTCCCTTTGGGGGGGACTTTGGGCTTTTTCACTTTGTAAACCTATAACATGCACAAAAAGATATATAACACAATAAAGGAAAGGGGAAAAGCCAAAAAGCATAATATGAGCACTTTAAACAGAGAATAAGGGTGAGGTTAATACTTAAAAAATCCATTACCATGGCAACCAGATTGCATCATCTTTCCAACCCAGTTTAGATGAAACCAACTAGCAGTAGCCTGGAAAAACGATATTTCACTGAATTTGATGAATCTGATGTTTATCAGACCATGAATGAACAAAGAATTAGCACAACAGGAGCTCTCTCTCTTTCACTTGCTCTCTTCTTTACCTGGCGAGGCTGCTGCTGCACCGAGGAGCCGCTACAGAGTACCACAAGACGGATCATGTTGCTTAGGTCCGCCTTTGTAATGCAGTCTGGGGACGCTTAGGAGGTGCACTGCCTGCTCTCGTCTAACGGGACTTCTCTATTTCAGCATGGAGATGTTCTTTGTGTCTGTGCTGAAAGTTATGGGCGGATGGATGGACGGACTGATGAATGGATGAATAAATGGATGGATGGATGTTTACCAATGCCAACAGCAATTTAACTATCTTTAATTTGGAATTCAGTTCACAGTGTAGCTAGGAAGTAGCCTGGTTGACACCAGGTACATTTTTATTTTTCATAGTGACAGTGGATAGACATTAGATGGGGGATGACACGCAGCAAAGGGCAGCAGGTCAGATTCAAACCTGCACCGCTGCAGGACTCAGCTAACATGGTGCGAACGCTCTCACTGTGGGGCCGCCTATCCTACTTGTAATTTTTTAGGCAGGAATAAAAATCATATCCTAAAATCCTAATAAAAAAACTAAAATGAAAGAATTCAAAAATATGTGTGATAACACCAATCTTGGCAAAAGAGATAAAGCAATGCAGTGTGGCCCTTATTTTTCAACAAAAAATACGACAGAATAAAAAAATTAACTGCTATCAATTCGTATGCAAATTTATTTTTTTCCTAAAGTTATCTCACTGATTGCCACTGCTGAGATTTCTCCTAAAGAAACAAAGAAGCAATTTCTCTTACACCCCAGACTGTGCAGTGATGGATTCAGGGCCGGATTGGGACTCATTTTCAGCCCTGGAGTTTCATGCCTTAGACCGGCCCACTTTAGTTCCTATTCTCTTTCAATCGTGAGCTTTGTATATTCACTATTGTTTGATTTAAAAACGTAATGGGTCACTAATAACACTTGGGCATAGAAAGTTGTTATATTGTAACTAATGTGATCATTGCAAAAAAAAAAAAATGCTTTTCTTACTTAGTATTTTTGTCTTGTTTCCAGTCCAAATATCTAAAATAAATCTTACATCAAGATGCATTTACTAAACAAGTATGAAAAAACACCTCAAAATTAAGTGATTTTTGCTTAAAACAAGGCACATTATCTGCCAAAAATAATTGTTTTAGATTTAGCTTGTTTTAAGCAACAACAAAAAAAAACAGACATCATTTCTTATGCCATTTCACTTGTCTAGTAAATGTATCTTGAATTAAGAATATTTAGATATTTGAACTGGAAACAGGTAAGATACTAAGTAAGACAAGCATTTTTTTTTCAGTGATAACGTTTTCTTATTCACACATTATGGTACATCAGCAGCTTACCTGTGTCTCACAGTGAGAACATTAGTCTCTTCACACCTGGCTCTGTCTGACACTAAATGACATGATTTACATTTATTTGTCACCACAAATATCCCCCTTTTACAAAGCTTTCAAGTCAAGTCAGTTTCATTAATGATTCATTGTTATTAATATGTAATAGTATAATAATCTCAGTGCATGTTTCATTGAGCAGGGCTCTGGTGTGTTGGGCTCCTGACTGGAGCTCGGTAACGTTACCGGGTCTCGCTGCTCGTCACTGTTAGCAGCAAACCGGACTAGAGGCGGCTGCTGCTGAACAGCTACAAGAAAAACGTTTGATACATGAACGGTGGTTTGCAGACAATGTTGTTTTGCACGGTCGCGAGCATCTTGCACTGCTCCTAACTATCTTAATGTTAGCTTACTTACCGGCCTCGTCGTCTTCATTTGTTTTTTTGAGGAAAAATGTGCTCAGCTTAGAAGATTTGGCCGCGTCACTTTCCAAAGCTTTCTTCTTTTTTATTCTGGCCTTTTCAGCGCCGCCTTTGCGCTTCCTGTTATCTATTTTTATCTGACTTTTTTATTTTGAGCATCTTGCAAGGTGCCGTGTTTGGGGGGGGCAGGGAGTCAAAAGATAATCACGTCATCATTAACCTGCAGGCTGCACTCTGCGAGAAAATATTAAATAAAAAGAGTGAGACTGCGATAAAATAATGGATATAAAGAGTGGGGCTGCTGTGAGTGCAGGCAGCCATAGGGACAGCATCCATATTTCAACCCAGTGCCATGACAACAAAAAACAGACCGGCCCACCGGGAATTTTCCCGGTGCTCCCGATTAGCCAATCCGGACCTGGATGGATTATGGCTTCAGATTGACAAGAACATCTGTCAGCAGGATATTTGATGGAATTTTGATGGAGCTAGTGACTGAACCAGAGTCTATGACTGAAGAAAAGTAAGCTTAAATATATTTCTCACAGTATGCTGTATGCTATGCACCACATTCTTGGTTGGTCAGATATGATCACAAAACTATTTTGATAGCAGTTTTTCAACAACATCCAGTCTAGCTACATTTGCAAATGTCAAGTTATTTAGTACTACTTTAAGAAGTTGTTTACTAAAGGTTCTGGTGGTGAATGTGGTCTGAGGGCAGGTATATAGGACAGGGGGAAAACATTTTCCAAAACATTTTCCAAATTGGGCCCCTCATCCACGCACTTCAGCTCAGCCTGTTCTCATGAACCATATGTTCAAAAAGCTATGAAAAGTTAAAGGTCCCATGACATGGTGCTTTTTGGATGCTTTTATATAGACCTTAGTGGTCCCCTAATACTGTATCTGAAGTCTCTTTTATATAGACCTTAGTGGTCCCCTAATACTGTATCTGAAGTCTCTTTTATATAGACCTTAGTGGTCCCCTAATACTGTATCTGAAGTCTCTTTTATATAGACCTTAGTGGTCCCCTAATACTGTATCTGAAGTCTCTTTTATATAGACCTTAGTGGTCCCCTAATACTGTATCTGATGTCTCTTTTATATAGGCCTTAGTGGTCCCCTAATACTGTATCTGAAGTCTCTTTTATATAGACCTTAGTGGTCCCCTAATACTGTATCTGAAGTCTCTTTTATATAGACCTTAGTGGTCCTCTAATACTGTATCTGAAGTCTCTTTTATATAGACCTTAGTGGTCCCCTAATACTGTATCTGAAGTTTCTTTTATATAGACCTTAGTGGTCCCCTAATACTGTATCTGAAGTCTCTTTTATATAGACCTTAGTGGTCCCCTAATACTAAGGGTGCTCCGATCGATCGGTCACCGATCGGTATCGGGCCGATAAAGGCTTTAAATAGTTTGATCGATGGTCTCCATAAATGCCGATCAGATAGGCCGATCAAGAGCGCACTACTCGTGAAAACATTTTCAACATGGAGCTAAAATGGCGGCGGCCCTACATTCACTGGTCTGGCAAGGTGTCTGAACGGCGGTAGAACAGCGGTTGGCCCGCGGAACGAAGGCGGTAGGAAGACGGCTACCACTTTTAAATAGCGGCTGCCACCGGTGGTGCGCCGGTGGTGCTCCAGCAAACATGTTTGCGATTACGCCATTCTGACGCTTCTACTGCCTCTGGAGCACCGCTGGTGGTCCGCCAACTCATTGCTATCTGGGAAAAAGACAATACGTTAGCGATTTGCAACGTGTGTGCCAAGGAAATACCACGAGGCGGAAATCTCCACAGACATTTCAACAGCACCAACCTCATCAGACATTTGAAGGTTAGTCACAGAAAGGAGTATGAGGAGTTTTCAAAGTTAGCTAACGCTAAGGCAGAGCGGAGTCGTGTAGCTAGCAGCTCCGGCGGCACTCAAACAGCTGTTTCCGTGTGTGTGTGTGTGTGTGTGTGTGTGTGTGTCGGTCCGTGTGTGTGTATGTCGGTCCGTGTGTGTCGGTCCGTGTGTGTGTGTGTTGGTCCGTGTGTGTGTGTGCTGAAGAAATGTCTGCAGTGATTGAAAGGACATTTTTTAGATGTGTGACTGTTACGTAATGGCGTAATTTTCAGTTCATAAAAGTGATCGGTGATCGGTATCGGCCGATACGTCTTCCAGCAATCGGTGATCGGTGATCGGCCCCAAAAATCCTGATCGGAGCACCCTTACCTAATACTGTATCTGAAGTCTCTTTTATATAGACCTTAGTGGTCCCCTAATACTGTATCTGATGTCTCTTTTATATAGACCTTAGTGGTCCCCTAATACTGTATCTGAAGTCTCTTTTATATAGACCTTAGTGGTCCCCTAATACTGTATCTGAAGTCTCTTTTATATAGACCTTAGTGGTCCCCTAATACTGTATCTGATGTCTCTTTTATATAGACCTTAGTGGTCCCCTAATACTGTATCTGAAGTCTCTTTTATATAGGCCTTAGTGGTCCCCTAATACTGTATCTGAAGTCTCTTTTATATAGACCTTAGTGGTCCCCTAATACTGTATCTGAAGTCTCTTTTATATAGACCTCAGTGGTCCCCTAATACTGTATCTGAAGTCTCTTTTATATAGACCTCAGTGGTCCCCTAATACTGTATCTGATGTCTTTTTCCCGAAATTCAGCCTTGGTGCAGAATTACAGCCACTAGAGCCAGTCTCACAATGAGCTTTCCTTAGGATGTGCCATTTCTGTCCGTAGCTTTAAATGCTAATGTGGAGGAGAGAGGGGGGGCAAGGTGGAGTGTGGGGGTGTGGCCTTGACCAACTGCCATGCTTCGCTTGTTTGCAAGTCATGATGTCTCTCTCTTTCTCATGGGTTGGACAAATTCTCTGGGCGGGCAAAGTAGAGAAAGGGGAGGTAACCTTTCCCCTTATGATGTCATAAAGGGAAGATTCCAGATCGGCCCATCTGAGCTTTCATTTTCTCAAAGGCGGAGCAGGATACCCAGGACTCGGTTTACACCTATTGCCATTTCTAGCCACTGGGGGGATAGGCAGGCTGGGGGAACTCATATTAATGTTAAAAAACCTCATAAAGTGACATTTTCATGCCATGGGACCTTTAAGCACTGTAATTCATAAGCATTCCACGTTTTTTTAATTTTTTTTTATGTATGCACCACATTGACGAGCGCTGTAATAGGACAGTGTTGACCGCGTAGCGAGGTGGATGGTTGGTCATAAAACATTCAAGCCAGGGAGTTTGCTTCCCGGGGAAAACACAAGATGAAACAAAAGACTTTCACCCAGGAAATGTATGTTGTTCCCATGAGTGTTTTAATCCAAAGCACAATCCAGATCAGCAGTTTGCGGTGCTCTGTACCCGGCTCAAAGTCACCTATTCTAGGACTTTCAAGACAGAGAGCGGAGTTTGCTTCCCTTCGTGTTCCTTGGGAGTGTTTTATTCCAAACCATCAAACCATTGTCTAAACTCAACTAGTCGTTTTGGTGCCTAATCTTTACTTCCGTCGCCACGTAACGCTAACTTTTTGTCGTCTAAACTTAACGGTGTCCGCCGAAACGACCGGCAGCTCATGGTGCTCTGTACCTGGCTCAAAGTTACCTATTCTCGGGTTAACTGAACCACCAAATACCACTGATAGAGTGGAGCTCCATGCAGACTGTAGCCAGCTTCGCAGAGCTCTGCAGTGGCTAAACACATCTACTAACTGCCGCTGATACGACTGAGCTGTGACGGAGGTCTGCAGCCGGCATCACAAAGCTCTGTAGCGACTTAACCAACTAGCAACTTCACCTCGGCAAGCAACTGCCGCTCGGCATCATGGAGCTCGAAGCCAGCCACTGTAGCCGGCATCACGTGACCAGCTGGCAGTCACCTTATTTCGTAGGATATCTTACATTTTGGTGTACATAAAGTTTCGTACTATATCATACGGACCTGTTCATGAGAATGCGTTCACAGAATGCGCTCCACAGGCCTGACAGCGGGCCTGTCTGAGGCCCAGCAGTGGAAATCCGCAGACCAGCAAGAAGCAGCTTACAGGAAAGTAAGAAAATGTACTGTATATTGCTCTAAAAATGCAGATGTGTTGTAAAATGAGGCACTTAATGCAAAAATGCTCCAATGGAGTAGAGGCAGGGCAGGCCAGCTTCAGAGATTTTACAGACAAACACCAACAATGTAAATGTATAACAAACCACTGCAGGAAAAAGTCTGTAGTCATTTAAAAGAGCTCCTTGAAAGCACATCAGATGTTGCTGAAAAAGATGTATTCATACTTGGCTATGCATAGATAGTTGTCTATAATTAATATTCATTGCAAAGGGGAGGTGCTATTAAAAAGTGGTTTGGGGCTGATTCCCATGATTTAATGTTAGCAGTGTAAAAATAATTTCTTTTTTCCATTACCGTGCCCAACCTAATGAGTAATTGCACTGCATTCTGGGGAAATGTATTCTAAATACCTACACCTCATTAGCATTTCCCATTAGAAAGTGTGATGTGTGATACTAAGGCTGGTGCTGCACGAATCAAAAACTAGAAGATTTTATCCAGCCCCACCAGGATCAAGCACCTTTTCAATAATGCATCGAGAAAAGACCTTGCAGTTTGAATTCCAACTGAAATATGTTGATTTTTACTCCTCTCTTTCAATTTTATGCATTAAGGTGTCTGCTATCAGTACGGCATCTTTTTATTTTATCTGTAAAACACTCCATAAGGCTCTCACATTTCATATATTCCCAATGTCTCAGTAAGAGGAGGTGAGATTTGAACAGTCTGGCAATCCTCTGAAACACATTTGGTAGAAGTAGTGTTCATTTAATCAAGAAAAACTATGGCAATTTCTTTTCAAAGGCTTTTTTTCAACTTTAAAAAAAGTGAACTATAATGAAATATATTATGCTTTTCCCATAAATACTTCATGACAAAGTGCAAGATGTACAAATGAACAAATTATTCATTTAATGCAAAGTCTAACTCAATGACCTGCATGCATCTGCGTAATCATCCTTTATATGGTCCTGGTTGGTCAAACAGTATCCATGGCAAACACTGTAGCTTTATAACCTTTGTGATGGAAAATACCCAGGGTGCAGCAGGTGTAGATTAGTTAACTGTTTTAGAATAATTGAAGATGAAACAAGTACAAAGAACTGAAAGAACTGTAGACTGAAACCAATGTAGGTTTTTGTAATTTATTAAAGTACATGTATTCTGCAGAATAGGAGGACTGGTTCACAGGATGCACGGAGCAACATGTGGAAGAGTCTTCAAAGTTCACACATCAAGAACATCAGCTTAAATACACAGATAAGAGAGAGGGAGTGACATCGCTTTAAGCACACAATTCAATCTAATAACAAATGAAGATGGGACCTTCTGGTCTATCTGGTTCACAGGGATGTTGTGTCGTATAACCTGTAGAGACCTTGTGACTACGGTTGTATCTCAGTAAACCTAGGTTGGCTATTTTCTCACAGACAAATGTATTTAAATTCTCCTTGGGGGAGACATAACAAGAGCACATACAGAAAAGACATAGTTAATTTGGTAAAATATAATTTTGCCATTACACCTTTAAACACTATATCCCTGCCAGTGATGTAAGTAACATAACCGGTTGTAAGAAACGTTCTCTCTGTGCCCGTATCCATTAACTGTAACGTTATTTAAGGACTTGAGCCCAAATAAAACCTGGCATTTTATTAACTTTGCTGTACAAGTTAGGAGGTACACACAGGGTTGAGATTTTTAATAATAATAATAATAATAATTATAAATATGTAACTTACTGTATGGATCATAGTAAGGGTTTAAGGTTAAGTTGTTAATATAACATTTCAGCTCTGGGTAACGTTAATCAGGTTTTTTTTTATCTGTTGAACCATACATTGTATTTGACAAACCAACCAGATTTAGTTGAAAA
This sequence comes from Gymnocephalus cernua, assembly GCA_023631565.1. NCBI lineage: Eukaryota > Metazoa > Chordata > Actinopteri > Perciformes > Percidae > Gymnocephalus > Gymnocephalus cernua. Next base: position 27,702,898 of record CM042443.1, on the reverse strand, counting down.
AGCACAGCTACACTTCATCTGTATCATCTTCTAGTCTAGTTTGTTAAATATTTAAAAAAGTATTTCTTTCTGAATTATCCTGTTTTTTTAAATAAATTAATAAATTGTTTGACTAGTTTATTACTGAACCCAGTGCCACCCACCACCACAAGTCAAGTCTTACCATGTGGGAAACCCTGCTAAAACAATATACTATGACAATTAGTATATAATATATATTGTATATAATTAGTATGGAGTATGGGTTTGGTATACAGCTTAGGGCTACATCTACACTTTTCATTTTTAAAACGCATATCATTTGCTTTGTTTCCCCTCGCATCCACACTACTCCAGTGTTTCTGAACCCAGTGGAGACATTTGGAAAACGCTGCTGACGCTGTTTTCATTTTTAAATCTCCAGGGTTACGTATTAGCCTGGATAGGCAGAAACAGAGACCTTTAGAAAAAATGATGCAGATGTTCGCTTACTGATTTGAATGAATGAATGCCTTTATTGTCATTGCATTTAAGTACAATGAGATTGTAGAGCCAAAGGTGCGTCATTATAACACATATCTAAAAACTCATCTCACGACACATTCATTGCAAACACACACACAGACACACACACACACACACACACACACACCGAATACGTCTCACCCATCATTCATACCGAACCCTGTCTCATCTTTCCTGCAAGCACATCCTAACCATAACATAAAAACATAAAACCTCAACTTGCCCACTCTCAGACTAAGTGGATATATGATAAAGTGCTGAGTAACTGTGCAAACTGTATCATTAAAGAAGTTTAAAAAGTTTACTTTCATTTAGGACTGTTATTGCTTTGGGAAAGAAGCTATTCCTAAATCTGCTAGTCGTTTTTAGACATCTGTAACGTCTCCTTGAGGGCAAGAGTTCAAACAGTGGGTGAGCAGGGTGAGAACAGTCATGTGCAATTTTGGTGACTTTTGAGAGCAGTCTTGAGTTGGCTATTTCCTCTAGTGAGGATAGAGGACAACCGACGATTTTCTGTGCTGTGTTGATCACTCTCTGTATTAATTTTTTGTCTGCTGCCGAGCATCCAGCGCACCACACAGTCACACAGTACACCAGGATGTTCTCTATGGAGGAACGGTAGAAGAGCACCAACAGCTTCTCAGACAGGTCGTTTTTTTTTTTAAGAAGTCTGAGGAAATACAGGCGCTGTTATGCTTTCTTTACCACTGCTGTGGTATTGTTCGTCCATGTGAGTCGGTCCGAGATGAGGGTTCCCAGGAATTTAAAGTTGTGAACCCTCTCCACAGGGTACCCATTGATGGAAAGAGGGAGGTGGTCGGCACAGCACTTCCTGAAGTCTATGATTAGTTCTTTGGTTTTCCTGGTGTTGAGAGACAAGTTGTTTTCTGTGCACCATGTGACTAGTCTGTGGACTTCTGTTCTGTAGGCCGACTCATCTCCCCCTGAAATGAGTCCGACAAGTGTGGTGTCGTCGGCGAACTTTATGATGGTGTTGCTGGGGTAATAGGGGTTGCAGTCATGGGTGTACATTGAGTACAACAGAGGACTCAACACACTGCCCTGAGGGGAGCCGGTGCTGAGAATGAGGGTGGAGGATTTGTGGGGGCCGAGCTTCACACTTTGGGGCCGGTTGGTTAAAAAGTCCATAATCCAGTAGCAGATCTGAGAGGAGAGGCCAAGGTCAGACAGCTTTCTGATGAGGATGTCTGGGATGATTGTATTAAATGCAGAGCTGTAATCTACAAAGAGCATCCTCACATATGTCCCACTGTTCTCTAGGTGGTTTAGGGCTGTATGAAGGGCTATAGTAATGGCATCATCCGTCGACCTATTTGTTATATAGGCAAACCTATCCTTTAATACCAGCTTCGCAATGCACTTCATAACTACCGGTGTGAGTGCCAGTGGTCTATAGTCATTCAGACTGCTGGGGGAGGGCTTTTTTGGGACCGGGATGATGGTGGATGTTTTCAGGCAGGATGGAATGGCGGCTTGGGCGAGGGACAGATTGAAAATGTTGGTGAACACAGCGGTAAGCTGGTCAGCACATTCTTTAAGCACTTTTCCAGGTACAACGTCTGGACCGACAGCCTTCCTTGGATTCTGTGGTGTTTTGTAAAAAGGTATTGTAAGTACGAGCCGAGAGACATGTATAACTGCTATTCTGTACTTTGTTATTCCTCTTCTTCTTCGTACATAACATTCACTTGTATCACCTATTGCGCACTCTAGCGCCCCTAGTGTTCACCAACAGCATTAACAGGACACAACATTTCCCTTTCTCTTAAAAGGAACATACATGTATATGTAAAGCAGAACAGTATCAATATACTTTTTTTTCACTTAGCAGAACAGTATCAATATACTTTTTTTCACTTAGCAGAACAGCATGAGTTTTTCCCAATTTGCACAGTTCACATGTTGATCCTGTATCATATTCATCTCTCAAAGTCTGTTAACCACTGAGGTGGGTTTCTGACTCTGGTATTGCGTCTAAGGCCTGGTTCTTGCCCAACATACACGTTCTCGGTCACAGTGAGTCCATCCAGTGTAGTCTCATTGTTCTCACTGATGCAAGGTAGAGCTTCCTTTGGGAAACGCGCCAGCTTTGAGGCATTCCATCTCCGACCATCACTGAGAAGGTAAGTACTTGGTCCGGACTTCTTTACAACACTCAGAGGTTCTGTGTATTTGGATGACCCCTTGTAGACACGTTCCGGTCTCCGGACTCGCACAGCATCGTTCACTTGGAAGGTGGGCACTTTTGCTCCTCGCTTTCTGTCTGTACTCCTTACTGTTTTGTTGATTTTGTCTCACCGTTTCTTTGACTTGCTTGTGTGATGTAACTTTGAGTGAGACAGGAAGGATGTTCAGTTTTGTGCGCATCTTCCTCTTTCTCAGCAACTCAAATGGAGTAGCACCTGTAGTAGCATGCGGTGTAGCACGGTAAATCTGTAAGAACTCGGTCACTGCTTGGTTCCAAGGCTTGTGTGTTCTTTCTGCAGTCTGGAGACACTCTTCTTCTTTAATACCCTATTGAATCACTCAATCGCTTCATTGGCTCTTGAGTAGTAGACGCTTGAGCACAGATGCTTTATCTCTCTCTCTCTCAGAAACTTTGCAAACTCATGGGAAGTAAACTGACATCCATTGTCAGAGACCCGGCAGGTCGGATTTCCTTCATGACTGAACACTGTAGCTAAAAAGCGAGTAATCACCTCTGTTGTGACTGTAGAGGCGAATGTAACTTCTGGCCATTTACTGTAATAGTCTGTGAGAGTAATGGCATAACGACAGTCCCATGTAGCACATTTGAAAGGACCAGTTATGTCAATGGCCACCTGTTCCCATGGTCCATCTGGTAGTTAACAGGTGTAAGTGGTGCAGGTGCAGTCTTCACTGTTTTGTCATTGTATTGGCATGACACACATGAAGTTATTTTACTTTGTACATCTTTGTCCATTTGTGGCCACCAATACAGTTCTCGCAGTCTGTGTTTAGTGCGTACCACTCCCTGGTGCCCCTCATGTGCCAAGTCTACCACTTTGGATCGAGTGATGTAGGCACAATCAAGCGGTTAGCGCCTCTCATGACAAGTGTTTTGTCTACAGCCAGTTCATCTCGTATATTGAAGTATGAAGCTAGCTCATTTGGTACATTCTTTCTGCATTTTGGCCAGCCTTTCTGTATTTGCTGTCGCAATTGAGTCAGTTCAGGACAAGTGTCACATGCAGTGGTGAACTCAGACAAGGACATGGCATGTAAAGAGTCCATGAAAACAGTAGCTACTATGTCTGGTTCCACTTCAGCTTCTCCTGTGTTAGGCAGTGGAAGCCTGGACAGGCAGTTGGCAGTCACATTCAGTTTCCCAGGGTGGTCCTGGATCTCTGATGCATTCTGTGCTATTGTGCTTGGTGCAGTAGGTGTCCTCGGTGCAGTAGGATCATCAGAGTTGTCAGCTTTAACAACTTTTGAGCCCTCAATACGCATGTGCAATGCTGCAACTAGATCTAGTCCTAATAGACCAATGCCTGACTTTACCACTATGAATGAGCCTGTGGTAGAATGCCCATCATGAGTAACTGTGGCATGCATACACCCTTTAACATGTATTTTCTCTCGAATATGTATGGTTCACTGCAGGCTCAGAAAGTTCACATGTAGGAAAGAGCGTCTGATAAGTGCTCTCTGGAATGATAGAAACTGATGAACCGGTGTCTACTATTAGTTCAATATAATGACAGTGTCCATTTGCATTCACTTGCACAGTACAGAGAATTTTATCTTGCACAGTACCTGTCATTAAAAGTACAGTCAGTTCATGTATCACTATTTCACACACCTCCTTTTGTCCAGATCGACACATTTTGGAAAAATGTCCCACTTTTCTACATGAATTGCACGTCACTTTAGCAGCAGGGCATGATGGTTTATTTGCAAGGTGTGTGATGGATCCACAACGGTAGCAGGAGCGGCGGGTTGTTGTAGGCGAAGCAGACGTCCTTTGCTCTTTTTGGCGGGCCACACTTTTCTGTCTATGAATGACTCCCACCGATGCAGCAGCAGCAATACTAGTAGTAGTAGTGTCGGAGAGAACGTTAGCATTCCGCAGTCCAGCCTTAAACTGCAGGGCCAGTGAAGTAGCTGTGCTCTCTGCCGAAATTTGTGACGTTCTGCAATCACATGCAATCACTTTAGGAACAAAGTGTTTTTTAAGTCCAACCACTGCAGTAGCATATGTAGTACCTGTATCCGGTAGTGCGTAAAACAGTCTTTGTCCCTCCAAGTTCATGGAGTAGAATCGCGCGCCGTCTCACGTCGGGCCACTTCTCTCCGTTAGCATCGATTGCTAGCATGTAATTCTCGAATATCTTCAGCCATGTAGGGAAGGGAATAGCAGGTTCGCCTGGGCAAGGCATGAACAGTGTAGGTAAAGGAACGTTAATAGCCATCCTCGTCGCCAAAATGTGGTGCTTTGTAAAGATATTGTAAGTACGAGCCGAGAGATATGTATAACTGCTATTCTGTACTTTATTATTCCTCTTCTTCGTACATAACATTCACTTGTATCAACTATTGCGCACTCTAGCGCCTCTAGTGTTCCCAACAGCATTAACTGCATTAACAGGACACAACAGATTCACTGAACTGAGCACCCGCCTCACATCACACTCCTGCACTGTGAGTGGGTAGGTGCTAGAAGCAGGTGGAGACAGCACACCCAGTGTTGGACTTTTGACCTCGAAGCGAGCAAAGAAGCAGTTTAGTTCCTCTGCTAGCGAGGCATCTGTGTTGGAGAGTGAGGGGTTGCTGCCATTGTAGTTTGTAATGTTCTTTATTCCCTGCCATGCCCGCCTTGGGTCATTGTCTGTGAAGTGGTCATCTATTCGTCTTTTATAGTCCTGTTTAGCCTCCTTAATGTCCCTTTTCAGGTTGGCTCTAGCTGAGCTGTACCTGGCTGTATCCGTGGACCTGTATGCAGCATCTCTGGCTTTTAGAAGAGTCTGTACTGTCTTGTTCATCCAGGGTTTCTGGTTAGGAAAAACCCTGACTTCCTTGTTCACAGTGACCGTGTCCACACAAGCTGTGATGTAGAACAGCACAGTTTGAGTGTAGTCCGGTTGTAAAAATATGTCCCACACCGTGTACTCGAAGCAGTCTTGTAGCTGTGCAAGAGCCCCCTCTGGCCAGGTTTTAATAGTCTTTATGTCAGGCCTAGCTCTCTTCCTGAGGGGTGGGTCTTATTAGCCCCGATGGGTCCTTCCCTGATTTGTCACGCCCCTACCACGTGACCCTTTCCTGAAAGAAATCAAACAACATCAGCCTTGACCACTGGTCTAATTCAAACAGTTCACATTACTGTATTATGTGAGCAGTTAAATTTTGTATGGAATTTTGTTTTGCAGGGTGCAAATGTTCCACCAAAACAAGTTCCTTCCCCAGACTATTTAGCAGAGCCATTGTTGCTCCGTCCGGAGCTTAGCGCTGCCCAAGATGATTGTAATTGGTTTAAAGAAATGCAACCTATTAAAGAAATGCTCCTATCCCAGTATGAATGTGGGGTGTATCCAGACCTTATGCTGCGTTCCAGGCAACCAGTGTTTTCACAACCTTCTACCCGTGAAAGTGCCCTGGAACGGCAGTCAAACCCATAACTTACTACCCGTGAACTCGTAGCAGATCGTTGTACTCCCAGTTACAGTTTTTGACGTCACACACAACAATGGCGACCCCTGTTGATGCTGTACAGACACCGGTGATTAACGGTGAGAAATAGACATAAATAGGCAACGTAAAGTAATTCCACACATTGTAATCAAAATAGTACACATACAATTGTGTAGTACTACAGGTTATGTTTATTAAATGAAGCCCAAAATATGTTGGCGACTAGAAATCACTAGTATCAGCAGTATCAACGTTAGGTTGCTGTTAGGTAGCCGCTAGCTATCGCTAGCTAGAAGGGTTTGTTGTGACTTTGCCTGGAACGCTACCAAGTCGTGACTTGAAGTTGTAACTTAGGGGCTAAACATTTTGTCTGGAACACAGCATTACTCTGCAGCGCTGTGGAGATAGGTCTGGCCCTGTGAGACTTGCCAGGACAGGAGAGACATAAAATGGGCCTGTAATGGCAAATCAGAGAAGAGACCATTTATACTGCACTCACGTGAATATGTTTGCTTGCGAGAGTGTCGATAAGTCTCCCTGACTACGCCCCATACGTCTGCAGATAACTCTAATATAGTGGTTGCAGTGCCAAGTGAGTAAGAGTAAAATGCATCTGCTTTGCATTCATCAACACTTTCCTTTGTTATATGACTGAATGTTTTTCAGCCTACCTGCTGCTGCAAGAGATCTGTCTTCCCCTCCTTGTTAGATCAAGGCAAACGTTATGTAAACTTATACTACACACTGTACATCTCTAAAAGGTGAGAATGTATTCTTCATTTCTATGCTCCTACATAGCCTACGGTTTCACTACACTCATGTGAAATTATATAAATAAACATTATCATCGCAGCCCACACAACACATTCATTAACATGGCTCAGAGCAAACTGTAGTGTGTACAACCTCAAATATGCATACCAACTATTTATGCAGTTGCTGCACACACCTTCTATAGTATTTATTATGTATGAGGACAGCATTGTTGCTCTGAGAGATGCAATGCTGTGGGAGAAAAATAATCACATACAGTATACATTAAAAGACATGCACGCAATGGAAACTGTTACAACCCACCCCCCTAAAAGCTTATTGCAACAGTCAGTAAAGTGCAGGCGAGGGAGTGTTAATGGACAGCAAAGCTTGATAAGTGTATGTCCACGCTGTGACCCGCTCAGATTTACATAATTTCCTTTGAGGAGCCGCCCGCCACATATGCCTGCTTTTAGTCTGGATCCACGGAAGTACATTTCCAGGATTATTGCCTGACATTCGGGGCGTTCCTCAGCTTCCGCTCTCTGAGTGTTGACATTCTTAAAATCTCTTCGCTTCAGGAAGCAACAACCTTAAAGCTAATAAGCTACACACTGAAAATTTAAATTTGGATAGTGCAACAAGGCAGACCTTCTTGGTTCTTTCAAGGAATGATTGTAAAGATTAACAAAGAATATGTTTATGGCATTTATTCTCTAACTGGAATGTTTTGGGACCGATTGGTGGGATTGCTGTGGACGAAATACACACGGTAGTGATGGGCGGATCGATCAAAATATCTTGACTAGGTCGCTGCATATGAGAACCTGTTCTCAACGGCCTACCTGGTAAAATAAAGGTTAAATAAAAATAAAATAAAAATAATCCAAAGGTTAAATCACAAAAAAACTGGAGGCCCTGTATTTACTTGGTATCGGATTGATACCAAATATTGCAATATCGCACACCGCTAACACACGGCGATACACTGACAAGAGCAAATTAGGTTTAACCATGTATCCAGCTAATCTAAATTGATTTCTGCTTGCCCGAGTGAAACTGACTTTTGACACTTTGGGGGCGGAAACCAAGGGAGGCACTGACCCTCCTATGATTGGTCACTTTTAAGGTGATCTCACCCATAATTCAGTTCAATTCAATTTTATTTATAGTATCAAATCATAACAGGAGTTATCTCGAGACACTTTACAGATAGAGTAGGTCTAGACCACACTCTATAATTTACAAAGACCCAACAATTCTAGTAATTCCTCCAAGAGCAAGCATTCAGTGCAACAGTGGCGAGGAAAAACTCCCTTTTAGGAAGAAACCTCGGCAGACCCAGGCTCTTGGTAGGTGGTGTCTGACGGTGCCGGTTGGGGGTTTAATGAACAGTGGCAATAACAGTCACAGTAAAGATAATTAAACAGTGACTAGAAATAGTGGTTGCAGTAGCATAGCAAGGAGCAGCAGAGACTCCGGGGAGCAAGTCTCCCAGAGCTAGGTTAGTAACAAGCATTTCTGGGACAAGGATGCACGCAAATGGGAAGAGAGAGGAGAGAGAAGCTCAGTGTGTCAAAGGAAGTCCCCCGGCAGTCTAAAACTAAAACAGCATAACTAAGAGAGACAGGCTAAAGAGAGGTGCCTGGTCGGGCTAGAACTCTCCCCAACCGGATTGGGCTGTACTGGCCTGCCTCCCTCTACTTTGATTATATCATTGATTATATGGTAGATGAATCTAACGACTATGAAGAGAAGCAGAGAAAAGAAGAGGTGCCGTGTCTGAAGCGATACACCTTCCCCCACCGGTCTAGGCGAACGCTGCAACTCCTCACTCCCTAACTATAAGGTTTATCGAAGAGGAGGGTTTTAAGTTTACTCTTAAATGTGGTGACGGTGTCTGCCCCCCCAGACCCAGACTGGGAGCTGGTTCCACAGGAGAGGAGCCTGATAGCTGAAGGCTCTGGCTCCCGTTGTACTTTTAAAGACTCTAGGAACCACAAGTAACCCGGCATTCTGGGAGCGCAATGCTCTAGTGGGACAATAAGGTACTATGAGCTCCATAGACCTCCTTGCTATCGTTCAGGAAGACCGGAGTTGGAGTCCCGGCCGAAGAACTGTTTTTCTGTCTTCATTAACGACGTAGCGCAAGATAGCACCGTAAATAAAGGACTCTATAAGTGTCTCTCATCCGTTCTGTTGTTGGGATATGTGCCATGCTTTTGAAATGTCCCTAAATCCTTGCCAATACCTTTCCATACCTCTAACATTAGAGCTAGCCTTAGCTAACATGGCTTTTGTTAGTCTGGCCAGCCAGTCTGATTAATCCAGAAACAGAAATAATGTTTCATGACGTGGTGTATGATGTAATATTAATGCGTAATTGCGTTCTACTAATAAGTTAAACATGATATAAGTATTTGCTTAGCTGGCTCTAATTTTCTGTTATGGATCATTCAGACTTGCTGGCCAGGCTAAACAATAGCCATGTTAGCTAAGGCTAGCTCTAAAACTAGAGATAAGGGTAAATCGCGCACATTGGCATTTACGTACATTTCAAAAGCATATCTCATATCCCAACAACAGAACAGATGATAGACACATACATTCCTTTATTTACGGTGCTGTCTTGCGCTGAGAAGATAGGTCTGGCAAGGCGAGTGCCTGCATCAGCCTGTATCTGTGTGGTTGAGTCACGCCTCTAAGCTTACAACACACATGGGTGTAACCTAGCGGCAGTAAAGCCCACAAGGACATGGACGGCCTAATGCCGTTGTCAGTCCATATGCCGCCGTCAATCCGAGTGTGTGTGTTCAGGATGAATAATCACCTCCCTGCTCAAACACAACTGTTACAGATTAGCGTGGAGGGCAGAGTGCTGACAAGACAGTGTTTAAAGAGAGAGAGTTGGAGAAAAAGTGTGTACTCTTTAATCTAACCTCCAAATAACTCTTGTCCTGAACAATGAGTACACTAATAGCTGACATATCTAAAGAGGAATGAGTGACTCTACAGAAGTACTGAACTATACAGCGAACACTATATCACAAATTGGTCTGAAAGGACGAAATGATACTCATAAAAACAGTATCATGAGTAATTTCATTTAAAAAAGCTTATTAGCAGTAGATGTAGGTGTCATCTTTTACAAGTGGGCTACACTTTGAAGCCCCTTTCAGACATGAATACACCAGTAATAAGTGAATAGGCTCGTTCGAGATGAGCCAGATCTGCGCAGAATCGATCACCGGCGATCGCCGCCCGTTGCATGCCGGTTAGATTTGTGTCCGACTTGATCCCGACTTGCTCTGACGTCATGCATACGTAGGCAACGATAATCTCACGAGAGCAAGGCGGCCGCAGTTCGGAGACGCAGGTAGCGCAGTTGCTTTTCACCGACTGCAAGACCCAGGCGGACACAAGGCATGCTGGGAAACACCGGCCTCTCAGCTGATCCAACAGCTGATTGGTTCAGAATCGACAACATGATGACATTTTATATAACTTTTTTTATTGATTTTGAATCGGAGGGATTTTAACTGCTATGTGTCTGATTTAAAGGTTTATTGTTTACAGAACACATGTTGTGTGGCTGACAGTTATGTTTAGAAGTCAGAGAGACTAAATCTGTTCAGATTAGGATCATCTACAGTCTGTTGTTAATTAAAATCAGCAACATATCACATGTAGAGCATACTGACAGCTACTCTGTCATAATAAAAACAACTGGAGACTGTGTACCAGCTGATATTTGGGTCTGATAACATTTTATTAAATCAGAATCAGACCAGTGTTTCTGTGACTTCCTGTTCAGCCTGCAGGCTGCTGGATGCGGCTGGAAACTGTCCGACTTCACAGCGGACTTTTGTCACCGCCCCCGCTGCTGCCGCCTGCTCTCGTCTACTTTACAGGCGAGGTGCAGTTCATCTTGAACGAGCCTAATGACACGGCGTTAAGTCGGGGCTCTCATTTAATTGTTATTTTCTGGATATTCATAATTTCATCAATGCAGTTGGTGAGGATGAAAAAAATGAGGGTGCTTGTATTTTATTTTTTATTAATTTTTTTTAATTGTTTTTTTTTTCTGTCTTTTGCACATCAGGAGGAACACTACTAAAAATCTGCAGCCATGCTAGCCACACTAGGTGAGGCTATACTTTGGGCTAAAAGTAGTCTGGGATTGCCAGACCTATCTCCACAGGCTGCAGAGGAGGATTCTAGGATGGGAGGAAAAATGTGGTACAGGTACGGTGCCTCTGCAAAGAAAACTTGGAAGGGAACTTGTTTGGTGGAACATGCACGTAGGGAGGCAAGCTCTGGCATTAAAATGGCTGTTGAGTGTGTAATGAGTTTATTCTTACAATGACAATATTAACATTGCTGATGTTAAATATAATATGTAATATTTCAGCATTCAAATCAAGTCATAATGGAAAAAGAACATAAATAAACTACTTGAAAGTAGCTTTTCTTCGGGGCTAAATTACGTGGTATCGGATCAGATTGGTGCATAAGCTCCAGTACTTTCCAATTCCGATACGAAGATTCTGACTGAGTAGCAAGATATGAATTCAATTGTGATTCTGTAATAACTCACAGATCCAGTTCCATTTTTAATCAACATTTAAATGAATCTACATGTAAGTTCTGCATACTTTTAGAGTACAACTAACCAGTGGTGTAGTCTGTTTTTTTGTAGTGAGTATACTGTGATTACTGTCCCAGAGCGACACCCCAGACAGTCGGTACTGTGACGTCTCTGAATACGAACTGTACACGGACAACAGACGTTTAAGTATTGATGGCGTTTATTTAAAGTCCTGGAAAAACAACACTTAGAGTTGAGAAAAGATAAGACAGATTTAACTTTTTGAGAAACGCAACCGAACCTGAACGCAACAGGACATCACATCACACAAATAAGCCGTTTAACCGACACCCCCCCACTGCCACACAAAACCATGACTAATAATTAGCATCATCATACAACTTTTGTATCAATTAGCAATAAAATATGCTGATAAGGGCCTACATTTACTCAAAAGTATTTAATAAACTGTTTACAATCTTCAACACCATGGCTAACAAATGCATAAAAAGCAGACGGAAGGAGAAAAAAGCTCCACTGTTTCTATTTTAGTTAATTATCTGACCATTGCTAACTAACATTACCATATAGTCATTTAATTGTGTAAAGCAATGCATATTTAAGATTTATCTAATCTAATATTGCATAGTCATTGACCTTATGAAGGCCGGGAGTTCTCACTGTCTCTCTCATCATCTGAAACAAGGAAATATAAACATTGTATTCTGTTTACTGCTGTACTCAGACGCAGGTACACACACACATAGACACACAGACACACAGACAGGCGTGCGCACACACACACGCACGTACACACACACGCGCGTACGCACACACACACACACACACACACACACACACACACACACACACACACACACACACACACACACGCGGTATCATATAAGCTACTCTCACTTACCAGGTAACAGTAGGCTAACGTTGGTGGCAGCTGCAGTATCACCCGACGTGGCAGCAGCTTCAGGGACAGACTTTAGAAAACACTGAAGTAGTGTTATTTAGGTCTGTTTAGTAACGTTTCATATCTCGTTACTTATAAAACTTAGTTCAAACTCTAGGTAACTAACTAGTTGCGAGAAAGGAAAGACCGCGCAAAGAATGCAACTTGTTGTTGCTTAGTAACGTTAAGTGACCTCACATCAGATCCAGGGCCACGGAAACCCCCAAGGCCCAAATGTCAGAGCCTCCCAATACAGACGGGTGAATTTATGAATGAAAATGAGAACGTTCTGTCACAAACAATGTTGTTACATATCATCGCGCTTTTGTAAGTGGGTAAGTAACGAGCCACTTTTGTAAAACGTAAGGAGTAGAAAGTACCGGTATTTGTGTTAAAAATGTAAGGAGTAAAAGTAAAAAGTCGGCACAAAAATAAATAGTAAAGTAAAGTAAAAATACCTGAAAAATTTACTTAAGTACAGTAACGAAGTATTTGTACTTCGTTACTTCCCTTCTCTGCTGAGTAGCAAGATATGAATTCAATTGTGATTCTGTAATAATTCACAGATCCAGTTCCATTTTTAATCAACATTTAAAGGAATCTACATGTAAGTTCTGCATACTTTTAGAGTACAACTAACCAGTGGTGTAGTCTATTTTTTTGTAGTGAGTATACTGTGATTTTCCCCTCCCACCCTCATACTCGCCTGTCCCAGAGCGACACCCCAGACAGTCGGTACTGTGACGTTTCTGAATACGAACTGTACACGGACAACAGACGTATTGATGGCGTTTATTTAAAGTCCTGGAAAAACAACACTTAGAGTTGAGAAAAGATAAGACAGATTTAACTTTTTGAGAAACGCAACCAAACCTGAACGCAACAGGACATCACATCACACAAATAAGCCATTTAACCCACACCCCCCCACTGCCACACAAAACCATGACTAATAATTAGCATCATCATACAACTTTTGTATCGATTAGCAGTAAAATCTGCTGATAAGGGCCTACATTTACTCAAAAGTATTTAATAAACGGTTTACAATCTTCAACACCATGGCTAACAAATGCATAAAAAGCAGACGGAAGGAGAAAAAAGCTCCACTTTCTATTTTAGTTAATTATCTGACCATTGCTAACTAACATTACCATATAGTCATTTAATTGTGTAAAGCAATGCATATTTAAGATTTAAGAATGTTGCATAGTCATTGACCTTATGAAGGCCGGGAGTTCTCACTGTCTCTCTCATCATCTGAAACAAGGAAATATAAACATTGTATTCTGTTTACTGCTGTACACACACACAGACACACAGACACACAGGTACACACACAAACACAGACATGCGCTCGCGCACGCGGTATCATATAAGCTACTCTCACTTACCAGGTAACAGTAGCCGGCTAACGTTGGTGGCAGCTGCAGCATCACCCGACGTGGCAGCAGCTTCAGGGACAGACTTTAGAAAACACTGAAGTAGTGTTATTTAGGTCTGTTTAGTAACGTTTCATATCTTGTTACTTATAAAACGTTGTTCAAACTCTAGGTAACTAACTAGTTGCGAGAAAGGAAAGACCGCGCAAAGAATGCAACTTGTTGCTTAGTAACGTTAAGTGACCTCACGTCAGATCCAGGGCCACGGAAACCCCGAAGGTCCAAATGTCAATTTATGAATGAAAATGAGAACGTTCTGTCACAAACAATGTTGTTACGTATCATCGCGCTTTTGTAAGTGGGTAAGTAACGAACCACTTTTGTAAAACGTAAGGAGTAGAAAGTACCGGTATTTGTGTTAAAAATGTAAGGAGTAAAAGTAAAAAGTCGGCACAAAAATAAATAGTAAAGTAAAGTAAAAATACCTGAAAAATCTACTTAAGTACAGTAACGAAGTATTTGTACTTCGTTACTTCCCATCTCTGAATACAAGGTATCTTGTTCTTTATTTAATTTCAAGTTTTGGATATCTGGGATTACTTATTTGCACAGAAAATAGATTCTGATATTGTTGAACATCATTGGGTTGTTGTTAAGATGTTAACTTTTCTAATAAATCTACATTGTGAAGCAACACTTGGAAATAGTGATATTTTACAAAAATACACAGAATTACTGGAATTACAAGGCTGTAGAGAACAGGGCGCTATTGCAGACTTATACTAAGGTTGGCATTTTTACATTTTACAGTTTTCGTGAAGTAAAGTGGGCCGGACTGAGGCATGAAACTCCAGGGCTGAAAATGAGTCCCACTCCGGCCCTGACTGGTACCAGGAGGAGGGATCATAGCTCCCCAATATTGGCTTCTCTTCACTGGTTACCGGTCAAATATAGAATCAATTTTAAGGTAATGTTACTTGTTTTAAGCCATTACATGGATTTATATGATTTATATATTGCTGATCTCCTCCAGGAACCGAAGATCATCTAATCAGTTCCTTTTAGCTATTCCACAGTCTCGGATGAAAACAAAGGGTGTTTGTGACTTCTCCGTTGTGGCCCTGAGACTCTGGAACAAACAAACTTCCCATTCATATTAGGTCCTCCTTTACTTCCAAAATCTTTAAATGTCATCTTAAAACACATTCTTATTCTTTGGCGTATGATTTAGTTTATTATTTATTTGTATAGAAGTGTGTTGTTTGTATGCTGTTCATTGTGTTTATGTTTTTATTGTCTTTGTTTTTATAACATAATATAACTTTGTACAGCACTTTGTTCAGCCTAGGTTGGTTTTAAATGTGCTCTATAAATAAATTGACTTGACTGTAGGAAAGACATTTTTAGTTATTTTTGAAAACAACAATTGCTGCCTGAATGAAGTTCAGTTGCAACATTACTGAGTTTATTTAGTATTTAGTATATATATAATAATATATAAAATATGGTTGATATTGGATTCATTACTAGTTCTTCTCATTTAATATATGCATCACTGACTCAATCTTGGTGGACTAGATCTTAATTCTTTAAAGTTTATTTTCCTGGAGATCCACTGGGCTAATATTTATCTATTTCATAGCATTTGTTGCTTGATGGATGAGGTCAGCTTTGGGTCAGGATGCAAAAAGAGTAGACATGCATTATGTTGGAGGTTACAGAGCAGAGAGAAGGGGACGAGGAGATGTCAGTTCTACATGGCTGGGTCCCGTGACAGCTCCTTCTCCTTTGGGTGCAGGCACCTCTTCACCCCGCTTTTGCCCCGTATCCTCTGCCTCGCCACAGGCATGTTGCGGTGCAGCCGTCTCAGCTTTGCAGAGTGCTGCCGGACCGCGTAACTGCTGCTCCTGCCACACTGAAGGCTTTGTTCATACTGAACAAATGGAAGGCTGCATTCATGCATACACTACAGCGGTACTCAGAAGGTCCGGCGAAAACGCAGGTCCTTCCATTAATTTGGAATGGTGGTAGTGCGTTAAGGTTGCAGGGGGTGGGTGCCGCAGGGGCAGGCCAATAAAAAATGGCATCAGCTGGGGCACCTGGGTAACTCACGTGGTAGTGCGTGTGCGCCCCATGTACAGAGGCTCAGTCCTCCCCACAAGGGATGCAGGTTGGAATTGAACCTGCAGCCGTTGCAGGCGCCCATATATATAGGTTTACTCCTCAACACAGATGCCGCAGGTTTGACTCCGACATGTGGCCCTTTGCTGCATGTCATTCCCCCCTTTCTCTCAACTTTTATTAATGTTAATATTCGAATATATTTGAAAAATATTTATTACTAATATTTTGACCACTATATGCCTTCAGTAAGACCTATATTGGTATCAAACTTACGTTGTATATGTTCTGCCCAATGTCCACCAGAGGGCAGTGCATGTATGGTTGTGTCGTACGGCTTCGTTATTTTACCATTCATGGTCCTGTAGCAGGGGAACTTGAATCTTGGCTCCAGCTCGTGGCCGAAAGCTTGAAACCCGCTCCCATATATCACGTTAATGGGCCTCATATCTTCGCAAACGAACCGTGTCAGCAAATCTGTCGCTCTATTTTGACGGGCATAGGGGAGACCTCCCGAAGGAGTCGATTCTGGCCCTCCTCCTCTTCCAGCTTGCTGGGGTATAGTGTTAACAGGTGGGCTCTCGTTGCTGGCCGTCCCGAGGTATGTGAGTTGGGCCCTACATATTTTACATATCGCTCTGTCCTTACTCGTGATTTTTCTCTGTTTCTTTGGGAACCCGAATTGAACAAGCAAACACATTTACAATACAATAATGCCCATACAAGTTCTGAACTTCAAATATTAAGGGCTGCCTAATATTTGTCCGAATATCAATTTTTTTTTTAATATTTGAATTATATTTGAATATCGAAGTTCGGAGTCAAAGCCCTAGTGGCTACTAAGACAAGTATGACAGAGGCTTAACATTTATGATAATCCTGTTGAAATATCAGTTTGATTTCAACAGTAGGCCTACATTTTCTTCAAAACAAGTTCACTGGTGAAATAAAAATAGAAAAAATTGAATTTCTAAGGATAAATAGCATTTCAATGGGTGAGTAAGAAATTGGAAGAAACTGACCCCGGGTCCTCTTTCTGCTTTCACCTTGGGACACAACTCTACTGGTAACAGCAGAAGGTAATTGATAGGATGAGGGCACGGAGGAGATTGGAGTGTGAAGACGGTGGTGTAGCCAAGTGGAAGTACCGATGCCTTTTCAACCATGTCTCACACAGTTAAAGATGTGAGACCGCAGCCACATTTAACTTCCTCCTTTTCTCTCTTCCCCTGGCCTTTCATACAGGCTGAATGTCTGTGTGTATGCTTACTCCTACATATTTTATGTTTGCACGTACATGTGTTCTTTCATCCTACATTCTCTGTGAGAGTGTATTGGATGACTTTTTTATACCTGCACCTCTTCCCTTCCTCTTGTGTCTTGCATCTCCTATGTATGTTATTCTGTTTTAAAGCCAGGGGTCATTTTTATGCATGTTGAAGAGCGACATTAGCAAACCTGTACACTTCAGACCTCTCGTAGGTGTTTTTTTTCTTCTTTTTTTCTACAGCGACTAAGTGGCACAAGTTCATTTTTCACAGAGCTGCTTTGTGTCCTCAGGCTGTCAGCAGCGTTGAAAGCAATGCTGCTGCACACAGACATCCAAGGAGGGCTGGAGCTGCATTCTAAACAGCCTAAACGCTTTTTCACCTGCAAATAAAAATCTTATTGTAAATGGCCCTCCAGCCTGACTCAGTTCTGCATACAGTAAACAAGTGCACAAATCAGTCAAACAATAACCATTCCTGGCATTCACACTCTAGCTCACTTTATTATTCTGATAGACTTGCTGCTTACTGTTACATCAGCAGCAGCCTGATGTAAAAGAAAATATAATATACTGCTCACAAGCCCCTCCTTTCATTTCTCTCAACAGCAGTCTGCAAAGCCAAACTATGTATCGATATCCCGCCTGTGACTACATTGTATTATCTATGGACACAAGAAATGAAGAGGAGATTTTACCCAATAACTGGCACTGAATATATAAAGCTGCTATTCCGGAATGTCATTTCACTCAAGGAACACATGTGGCTACATAATTGAGGCTTGAAATGTAATAAATCATCTTATGTATAATCTGAGCTATTGTAATCAGAGATGATCAGAAATGATGGTAGAAATAGGAAAGAATTGTGTAACGATGAAGACCAATTTCCAGTCTCCACAGCTTCACTTTATCATCTTTTATCCATTGATCTTGAAGTCAAAGCTGAGGGAGGAAGAAATCTGGATAAGGCTAAATAAACGCCAGAATTTGAGAATAGCCCAGCAGCTCTCCCCTCCCACTGCGGTGCAGCAGTATATAGCTGCAATTCTATGCAAATTACCATCCGGTTTTCTTTGCAAACTTTAACTCTCACTCACGTTACCACCGTTGTCTTCCAGCAACAAGTAATCACTAAATTTCAGAATGAGACCTTCCATCTTTCCATAATGTTGTCAGACACAAACCTCAATACTGGACCAATTTCAAAAAATGTATAAACTGTATCAAAAACAAAGGCGAAAGTACCAAAAACTTAGAGACAGAGATAAAAACCAGAAAACAAAGCAGGGTTGAAAAAACTCACTAGAAACACACAGGGAAAACAGGCTGGAACGCTGACACAAACAGTACAAAACAAGCAGGCACAGGACTTAATCTTTTTCTCGTTTTCTGGCAGACTAGATGCCTTACGGCACTGCTGCCTCTCACAGGTCAGTCTCAGTATCCTGTCAAGGTATCACCTAGGGCTGAAACGATTCATCGAGTTACTCGAGTAACTCGATTACAAAAATTCCTCGAGGCAAAAACTCGAAGCCTCGTTAAATTCCTACGACGCGCACTATACGCGCAGGGATCTGATTGTTCCACACGGACCGTTGTTCAGGAAGCACACCACTAGCATGTGATACATTTTGAATTTAGTTGCCGCGATGGCGGAGAGTAAAGATGTCCAGAAACGGCAGAGAATGTCTAAAGTTTGGGATCATTACATACTAAAAAAGGAAGAGAACAAGGTGCAACATTAAGTAGACCTGGCAGACCACAGCAGTACGACCTCAATGATTCACCATCTGAACCGTAAACATCCACTCCGCGCTGTTTCACCAAGGTAACGTAGCCTAAGCAGCCGCTGATTTTAATCACATACTGTATTTGTAGCGATGTCGTGATGCGGTTTGACTAGATATGATGTTTAGCTTTGATGTTTTTAAGTAGTAAACTTATTCACGTTCAATTGCAAGAGTATAGCCTAAAAAAAAGAACCCCTTCACACACACACACACACACACACGCATGCACCCTCGTCTCTCATTCTTCCTCACGCACGGCACGCGTGCACACACAAACACACACACACACACACATGTTGCTAGGTTACCATAGCAAATAGGCTCACCCCAGAAATTAAATATTATTTGTTAGTAGCCTAATGGTAAATGCTGCAGGTGTAGTAAATCTACATAAAACAGATATTTACTTTGATGTCAGGGCTAGATTACAGCATGAAACTTAATTAAATGAAATTGCCAAATGTTGGAGTTGGAATAAATACCTCTGTACTTTTGAGAAATAAAAGCCAAATGCTTGATCATTTTACAGCCACATCATTTTCATTATGCATTATTTGTTTTGGTTGTTTAAAAACGCAAAAAAAAAAAATGTAACCGATTAATCGATTAATCGATCGATAAAGTGCTAGATTAATCGATTACAAAAAGCAGCCCTAGTATCACCATTCTCAGAGGGTTAATCCTGTTGCAGATATAGTATAAAGTCCATGACTGCTTTCACTATCTCCAATTGGTTCTCAGAGGGATTTAGTAGGTCTCTCAATTTCACAGTCCGTATTCCAGTG
The DNA here is from genome assembly GCA_023631565.1 of Gymnocephalus cernua. NCBI lineage: Eukaryota > Metazoa > Chordata > Actinopteri > Perciformes > Percidae > Gymnocephalus > Gymnocephalus cernua. The sequence continues at coordinate 27,683,074 of CM042443.1, read as the reverse complement.
CATGATTACGCCATGTAAAGCTGTTCTCTTTGCTTTTTGTATTGGTGACATCCCATTAGTAGGCTACATGTTTAACAGTTTGTTGCTGTTTGCAGGTTCTACAGAGTCCATCCTCATGCTTGCCCATCTTTGCCAAATCCCATACAATGAATTACCACACAACAGGAGCACCCTATTATTCATACTACATGACTGCTCCCTCTTCAAAAACAGTTGCAGATGAAATTTAAAATGATCCCAGTCAGAATCATTTTTATTTTCAGTAGGTAATTAATTCCCCATATTGATCCCCCGAACAGAAAAGGTCAGTTTGAACCCTGTAAATGTAATTTATTTCAAATACCGTACTACAGTATTGCTGGTAGATTATAATGAGAGCATACAGTAGTTGCTGGTTTGCAGCACACCAGTATCTGATTAATATTACAGACAGTAGCCAGCTTTGTTTCTAGCTCCAGGCTAACTTGTTTACTCCCACCTCCAGCTAGCCGTGCTCTGCTCGTCGGCTAATCTTGTCAGCTCATTCTTCTGTTTCTTCCAGTATCGGATTCTCCTGGGGTCAGTGTCGAAATGTCTCTCAACAAACGGTGACGTATTCCTTTAAGAACATGGCAATGATGAGATTTTATCGGCTTCCTGTCCAAAATTTTAGATGCTTGATTTATTTGTATATATATATATATATATATATATATATATATATGCCTTGTTATTGTAGGTGCTGCATTTGACCAAGAGGTTACACAATAACTTACATATGAAAAGATCATAGCGTGCATGAAAGCGGTTGCAGCATTAATGGGAGCCAATCCCATTTTATTGTTTTTTATTGAGCCGGAAAAAGGTACACAATGAATTTCACTGCACATTGTACTGTGTATGATTGTGTATGTGACAAATACAATTTTAATTGAAAATTGAATTGAAGTCCACAAATTCCTAGTCTCAGCCTTGTCATTATGGGCCCACAACATAATCTCAGTGCTTTAGCCTGTATAACATCAAGCCTTTTTATAATGTGATTCAGCTGCTCTTCCACAACATATAAACCATAAATTAGCCCTGACCTTGTCATTGCCCTGTAGATCAGTAGCTGTGTAACGTGAATGGGTATGGTGGAATTCCTACGTCCACCATAAAGCCTGAATTCTATTCTGGACAGTTGTCCAAGCTGACAGCAATCGATCTTGCCTCACCTTGCTGAGAAGAGGCTTTTGCTTGAGACACAAATTGGATCGTAAAACTACCCCTTCCTTCGCTCTCCTCAGAAAGGAGGAAAAAGGGTGGAATTTACCCAAAGCCAAGCAAAACTGTAGAAATATGATTTCATCAAAGTGTGACCATTTATTTCCTGTTTAAATTCTGGACATAGATATTTACACTCATATACTATATATATATATATATATATATATATATATATATAGGAATGCCCTGATGTTTGCTATGTAGCCATGTTACAAACATTTTTATTATGATTATTACGCTGAATAATAATACTGATGTTCAGAACCTACTTGCAGCTGAATGTCTCTATATTTCAGTTATGGAAGATTTGGATTTGTGAGACTAGAATGTTTAATATCAAAACCAGGGATGCACCAAATCCAGCATTCGGGTTCGGATTCGGCTGAATATTGAGCTTTTTGACAGGTTCGGTTTCTGCCGAACCTTAGAATTTCTTTCCACCGAACCGAACCCTACGCTTGCCGACCTGTCCCGCGGCGGCAAGGACCCCAAACAACGCACATCGTCGCTGTTAAAACATTTGCGTATGGAACATCCGAAAGAATACAAGTTGTGCATGAAGGAATCTACAGACAGCAGCCAGAATGCAGCAACTTCAGGTACGGCAAAGCTAAAAACTTGTGTTAACCAGACAGCCTCTCCCGGGCTGTCAGCCGTTCTCTCAGCAAATGACTCTCCCTACACTGGGACCAGAGCGACCGAACGGCCGGCTGCTGCTCGTTAGCTAACGTTAGCTTTCTAATTGTACCCACCCAACATGCCTTTATCATACACTGGTTAGTGAAGATTTGCCAAACAAAATTGTCACTCTTCTAGCGATAGCGATGTGCTTTCCTACGTGAAAAGAGCATGTGAACTATTTTAGAGGCTGTGGACGTTGTTTACTTCATTAATGTGTTTACTGTGTTAATGGACTGAGGATGGGAGTAGGATTCGGTATTTGTTTCGGATTCAGCAGAATCTTAACCAGTGGATTCAATATTCGGCCGAACCCCAAAAATTTGGATTCAGTGCATCCCTAATCAAAACAAGGACGTTTAGTTCAGTTAAACTATAGGGTCAGTAAATGGATGGGAGAGACTTCTTCCCCTCCTGACTGAGGACCTTTAAAACAGCTGGACACCCAAAACTTCTCTCTCTCGCATCTCTCGTTTGCTTTTTCTCGCCACGATTTTCTCTGTTCATGATTCAACAAGGACATCCTGCTAACCGTTCCTGACTAGCCAAAAGTCGGAGCTGATTGAAGAACTGTGTCAACAAACCGCCATCATCTACCGCACGTCAAGCTTCGCCTGCTACGCAGAGACAGAAACACAACCCAGCCGCGCCGCGGGAGATAACCAGCTGATGAAACAGGGGCAGTATTCACACATGGCGGGAAGGCAGACAAAGACCAGGAAGTGAAGTGACCTGAAATAAGACAAGACGGTGAGTACCAAAATAAAACAGGAAGTGGCAAAAACACACAGACGTAAACATGAAACAAAACATGACCTTATGAGAGGGAGCTAGACATGACAAAAGCATGGGAAAATAAGGTCCAAGTTGAACGATAGATAGATAGACCAGTGGTTCTATCTATCCATCTGATAAGGCTTTGTACCAGGGTCCCCCGTCAGATAGAATTTTTGCTTTTAGATGTTTTATTACAGAATTGAATGAAACCCATGAGCAAAATAGTCATACATCTTGCATTATGTTACTTAAGGATGAAATTATAGTGAAAATAAATGATTCCCCTTTTTGTTGGGGACCCCCTGGAAACCCTTCAAGGACCCCACTTTGAGAACCACTGAGATAGACAGACTTTATAAATCCCAAACTGGGAAATTACTGTTACAAGCAGCAAGTTACAAGGACACACCCGTACTCACTCACACAAATACAGAAAATACAATAAATATACTAGAAATAATAAATAACTTAACAAATAAGATCAGATGAAATTAGATAGCAAAGATAAAAAAGAAATAAAAAATCATGAGATGGCAGACATTCCCCTTTAATTAGAGCTAGCTATACTGAGCTCTGCATGGCATCACTGTCTGAAAAGGAACCCCGATTATTAAGACACATAGGCCTAAATGTGCTACAATTGCTCTCTCCTACAAAATACATAGTTATAAATACATAAAATATTTTCGTTATTTAAAAAATCCTCAGTGTTTTACAGATCCCGAAGCTACGAAGGCCACCATTATTTTTACGCGCGCAGTGCGATGACGTGTATTGGTTGCGTTCAGAACAGAGAGAGGTGAGCTAATGGCGCTGTAAACTGTAACTACATCCTAAACGTGAATATAATGCCACATTGTGCAGCGTTTGGTTGCAATTTCCAATCCAAAGTAAATAAGGGGAGTGATGTTAGCCTCCACTGCTTTCCAAAGGAGAAACAAATACGAAAAGAGTGGGAAGTTGCTTGTGGACGAGTACAACTCCCTAAAGACCCTCGGCTGTGTTTCCGTCACTTCAGCCCTGATGCATTTGAGGCATTTAGTCGGCTAAAAGAGCTCACAGGTGCAGCTGGTTACAAGCGAAGGCTAAAACCAAATGCTGTGCCTTCAATTTTCCTCCACAAGGAGCCTAAACGTCCGCGCGTAGCGAGTGAAAGCCGCGCTAACAAGCGTCAAAGGCAAGAGACTCTGGACACTCTCCTGCTAGGATGTAAACAACACGCTCCTTCAGTCGCGGAAGATGAATCATCAGACACTACGCCGATCATGGAGGTAACTGACAATCTACCAGATGCTGTTAATGATTTCATAACTGTAGGTCTACAGTGTTCTCCAATTATGACCGATGCAGCAACGCAGACGGATGTTAACAAGTCGGATACAGCAGTACAGTGGTCAGCTGATGTGGACTGGCCCGGTAAAAAAGGACCATACTTACACAGCTAAACATCAAATTGAGTTGGGCAAACGTGTACAGGAGGATGTCCTTGATAACTCCCAGGATCTGTTCCTCTCAGATGATGAACTAAGTGAACAGAGTCAACCACATTACAGTCACTGTGATCCAGAATACATTGTAAGTTCATCTGAGTTTTCTCAAAGCACCCAGGGATCACACGCTTCAACTAACACGCATAAAGAAAAGAGGCTTTTTCTAGTTTTTGAGGAACAGTTAAACCAATTGCTTCATCGTTGTTTAAAGTGTGGCTCCCTGATTGTCCAGGAAGAAGTGAAAGAGCTAAAAAATTAAGGATCACAGTTGACACTAGAGCTCACATGTGCTAACAGCTGTACAGATGGCAGTCTCAGCCTACTCTGAGTGGGACTAAAGGGACAGGAAACCTGCTTCAGCATCAGTTTTCTTCAGTGGCATCCGCTAAATTTGAGCATTTCTGTAGTAACATGGACCTCAAAACAATAAGTGAAGACACATACACATCACTGACGAAGAAGTTTGTGTTTCCTGTCATTGAAAAAATGTGGATTAAACAGCAGAGTACAGTGTTAACTAACATGAAATCACAAGAAGTTGTTCTCTGTGGAGATGGCCGGTGTGACTGTCCGGGGCACTCAGCCAAATACTGTACATACACTTTTTTAGATGCACAGAGTGAAAAGATTGTGGACTTCAAGGTAATAAGCTGCACCCAAGTTTCAAGCTCTAACACCATGGAAATCAAAGGGTTTAAAGAAGCTCTCAAATCCATAGAAGAAAATGGAGTGGTCTCAACCATCTCCACTGACAGACATCCACAAATCGTCAAAGAAATGAGGGTCAGTAATCCAGAAAAACACCATGAATTTGACCCTTGGCATGTGGCAAAAGGAGTGTCCAAAAAACTGGCAACTGAATCTAAGAGAAGGGAATGTGAAGGCCTCTAATACACCATGTTACCAACCGACACAACTGGCCAGGGAACAGGCACTATCACCAATGTGCTCATGAGCCCCTTGATGAGACGAGCCAGAGAAGAAAGCTTTGGTTAAAGCCAGGATCTGAAGCCCACAACGCACTTGTGAAGGTTGTTAAACACAAGCGGCTTTTGAAAGACCTGGATCATCTGACAAAGTGCATCCACACAACAAAACTAGAGGTATGATCAAATACAGACATATTTAATAAATATGCCATTCATTATGATGCGACTCACATATTTTAATAGTTTAATTTCAAATTCAAATTTGTTTCAGGTGTATCACTCCATGTACCTGAAATACCTCCCAAAGAGAACACATTTTGGATATCATGTGATGATCCATGCCTCCATGCTTGCTGCTCTGGATCATAACAACAGTGTGAACAGGGAACAGGTGTGTGAATTGTAATCCATCCTATCATTTGCAAGCACTATGGCTGCATTTACACTTGGCATTAACATGCGACCTGTATCTGGATGTTGTCCACATACACATTGAAAAGACAAGTGAAAACGCACTTCTGATCGAAATGTTATCCGCTCAGCATGTCCAGGTTCGGAGGTAGTCGAGGACGCATTGTGATCTCAGTGTAATGTAAACGCAATCCAGACATCATGTCTGCATTCACTGGTGGACGTCATTATAAATCCCTGCCCAGTCTACCCACGTGCTGTCAGAAATAATGGCCAGACGCAGTTTAGACAATAAATTAAACTTATTTGAACCTTACAATAAACGTCAATATGTAAAACATTTTATTTAGACTTACATGATACTGTGTCATTTTTCAATTTAATTGTGCAATATCTGAACGAGGCGATCGGCCAACCAGTCAGTCATGAAATCTTAGCCTAATAAAGAATGTGCGCTGCTTTGCCAGAGGAATAATGGGAATTAACTTTTTTTATTTTTAATGTTGAATGTTTTTATTGTTTCAGGTTAAACCCCGATGATGTGACTTGTTTAACATGATCAACCCAATTATTTTTGTATGATCACCTCTGGAAATATTCCTTCATTCAAAAAACGTAGGTTATTTGATCTAAGACTGGAGATCGTATAGGAAAGTAAAGTGAGTGAGTGAAAGCAATTGGGACATTGCTTAATTAGTATCATCTTTACTCTTAATTTGGTGTCCTGCTACAGACCTAATTTAAATATTAGTCAGGAAACAGAAATCCAATCGGTTATCCAGATACAGAGGCTACTTTATATGATCAAATGTAAACGCACCGTGTCCTGATTGGCTAATGATCCAATCTGCTTGATCGGATCACGGTGATCGCATGTTAATGCCAAGTGTAAATGCAGCCTTGGTGACACTGGATATTGCACATCAAACTGTTCCTAACACCTTCTAACTATTTTCCATATTTCTGTTTTTGAACAGGCTGTTTGTCAAGATGGGGAGAGTGTTGGTGAACCCAAGTTCAAAATCTCATGGAGCAAAGTCCACTAGACATTCAGAGCATGACGAGTGCTTGTTGAAAAGGACTATAGCTACATGACAGCTATGATTGCAGATGTTCTCTCCTCTGTGTTAGATTCAAAACAGGTCATGGAAATGAGAGTTAATCCAACACATGTCATGGCTCCACAAGAGAGACTATCCAGATCACAGATCATTTTTCAAACGCAGCAGTTTTCACATTTCAAGTAGCTGCATCATTACGAACACATGACGTACACACCAGCATAGTTCAAATGCACAATATCTTTAATTTTGAATTCTAGTCAAGCACACGTAGTACTTCAAACAAACATTTGATATTGGAGTACATGCAACGTTTTTTTTAAACCATAAACATTTGGTATGATACCCTATTTTGTTGCAAGCATAGCTTGTGCTCTTGCCAAAGTGCCTTCAAATGTCAACTATCCAGCTATATGTTATTAAAATCCCTCCATGCCTCATCTACTTCTGCATGATCAATGTCTTCATATTCAAACCCTGTATAGATTCCACTTGGTTCAGAGTAGACGTTTCTTATTTTGTTAACAGCACATGATGGAATGACTCTGCGGACTCTTCTGCCTAGGCAGCCATGCATCCACCATGTAAACTGACAATATGAAGCATATCTGTAAGACCTAAAAGGCAGAATTTTAAAAACAATTAAACTATTACATTATGAAATAATGATTTAAGCGGTTTGTCTTAACCAATAAAACAACTGAAGCCTTCACTGAAAGTGCACAGTCCAGTTAACTTTTTTTTCACTATTTGTAGGCTACAATGTAGGTAGGCTACTATGTAGGCATACTCAGATAACCATGTTCACGTTTGACTTGCCTATTGGTGACCTGGTTACGATTTGGTAGACCAGCACTATGCTGGTCATGGAGGCTGACAAGGGCAGCCCATAAAACATCTTGATTGAGGCAAACTGCATTAAAGTTGTCGTGTGCTGTGATACACGGAGTATCTGTAAATGCAATCAAAGCATGTTGTTATAGCCTTTCACTATATGTTCTCATCAGAATCACAACCAGCTTTATTGGCCAGGTTTGTGCAAACAAACAAGGAATTTGACTCTGGTAGTATTTGCTCTAAAAGTGGAACACTCACTTAACATATAAAGAATAAAAACATAAAGGTCAGTATGAAATATAATAATGAAAAAAATGAAGTTTGCAGTATAACAATACTTTAGAATTTAGAAATGTACAAAAAAATATCTACAATAACAATTTGAGAGGGAAGGAATAGTGCAAATCAGTATAGTCATGAGATTTAAGTTTTTAAATATGTAGTGCAAGGCAATTCAGTGCAATGGTAATTAATAACAATATTGTAATTGTAAGATTTAAAATATACATGACGTAGATGAGCAGAACAGTGTTGACTTTGTTCAGTGTAAGGGGGTGGAGAGGGTATTTCTGTGCGTTCAACATAGTGACTGCTTGGGGAAAATAACGCAAACGACGGCGGTAGATGACTTATTAAATTATTTATACTGATAGTACGATCGTCTGATCTAGCCTATACTTAGCCTACCCTGGACAGCTGCTGACAAAAAGTGAAGCTCTTTACAGCAAACGCTCTCGCTCTTGCTTGGCATTGGCAAGCAGTTGCCGCACAGACACCATCTGTTTTGGCCCACTCTCGCTTCCTCAACTCTCTGATAATCTTCAGGCCCATCGTCTTCCATGCTATTCTCCTGATTTAAGCCTACGGTGAGCTCGGGTTCAAACTGAAAAAGCTGAACGGCATGTACGTGTTCATCTCGCTAGTTGCTACTGTCAAAACTCAAAACTTAGCTAGCTAGCCGGTACCATGGATGTATTAAGAGAACGGCCGGTACTGCTGCAACCTTTACACGTCACTACCCAGAATGCACTGAGACGTAAATAACTATGAGTTAACTATGAGTTAATAATGAGTTAATAACCTACGAGTGAACAGATTTTCGGCTTTTTTTAATAAAAACAAAATAATTTGAAGTGTTTTTGTATCACCTTTTTATAGCTGACACCCACGTTAATATTATAAGGCCAACATGCCGCACTAGTCGGGGTTCCTTTGAACACTAAAAAAGTCAGCTTTATCAAGTACAACCCCAAATCAGAAAAAGTTGGGACAGTATGGAAAACACAAATAAAAAAAGAAAGTAGTGATTTCTAAATGTACTTTGACTTGTATTTCATTGCAGACAATGAACACAACATATTTTTTCTTTTGTCTGGTCAACTTAATTTCATTTGTAAATATACATCCTTTCTTGTCATTCAGACCTGCAACACATTCCAAAAAAGGTTGGGACATGAGCAGTTTAGGGCTAGTAATCAGGTAAATTGGTTAAATAATTATGTGATTTGAAACAGGTGATGTCAAGAGGTGATTGTAATTATGATTTGGTACAAAAGCAGCATCCAAGAAAGGTCTAGTCCTTTAGGAGCAAAGATGGGCCGAGGATCGCCAGTTTGCCAACAAATACGTGAGAAAATTATTGAAATGTTTAAAAACAATGTTCCTCAAAAAAAGATAGGAAGACATTTGCTTATTTCACCTTCAATAGTGCATAACATAATTAAAAGATTCAAGGAATGTGGAGGATTTTCACTGCGTAAAGGACAAGGGCGCAAGCCTAAGCTGAACAACCGTGATCTCCGATCCCTCAGGCGGCACTGCATCAAGAATCGTCATTCATCTATAAGCGATATCACCACATGGGCTCAGGACTACTTTGGCAAACCTTTGTCAAGTACCACAATACGTAGTTACATTCACAAATGCCAGTTAAAACTGTACTGTGCCAAAAGGAAGCCCTATGTTAACAGTGTCAAGAAGCGGCGTCGACTTCTGGGCTCGGAGACATCTGGAATGGACCATCACACAGTGGAAACGTGTACTGTGGTCAGATGAATCAGTAGTTCAGGTATTTTTTGGGAGAAATAGACGCCGTGTGTTCCAGACCAAAGAAGAAAAGGATCATCCAGACTGTTACGAGCAACAAGTCCAAAAGCCAGGGTCTGTCATGGTATGGGGTTGTGTCAGTGCCCTTGGCAAAGGTGTGATGGCACCATTAATGCTGAAAAGTACATAGAGATTTTGGAGCACAATATGCTGCTGTCAAGAAGATATCTTTTCCAGGGACGTCCATGCATATTTCAACAAGATAATGCAAAACCACATTCTGCACACATTACATTACATTACATTACAAAGTCCTGGCTGCGGAGGAAGAGGATACGGGTACTTGACTGGCCTGCCTGCAGTCCCGACCTGTCTCCAATAGAGAATGTGTGGCGCATTTTGGAGCACAAAATGTGACAACGAAGACCCCGTACTGTTGCCCACCTTAAGACTTGTTTGCCACAAGAATGGGACAAAATTCCACCTGAAACGCTTCATCACTTGGTGTCTTCAGTCTCTAAACGTCTTTTAAGTGTTGTGAAAAGGAATGGCAACATTACAAAGTGGTAAATGCTTTACTGTTCCAACTTTTTTTAAATGTGTTGCAAGAACCAAAATAGGAATTTTGTTTTTTTGAAATAAATTAAATAAAAATCATGAGGAACACATTAAATGATGTGCTGTTGTATTGTCTGCAATGAAATACAAGTCAAAGTACATTTAGAAATCACTACTTTCTTTTTTTATTTGGGTTTTCCATACTGTCCCAACTTTTTAGGGGTCCAAGCCCGAGGTTGCGAGAACGGGCGGTAGCGAAGCTACGCCGTTCGCACAGCAGGGCTGTGGAACCCTATTGGAATTGTAAGGTTTCTTATTAGGGGTCCAAGCCCGAGGTTGCGAGAACCGGCGGTAGCGAAGCTACGCCGTTCGCACAGCAGGGCTGTGGAACCCTATTGGAATTGTAAGGTTTCTTATTATTATTCTTTTTCTTCCGCCTCTAAAACTGATACTGCAGCCTAAACCGTACATGGTAGGAAGTTGCCGTTTGCAGGACTGGTCCAGATCCCTGCAGGGACCTCAGACAACAAAATTCAGCCACTAGGTGGCGCTATACCAGAAGATACGCGTTTGGCCCTATAACTCCCAAACCGTACATCGCACATTAGAAATACACATATCCACGCGTTCCCTGAATCCAACTGAATCTCGTGATGTAGGCCACGCCCATTTCCGCCCCGACTTTTTTACGTGAAAAATCGCAATTTATCTTAAACCTACTTTTTCATACTCCTCCTAGACCGTACAACCGATTTGCATAAAACTGGGTAGGTAGCATCTATAGACCGACCTGACAAAAAGTTATCAAAAGAATTTTTTTCGGATGAAATTTGCGTACATTACGCAAAAACAAATTTGTGTAGCTAGCTACGAAGACACAAACGTTGCCATATCTCGGCCAAAATAAATGATATGATTGTGAATCTTTAGATCCTTGTTTGGCATGAGCCTTTAAGTCAAGAAAACTAATTTTACAAAATTTGGTCAATAGGGGGCGCCAAAAGTACAAAAAGTTTATATCTCATGAGCGGCTCATCCGATTTTTACGAAATTTGGAGTTTGCCATCTAGACCCATACCTGAGGCCACGCCTACAGTGGGGTACGGATTCGTTAAAGTGGGCGTGGCCTATGGAATCCAGGTTTAGATTCACCACTTGCCCTAATGTGAGCAACTTAAAATTTACAGGGTAGATGAACAATGTATTGCAGATCTTACATACCAAATATTACTTACGTAAACCACTAGGTGGCGCTATAATGACGTAAAATGTGTTTTTGCCTATAACTCCCAAAGTCTACATCGCACATTAAAAATGCTTACATGCTCTTATTCCTTCATTTCATCTGAATCTGAAAATATAAGCTTTGCCTATTTAGACTACAAAGTATTTTCGCAAAAGTGCGCAATGCAAAAACAAATGTTATCGTACTCGTCCTAGGCCGTGTGACCGATGTGCACGAAACTTGGTAGATATCTTCTCTATATAGAGCTGACCAAAAGTTATCAAAAGAATTTTGCTACATTACACCGTTCGCACTTTACAAGCAAACAAATTTGTCGAAGCTAGCCACAAAACACGAACTTTGGCATATCTCGGCCAAATTATTAGATACCATAGCAAATCTTGGTAGAGATCTTTGACATGCCATTCCTAGCCTCGATACCAAATTTGGTCGAAATCGGCCGTCAGGGGGCGCTATAATTAACGTAGAGGCTTTTCAGTAAATAACTCAATGCATTTGAATGGGAATAATTTGCAATGTAAATATCTCTGCAGCCGTAAATGCTATCATCACGAAACTTGAGGGTATTGTTCGGCATGCCACTCCGAGCCTCCATACCAAATTTGGTTAAAATCGGCCGTCAGGGGGCGTTATAATTAACGTAGAGGCCTTTCGGTAAATAAGTCAATGCATTTAAATGGGAATAATTTGCAATGTAAATATCTCTGCAGCATTAAATGCTATCATCACAAACCCTGGGTGTATTTTGTTCAGCATGGCACTCTGCGGCTTCCCACAAAATTTGGTGAAAATCGGCCGCCAGGGGGCGCTACAATTAACATAGAGGCCTTTTGGCAAATGAGTCAATGCATTTAAATGGGAGTAATTTGCAATAGATATGTCTCTGCAGCAGTAAATGCTATCATCACAAAACTTGAGATTATTGTTCGCCATGCCACTCTGTGGCTCTTCGCCAGATTTGGCAACGATCGCCGGGGTCGACTCGCGCCGGGGGGGACCGGCGCACGAGGCTTGGACCCCGTTCATAACTGCTTGCAGTTCTAGTTAGGGGTCCAAGCCCGAGGCTGTGAGAATCGGCGGTAGCGAAGCTACGCCGTTCGCACAGCAGGGCTGTGGAACCCTATTGAAATTGTAAGGTTTCTTATTATTATTATTCGGCTTTTTCTTCCGCCTCTAAAACTGATACTGCAGCCTAAACCGTAAATGGTGGGAGGTTGCCGTTTTCAGGTCTGGTCCAAAACACTGCAGGGACCTCGGACGAAAAAATTCAGCCACTTTGACCACAAGGTGGCGCTATAGCAGAAAAAACGCGTTTGGCCTTATAACTCCCGAACCGTACATCGCACATTAAAAATACACATATCCACGCGTTCCTTGGATCCAGTTGAATCTCGTGGTATAGGCCACGCCCATTTCCGCCTAGACTTTTATACGTGAAAAATCGCGATTTATCGTAAACCTGTTTTTTCGTACTCCTCCTAGACCGTACCACGGATCTGCATGAAACTTGGTCTGTAGCATCAGTAGACCGACCTGACAAAAAGTTATCAAAAGATTTTTTTTCGGATGAAAATTGCGTAAACTACGCACAAACAAATTTGTGTAGCTAGCTACAAAGACACAAACGTTGCCATATCTCGGCCAAAATAAATGATATCATCACAAATCTTTAGATTCTTGTTTCACATGCGCCTCTTAGTGTAGGAAACAAATTTTACAAAATTTGGTCAATAGGGGGCGCCAAAAGTACCAAAAGTTAATATCTCATGAACAGCTCATCCGATTTTCACGAAATTTGGTGCGTACCATCTAGGCCCACTCTTGAGGCCAGGCCTACAGTGGGGTACTGACTCGTCAAAGTGGGCGTGGCCTATGGGTCCCATGTTTGGATCTACCACTTACACTAAAGTGAGCAACTTAAAATTTACAGTGTCGATGTGCAATGGTTCATGGACCTGACATACCAAACATTACATTATTGGACCACTAGGTGGCGCTACAATGACGTAAAACGTGTTTTTGCATATAACTCCGAAAGGCTACATTGCAGACCGAATCTTTATAGATGTATTTGTTCCTTGTATCGACCTGAATCTGACGATATAGGACAGGTCCATTTATACTAAAAAGTTTTTTCGCAAATTCGTGTAGTGCGAAAAAAAATGTTTTCGTACTCGTCCTAGGACATACAACCAATGTGCACGAAACTTGGTAGATACCATCTGTGTATGGAGCTGACCAAAAGTTATCAAAGGAATTTCGCTACATTACACCGTTCGCACTTTACAACTAAACTAATTTGTTGTAGCTAGCCACAAAACACGAACTTTGGCATATCTCGCCCAAATTAATAGTTATCAAAAAGAAACCAAGTAGTCTTCTTCAACATCCCATTCTGAGCCTCCATACCATAATTGGTCAAAATCGGCCCTTAGGGGGCGCTATAATTAACGTAGAGGCTTTTACGGCAAATACGTCAATGCATTTGAATGGGAATACTTTGCAATGTAAATATCTCTGCAGCATTATATGCTATCATCACAAACCCTGGGAGTATTTTGTTTGTCATGCCACTCTGCAGCTTCCCACCAAATTTGGTGAAAATCGGCCGTTAGGGGGCGCTATAATTAACGTAGAGGCCTTTTGGCAAATGAGTCAATGCATTTAAACGTGTTTTTGCCTATAACTCCGAAAGGCTACATCACAGACCGAATATTTATAGATCCCCTTGTTCCTTGTATCGACCTGAATCTGATGATATAGGACTGGTCCATTTAAACAAAAGAGTATTTTCGCAAAATCACGCAATGCAAAAACAAATGTTATCGTACTCGTCCTAGGCCGTGTGACCGATGTGCACGAAACTTGGTAGATATCTTCTCTATAGAGAGCTGACCAAAAGTTATCAAAAGAATTTTGCTACGTTACACCGTTCGCACTTTACAACCAAACAAATTTGTCGTAGCTAGCCACAAAACACGAACTTTGTCATATCTCGGCCAAATTATTAGATATCAGAGCAAATCTTGGTAGAGATCTTTGACATCCCATTCCTAGCGTCGATACCAAATTTGGTTAAAATCGGCCGTCAGGGGGCGTTATAATTAACGTAGAGGCCTTTCGGTAAATAAGTCAATGCATTTAAACGTGTTTTTGCCTATAACTCCGAAAGGCTATATCAAAGACCGGATGTTTATAGATCCACTTGTTCCTTGTATGGACGTGAATCTAAAGATATAGGACAGGTTCATATATACTAAAACGTTTTTTCGCAAAATCGCGTAATGCAAAAACAAATGTTATCGTACTCGTCCTAGGCCGTGTTATCGATGTGCACAAAACTTGGTAGATTTCTTCTCTATATAGAGTTGACCAAAAGTTATCAAAAGAATCTTGCTACGTTACACCGTTCGCACTTTACAAGCAAACAAATTTGTCATAGCTAGCCACAAAACATGAACGTTGGCCTATCTCGGCCAAATTATTAGATATCAGAGCAAATCTTGGTAGAGATCTTTGACATGCCATTCCTAGCCTAGATACTAAATTTGGTCGAAATCGGCCGTCAGGGGGCGCTATAATTAACGTAGAGGCCTTTCGGTAAATAAGTCAATGCATTTAAATGGGAATAATTTGCAATGTAAATATCTCTGCAGCATTAAATGCTATCATCACAAACCCTGGGTGTATTTTGTTCAGGATGCCACTCTGCGGCTTCCCACGAAATTTGGTGAAAATCGGCCGTTAGGGGGCCCTACAATTAACGTAGATGCCTTTCGGTAAATAAGTCAATGCATTTAAATGGGAATAATTTGCAATGTAAATATCTCTGCAGCAGTAAATGCCATCATCACGAAACTTGAGAGTATTGTTCGTCATGCCACTCTGCGGCTCCCCACCGGATTTGGCGACGATCGCCCTTTAGGGGGCGCTACAATCAAAGTAGAAGCGTCCGGGCCTTTTACGCAACGAAGAGCGAATTTGCGATTGCGTGTCATTACGGACTTTGGAGCTCGCGCTCGGTCAAATATCCCGACTTTCGCCTCGCCGCGGCGGCGCTTCGGGTTCTACTTTCGCGGGCTCCATTTTCGCGGGCTCTCGGCGTCGCCGGGGGCGGCTCGCGCCGGGGGGCACCGGCGCACGAGGCTTGGACCCCGTTCATAACTGCTTGCAGTTCTAGTTAGGGGTCCAAGCCCGAGGCTGCGAGAATCGGCGGTAGCGAAGCTACGCCGTTCGCACAGCAGGGCTGTGGAACCCTATTGGAATTGTAAGGTTTCTTATTATTCTTCTTCCGCCGATAAAACTGATACTGCAGCCTAAACCGTAAGTGGTGGGAGGTTGCCGTTTTCAGGTCTGGTCCAAAACCCTGCAGGGACCTCGGACGAAAGAATTCAGCCACTTTCACCAATAGGTGGCGCTATAGCAGAAAAAACGCGTTTGGCCTTATAACTCCCGAACCGTACATCGCACATTAAAAAAACACATATCCATGCGTTCCCTGAATCCAGCTGAATCTCGTGATGTAGGCCACGCCCATTTCCGCCCCGAATTTTTCCCGTGAAAAATCGCGATTTATCGTAAGCCTACTTTTTTATACTCCTCCGAGACCGTGCAACCGATTTGCATAAATATTGGTAAGAAGCATCTATAGACCGACCTGACAAAAAGTTATCAAAAGATCTTTTTTCAGATGAAAATTGCGTAAACTACGCACAAACAAATTTGTGTAGCTAGCTATAAAGACACAAACGTTGCCATATCTCGGCCAAAATAAATGATATCATCACAAATCTTTCGATTCTTGTTTCACATGAGCCTCTTAGTGTAAGCAACTAATTTTACAAAATTTGGTCAATAGGGGGCGCCAAAAGTACCAAAAGTTAATATCTCATGAACGGCTCATCCGATTTTCACAAAATTTGGTGAATACCATTAAGGCCCACTCTTGAGGCCAGGCCTACAGTGGGGTACTGATTCGTCAAAGTGGGCGTGGCCTATGGGTCCCATGTTTGGATCTACCACTTACACTAAAGTGAGCAACTTAAAATTTACAGTGTCGATGTGCAATGGTTCATGGACCTGACATACCAAATATTACATTATTGGACCACTAGGTGGCGCTACAATGACGTAAAACGTGTTTTTGCCAATAACTCCCACAGGCTACATCGCAGACAGGAAATATATACATCCACTTGTTCCTTGTATCCATGTGAAGCTGACGATATAGGTCCTGCCCATTTGCACTAAGAATTTTTTTCGCAAAATTGTGTAATGCACAAAAAAATGTTTTCGTACTCGTCCTAGGCCATGGAACCAATTCGCACGAAACTTGGTAGATACCATCTGGGTATGGAGTTGACCAAAAGTTATCAAAGGAATTTTGCTACATTACACTGTTCGCAATTTACAACTAAACTAATTTGTTGTAGCTAGCCACAAAACACAAACTTTGGCATATCTCGGCCAAATTAATAGTTATCACAATGAAACCTGGTGGGCTTCTTCAACATCCCATCCCTAGCCTCCACACCAAATCTGGTCAGAATCGGCCGTTAGGGGGCGCTATAATTAACGTAGAGGCTTTTTCGGCAAATAAGTCAATGCATTTGAATGGGAATACTTTGCAATGTAAATATCTCTGCAGCATTAAATGCTATCATCACAAACCCTGGATGTATTTTGTTTGTCATGCCACTCTGCAGCTTCCCACCAAATTTGGTGAAAATCGGCCGTTAGGGGGCGCTATAATTAACGTAGAGGCCTTTTGGCAAATGAGTCAATGCATTTAAATGGGAGTAATTTGCAATGGATATGTCTCTGCAGCAGTGAATGCTATCATCACAAAACTTGAGATTATTGTTCGCCATGCCACTCTGCAGCTCTTCACCAGATTTGGCGACGATCGCCCTTTAGGGGGCATTACAACCGAAGTAGAAGCGTTTGGGCCTTTTACGCAACGAAGAGGAAATTTGCAATTGCATTTCACTACGAACTTTGGAGCTCGCACTCGGTCAAATTTCCCGACTTTTGCCTCGCCTGTCTCGTCCTGTCGCGGGCTCCGTTTTCGCGGGCTCTCGGCGTCGCCGGGGGCGACCCGCGCCGGGGGGGACTGGCACACGAGGCTTGGACCCCGTTCATAACTGCTTGCAGTTCTAGTTAGGGGTCCAAGCCCGAGGTTGTGAGAACCGGCGGTAGCGAAGCTACGCCGTTCGCACAGCAGGGCTGTGGAACCCTTTTGAAATTGTAAAAATTCTTATTATTATTATTATTCTTCCGCCTCTAAAACTGATACTGCAGCCTAAACCGTAAATGGTGGGAGGTTGCCCTTTGCAGGACTGGTCCAGATCACTGCAGGGACCTCGGACGAAAAAATTCGCCCACTTTGACCACTAGGTGGCGCTATAGCAGAAAAAACGCGTTTGGCCTTATAACTCCCGAACCGTACATCGCACATTAAAAATACACATATCAACGCGTTCCTTGGATCCAGCTGAATCTCGTGGTATAGGCCACGCCCATTTCCGCCTAGACTTTTATACGTGAAAAATCGCGATTTATCGTAAACCTGCTTTTTCGTACTCCTCCTAGACCGTGCGACGGATCTGCATGAAACTTGGTCTGTAGTATCTCTAGGCCGACCTGACGAAAAGTTATCAAAACATTTTTTTTCGGATGAAAATTTCGTAAACTACGCACAAACAAATTTGTGTAGCTAGCTACAAAGACACAAACGTTGCCATATCTCGGCCAAAATAAAGGGTATCATCACAAGTCTTTAGATTCTTGTTTGCCATGAGCCTCTCAGTGTCTGCAACAAATTGTACAAAATTTGGTCGATAGGGGGCGCCAAAAGTACAAAAAGTTAATATCTCATGAACGGCTCATCCGATTTTCACGAAATTTGGTGCGTACCATCTAGGCCCACTCCTGAGGCCAGGACTACAGTGGGGTACTGATTCGTCAAAGTGGGCGTGGCCTATGGGACCCATGTTTGGATCTACCACTTAGACTAAAGTGAGCAACTTAAAATTTACAGTGTCGATGTGCAATGGCTTATGGACCTGACCTACCAAATATTACATAAGTGGACCACTAGGTGGCGCTACAATGACGTAAAACGTGTTTTTGCCTATAACTCCGAAAGGCTACATCGCAGACCGAAAATGTATAGATCCCCTTGTTCCTTGTATCGCCCTGAATCTGACGATATAGGACAAGTCCATTTCAACAACAAAGTTCTTTCGCAAAATCGTGCAATGCAAAAACAAATGTTATCATACTCGTCCTAGGCCTTGTGACCGATGTGCACGAAACTTGGTAGATATCTTCTGTATATAGAGCTGACCAAAAGTTATCAAAAGAATTTTGCTACGTTACACCGTTCGCACTCTACACGCAAACAAATTTGTCGTAGCTAGCCACAAAACACGAACTTTAGCATATCTCGGCCAAATTAATAGTTATCAGAACAAATCTTGGTAGAGATCTTTGACATCCCATTCCTAGCCTCCTTACCAAATTTGGTTAGAATCGGCCATCAGGGGGCGCTATAATTAACGTAGAGGCCTTTCGGTAAATAAGTCAATGCATTTAAATGGGAATAATTTGCAATGTAAATATCTCCGCAGAAGTAAATACTATCATCACAAAACTTGAGGGTATTGTTCGACATGCCACTCCGAGCCTCCACGCCGAATTTGGTGAAAATCCGCCGTTAGGGGGCGCTACAATTAACGTAGAGGCCTTTCGGCAAATGAGTCAATGCATTTAAATGGGAGTAATTTGCAATAGATATGTCTCTGCAGCAGTAAATGCTATCATCACAAAACTTGAGATTATTGTTCGCCATGCCACTCTGTGGCTCTTCACCAGATTTGGCAACGATCGCCGGGGGCGACACGCGCCGGGGTGGACAGGCGCACGAGGCTTGGACCCCGTTCATAACTGCTTGCAGTTCTAGTTAGGGGTCCAAGCCCGAGGTTGCGAGAACGGGCGGTAGCGAAGCTACGCCGTTCGCACAGCAGGGCTGTGGAACCCTATTGGAATTGTAAAAATTCTTATTAGGGGTCCAAGCCCGAGGTTGCGAGAACGGGCGGTAGCGAAGCTACGCCGTTCGCACAGCAGGGCTGTGGAACCCTATTGGAATTGTAAAAATTCTTATTATTATTATTATTATTATTATTCTTCCGCCTCTAAAACTGATACTGCAGCCTAAACCGTAAATGGTGGGAGGTTGCCGTTTTCAGGAATGGTCCAGATCACTGCAGGGACCTCGGACGAAAAAATTCAGCCACTTTGACCACTAGGTGGCGCTATAGCAGAAAAAACGCGTTTGTCCTTATAACTCCCAAACCGTACATCGCACATTAAAAATACACATATCGACGCGTTCCTCGGATCCAGCTGAATCTCGTGGTATAGGCCACGCCCATTTCCGCCTAGACTTTTATACGTGAAAAATCGCGATTTATCGTAAACCTGCTTTTTCGTACTCCTCCTAGACCGTGCGACGGATCTGCATGAAACTTGGTCTGTAGTATCTCTAGGCCGACCTGACGAAAAGTTATCAAAAGATTTTTTTTCGGATGAAAATTTCGTAAACTACGCACAAACAAATTTGTGTAGCTAGCTACAAAGACACAAACGTTGCCATATCTCGGCCAAAATAAAGGGTATCATCACACGTCTTTAGATTCTTGTTTGGCATGAGCCTCTCAGTGTCTGCAACAAATTTTACAAAATTTGGTCGATAGGGGGCGCCAAAAGTACAAAAAGTTAATATCTCATGAACGGCTCATCCGATTTTCACGAAATTTGGTGCGTACCATCTAGGCCCACTCCTGAGGCCAGGACTACAGTGGGGTACTGATTCGTCAAAGTGGGCGTGGCCTATGGGACCCATGTTTGGATCTACCACTTAGACTAAAGTGAGCAACTTAAAATTTACAGTGTCGATGTGCAATGGCTTATGGACCTGACCTACCAAATATTACATAAGTGGACCACTAGGTGGCGCTACAATGACGTAAAACGTGTTTTTGCCTATAACTCCGAAAGGCTACATCGCAGACCGAAAATGTATAGATCCCCTTGTTCCTTGTATCGCCCTGAATCTGACGATATAGGACAAGTCCATTTCAACAACAAAGTTCTTTCGCAAAATCGCGCAATGCAAAAACAAATGTTATCATACTCGTCCTAGGCCTTGTTACCGATGTGCACGAAACTTGGTAGATATCTTCTGTATATAGAGCTGACCAAAAGTTATCAAAAGAATTTTGCTACGTTACACCGTTCGCACTCTACACGCAAACAAATTTGTCGTAGCTAGCCACAAAACACGAACTTTAGCATATCTCGGCCAAATTAATAGTTATCAGAACAAATCTTGGTAGAGATCTTTGACATCCCATTCCTAGCCTCGATACCAAATTTGGTTAGAATCGGCCGTCAGGGGGCGCTATAATTAACGTAGAGGCCTTTCGGTAAATAAGTCAATGCATTTAAATGGGAATAATTTGCAATGTAAATATCTCCGCAGAAGTAAATACTATCATCACAAAACTTGAGGGTATTGTTCGACATGCCACTCCGAGCCTCCACGCCGAATTTGGTGAAAATCCGCCGTCAGGGGGCGCTACAATTAACGTAGAGGCCTTTTGGCAAATGAGTCAATGCATTTAAATGGGAATAATTTGCAATGTAAATATCTCTGCAGCATTAAATGCTATCATCACAAACCCTGGGTGTATTTTGTTCAGCATGCCACTCTGCGGCTTCCCACAAAATTTGGTGAAAATCGGCAGTCAGGGGGCGCTACAATTAACGTAGAGGCCATTTGGCAAATGAGTCAATGCATTTAAATGGGAGTAATTTGCAATAGATATGTCTCTGCAGCAGTAAATGCTATCATCACAAAACTTGAGATTATTGTTCGCCATGCCACTCTGTGGCTCTTCACCGGATTTGGCAACGATCGCCGGGGGCGACTCGCGCCGGGGGGGACAGGCGCACGAGGCTTGGACCCCGTTCATAACTGCTTGCAGTTCTAGTTATTATTCTTTTTCTTCCGCCTCTAAAACTGATACTGCAGCCTAAACCGTACATGGTAGGAAGTTGCCGTTTTCAGGACTGGTCCAGATCCCTGCAGGGACCTCGGATAACAAAATTCAGCCACTAGGTGGCGCTATACCAGAAGATACGTGTTTGCCCCTATAACTCCCAAACCGTACATCGCACATTCGAAATACACATATCCACGCGTTCCCTGAATCCAACTGAATCTCGTGATGTAGGCCACGCCCATTTCCGCCCCGACTTTTTTACGTGAAAAATCGCGATTTATTGTAAACCTACTTTTTCATACTCCTCCTAGACCGTACAACCGATTTGCATAAAACTTGGTAGGTAGCATCTATAGACCGACCTGACAAAAAGTTATCAAAAGAATTTTTTTCGGATGAAATTTGCGTACATTACGCAAAAACAAATTTGTGTAGCTAGCTACGAAGACACAAACGTTGCCATATCTCGGCCAAAATAAATGATATGATTGTGAATCTTTAGATCCTTGTTTGGCATGAGCCTCTAAGTCAAGAAAACTAATTTTACAAAATTTGGTCAATAGGGGGCGCCAAAAGTACAAAAAGTTTATATCTCATGAACGGCTCATCCGATTTTTACGAAATTTGGAGTTTGCCATCTAGACCCATACCTGAGGCCACGCCTACAGTGGGGTACGGATTCGTTAAAGTGGGCGTGGCCTATGGAATCCAGGTTTAGATTCACCACTTGCCCTAATGTGAGCAACTTAAAATTTACAGGGTAGATGAACAATGTATTGCAGATCTTACATACCAAATATTACTTACGTAAACCACTAGGTGGCGCTGCAATGACGTAAAACGTGTTTTTGCCTATAACTCCCAAAGTCTACATCGCACATTAAAAATGCTTACATGCTCTTATTCCTTCATTTCATCTGAATCTGAAAATATAGGCTTCGCCTATTTAGACTACAAGGTATTTTCGCAAAAGTGCGCAATGCAAAAACAAATGTTATCGTACTCGTCCTAGGCCGTGTGACCGATGTGCACGAAACTTGGTAGATATCTTCTCTATATAGAGCTGACCAAAAGTTATCAAAGGAATTTTGCTACATCACACCGTTCGCACTTTACAAGCAAACAAATCTGTCAAAGCTAGCCACAAAACACGAACTTTGGCATATCTCGGCCAAATTATTAGACACCATAGCAAATCTTGGTAGAGATGTTTGACATGCCATTCCTAGCCTCGATACCAAATTTGGTCGAAATCGGCCGTCAGGGGGCGCTATAATTAACGTAGAGGCTTTTCAGTAAATAACTCAATGCATTTAAATGGGAATAATTTGCAATGGATATGTCTCTGCAGCAGTAAATGCTATCATCACAAAACTTGAGGGTATTGTTCGGCATGTCACTCCGAGCCTCCATGCCAAATTTGGTGAAGATAGGCCGTCGGGGGGCGCTATAATTGACGTAGAGGCTTTTCGGCAAATAAGTCAATGCATTTGAATGGGAATAATTTGCAATGTAAATATCTCTGCAGCATTAAATGCTATCATCACAAACCCTGGGTGTATTTTGTTCAGGATGCCACTCTGCGGCTTCCCACAAAATTTGGTGAAAATCGGCCGTTAGGGGGCGCTACAATTAACGTAGATGCCTTTTGGCAAATGAGTCAATGCATTTAAATGGGAATAATTTGCAATGTGAATATCTCTGCAGCAGTAAATGCCATCATCACGAAACTTGAGAGTATTGTTCGTCATGCCACTCTGCGGCTCCCCACCGGATTTGGCGACGATCGCCGGGGCGACTCGCGCCGGGGGGGACCGGCGCACGAGGCTTGGACCCCGTTCATAACTGCTTGCAGTTCTAGTTCTGATTTGGGGTTGTATATTAGAGTCAATGGCTGTCTACTTGTTCCCAGTTTAGCTCACCTCTGCATGATTGACAGCATCTGACTGACAGGCGCTCCACAACCATTTTCTGCTCTTCCACACACATCAGTCATTATGTGAAGTTAGTGCAGAGTGGGTGGAGAGTGGTCAGTCATCTCAAATTAGAGATTGAAAATGTAACTAAAACCAGCAGCCTTTAATTTGAGTGAATCATACGTCAAATCACAAGTAATACTTTTCGCAAGTTTAACATTGATAAGAACATAACGCTAACTAAGATGTGACGTTTGTTATAAAGATTTGATCCCTGTGTGCATACAGTACAGTGGAAAGTCACTCCACTCTGTTATCCAGGGTTTCTACAGGTTTCACCAAGTCAAATTTAAGACTGTTGAAGACCTTTGTAAGACCTTTATGAATGAAATTTAAGACCTCTATCACGACATCAAAAACAAAGTCAGATTGTCATTGTCTGAAACTGTTCTCATTGGCACTGGTGACTAGATTGGCTGCAATATAAGTAGCATGTTGGTCTCATTTTTAGTCGTAATACATCAAATTATTTTTTGGACTAGCGACAGAAAAGAACAACACCACGGAATAAAAAAAATATTCTAAAGTGCTGCGGGAACATTTCAATGAGCTCTAGAGGTAGAGTTACATTGACATAGGAAAATGAAAACCTGTTGAAAATTAGTTAAGACCTAGAACACAATACTTCAGTGAATTTAAGACGTTATAAGGCCTAAAATTTGAAATTTTAGACTGTTTTAGACTTTTTAAGACCCCGCGGAAACCCTGTTATCAGACTGCAATTGTATGGCGTAGATGCCAAATAACTAATTTCAGTCAGACTCCTTGAATATGTCAGTAGATATGCAAATATAGAAATGCATACAAAACACAAATACATGCCACTGTAAAACTTTTCACTGTAAATTTACAGTAATATACTGGCAGCAGCTTCACCAGTAAACTACTGTTTATTTACAGTATGCATACTGTTTTTAAAGTTATGGTATTTTACTGTAAATAGACAGTTTCGTACGGTATGATTTGAATTTACAGCAATATACTGGCAGCAGTGTAATTCCCGCTTCTTACTTTACTTTCCCAGAATGCACTGCTATTTACAGTATGATCCTGTATGACACTAAAACAGTAAGATACTGTGAGATTTTAGCTGAAAATGTACATATTATCCTCTTATCCCTTGCTGCTGCTGAATTTCCCGATTGTGGGATTAATTAAAGGAACACAGCGACTTATTGGGACATTATCTTATTCACCGTAACCCCGACAGTTAGACAAGTCGATACATACCCTTCTCATCTCCGTGCGTGTCGTAACTCTGAAGGCTCCACCGTTAGCTTAGCCTAGCACAGATCCTGGAGGTAACCGGCTCCAACTAGCCTACAGCGTGTACAACTAGCCCACAACGTGTACCAATAACTACGGCACTCTGAGCAGAGCTGTAAGCATATCACTCCTCCCAAGTAGCGCTCAGCAGAGCTGCAAGCATATTACTCCGCCCGAGTAGCAGTGCTTCCCTTTCTGAGAATATAGTTCCCAGTTTATATACAGTTAGAAGAAGGCTGTGTCTCATGTGACATTGTTATTTGTACACATTGTGACTATACAAATCACAACATGTAAATAGGAACATGTTGCAGTTATTTTGTCACTTATTCGGAGCAGTAGGCTAGTTGGAGCCGGTTACCTTCAGGATCTGTGCTAGGCTAAGCTAACGGTGGAGCCGTCAGACAGAGTTAAGACACGCACGGAGATGAGAAGGGTATGTATCGACTTGTCTAACTGTCGGGGTTACGGTGAATAAGCTAATGTCCCAATAAGTCGCCGTGTTCCTTTAAGGATTTTGAATTGAACTGAATTGAATCAAAGGTTTACAGTGTGGATATAATGTTGAAAATCAGCATAGTGTTCTGTTAATTGTATATACAGCTTGTAACACATTTTCTTTATTAGAAAGCATAGATAAAAGGCAGTGTATAAAACTAAGGTTTCCTTAATTCCTACTAGTCTAGCCTCAGGCTCCACATTTCAAGTCATATTCCCCATAAACAATTCAACAATTTGTAGACCTATTTGTAAAACAAGTGTGGGGCTTTATCTTTTAGTAGACATGCTGAATTCTGAGTTGTCCTTAATTGATAGTAATTTTCAGGATTTGTTTTCCAGCAACCCATAATCAAAGAATAAAGTAGTGTCCCTCACAATTTAGTGGGATTAATTATACAGAACACAGGTAACGTGTTATGCTTCCTGTGAATATAATCCAAATTGGATACTACACTAAGGTGGGTTTATTCTTACCTTTTAGAAAGAACCTACTCGGTCTCCATAGGTGATTACTGTGGTATACTACAGGAATTTTAGACCCCATTTTATTTTCAATCTACAACCCCAAATCAGAAAAAGTTGGGACAGTATGGAAAACACAAATGAAAAAAAGAAAGTAGTCATTTCTAAATGTACTTTGACTTGTATTTCATTGCAGACAATACAACAGCACATTACATTACATTACATGTCATTTAGCTGACGCTTTTATCCAAAACGACTTACAATTGCTATATATATCAGAGGTCACACGCCTCTGGAGCAACTAGGGGTTAAGTGTCTTGCTCAGGGACACATTGGTTGGTGTATCGCAGTGGGAATCAAACCCGGGTCTCCCACACCAAAGGCATGTGTCCTATCCACTGCGCCATCACCACCATCACCACCCCTACATAATTTAATGTGTTCCTCATGATTTTTATTGTTGTTTTTTTCAAAAAAACTAAATTCCTATTTTGGTTCTTGCAACACATTTCAAAAAAAGTTGGAACAGTAAAGCATTTACCACTTTTTAATGTTGCCATTCCTTTTCACAACACTTAAAAGACGTTTAGGGACTGAAGACACCAAGTGATGAAGTGTTTCAGATGTAATTTTGTCCCATTCTTGCTGCAAACAAGTCTTAAGGTGGGCAACAGTATGGCGTCTTCGTTGTCGCATTTTGCGCTTCAAAATGCGCCACACATTCTCTATTGGAGACAGGTCGGGACTGCAGGCAGGCCAGTCAAGTACCCGTATCCTCTTCCTCTGCAGCCAGGACTTTGTAATGTGTGCAGAATGTGGTTTTGCATTATCTTGTTGAAATATGCATGGACGTCCCTGGAAAAGATGTCTTCTTGAAGGCAGCATATTGTGCTCCAAAATCTCTATGTACTTTTCAGCATTAATGGTGCCATCACTGAAGTGCAAGTTACCTTTGCCAAGGGCACTGACACAACCCCATACCGTGACAGACCCTGGCGTTTGGACTTGTTGCTGGTAACATTCTGGATGATCCTTTTCTTTTTTGGTCCGGAGCACACGCCGTCCATTTCTCCCAAAAAATACCTGAAATACTGATTCATCTGACCACAATACATGTTTCCACTGTGTGATGGTCCATCCCAGATGCCTCCAAGCCCAGAGAAGTCGACGGCGCTTCTGGACACTGTTAACATAGGGCTTCCTTGGCACAGTACAGATTTAACTGGCATTTGTGGCTGTAACTACGTATTGTGGTACTTGACAAAGGTTTGCCAAAGTAGTCCTGAGCCCATGTGGTGATATCGCTTATAGATGAATGACGATTCTTGATGCAGTGCCGCCTGAGGGATCGGAGATCACGGTTGTTCAGCTTAGGCTTGCGCCCTTGTCCTTTACGCACTGAAAATCCTCCACATTCCTTGAATCTTTTAATTCTGTTATGCACTGTTGAAGGCGAAATAAGCAAATGTATTCCTATCTTTCTTTGAGGAACATTGTTTTTAAACATTTCAATAATTTTCTCACGTATTTGTTGGCAAACTGGCGACCCTCGGCCCATCATTGCTCCTCAAGGACTAGACCTTTCTTGGATGCTGCTTTTGTACCAAATCATAATTACAATCACCTGTTGACATCACCTGTTTCAAATCACATAATTATTTAACCAATTTACCTGATTACTAGCCCTAAATTGCTCATGTCCCAACCTTTTTTGGAACGTGTTGCAGGTCTGAATGACAGGAAAGAATGTATATTTACAAATGAAATTAAGTTGACCAGACAAAACATGAAATATTTTGTGTTCACATTGTCTGCAATGAAATACAAGTCCAAGTACATTTAGAAATCACTACTTTCTTTTTTTATATGTGTTTTCCATACTGTCCCAACTTTACATGTACATGGTTCCGCTAGGCCATATCATCCAGCGCCACAACGTCTCTTTTCACTATTACGCGGATGACACACATATATACCTTCCTTTGAGACTGGACGACCCAGAATGCCTAGCTGCTGTTTTAAACTGTCTTAATGGTGTTAAGTGTTGGATGTCTCAAAACTTTCTTCAACTCAATAACTTAAAATCAGAAATAATACTGTTCAATCCCCCAAATCCTGCAAGTCTCATTGAGAGTAACCTTGTTTGTAAATATGAAGCCAACTGCCAGAAATTTGGGAATTGTATTTGAGTCAGATTTAACATTCCAGACCCATATAAAGAAGGTCGTACAGTCCTGTTTCCTTCAATTACGAACCATCTCCAGAATAAAATCCATGCTCTCCTGCTCTGACCTTGAAAAAGTAATTCATTCATTTATCTTCTCCAGACTCGACTACTGTAACTCCCTCCTCTCCAGCATCAGCCAAAGGTCACTCTCTCGCCTCCAATTGTTTCAAAACGCAGCAGCTGGGCTTCTCACTGGTTTTAACAGATGACATCATATTACCCCAATTCTGGCTTCAATCCACTGGCTCCCTGTTTGTTTTAGAATTGATTTTAAGATTTTGCTGATTGCTTTTAAAGCCTGTATGGGTCTGTCTCCTAGCTACATAGCAATTCAATTCAATTCAATTCAATTTTATTTATAGTATCAAATCATAACAGGAGTTATCTCAAGACACTTTACAGATAGAGTAGGTCTAGACCACACTATAATTTACAAAAAACCCAACAAGTCCCCCCAAGAGCAAGCACTAGTGCAACAGTGGCAAGGAAAAACTCCCTTTTAGGAAGAAACCTCGGACAGACCCAGGCTCTTGGTAGGAGGTGTCTGCTGGCCGTTGGGGTGCATCACAGTATAGTAAATAAACAGTGTTTAGAAAAAGTGGGTGTAGTAGTGCAGGGAGCAGCACGGCATAGCAGGGTATTTCTCAGCAGAACCACGGCAACAGCTGGAACCAAGATTTTGGTGCCATCCTAATCCCAGGATTTCATCCTGGGTGAAAAAGAAACAGAAAGACTCCGGGGAGCAAGCTCCCCAGAGCTAGGTTAGTAACAAGCATTTCTAGGACAGAGAAGCAGGTGGGCCGGGCTTGGCAGATACTACAACTCCTCACTCCCTAACCATAAGCTTTATCAAAGAGGAGAGTTTTAAGTTTACTCTTAAATGTGGTGACAGTATCTGCCTCCCGGACCCAGACTGGGAGCTGGTTCCACAGGAGTGGAGCCTGATAGCTAAAGGCTCTGGCTCCCATTCTACTTTTAGAGACTCTAGGAACCACTAGTAACTCAGCATTCTGGGAGCGCAGTGCTCTAGTGGGACAGTAAGGTACTATGAGCTCTTTGAGATACGATGGTGCTTGACCATTTAGAGCTTTGTAGGTCAGGAGGAGGATTTTAAATTCAATCCTGGATTTTACAGGGAGCCAATGCAGAGAAGCTAATACGGGAGTAATATGATCTCTTTTCTTGGTTCTTGTCAGTACACGAGCTGCAGCATTCTGGATCAGCTGGAGAGTCTTAAGTGACTTGTTTGAGCATCCTGATAGTAAGGAATTACAATAGTCCAGCCTGGAAGTAACGAAGGCATGGACTAGTTTTTCAGCATCATTCTGAGACAGGATGTTCCTTATTTTGGCAATGTTACGAAGATGAAAAAAAGCTGTTCTTGAGGTTTGTTTTAAGTGGGCATTAAAGGATATATCCTGGTCAAAAATAACTCCTAGATTTCTGACAGTAGTGCTGGAGGCCAGGGCAATACCATCCAAGGTAGCTATATCTTTGGATATTGAGGATCGGAGGTGTTTAGTACCCAGCACAATCACCTCAGTTTTGCTTGAGTTTAGCATCAGAAAGTTGTAGGTCATCCATGATTTTATATCTGTAATACATGCTTGAAGTTTAGCTAATTGACTGATTTCATCTGGTTTGATTGATAAGTATAATTGGGTGTCATCTGCATAACAGTGAAAGTTTATTGAGTGTTTCCTAATAATATTACCTAGAGGAAGCATATATAAGGAGAATAGAATTGGTCCAAGCACTGAGCCTTGTGGAACGCCATGGTTAACTTTAGCGTACTTGGAGGATTTGTCATTAACATTAACAAATTGAGATCGATCAGAGAAATAGGACTTAAACCAGCTCAGTGCGATTCCTGTAATACCAGCTAAGTGTTCCAGTCTCTGTAACAGGATGGTATGGTCAATAGTGTCAAAGGCAGCACTAAGATCTAGTAAGACAAGTATGGAAACAAGTCCTTTGTCTGAAGCAATTAGAAGGTCGTTAGTAATTTTCACCAGTGCCGTCTCTGTGCTATGATGCTTTCTAAATCCTGACTGAAAGTCCTCAAATACACTATTGCTATGTAGGAAATCACATAACTGATTAGCAACTACCTTCTCAAGGATTTTGGAGAGGAAGGGAAGATTAGATATTGGTCTATAGTTAGCCAAGACCTCAGGATCGAGGGTGGGTTTTTTCAGAATAGGTTTAATCACAGCTACTTTAAATGACTGTGGTACATAACCTGTTAATAAGGACATATTAATCATATCTAATAATGAAATGTTAACCAGTGGTAGCGCTTCTTTAAGTAACCTCGTTGGGATGGGGTCTAAGAGACAGGTAGATGGCTTAGCTGAAGAGACTCTTAGCATTAATTGTTGAAGGTTTATAGGGTAAAAGCAGTCTAAGTATATGTCAGGTCTTGTTGTTCCTTCTAGCAGTCCTGCATTTGAAAGTGAACTGTTAGAAGTTGAGGGCAAGAGGTGATTAATTTTATCTCTAATTGTTATAATTTTATCATCAAAGAAGCTCATGAAGTTGTCACTACTCAGAGCTATAGGAATAGATGGCTCAGTAGAGCTGTGACTGTCTGTCAGCCTGGCTACAGTGCTGAAAAGAAACCTTGGGTTGTTCTTATTTTCTTCTATTATTGATGAGTAATAGTCTGATCTGGCATTTCTGAGGGCCTTCCTATAGGTTTTCAGACTGTCTTGCCAATCTAAACGAGATTCTTCCAGTTTGGTGGAACGCCATTTACTTTCCAGTTTTCGCGAGATTTGTTTTAGTTTGCGAGTTTGGGAGTTATACCAAGGTGCTAGTTTCCTTTGCTTCCTCGTCTTCTTTTTGAGGGGAGCAACAGAGTCTAAAGTCGTCCGTAGGCAGGCCGTAGCACTGTCTACAAAATTATCAATTTGGGAAGGACTGAAGTTAACAAAAAGGTCCTCTGTTATATTAAAGCATGACATTGAGTTAAATGCTGTTGGAATATCTTCCTTAAATTTAGCTATAGCACTGTCAGATAGGCATCTAGTGTAGAAGCTTTTATCTAATTTCATATAGTCGGGTAGTAAGAATTCAAAAGTTATTAAAAAATGGTCTGATAATAAACGATTCTGCGGAAATACAATTAAATCTTCAATTTCGATGCCGTATGCCAGCACAAGGTCGAGGGTGTGGTTAAAACAGTGAGTGGCCTTATGCACACTCTGACTGAAACCAATTGAATCTAATAGTGAGTTGAAAGCAATACTAAGGCTGTCGTTGTCAATGTCCATGTGAATATTAAAATCACCTACAATAAGTACTTTGTCTGATTTTAGGACTAAACATGATAAAAACTCTGAGAATTCAGATAAAAATTCTGAATACGGACCTGGAGCTCGGTAAACAACAACAAATATAATTGGCTGTACAGTTTTCCATGTTGGATGTTGAAGATTAAGAACTAGGCTTTCAAACGAGTTATAATTTAGTTTAGGTTTAGGATTAATTAACAGGCTTGAATCAAATATCGCTGCAACTCCCCCTCCTCGGCCTGATCCTCTAGGAATTTGAGTATTATTATGGCTGGGAGGAGTGGCTTCATTTAAACTAACATATTCTTCATTGCACAGCCAGGTTTCGGTAAGACAGAATAGATCAATTTGATTATCTGATATCAATTCATTTATTAATACTGCTTTAGAAGACAAAGATCTAATATTTAATAGTCCACATCTGATTTTCCTATTCTGTTCCATCATTGCAGATGTTGTTTTAATTCCAATTAGGTTGTTAAGTGTAGCTCCTCTTTTGTTAACCTTTGATTTAACCGATCTAAGTCGGGGGACAAACACCGTGGTTATTAGGCTATGAGAGGGCGGCTGCTCTAACGGAGGCACAAAGGAGCACGTTGCACTGCACCTCTGATTACTGATGTCTAACTTGGGTTGTCATGGTTTACGACCGCTAATAAACTCGGTCAGATTTTTTGATATGAGAGCGGCTCCATCCCAAGTGGGATGAATGCCATCCCTCTTAATCAGACTAGGCTTTCCCCAGAACGCCTTCCAGTTATCTACGTAGCCCACATCATTAGCTGGGCACCATTCCTTCAACCAGCGGTTGAAGGATGACATGCGGCTGTATTTTTCATCGCTGATCAGGTTTGGCAGGGGTCCAGAGAAAACTACTGAGTCCGACATAGTCTTTGCATATGCACAAAGTGACTCAACATTAATTTTAGTGATCTCCGATTTACATAATCGGGTATCATTGCCACCTACGTGGAGTATGATCTTACTGTATTTACTGTTATTTTTATTTTTATTTTTAGCCAGCAGCTTTAGATTAGATTCTATATCGCCCGCTCTGGCCCCAGGGACGCACACGACCGCGGCCTCTGGAGCCGACATCCTAACGTTTCTCAGTATAGAACTGCCAATAACCAGAATTGGCTTCTCAGCGGTTGTATCACTGAGTGGGGAGAACCGGTTAGAAAGTTGAGGATGCCCCGATTTGGAGTGACCACTGCTATGTGCACCCCCCGGATTACAGTTACTGCTATGCTTCCTTCGGACAGTCACCCACCCGCCCGACTGCTTTGGGTCTGCCGGCGGACTGCTAGCAGAAGCTACATGTTGCCCCGCACCAGCTACGCTAAGCTGGCTAGCTACGGAAACATACGACTTTGATTCCATAGTGTGGAGCCGTGCTTCAAACTCACTAAGCCTCGCCTCCAGAACAGCGAATAAACTACATTTATTACAAGTGTCATTATCACTGAAGGAGGCAGATGAATAGCTGAACATTTGACACACAGAGCAAGAGAGAGCAGGAGATGGAGAGGAATTGGCCATTGCTAATGGCTAAGCTAAAGTAGCTAACAGCGTTTTAATCGTGAGATCAGCGAGGCAGTCGCTGTAAGGGAAGATAGCTACAGATACGTGCTTGAGTGCAACTGGTGTAGTCCAAATGCAATTTGAGAAAAATACCCGTTAGATTAAACAGATGCTATGCTTATGCCCCGTTGATGCGGGCTCTAAGCAAGCAAGTGTAGGCCTAGCTAGCCAGTTTAAGTGCAATCCAGGCAAATAACCGCTAAATTAAACAAATTGAGTTTAGCTATGCTTATGCCCCGTTGATGCGGGCTCTAAGCAAGCATGGTTTGTTTTAAATTAATGTAATCCAGGCAAATAGCCGCTAAATTAGACAATAAAGCAGAGTTGAGTAGCTAAGTTTTGTTTGAGCAGCAAACAAGCGACCATAGCACAACACGGAAACACCGGAAATGAGGCAATACGCTTACCGTCAACGTCAGCACCCACCCAGAGTTGTTGTCCCCATATGAGCCAGTTCGTAGCCTTAGATCCGCGGACAGAGCCCTTTTAGCTGTTCCAGAGTCAAGGCTTAAAACTAAGGTTGACTGTGCTTTTGCCATCAAGGCCCCTCGACTTTGAAAGGATCTGCCCGAGGACATAAGGCTTGCAGGATCAGTGTACTCTTTTAAGTCACTTCTAAAAAACTGCTTTTTTGTGACGTCGGCCCTACTGTTTGGCTGCCTGTTAATTTTACTGACCTCATCTGCCTTGCTTGTCTGTCAAAGCACTTTGTAAACTTTGTTTTTAAAGGTGCTACATAAATAAAGGTATTATTACTATAAATAATTTCCTTTAATTTGTTTTAAATTCAAGGAGTTTGTTGTATTTTAGCAGAAAACTGAAATCAGCCAAACTGAGTACACTTAAATATCTGTTTATCGCAAGTAATATTGTCATCACAATAATCAACAACGTAATCACATATTTTTCTCATATCATGCAGCCCTAATCTAATTGCTTGAATTTGATGATGAAAACCCTGTGTAGGAATATATATTAATAATGAGGCAGGGACGCATCATGATATTTAATCAATTCAAATCATTAGCAGGAATCAATCAGTAATCAAATCGTGAGACCAGTAAATATTCACACCCCTACGCGATACACACGAGAATATACAAGAAACACACTATTACAATATGGCTGGCATAGGCTTTGCTGTTACCGTAAAGGTCAGATGGTTAGCTTGAAGCAGAAACATCAGACGCTGCCTGTGGACCACCTGAAAAGCTCAGGAGGACAGGATTTGACCCAGCTTGGCTGACTGAGAAAAAGACTCTGTTCAAGCTCGCCCTTCACTCGCATCTCCGTGCTAAAACCAGCTGCTGCTGCTTGCTGGAGGCAGACACAGAGCAGAGAGAGGTAGTGTAGTGTGTGGAGTGTAGAGCAGACGCAGTAACATCGCTCACAAAGCAATGTCTGGATTTTTTCACTTTTCCAAGCTGCTGGCTGATTGTATTTACTCGCCCAGTGTAACGTTTTAAAGCAGTGGAGATATTTTATGTGATTATAAGTGTAAAAATATTTCCAGTTAATAATACAGTGTTTGCCCATCTCAGTAACATTGCAAAAATTCAACCCATTTTATCATTTCGTTATGCTGAAACTGTAATGCCTGCTTTTGTGTCCTCCCGACTTGATTACTACAATTTCCTTTTTCTGGTCTTTCATATTGTGCCACTAGAGGCCTTCAGCTTGCTCAGAACACTGCAGCCAGAATCCTGACAAAAATTAGAAAATATGTTCACATAACATCCATTCTAGCCTGTCTTCACTGGCTTCCAGTGCAAGTTAGAGCTGATTTTAAGGTTCTTCTTTTAACATATAAGGCGCTGCATGGATTCGCACCTCCTTATTTATCTGATAGTCCAACGCTGTTTTTCATATCTGCATTGACTTTAATGAAGACCAGTTGTTCCACATGGCTAGGATCTAAGTTTGCACGCTGTGGACTGACCACATTTCCAGCTGTGAAAAAAACACGCTCAGACTGGACACTTGTATGTGGACAACTGAGATGCTGCAGTGCAAAGCGTGTAAGATTGGGCCAGCACTGAAGCTTGCCTGACCAGTGTGTGTGTTTGTGTGTGTAGCATACCTGTCAAGTATCCCGTTTTGGCCGGGAAAGTCCCGTATTTTACCCTTCTTTCCCGCCGTCCTCCCGTATTAGTATTTTCCCCTAAATCTCCCATATTTTAACCCGTTTCATAGTTGAATATTATATATGCTGTCCCTAGGCTGCCTGCACTCCCAGCCCACTCTTTGTATGTACAGTATTTATTTTTTCTTGCAGCCCACCGTTCTCTACATTCATGCAGCCCACTCGCAGAGTGCAGCCTGGTTAATGATGACGTATTTATGTTTTGATTATTGAGTCCTCCGACGGCAACACCTTGCTAAAAAAAAACTAACAAACTGTCCACGTACACTTCAGTCACTGGTGCTCGTTGGAGGATGCCACCGCTGTTTTAAACAGGTAACAGAAAGCACAAAACAGCACTGAAAAAAGCGTTTTAAAAAAGGAGAGATCTAGAAAGTGACACGACCAGATTAACTTTTAACTAAAATGCCAAATTAAGACAATGAGACGGGTAAGCTAAGCTAGTTAGGAGAAGTGCAGGATGCTAGCGGTCTCGCAAAACAATACAACGCTGCCTGCAAACCAGCGTTTATGTTTATGAATCAAACTTTTTCTACTAGTCCAGTTTGCTGCTATCAACCTAACAACCATAACTCCAGTTTGGGCAGGTAGCGTTGCTCATTGACTGAATATTATAAGAATTAATAAGAATGTGGTGTAGACCTGCTCTATATGAAAAATACCCTGGGATAATTAATGATGCCAGATGATTCAGCACTACCATAATAAAACTGACTTGACTTGATCAGAAAGCTTTGTAAAAAGGAGAGTTTTGTGCTGAGAATTATGACAATTTATAAAATGTGATTTAGTGTCAGAAGCAGAGCCAGTAGCGTGCATTAGGGATAGCTGTTGTCAGTGTAGAAGGCACATCTACTGTCAGCTGGTGTATCACAGTGTGTAAACAAGCAAACATGATCAGATTAGTTACAGTACAATCACTTTTTATGCTCCAATATTACTTGTTTATTTATTAAATTATGATAGTAAATATACAAAGCCCACAACTGAAAGGGAAGAGAAAGTTATATGAAATATTATTCAAAGGAAAAAATAGATTATGGTGTCATTAGAAAGTGCAATACAAGGTATCTTGTTCTTTATTTAATTTCAAGTTTTGGATATCTGTGATTACTTATTTGCACAGAAAATAGATTCTGATATTGTTGAACATCATTGGGTTGTTGCAAAGATGTTAACTTTTCTAATAAATCTACATTGTGAAGCAACACTTGGAAATAGTGATATTTTACAAAAATACACTGAATTGCAAGACTGTATAGAGTAGGGCGCTATTTCAGACTTATATACTAAGGTTTTGATGACATTTTTTGGTAAAGTAAAGTAGGCCGGTCTAAGGCATTAAACTCCAGGGTTGAAAATGAGTCTCACTCCGGCCCTGAATGAAAATAAAATGTAAATGTAAAGACAAGCAATGTTATAAATTGTAAATGTTTTCAGCATTCTGCATCAAGTGGTGATTTTAGCTTTCTTGTACACCTGTCTTAAAATGTAAGGGATACTGGAGCTTGGTTGGGGTGGTGGGACTGCTCGTGGTGGGCGCCGGAAAATTTCCCTTATTTTCAAATCCAAAACTTGACAGGTATGGTGTGTAGCTTAGTATTTATACCACAACTACCTTTTTATTTTTTTATAAAATACAGCAAGAAAGTGTTAGACACTGGTTAGAGCCAGCTGACGCTTTTAAAAAAAATCTCCGACCGGCAGAGACGCAACGCGAGTCGCATTCTACCAAGCACTACTACAAACCACAGTACTACATAGTACACAGTACTACAAACCGAAGTAAAAAACAAACCTGAAGCTGAAGAGACCCTAAATGTTAACGGAAAAGACCCGAGAACCTGAGTGACTGAGGGAGAGACAGAGAGAGGAGTGCTGTTCTCTTGTCAGTGTTCTGTGTGTGAGTGAGCAGAGCGGGACACAGCAACACAATAAATCTGTATGTGTGTAGGGGAGGGGCGCTGTGACTAGCCTATCACAGAACACAGACACAGTCAGCTACCCAATGAGGAGTTTTATTCAATCCGAGCACAGATATTTACTCGTATAATACTCGTACTCTGCAAAAGTGCTTTATCCGTACCGGATACTCGTTTCAGCCGAGTATCCGGCTCAACTCTAATATACACCGACGCTCCCTCTGCTCCCTTGATGCTGGTCTCCTGGTCATTCCCCTAGTAGTCTATATACACAACGTTCCACTTCCGGGATTGCTCTGTAAATTTCACTGGCCAGATGTCCATCACCTTCCTCTTTCTTTGTGTTGGCGTTCTAAAATCCTAGACTATCTGTCCAATCTGAGTTTTTCAATTGCACGACTAAAACTTCTTTTGAACGTACACGTTCCACCAAAACAAGTTCCTTCCTAAGGCTATTTTGCAGAGGCACCTTTGCTCCGTCCGGCACTTAGCACTGCCCAAGACGATTGTGATTAGTTTAAAGAAATGCCAATAAACCAGAGCATGTTTTTCTCCCATCCCGGAAAGCTGTGTGGACTAGCCAGACCCTCCTCCGCACCGCTGTGGAGGAAGTTCTGGCAAAGCGAGACTATTCACCTAGTAAACAAAGACTCAGTTGGTTATACTGTGCCCCTGATCTGTGAAATGGCCTCTAACTACATGTTAAAGAAGCTCACTCAGTTGACATTTTGAAATCTAGATTGAAAACCCACCTCTACTCATTACACTACAGCCAACCATAACTCACCCTTTCTGTGTCGCATGTTGGTTTTGTATTGTTAATTATTAAGTTAAGTCTGCTGGTCCTGATAATTTAGATCCTTTCTTTCTAAAGTTAGCAGCTGACGTAATTGCGGAGCCTTTATCTTATATTTTTAATTTAACAATTGTCGAAAACGACATCCCTAAAGTGTGGAAGTCAGCCCATGTTACACCATTACTAAAAGATGGCGATCCGTCTATATTAAATAACTATAGGCCTATCTCTAAGCTGTGTATTTTAGCTAAACTCCTTGAGCGCTTGGTTAGTGAGCAGCTAAAGGAATTTTTAAATATAAATGATATCTTATCACCTTTTCAATTAGGGTTTAGGAAACAACATGGCGCCATATCTGCAGCATTGAAGGTGATAAATGACATTGTTGGGGCACTGGATAATAGGAAAATATGTGCGGCACTGTTTATAGATCTTTCGAAAGCTTTTGATACGGTTGATCACTGCATTCTTGTGAATAGTCTAGTGAGCATTGGCATGTCTAAGCATTCGGTAGGTTGGTTTGCAAATTATTTGTTAGGTAGAACCCAAAGTGTTCAGATGGCTGGTTCTTTGCCTCCATTTCTGCCTATTTCCCAAGGGGTTCCTCAAGGCTCAGTACTAGGACCCATATTATTTTCAATTTATATAAACAAACCATCACCTTATCGTGGTGGAGAGGTTTGGGTGTCCCTATGAACCTGAGGGCTGTGTTGTCTGGAGCTTTGTGCTCCTGGTAGGGTCTCCCATGGCAAAGTGGTCTCAGGTGAGGGTCCAGACGAAGAAAAACGGTGGTTCAAAAAACCCTATGAAAAAACGAGGAAGGGATAGAGAGACCCTGCCCGGAGGAAGCCCGGGGCCCCCGTCTGGAGCCAGGCCCAGAGGCAGGGCTCGTCAGCGAGCGTCTGGTGGCCGGGTTTGCCACGGAGCCCGGCCGGGCACAGCCCGAAAAAGCTACGTGGCACCTATCTCTCCAGCCCATGGGCCACCACCTGTGGGAGGAACCGCTGGGGTCGGGTGCGCTGCCACACGGGTGGCAGTGAAGGTCAGGGGCCTCGACGGACCAGACCCGGGCAGCAGAGGCTGGCTCTGGGGACGTGGAATGTCACCTCGCTGTGGGGGAAGGAGCCGGAACTTGTGCTTGAGGTGGAGCGCTACCAGTTGGATCTGGTGGGGCTTACCTCTACGCATAGTCTTGGTTCTGGAACCGTACTCCTGGAGAGAGGTTGGACTCTTTTCTTCTCCGGAGTTGCCCAGGGTGTGAGGCGCCAGGCGGGTGTGGGAATACTCAAGTCCCCGGCTGAGCGCCGCAACGTTGGAGTTTACCCCGGTGGACGAGAGGGTCGCCTCCCTACGCCTGCGGGTTGTTGGGGGGAAAACTCTCACTGTTGTTTGTGCATATGCACCAAACAAGAGTTCAGAGTATTCGGCCTTCTTGGAGACCTTGAATGGAGTCCTGTATGGGGCTCCGGAGGGGGACTCCATAGTTCTGCTGGGGGACTTCAACGCACATGTGGGCAATGACGGAGACACATGGAGAGGCGTGATTGGGAGGAACGGCCTCCCTGATCTAAACCAGAGTGGTTGTCTGTTATTGGACTTCTGTGCTAGTCATGGGTTGTCTATAACAAACACCATGTTCGAACATAGGGATGCTCATAAGTGTACTTGGTACCAGAGCACCATAGGCCGAAGGTCAATGATCGATTTTATAATTGTTTCATCTGATCTGAGGCCGTATGTTTTGGACACTCGGGTGAAGAGAGGGGCGGAGCTGTCAACTGATCACCATCTGGTGGTGAGTTGGGTCAGTGGGTGGGGGAAGACTCTGGACAGACCTGGTAAGCCCAAACGGGTGGTGCGGGTAAATTGGGAACGTCTGGAGGAAGCTCCTGTCCGACAGACCTTCAACTCACACCTCCGGCGGAGCTTTTCGTGCATCCCTGTGGAGGCTGGGGGCATTGAACCTGAGTGGACAATGTTCAAAGTTTCCATTGCTGAAGCTACGGCAGGGAGCTGTGGTCTTAGGGTCTTAGGTGCCTCAAGGGGCGGTAACCCTCGAACACCGTGGTGGACACCGGTGGTCAGGGAAGCAGTCCGACTGAAGAAGGAGTCTTTCCAGGATATGTTATCCCAGAGGACTCCGGAGGCAGTTGCAAGGTACCAAAGGGCCCGAAGGACTGTAGCCTCTGTCGTGAAAGAGGCAAAGCAGCGGGTGTGGGAGAAGTTCGGAGAAGACATGGAGAAGGACTTTCGGTTGGCACCAAGGCCCTTCTGGAAAACCGTCCGCCACCTCAGAAGGGGGAAGCGGGGAACCATCCAAGCTGTGTACAGTAAGGGTGGGGCGTTGTTGACCTCAACTGAGGAGGTAATAGGGCGGTGGAAAGAGCACTTTGAGGAACTCCTAAATCCAGCTGATGCGCCCTCTTTGTTAGAGGCAGAGCTGGAGGATGACGGGGGATTGTCGTCAATTTCCCTGGTGGACGTCACTGAGGTAGTCAAACAACTCCACAGTGGCAAAGCCCCAGGGATTGATGAGATCCGTCCAGAAATGCTGAAAGCTCTGGGTGTGGAGGGGCTGTCTTGGTTGACACGCCTACTCAACATTTTTTTCTCTTTACTCTAGCAAGGATCCTGGAGGGAGCCTGGGAGTATGCCCATCCAGTCTACATGTGTTTTGTGGATCTGGAGAAGGCATATGACCGGGTCCCCCGGGAGACATTGTGAGAGGTGCTGCGGGAGTATGGGGTGAGGGGGTCCCTTCTCAGGGCCATCCAATCTCTGTATGACCAAAGCGAGAGCTGTGTCCAGTTCTCGGCAGTAAGTCGGACACGTTCCAGGTGAGGGTTGGCCTCCGCCAGGGCTGCGCTTTATCACCAATCCTGTTCGTAGTATTTATGGACAGGATATCGAGGCGTAGTCGTGGTAGGGAGGGGTTGCAGTTCGGTGGGCTGGGGATCTCATCGCTGCTCTTTGCAGATTATGTGGTCCTGATGGCATCATCGGCCTGTGACCTTCAGCACTCACTGGATCGGTTTGCAGCCGAGTGTGAAGCGGCTGGGATGAGGATCAGCACCTCTAAATCTGAGGCCATGGTTCTCAGCAGGAAACCGATGGAGTGCCTTCTCCAGGTAGGGAATGAGTCCTTACCCCAAGTGAAGGAGTTTAAGTACCTTGGGGTCTTGTTCGCGAGTGAGGGGACAATGGAGCGGGAGATTGGTCGGACAATCGGCGCAGCGGGGGCGGTATTACATTGTTTATCGCACCGTTGTGACGAAAAGAGAGCTGAGCCAGAAGGCAAAGCTCTCGATCTACCGGTCAGTTTTCGTTCCTACCCTCACCTATGGTCATGAAGGCTGGGTCATGACCGAAAGAACGAGATCCAGGGTACAAGCGGCCGAAATGGGTTTCCTCA
Source organism: Gymnocephalus cernua (assembly GCA_023631565.1). Lineage (NCBI taxonomy): Eukaryota > Metazoa > Chordata > Actinopteri > Perciformes > Percidae > Gymnocephalus > Gymnocephalus cernua. The sequence goes on along the minus strand of CM042443.1, from coordinate 27,642,138 downwards.
GGAGGGTGGCTGGCGTCTCCCTTAGAGATAGGGTGAGAAGCTCAGTCATCCGTGAGGAGCTCGGAGTAGAGTCGCTGCTCCTTCACGTCGAAAGGAGCCAGTTGAGGTGGTTCGGGCATCTGGTAAGGATGCCCCCTGGGCGCCTCCCTAGGGAGGTGTTCCAGGCACGTCCAGCTGGGAGGAGGCCTCGGGGAAGACCCAGGACTAGGTGGAGGGATTACATCTCCAACCTGGCCTGGGAACGCCTCGGGATCCCCCAGTCAGAGCTGGTTAATGTGGCTCGGGAAAGGGAAGTTTGGGGTCCCCTGCTGGAGCTGCTCCCCCCGCGACCCGACCACGGATAAGCGGACGACGATGGATGGATGGATGGATAAACAAACTTTGTGAAAATATATCGAATGCTATGTATCACTATTATGCTGATGATACTGTTATTTACTGTATTGCACCATCTACTGCAGAAGCCCTTGGTCTTTTACAGTTGGCTTTCGATGCTGTTCAGAACCATTTAAAAACGCTTAAGCTGGTCTTAAATGTAGAAAAGTCTAAAGTAATGCTATCCACAAACAGACAAATTCCAGTTTCTTCTTCAAGCATCCCAATTTTTGAAGGAAATGAAATTGAGTTAGATAACAGTTATAAATATTTGGGTATAATCATTGACTTTAAACTATGTTTCAAAACCCATGTTAGCAATCTGGTCTCGAAGCTTCAGATAAAGCTTGGCTATCTCTACAGATCAAAATCATGCTTGTCCATTCGCGCTAGAGAATACCTTGTGAAGGCCACTTTTCTTCCCATATTAGATTATGGTGATTTGATATATATGAATGCTTCTGCCCAATGTTTGAAGAAACTGAATGTCGTGTATCATTGTGCATTGTGTTTTTTCACTGGTTGTGGTTATAGGACACATCATTGTATCCTTTATTATAAAGCTAAATGGCCCTCTCTTTATGCAAGAAGGTACACTCATTGGCTATGTTTCATTTATAAGGCGCTACTTGGATTAGCTCCTACTTATTTGACTGTCCTTTTAACAAGAAATCACGGCCATTATGGATTACGGTCAAATGATGTCCTACACTTGTTGGTACCCCATGTTAAAACAGAATCAGGCAAAAAAGCCTTTATGGTTGCAGCACCTTCTGCTTGGAACCTTCATCAGAAATCGTTGAAACTGACTACTTTAATTTCTTATAGACAGTTTGGTTCTAATTTGAGGGATATGGAGCAGGCAAACATTGGTCAGTGTAACTGTTTATAAAGTTGTATTGAACCTTCTCAGCCCAGGGTCTTGTGTTATACATATATGTATATTTGATGTGTTTGGTTTCTTTTTTCTATGTGTTGGAAACTGTTCTTTGTTTTTTATGCTGCATCTTGGCCAGGTCTCTCTTGTAAAAGAGATTTTAATATCAATGAGACTCACCTGGTTAAATAAAGGACAAAAAAAAATATATATATATTACTGCTTTAATGCTGTTCAATTGTTTTGTTGCTGTCTGTTATTTCTGAATTCCTTTATCTGTGAAGTGCACTGAGACCATGTCTAATGGTGATTTTATACTTTAAATATAATTTGATTGATTGAATTATGAAACTGTGGAATTAGACTTTCTAGTCAATTAATGGGAAACACTACGTTCACTTACTTACGTATACATACTGGGGTGCATTTGAGTTGTGATGCTTAGCAAAAAAAGCATACAAACTGCATAGACACTGACTACAAATCGTTGAACTGAACTGAACGAGGTGAATTGGCAGAATTATTTGTGATTTCCATCAAAAGGTCTCTGTGGTGATGGATTTACCAACTGTACCACCCTGAATCTCATCAGTTTGCTTCTCTAAGTGATTGTAGTATGTTAACTTTCTTTATCTTTATTCTTTAGTTTTGGCTGAATTGACACAGACACAGATTTTTTTACATTTTGTTTCACAGATTCTACAAATAACAAACCTGTTAATTAGTGAGTTTTAGAGGTGCATATTTTGTTACCTTTGGGCAGAAACAGGCTAGCTGTTTCCAGTCTTTGTGCTATGGTAAGCTAATGCGCTGCTGCCTGTAGCTTTATATTTACTGTACAGATCAGAGTGGTATCAATCTTTTCTAATATCTAACTTTCAGCAAGAAAGTGAATAAGTCTATTTCCCAAAATGTTTATGAAGTGCCGGGCAGTTTGCATCTGCTTCCATGAAGGACTAGTATGGGCCTAACTAACTTTCACCTTTTGGGGTTCCAGATTTTGTCATTTTGGCTTTGATCAGGCCCCCAAAAAGTGCGCCAGGCTTCGATTAAATTAAACATAGCAGCCAAACATTCAAATTGCAACTCCTGACCCATCAAGTGATGCCCTCTGGCCCAGGGAGACTTTTCCCCATTGACTTACGTGACAATAGAGAAGTAAGAAATGACTTGTTTCACTATCAGAATTTGATCGATTTGGTCTGATAACACTTAAAAAGTCTAGCTAAACAGGAAGTCCCCGGCTCGGTCAGCAGAGGTCTCTAGTGCGCCTGCTCTATGGGCCGCACAACGTGGAACCAGCACCGTTCATCCGGTTCAATTTTGGCTCCATGAAGGCTTCATGCGCTGCTGAGCAGCTCTCAGAGGAATGTACGGGGCTAAGCCTTGAACGCCGTATCCCGGTTTTATAAATCCATGGCTTTGATGGGATTAATTAATTGATTTCAAAATCGCTATAAATGAAACAATAAATTGCATTATATTTAGCTGATGCTTTTATCCAAAGCGACTTACAATTGCTATATATGTCAGAGGTCACACACCTCTGGAGCAACTAGGGGTTAAGTGCCTTGCTCAGGGACACATTGGTTGATGCATCGCAGTGGGATTCAAACCCAGGTCTCCCACACCAAAGGCATGTGTCATATCCACTGCGCCATCACCACACCCAAACATTATGTGTAAGTATGAATGTAGATTAGTGATTTACATCTTTTATGATTAAATTGGTCAGTAGTTCATTTTGTAGCCCTGGGTCTTCTGCATTGTACTTAATGTTCTAGCAAGTAACTCTACTCAATCCTGGAGTCTCATAGGACTTTAGATGGTTCATCTCATGTGTGTGTGTGTCTGTCTGTGTGTATGAGGGACTTATTAGTGTATTTCCTTTACTCTTTCATTCCAGTCTGCAGCAATATGAATGTGTAGCCTGGCCACCAACACAAGTGTTAATTTCTTTCTAACCTCTTCCCTCCAGTGTCCGAGTGGCAGCGCATAATTCCCTCAGCAAGACCAAGAAATTGCATTTACCTAACCTTTGGCACTCTGTGTTACTGCTGTACATTGGTTTCGGAAGAGCTAGTACATACTCCACCTCCACTTTATGTACACTGATAAACTGAACAGGTGAAAGACGGGTGAAAGAGTGACAGGTTTAGCTCCACAGCAAGTACTGACTGAGGCGGTGGAGACTTGCTTTCTGAACACGCTCGGAAAGCTGTAGCAGGAAATGTTAACCTTCTTCTCGATTTCATGTTGTTCATGGAGAAGGAGCAGCTGAAAATGATTCAAAGAATATGTCATGCTACCAAGCCACGACCAAGCAGATGAATCACAGTTGTTGCATCTGCAGCGGCGCCATATAAAGATCCATTTCTGGGGAGGCGCACAACAGGATACGGCGTAGGCTACCTGTGTGGTCTGTAACTATGTATACAAATAGCGTGTTCCATTTACCTCGGAACTTGGCGTGTTACTGAAACGTACATTTCGTAACCCCGCCCACGATCTTTTCGTAAACCTAACTGTCCTGTTGTTGTGCCCCATGTCAGTTAAACAAACGTCCCAACCCAGAGTGTCAAAAAGTGATGCCAAGAGTCCCGTCTAGTGTTAGGTACCGAATTCTGTCCTTTTTTGGGTACCGACCGAAGAAAGTCAGTACTACCGAGGTTTGGGAGGAGAGAGGGAGGGGTTTTATTTTTACTTTTGTTTATTTTGTTTTGAGTATAAAATGATGTTCTCTAAGCGATGTCACATGTTTTTTAGGCTACAACATTTTTTGTCACATACAGCAAACATCTCCTCACTATCCGAGAGCTGTCGGTCCCCAGAACACACTGTAAAAAAACGAGGTCTCTGTAGACAGCCCAGGCTCCATAAACGGCAACAAAAACAATCTATGCCAACCTGCCCCACGAAGCATAACAAACAGTGTTCCAGCATTCCAGTCAATAACCGACAAGAAGGATTTGGGGGTGGGGGTGGGGGGTCAGTGCACGGTAGCACGGAAGGGAGAGGGGGGATGGGATGAGGAGGAGGGAGGGGCAAGCTTGCCTCGTTTTGTTATAAATACTTTGAACGTCAACAAGAAGTAACGTCACCCAACATCGCTTAGAGCCCGTTTAATATATAACAAAATGTTCAAAGTAAATAGGATGAATAGGTTTGGAATTATTTTTACAACTGAAATTATGGAAAAGCACCCCAAAAAGGTACCGTAACCAAATTTCAGGTACCGGTATCCGTACCGGTACGATAAACGGTACCCAACCCTAGTCCCGATCAAGCGCATCTAAATATGACGCCAAAGTGCTAACCGTGAGTCCCAAGAGCGTCAAAAAGTAAATATATGATGTAAATATGACGCTAAAGGAGACTTCATGCATCATTTACAAACGCCAAAGGCACCTGACTAAGCGATGGGAGTGAGAATGTGTTGGTTCTTCCCATTCTTTGTGAAGGTAGCAGTGGTATGTATGGAACACATACACAACTCATGCCTGAGGGTCACAGCTGAAAGCCATTTGAATCTAGCTAGCATTTCTTTGCTTCCTATCATTCTTTATCTGCCATCCCTGCGCCAAACCTATCACCTGGCCATGTTGTAGTGTGGGACATTCAGTATCTTACTTATTACCATAAAATCTTAATTCTTTTTTTTTTTTTTACACTTGGTATGTTTTGGTTGCTTAGTTGCTTTGGTGTTGAGGGAATTGTTCCAAAGGATTCATCCATGGCGTCCAATGCCATGCCTCCAGCAAAGTTTCACATGCAAGGAGTGGCAAATTATCATTACTAGTCATTTTTAAATGTATATAATGCAATCTCTGTTGCACCTTATATATGAAAAGCATGCCTTGCATCCATGTGACTTCCCCAAAAGCAACAATTTGCATCCATTTAATTGGCTCTGCATTGTCACCTGGAGCTAGATGAAGGCAAATTGCCAGCACAAAGTGTGGCTCATTTCAAATGTAAAAATGTGGGTGGACTACAAGTGAGCTGATAATCCCATTCTATTTATTCATTACACAGAGAGAGGGAACAGTGGGAGAAGATAGGAAAGAACCTGTGTCAGGACTGATAATAATAATTCATTACCATGCTGAGGTCTAAACATGATATAAAATGGCAGAAATTACACTGTTCCTAAAGAGTAGTTTATTGGAATGCAAGTATAATGTAATGAAAGAGTGGCTGCCATGATGAATATTTGATTTTTGTCTAAGCCTTCACATTCAGAGCAGTTTTTCTGTTGGTAATTATTGCTGTGAAAATGAAAAGATTCCTCAGTCTATAGAGCACAGAGGTCACTGCACATTAGCTCACACTTCCACTACTGCACTGGAATAGTTATGGTTTCACTCGAGATCAGAGTGGTGTTGTGTGAGACTCGTAAAGTGTTGTAATATGTGCACATGTGGATGTTAGCATATCGTTATTTTGAAAAGCATTGTAAAATTGTAATCCTGCTAAGAAACCCCATTTTACTAAATGTATCGGTAATCTGTTTACGTCTTTTTTTCTGTAACTCTTAAGGGAATAGTTACCATTTTTGTATCCTAATTATGTACCCATTCTTTGTATTTGATATTTTGTTTTCGTTAATCCCCAAGCCTTCGTTTTGTTAATTCCCAAGCCTAATCATAATATTGCTTACATTCCTATCTTTGAATGAGGTCCAGAATTTTTGTTAAAACGTTATTTTGTACATCTGGAAACAATGTATTTCCTGCAATTTTAAATTTGAAGTTTGGTGAAAAATGTCAACTATTAGCCAATGTTGGCCTAAGCCTTTGTGTGGCTCTTAGCAGCATTTCAAAAGTCTTTCGTACATTGAGAAAAAACAACAAGTAGTTAAAATTTAAGGAAAAGTTCTGTAGTAAACACAAAGTCCTTTATTAACGTGAATGGCAGCAGTTTGACTTTATTTTGAAGGCTATTCCAAGTGACGGGCCTCAAAAAGGAAACAGGTCTTGTTTCTGAAATAAAACCCTAACTTCAGCCTCAGGGTTTTAAGAAGATTCTCAACCTGATGTTAGAAAGAATGGCAGTCATCAAGGCAAATATTGAGATATTTAAGACAGAAAACAACTTCTAACTTATTTCCCTTAGCAGCAATGTCCATTACCTTAGTTTTAACAGAATTTAAAACCAACTTTAGTTGTGACAGCTGAATTTGAAGAGCATTAAAGACGGCCTACAGTTTGGCCACAGCTTCCATAAAGGGGGACACAGTATATCACAGTATCATCTACATAAGAATGAAGGTTGGCACCATCGACATTCTTGCCTGAACTATTATTATAGATAGAAAATAACAGAGGACCTAAAACAGAGCCCTCTGGTACATTACAAATGTTTTGCCAGTAAGAGGTGAGCCCATCAAATTGGACACATTAAGATATTAACTGTGTGCTCCACAAAGTCCTTACTGTGTCATGTCACGACACGTGTTGTGTGTGCTATGCTCTGTAAGCATTTCGAAAGAATGATTCTCTGTTTATCTGTGACAGATTGACGAAACAATGCATGCCTGCATGTTTCTCTAGTGGGCTTGTACATCCATCACAGGTGTCTTGGCAGTCACACAATTATACACAGAAGCCACAACATGCATGTTTTGGTTTAAGAGGCTTTGTGTTCTCTCCATCAAACAGATGCAGAATTTTCACTCATTTTGTCTTGGATACACACTGGAGCATTTCATCAGATATGCCTTGTAGTTGTCTGCTGTGGTATACAATAATTGAATGTGCCAGAGACATATTTCCCCCTGCTCTTCCAAACACAGGTGAAGCGAATATTTATATTATTAATTAGTATTATTATTAATTATTGTACTAATTACAATTTGCTAATAAAATGTCCTGTAGCCTGGGAAAGGCCTCAAGCTCTCTCCTGTCTGGCATGTGTAAGATAAGACGTGTTTAGATTTACTGGAGCAAAAGTGCTCCTGATAAACACTTGATAAACATTTGGAACAGAATGCACCTAATGAAATATCTTAAAGTAACAGACAATATTTAGGCCATGAGAGAAGAAGAGAATGAGAGCGATCCCAAGGCTAGCGTGCAACTTCGCTATCTTCTCGGAGACAGAAAGTCTGAGGGTGATCTAACCAAATGACGACCCAGACGCAAGGACGGAAGGAGGAACCCAAAGACGAATAAAAGAATAGGGAAATGCAAGGTCCGGGGTCAGACCTGGAGAGACTTTGTTGGTGGCTAGGGTGAGAGAGTCTTGAAGGAGCGGCTGATCCATATGCATATGATTGTCTGCTTGCAATATCATTTTACTAAGACATATTATAGTTTAACTTAACGAATCCTGAGTATTCATTTCCTGGTCTGCCATTCAACAAACACAAAAGGGTAAAGCTTGAGAAGTGACCGAAGAGGTCAAACAGACTCTGGCCTTTTGAGCCGGGGTAAAATTGGACGAACCCTTTTCTACAAAGGCTTACATGTAGGCCTCAATGTTTGTTGGGGGCCCATAATTGACAATATGGTTGACACCCTTGAATTCAACAACCATTCCAATTGCTGAAGTGACAATTACTACTAAAAAAGTTGATTATATGCAGTTTGACATCCTTTGGTGTCTCTGAATGGTAATGCAAACTGCAAAGCAATGCAAAAGTGTTGGCTAGATGTGAGGATACTCTTTGGTAGAAAGCCTGATGTCCCTTATTGGGCTTTTGAAAGTAAGAAAGAAGTGTCTCACACTGGCTCCATCTGCATTTCTCTATTTATTCTGATGATGTTTCGGCCTTCAGGCCTTTTTCAAATCAACAAAGACAGACACATGCACAGATACTATATAGGCCACAGCTTGTCACACATCAGGGGTAAGAAAACCCATCAATCATATTACTACAAACTATGTTTACACAATATAGAGAGATCTTAATTTTATATAGCAAAAGTTAAACAGCTCTGGATGGATAATAAGAAGAGATTCCCTTACAAAAAACACTTTAAATCATAATCTATATTTGATTCATGAGGTGACAGGGTTCTCAAATGGTGGATCCAATAGTTTGGGCTTCTAACACGCTTAAAGTGTTGCATTCCAAGATTGTTCTTCAACTTCTATCTAATAGCTTTGGAAGCTGTGGCACGTGGTAATTGCTGGGTAAAAGAGATCTTGAAGCTTTAGTGCGTAACTTTTTGATATTAATGAATGTCCGTTACATTCAAGCCTTTGCCAAATGAGTTTCTACAAAGCTAATTAATCAGCTCCACACAACTCTCTCTGTATTTCTCAGTGTGACTATGTTCAGAAGATTGTGTCATCTGGTGTCTTTTAGAAACTCAAGTGAAGATAATTACCTCTTCTGAAGAGTCCATCATGTTTTTTTTAATCCTCCGTGTCCTCATTGGCTACTGGGGGCGGTGCACGGTCACGGAAGGCTTGTGTCATGTGGACACGCCGACAGTGTTGTTGTCATTACTTAGAATTCCTCATGGGGGAGACAGAAACTACGCACTGTATCTTTAATGTGCCAACCTTTTTCACACCACTCACTGAAAGGAGATTCACCATGTCCTTCTCCCTTGTAAATAAAAACAGAAAAGCAAGAAAGTGATTATCTAAGTTTTGCTTGATTGGGGTTTAAAATAAAAACGGAGAATGGTACTGAATTGAAAGATTAGGTCTGCAAATTAAGTGTTTCACAGCTGCAAAGTTGTACCAAGGATTTTTGACAAGATGGTGCTTTGGCACGGTAACTAGATGTTATGATGATAATGATGTAATTGAAATAATTGTGATAATAATAATTTTGCTGTCAGGTTGGTTTAGGATGTTTCCGGGTGTCAACCGCTATAAAAACTCAGCGATCAGGTGCCAGATCGTACGCACACATTCAAGAGGAAGCTACAAAAATGGCAGACGCAAAGAGCGCTGAAGAAACACAAAAATAGCGAGGCAAAATGCCAAGCGGACAAAGCTCGTTCCAAAACAAAAGTGTATCTAGGGTTTGTTTTCACTCACTGGGGAGCACCTTCACCCACATTGAAGCGGGGAGGAGGAGCCAACTTTGACTGTTGTATTTACAAACTGCGGCCGACAAATCTTAATTATTTTGCCTGAATATTGTATTAATTGTACTGTAACTGTGCTTGTTTTTTTCTCAGATAAAATCCAGATACAGATCGAATGTTAATGCCAAGTGTAAATTGGGTTGAAGACCACAAGGATTAAGCCACATTTGGTGTGCTCTAGTATAAATTTCTGACAGTGTGTGGAATTCAATCAAAATAAGCCATAGTGCGTGTGTGTGTTCATTGTAATGAAGGTACATGTAACCCAATGCAACAGTGTGGCTCATTGACTATGTTTACATGCACATAATATTCAGGATTTTGCCCTTATTCCAAAAAAGACAATATAACAACTAAGCTGTTTGCAGCGTCCCTCTTTCATTCCTTCAACCAGCTTCTGGATAAGGTCGGCGTAGCGATGTGTGCGCATATCCAAAAACCTGTTGATATCCAAGTCTTTGATAATGTTTAAATGTAGCTTCTTATCAGGTCTGCAGCCTTGCAAACTGTTGGCTGGTTTGTTTGTGTACAGAAACCAGAGCTGACATAAGCCACAAACTGTCACAAACTGCAGTAAAAACCCTGATTGAGACGCATATTCTGAATGTGCTGTATACGTGTCCAAAGAATGGTTCTAAAACCAGAATAATACTACATTGTTTTTTCTTGTAAGGTGACTTTGAGTGCTTTGAAAGGCGCCTATAAATAAAATGTTTATTATTATTATTATTATTATTATTATTAAGGCCTTATCAATAATATCCAAACAGAATATGCTGTTTACATGACCTGTATCAAATTTGGAATATTAGCATATTCAGAATAATAGTGGAATATTGGTGTGCATGTAAACATACTCAATTATGTGCTTGTAATAGTTTTGGACAACAGTAATGCACAGAGGAGAGAAATCAAACTTTGGATACACAAACAACACATTCATTGTTGGTCTTTCAATCTGGTGTGTGCAGTACTATTTAAAATTGTTTGACTTCACTCTAAAACCATTTGAAAATGATTACTGCAACATGCAGTAGGGCAAATCAATAATGAAGCCACTGCGGTAGCTTTTTTGGCCTTGACCCCATATTGGTTGAAGGCTATAGTGCTTCGAGGGCCCTGTGTAACAATGAAAGATGTTTCAGCAGTGCCTAAATAAAGAAGGAAGATGGAAATGTAATGCACAGGCTGGAAGAATACTGTAGACGTCATGTGTTTGATCATACAATCAATAATGTGTATAAAGAGCCAACCAAAATAGATTCAAGCACCCATTTATATGAGTGAATCACACACTCCGTTCTCGGTGCTGCCTGCAGCCAAGAGATCAAGCGTGGCAGCGCTCCAGTGATCCTTTGAGTCTGGATTACAGATTTATCACAAATGAAAGATCAGGGGTAGTGGGTGCTTCACTTGCAGCTAACTGCTTCAGCAAGTTACCGTCGCACAAGAGTGGAGATGGGGGGAAAGCTTAGCATTGTGTGTGCGTGCGTGCGTGCGTGCGTTTCAAGAGTCAGCTGGTATTAACAAGTGCTGAGGACCTGCTGATCCCTGCCACCGCTCCCAACTCACAGGAGAAGCTGTTTTGCCAACAACTCGCCCATATTGACTTTCAACTCGGCAGGTTTTATGTTCCTGCTGAATTCAGCACAGTCTCCGAAGAGACCCCCAGTCCCCCCCAACCCTCCCCACCTCGACCCTGTGTTTTCAGTGCAAATGAAATATTGATGAGAGAGCCCTGTACCCTTTCCTTCTTTCATTTATTCTTTCACTCATTCCCACTCTGGCTCACACACTTTACCTCCCTTGCCGTTTTGCCTTTATTCTCTAGGTCCCTCTATCTTGTTTCTCATCACTTTTCCTATTCCTGTGTTTCTGATGCAATCTTCAAGCAGATGGTGGAGAAAAGGACATTGCATTGTTTGGTGTGTGTGTGTGTGTGTGTGTGTGTGTGTGCGTGTGTGTGCGTGTGTGTGCGTGTGTTGAAATTTAGACCAGCTGAAGATTCGGAAGACAGGTTTTCACAAGAATCTTTGTATTCCATATTTCAGGATTGTTGTGGTAATTTGAATCTCATTATAATCAATATTGCTTACACCCTAACATCAGTTGGCTTGAACAACACATTTACCTCCAGAGATATAAACTAAGCCTTCTCAGACGAAGCATAATACTTCCGTTAACACATTCAATGTGAGGAACATCGTGTGATGAATTCGGTTCGCTTGTGATTTGCTATCGTTCTTAAAAACCTCAAACCAGGGAGGAGGGAAGTGTTTTCCCTTACTGACATGAAATGACAGCAGGATGAATGTTATTTGAAGGATTAATACTTGGGTTAAGAAAGAGTAAATGTTAACCGGGGTGAATTTTATGAGCTGTGGAGGTTTAACGGTTTGCTGGTGCTGTAGATTTACATGTGTCTACACCTGTCTAGTTTTTTAAAGGCATATTTCCCCACTGGAAAGCTGAATATATCTTTAAATTGGGTCACTTATGTAGTAGAAATGTGTATTTCATTTTTAAATGGGTGCCTTCTAGGCCGAGAAAAGCCAGAAAATGTGTTTTTGGCTCATATGGATGAAAGACACCAAATCCCAGAATGCACCTACTTCGCTGCTTTATGAGTCCACTCCCAAGCCACGCCTACCATTTACAGACAGAGAGACAGTGAGGCAGCATTCAACTCAACTCAAGTGTGTTTTATTGTCATTTCAACCATATACATATAACGACTGCCTTGCTGATCTCACGATTATTAAAACGCTGTTAGCTACTTTAGCTTAGCCATTAGCAATGGCCAATTCCTCTCCATCTCCTGCTCTCTCTTGCTCTGTGTGTCAAATGTTCAGCTATTTATCTGCCTCCTTTAGTGATAATGACACTTGTAATAAATGTAGTTTATTCGCTGTTCTGGAGGCGACACTTAGTGAGTTTGAAGCACGGCTCCATACTACGGAATCAAAGTCGTATGCTTCCGTAGCTAGCCAGCTTAGCGTAGCTGGTGCGGGCCAACATGTAGCTTCTGCTAGCAGTCTCCCGGCAGACCCCAAGCAGTCGGGCGGGTGGGTGACTGTCCGAAGGAAGCATAGCAGTAATTGTAATCCGATCGATCTCAATTTGTTAATGTTAATGACAAATCCTCCAAGTACGCTAAAGTTAACCATGGCGTTCCACAAGGCTCAGTGCTTGGACCAATTCTATTCTCCTTATATATGCTTCCTCTAGGCAATATTATTAGGAAACACTCAATTAACTTTCACTGTTATGCAGATGACACCCAATTATACTTATCAATCAAACCAGATGAAATCAGTCAGTTAGCTAAACTTCAAGCATGTATTAAAGATATAAAAGCATGGATGACCTACAACTTTCGGATGCTAAACTCAAGCAAAACTGAGGTGATTGTGCTGGGTCCTAAACACCTCCGAACCTCATTATCCAAAGATATAGCTACCTTGGATGGTATTGCCCTGGCCTCCAGCACTACTGTCAGAAATCTAGGAGTTATTTTTGACCAGGATATATCCTTTAATGCCCACTTAAAACAAACCTCAAGAACAGCCTATTTTCATCTTCGTAACATTGCCAAAATAAGGAACATCCTGTCTCAGAACGATGCTGAAAAACTAGTCCATGCATTCGTTTCTTCCAGGCTGGACTATTGTAATTCCTTACTATCAGGAAGCTCAAACAAGTCACTTAAGACTCTCCAGCTGATCCAGAATGCTGCAGCTCGTGTACTGACAAGATCTAAGAAAAGAGATCATATCACTCCTGTATTAACTTCTCTACATTGGATCCCTGTAAAATCCAGGATTGAATTTAAAATCCTCCTCCTGACCTACAAAGCTCTAAATGGTCAAGCACCATCATATCTTGAAGAACTAATAGTACCTTACTGTCCCACTAGAGCACTGCGCTCCCAGAATGCCGAGTTATTTGTGGTTCCTAGAGTCTCTAAAAGTAGAATGGGAGCCAGAGCCTTTAGCTATCAGGCTCCACTCCTGTGGAACCAGCTCCCAGTCTGGGTCCGGGAGGCAGATACTGTCACCACATTTAAGAGTAAACTTAAGACTCTCCTCTTTGATAAAGCTTATAGTTAGGGAGTGAGGAGTTGCAGCATCTGCCTAGCCCGGCCCCCCTCTTTTCTGTCCCAGAAATGCTTGTTACTAACCTAGCTCTGGGGAGCTTGCTCCCCGGAGTCTTTCTGTTTCTTTTTCACCCAGGATAAAATCCTGGGATTAGGATGGCACCAAAATCATGGTTCCAGCTGTTGCCGTGGTTCTGCTGAAATACCCTACTCCGTGCTGCTCCCTGAGCTACTACAACCACTATTTCTAGCCACTGTTTATTAACTATACTGTGATGCACCCCAACGGCACGTCAGACACCACCTACCAAGAGCCTGGGTCTGTCCGAGGTTTCTTCCTAAAAGGGAGTTTTTCCTTGCCACTGTTGCACTAGTGCTTGCTCTTGGGGGATTTGTTGGTTTTTTTGTAAATTATAGAAGGTGGTCTAGACCTACTCTATCTGTAAAGTGTCTTGAGATAACTCCTGTTATGATTTGATACTATAAATAAAATTGAATTGAATTTAATTGAAACAACGTTTCACCGTGGCTCAAGTGGTGTTACACATTAAAATATATGAAAACGACATTATATAAAAACGACATACGAAACAGGCTACATTGAGTGCACACACATTGCTCCATAAAGTTCAGCTAACGCATACTAGCATTAGCGCTTGGTGGGCTATAAACACAGCCGTGAATTAGTGTGGAATGTAGAATGGTCGGAATTTAACAGTCACAAACTCCATAGGCAGTTAGCAGTTAAATGGATACAAATCACCCCATTTCTGCACCAGTCCATGTTAACACAGCCCACCTCCACGAGTCTCTTACCTGGCTAGCAGGCCTGTAGCTGGACAGTCTGGTACACTGTTGTTCAGCCATGTTTCCACAAAAACAAAAACCCAGCAGTCTCTGAACTCGCGTTGGGAATTTCGATGAAGTTGGATGTAGTCCAGTTTGTTGTCTAATGAGCGGACACTTGCAAGCAGGATTTATGGGACAGGTAGCCGGCTAGCGTTAGCCCGCTCTGGATGTCCCTTACTCCGATTAACGGCATCGGCTGAGGTGCAGCTGGTCTCCGTAGCAGGCGAAGCTCACATAGTGTGCCGAGTATTCCGTCTGTAATAACCTTCCTTTCCTGCATATTCTCTGGTCTGTACCAATGTATCCCAGTGGTACACATGTGCGGTAGTTTGAATGCACATCATTTTGTAAATGTTTGCTTATGAAAGAGAGAGTCTGTTTAGCGAAGCTTCAAGATGGCTGACAGTTGTTTTCATTCAGAATACCTCGGCCTTACTTGGCAGTCCAACCCCCTGTGGGCGGGTTGAAAACATGCGGAAGTAGCTCCTACTACTGGCTGTAGTCCTTTTCCTCTGGCCAAAAGTTCCTCCAATGACGCAAAAATCGTCATTTGACATCATTGGAGGAACTTTTTCCAGACCCCCAATGCAGAGATCTCCCATCTCAGGGGTACATGAGGAAGGGAAGCACAGTCATTCAAATACTACCGGGTTTCTACTGATACAAAGCTGAATGCTAAATCAGTGAAGTATCCCTTTAACCCTGGTGTTTTCCTCGGGTCAAATTTGACCCGTTTTCGTGGCTGGGTTGGGTCAGTGGGTACAGCAGGCGCACATATAATTAGAGGTGTATGCCTCGACGCAGAGGTCCAGGGTTCGAATCCAACCTTTGACGATTTCCTGCATGTCTTCCCCCTTTCTCCCCTAACTGTCCTGTCAAAATAAAGGTGGAAAAAGCCCCAAAAAATAATCATGAAAAAAATTTGACCGGTTTTCAAAGCTTTTTATATCAGAAATTTTGGTTCTGGGCACCTGGTAGAGTGCAAGCCCATATATAGAGGTTTACTCATCGCCGCAGCGGCCGCAGGTTCGACTCCACCGTGCGGCCCTTTGCTGCATGTCATTCCCCTTTCTCTCTCCCCTTTAATGTCTTCGCTGTCCTGTCAAATAAAGGCCTAAAGTGCCACAAAAAATCTTTAAAAAGAAAACAGAAATTTGGGTTTCTTTCAACCAAATTGCCCAAAAATAGCATGGATGGTTCCCTACAATGTTCTCCAGGTAAAATTAATGAATTTTATAGCATTTGAAAAATCATGTTTAAATGATTTTAACCCTTGTGTGGTGTTCACATTTTTGTTACACAGCCAATGTTACTGGATCTGGTGGACTGTTGGGTTTGAAAACCCCTTATTTTGTAATTAAATAACACAGCACAAAGACCACAAACAGGTAGAGTTCTTACTTGTAAGGGGAGAGATCGTGCTCAACAGGGTACAACCTTTAGTCTCCAACGAGTCTCCCCCTCTCACAGTCTTTTATTGACAAAGTCACATGTTTCGACAGCTCATGTACGTATGTACGTAAGGAAAAAGTGTAATCAATATTGACATTTAATGTCACACTTACCTTGACATTGTATGAGTTTCACAATCATAGTTACACAAGCATAGCTGAGTCAATGTTTTGCAGAACTGTGACCCTGTATTTGGAACAGAGTTCCCATGTGTCAGCCAGCAAAGTCTCCTCATGAAACTTCCTCACGAAAGCATAAATTCAGCATAGTTAGCTTATCATAGTATGCAATAATCATTCATCAATGATAACATGTATTTATATTTTCCAACAGGACCTACCACATTATTAGGCTTTTAAATCAATACAGCCATAGCAATTCATCTTAAAATACTTAACAGATGTTTACTTTAGCTCAGTTACCAATGATATATACATCATCTATGGTTCATATTTGCCATTTACCCCTGTGAGATCACATTTATGATCATATGATCATTTTCAGTTTTTGTGAGAAAACATCCATCCATCCATCGTCTTCCGCTTATCCGTTGTCGGGTCGCGGGGGGAGCAGCTCCAACAGGGGACCCCAAACTTCCCTTTCCCGGGCCACATTAACCAGCTCTGACTGGGGGATACCGAGGCGTTCCCAAGCCAGGTTGGATATATAATCCCTCCACCTAGTCCTGGGTCTTCCCCGAGGTCTCCTCCCAGCTTGACGTGCCTGGAACACCTCTCTAGGGAGGTACCCAGGGGGCATCCTTACCAGATGCCTGAACCACCTCAACTGGCTCCTTTCGACATGAAGGAGCAGCGGCTCTCACCCTATCTCTAAGGGAGACGCCAGCCACCCTCCTGAGGAAACCCATTTCGGCCGCTTGTACCCTGGATCTCGTTCTTTCGGTCATGACCCAGCCTTCATGACCATAGGTGAGGGTAGGAATGAAAATTGACCGGTAGATCGAGAGCTTTGCCTTCTGGCTCAGCTCTCTTTTTGTCACAACGGTCCAATACACTGAATGTAATACCGCCCCCGCTGCGCCGATTCTCCGACCAATCTCCCGCTCCATTGTCCCCTCACTCGCGAACAAGACCCCCAGGTATTTAAACTCCTTCCCTAGGGGTAAGGACTCATTCCCTACCTGGAGAAGGCCCTCCATCGGTTTCCTGCTGAGAACCATGGCCTCAGATTTAGAGGTGCTGATACTCATCCCAGCCGCTTCACACTTGGCTGCAAACCGATCCAGTGAGTGCTGAAGGTCACAGGCCGATGATGCCATCGAGACCATATCATCTGCAAAGAGCAGCGATGAGATCCCCAGCCCACCAAACTGCAACCCCTCCCCACCACGACTACGCCTCGATATCCTGTCCATAAATACTACGAACAGGATTGGTGACAAAGTGCAGCCCTGGCGGAGGCCAACCCTCACCTGAAATGAGTCTGACTCACTGCCGAGAACCCGGACACAGCTCTCGCTTTGGTCATACAGAGATTTGATGGCCCTGAGAAGGGACCCCCTCACCCCATACTCCCGCAGCACCTCCCACAGTATCTCCCGGGGGACCCAGTCATACGCCTTCTCCAGATCCTCAAAACACATGTAGACCGAATGGGCATACTCCCAGGCTCCCTCCAGGATCCTTGCGAGAGTGAAGATCTGATCCGTTGTTTCACAACCAGGACGGAATCCGCATTGTTCATCTTCAACCCAAGGTTTGACTATCGGCCGAACCCTCCTTTCCAGCACCTTGGAGTACACTTTACCAGGGAGGCTGAGAAGTGTGATACTCCTGAAATTGGCACACACCCTCTGGTCCCCCTTTTTGAACAGGGGAACCACCACCCCGGTCAGCCACTCCTTTGGCACTGTCCCAGACTTCCACGCAATGTTGAGTAGGCTTGTCAACCAAGACAGCCCCTCCACACCCAGAGCTTTCAGCATTTCCGGACGGATCTCATCAATCCCTGGGGCTTTGCCACTGTGGAGTTGTTTGACTACCTCAATGACTTCCACCAAGGAAATTGATGACAATCCCTCATCATCCTCCAGCTCTGCCTCTACCACAGAGGGCGCATCAGCTGGATTTAGGAGATCCTCAAAGTGCTCCTTCCACCGCCCTATTACCTCCTCAGTTGAGGTCAACAACGTCCCATCCTTACTGTACACAGCTTGGATGGTTCCCCGCTTCCCCCTCCTGACGTGGCGAACGGTTTTCCAGAAGCGCCTTGGTGCCGACCGAAAGTCCTTCTCCATGTCTTCTCTGAACTTCTCCCACACCCACTGCTTTGCCTCTTTCACGGCAGAGGCTGCAGTCCTTCGGTACCTTGCAACTGCCTCCGGAGTCCTCCGGGATAACATATCCCGGATAGACTCCTTCAGTTGGACGGCTTCCCTGACCACTGGAGTCCACCACGGTGTTCGTGGGTTACCGCCCCTTGAGACACCCAAGACCCTAAGTCCACAGCTCCCCGCCGCAGCTTCAGTAATGAAAACTTTGAACATTGTCCACTCAGGTTCAATGCCCCCAGCCTCCACAGGGATGCACGAAAAGCTCCGTCAGAGGTGTGAGTTGAATGTCTGTCGGACCGGGGCCTCCTCCAGACGTTCCCAATTTACCCGCACTACCTGTTTGGGCTTACCAGGTCTGTCCAGAGTCTTCCCCCACCCCCTGACCCAACTCACCACCAGATGGTGATCAGTTCACAGCTCTTCACCCGAGTGTCCAAAACATACGGCCTCAGATCAGATGAAACGATTATAAAATTGATCATTGACCTTCGGCCTAGAGTGCTCTGGTACTATGGAGCTGGATTTGTTTCTTTATTACATGCGAGAAAATAAATGATCTGAGAGAAAAAAAAAATGTTTGAGAGAAAAAGTTTTCATACAAATGGCAAAAAATAATATTTGAGACTATTTTTTCATAGAACATAAAAAATATAAATTTGAATTTTTTTTTAATTATTTCTGAGAAAAAAAATCTCTCTCAAAATACTTTTTTAAACTCAAATATATATTTTTTACTATCAGTGTGAAAACATTTTCTCTAAAAAAAAAGTGTTTCAAAACGCTTTTCTTCTCACTCTCAAAACCTGTCTGCTCTTGATGTCATTTTTTGCTCGCGTGTCAGGATTTTGCTCTCGCTATGAAAATAGTGTCATGTCGGGGCCACGTTCCTATTGGCCAGTTGGGTGAGCATCGTCTTGTCTTGGGAGTCGAACTGAATCATTACACCTCTCCGTCCACCGGTGTGTGTGTGTGACGGCGGACCAACGAGGTTGTTAAGCCCGCAGGCAATTAACCTGAGGTTAACTGCCTTTTTGGCGTTAAACTCCCCATTAATCTTATGATGGACATGTGTTGTGATATTTAAACAAACGATCCGTCAGCAGATAACAGCGAAAAAAAGTTGAGAAGCTCCATGAAGTGAGGCGACAGCCAGCAGGTGCCTGCCCCGGCCGATAGCTTGTCGCTCGGACAGATATGCTCAGAAACCTCGCTGTGAGCTGGAGGTCTCTCAGGCTTTTATTTCACCGTTGATGGATCGTTTGTTTAAATATCACAACACATGTCCATCATAAGATTAACGGGAACCTGTGGTTAACTGTCTTTTTGGCGTTAAACTCCACAAGCGCCTGCGGGCTTAACAACCTCGCTGGTCCGCCATCTCACACACACACACACACACACGCACATACACTGGCGGACAAAGATAAACTATAGCGGGGCTGTAGAGTCTGTCTACGGAGCAAATACTAAATCTAATGTAGGCAGTGTTGGGAAGGATACTTTCAAAACGTATTCCGTTACAGAATACATGCCCAAAAATGTAATTTGTAACGTATTCCGTTACGTTACTCAATCTGAGTAACGTATTCTGAATACTTGGATTACTTCCACATTGAATTGCATTTTATAAGTGTAGGAATGCGCCCATCAAATCCTGTTTACTAAACAGGCCTGTGGTGTGTTCTTCTGTTCCAACTGTGTACCTAAACAAGCAGATAGATTTTTGTATTTGTAGTCCCGAACTGCATACTACAAAAATCTAACCGCAGTCTAAGCTACCACGAGCTAATTTTAGCTAACGTTAGCTAGCAATCCGACTGTTTAATTAAAACAAAGCATCGCGATGGCCCATGGTGGGTGTTGACGCGATGTGATATCAGCCGGAAGCGTTGGAAGAAGGCCGGTCGGCTGAGTGGGCGTTGGAAGGTGTCAGTCGGTTGGACCTTACCTCCTCGTGGTGGTTCGCGGTAACGTCCTCCGGGACGGCGAAGTAGGTCCGTAATCTCCCCAAAAGAGAAGTCTAGTAGCTCCGGACGTGCTTCTACGGGTACCGGGTGAACGGCCGGTTTCATGCCCCCGTAGAAACCACATGGAGGAAAGTATCTCCAGCGCGGAGGAAATCCTCCCGTGGGACTATACATTGGGAAGAACGTGTAGCCTAGTAGCCCAGGAAAGGTATCCGTGTTGCACACCTGACCCTTTACGGAGGTGTCGACCGGTGGCGGATGAAAGGGCCTTTGGATGCGGATTCCAGTTGCGGAAGGAGACCCGGTATATATGAACCAGGAAGATTAGCAGTCTAGTAGCCCGGTGTTGCGTGGCGGACAGATTACGGTACCATCGATCACTTGTTCTACAGCTTTGATCTCATGAGGCAGGCTGGAGCGCATGAACCAGAAAGATCTGTTGTCTAGTTGACCCAGGGCGTTCGCTTCATTGTTGTGTTGCAACCAACAATCATAGGGAGGAAGTCTAGGCAGGGCTCGAGAGTGCGACCATTTTGGTCGCACATGCGCCCAAATTTTGTAAGGGTGCGACTAACATTTTTCCTAGGTTGCACCGGTGCACCTCCGCGCAGCCTCGCCGCACCTCCGCGTAGCCCCGCCGCACCTCCGCGCAGCCCCGCCCCCATTCACACACACGGCCACTGTGCAACACGAGAGACACGACATCGGTTTACACTGCGACATTTGTCTACAGTTTTAATTGTTATTAACACAGCTGTATATTGTTAAGCATGAGAGGGAAACCTGTATTTGTAGCAGTGTTTCCGCTGCTAACTGTGTTACTGCGGCCGCCGCACGGCGGAAAACACAGACGAAGTTATTGAATGCAACTAACTTCAGACGGAGCCTGCAAAATGCAGCGCAGTGACGATACAGACATTTAACGCCGCTGACCCGCCAAAGCATTCGACCCGTTCATAGTGAGTCAGCCGTCACTCTGTGAGTAGCATACGCTTCAGTCTCTCTCTCTCTCTCTCTCTCTCTCATTTTGATAGGAAAGCTGAAGACATGAAAGGGGAGAGAGGGGGGGAATGACATGCAGTAAAGGGCCGCAGGTCGGAGTCGAACCTGGCCCGCTGCGTCGAGGACTAAACCTCTATATATACCACCTGAGCTATCCGGGCGCCCTCTTTCTCTTTTAATCTGTTATTGTTGATAACAAGTGAAGGAGCTTTCTCAGAGATATATATATATATATATATATATATATATATATATTTTAAATGTATCCTAGGCTATTTATTTCAGATAATTTTTATTTACATGTGTTGCAGCTGTATATTTTCAAACTGAGAAGTAAACCAGCTGTCTTTGCATTTTATTTTAATCACAACCTGTTTTCATAAAAGAGCTTGTGAAAAGTGGCTTTGACTTAAAACGGAACATTTAGCCCACTTAGTCCACAGAGATATGATTTTGAGTCCTGGACTAGTGGAAGATCTGATAAGAATCAGTGTGTGTGTGTGTGTGTGTGTGTGTGTGGGGGGGGGGGGGGGGGGGGCAGTTTGGAGAATTTTGATTATTTAATTTTTTTTTAATTTTGATGCTAGGGAGTGTGGCAAGCTGGTACTGTCATTGGTTTAGGCAAGGCTAAAGGGGAAGAAGGCCAAATTACAGGTGTTGTCCATCTGAGGGGCAGAGGACAGCAGGGGGGGGCTATAAGACTTTGAGCCATGAAATGTTAGATCTCAGTTCAGGGAAGCACTTTGATCTATTTTGAAATGTTTTACTTAAAGGTATAGTGGTCGCTGACAGGTCAGCGAGCAGACGGCCATAGACAGTATATAAAAGTTTCCGACCGCGGCGCTGCCCCCCCGCTCTCGGCGATAGCTTGTTTGTTGGCCTGTAGCATGCTAACGTTAGCTATAGAGATGCTTGTCCTAAATAGATTTCCATTTACCGGTGGCGAGTCTGACATAGTGGAAAAAGTGCAAATCTTTTGGAAAGTCGGCTTGTAGAGCCATGCCAACAGCAACTTGTAAACAGAGCGTGCACGAGGAGAACTAGGCTAGTGCATGCTCTCTAGTGCACATGTTTAATAGGCGTTTCCTCTCGGGAGCAGGTAGGGTGTTGTGCATGTGCATTTTTTCAAAAAGTGGAGAGGGCGGTTCTTTTCTAAAATTCAGGAAAATCCTCCATTATACCTTTTGAAATGTTTTAGTTTGGCAGCTCAGTGAAGCACCAAACATTTTTTGTTAATATTTTTATTTTTATATGCAGTATGATTGTGTTTCAACTAGGGCTGTCAAATGATTAAAATTTTTAATCAAATTAATCAGAATTTTCAGTGGATTAATCATGATTAATCACTATTTGCAATTTCACCTGAATCCTAACCATTTTTTTCTGAAATGCATACCAAAAGATACTAGTGCTGTCAAGCAATTAAAATATTTAATCACATTAATGTCATAGTTAACTCGCTATTAATCGCAATTAATTGCACATTTTTATCTATTCTAAATGTCCCTTGATTTCTTTTTGTCCCATTATATTTTCTCATTTTAATTCTCTTATCAGCATGGAAAAGTAGATTGGCTTGCTTTGTGACTGTTTTTTTATTGAAAACAACATTGTCATATACGTTATGTTCAATTTCACACTAACATTCACACTTGGATCTAATAATCTGTCACATAATGTAACGCTGTTACCTCGATGTTCCATTGCAAGTAGTACTGCAGATAGTCCTGCAGATAGTACTACAGCCTCATTTGTTTCTCTCACTGACTGTAGAGTCACTACTCGCTCGCTCTGAAGATAATCGCCGTCACGAGCCTACAAGCTACGCGGCTAGCAAGCTAAAACCGGCCGAGGCTTGTGTCTGTTTTGTTTGCGGTCTGCGAAATTACAAGACCCGCCCTTCAATCACTACTATTGGCCAGGCGTCGAAGGTAACGTAACTCCATTTGTTCAGGTCCTATCCCCTGACCAATCCACTATCCTCACCACTCGCGGTGAAATGCCTAAACCAAACCAATCAGCTGCTTCGTAGGGCGGGACATGGTGTGGCCATAGACAGTTAAAGAAGTGGACTAACAGATCCCGTTGCTCTCTCTATGCGTTACTCGTGCGTTAAAAAAATTATCGGCATTAAAATGGGTTTGCGTTAACGCCGTTAATGACGCGTTAAACTGACAGCCCTAGTTTCAACTAAAAAGTATTTACCTACACCTTATTCTTGTTTAAAATCATTTACATAATATAAATGAATGTATATGGAGCGTGATAAAAAGGTAACCTTGAAATTGTGGCGTTAACGGCGCCGCGAGGAAAAATTTGGGTGCACCTAAATTGTGTGCTGGTGCACCTAAATAAAAAAGTTAGGCGCACCAGTGCAACCAAGGCAAAAAGTTAGTGTGGAGCCCTGAGTCTAGGAGCTCCGATTTCTCTCCTTCATTTTACTTTACTTTATGGTCATCCAGGGTCGATTCTAGTTAGATTTTAGGGTTGAAGGAACACAACCCTTATTTATACATCTTCTTTTTTTTGGGTTGAAGGAACACAACCCTTTACTTATATTTCTTTGTCTATTTTGGGGTTGAAGGAACACAACCCTTAGTTAGTTTATTATATACAATATATTTTTTTATTTTTATTTTTTTTTACCAACTTATGGTTGCAATTTACAACTTATGGGTTTGTTATGGCCCGAAGCTGAGTCGGTTGGTGCGGTTCCTCTTTATTCTCAGCTATTAAGTTATAAGGGAAGGTTCTCGCCACAGTAGCTCACGGTGAACAAAGTAGTTGGCTCGACAACACTTTGACTGTTATTTCCTCACCGTCCTATTTGCTGGGTTGTTGTCTAGTAGGTTCCAGTTGAGTACATTAAATAGATGCTTGGAAGGGGTAGCCCCCCTGGGGCCGGTCAGGCTGGGCTCTCGCCCAGTCAGGCTTGGCACAGGTGGAGGTTCGCTCTGACCTTCGCTATTTGGCGTGGGGTGTCTGGGCATGGTAGTCTTGCCACCCTACCATCTTTGCCTGGACCCCCACCCCTTACACCCCCCATTGCCTGCGCCTGTCCATCTCTATGCGGAGGAGATTAGCCCTGGGAGGGGTTCGGAGCACCCGTCAGTCAGGCGATGGCGGGGAGAGAGGAGTTCCTGGAGGTCTGGAGTGCCATGTCTGGGTCTCCTATGGCTAAGGGAGCAGGGAGCAGTAAAGGCCATATTATGCTTGACGCGTTGGAGGTGGCGCGCGCATTCGTGACATCAAAATTACGTAATTTCCGGCCGGCGCGTCCGATTTTCAGCTCGCGAGCACAGGGCGCGCACCAGTCAATTTTTTTCAGCGGCGCCCGACAAACCGGAAACAGAAAGCCTGAACGAGCTCCTGGGAAACCGGATGCCAGGACTCGCCGACTGACTGCAAGTCTCTCTGGTAAACTTAATGGGTTAAGATGAGTTCTTTTTTTGTGAAAGGCTTGATCTGACCAAGTAGCTCACTGAATCAAATCGAAACATTGACGGGACTGTTGCTGAATGTTCTGCCATTGTTTATCTTTTTCTTTTTCTTCTAGTCCTTAGAAAGAAAAACATCGGTAGCCTTTGCTCCTTAGCGCCACCGCTGTTCAGGAGAAGACTGCAACTAGTGCCGCGACCACCACGCGCGAGTATAAATACTCACGGCAGTCCTGTGACGTCACGATTTCCGCACGCACTGTTGAAAGCGCTACTATATCTGAAGCGTAACTTTCGTGAAGAGGGCACGTTTGACGTACATAATATCGGACTTTAGGCCCTTAGTTAATCGTTTGCCCCTTTCTCGGAGGCGAAAGCTCCGAACCTCACTAGCGCGGTCGGTACCTGGAGCACCCATCAGCCAGCTGGTGATGGGGAGAGAGGGGTCCCTCAGGAGCTGAGCGCTCAGTCTCCAGAGCCCCCTATTGAGCGAGGAATAGGGAGTGGAAACCCTCGTGGGGAGGACATGTGCAACACCCCTAAAATCAGGTTCAGTCCTGAGGCCGGTATGCCCTTCGTCAATCGTTTGTCCCTTTCCCGTAGGCGGAAGCTCGGATTCACTGGCATCGGTGAGTCCAAGAGGAGGGCGGTGGAGGACGTGGAGGCGCCGTTCCCCATGCCAAAATGGGCGGCTCCTCTAGAAAGTGAGGAGAGGGCGGTCCCTGGGTATAGGGAGTCCTCTAACCTCACAGAGGTGTTTTCCGACTTCATGGATCTGGGACTGGGGAGCCTGTCCGGTACACATGGCCCCGGGATGCCTCCAGGTATGATGGTGGAAGCCCGGAGGAAGAATCTACGGGGAGGGATGGAAAAATGCCTGATATCAGCGGCGCAGGACAGTCAGGCGTGGTATATCCCCCCCAGCCTCTCCCCGCCAGCCCTGTGATTGATCCCGCCGCTCTGGTCAGGGGTGATTCTGGGCAGTTGGTGATTAGTCTTCCGGGGCCCGACCCTTGCGAATTGTGTGATGCACGGACTTCCTCCGTTCGGGAGCTAGTCACTCACTTGAAGAGCTCCCATGGCGTGAGGGACGTACTGTGGGCTTGTCGTGAATGCAAGAGGATCAGACCAAAACGTCACCAAATCTCTTGTCACTTACCAAAGTGCAAGGGCAGGGGTAGTCCCCCCTCGGTGACAGGGCCCAGGTTCTGGTTCAAGGTCTGCGCCAGGACCTTTACGTCGGTACGGGGTCTATCTCTGCACAAGCGGCGGGCACATCTCGCTGTTTACTTGGACGAGATTTCCCGGAGGGATGAAAAACAACAGCTCGATTCCGCTGCTAGACTGGTTGCAACGAGGGGATTGAAGGGACTGGCTCCTCAGGCCGGGGTCATGCCATCGGCCAGCCCAGCTCAGGTAATGACCTCTGACCCTGACTTCAGAAACGGAGAGAAGGTCAGATTACAGTGCAGATCGATGTGTAAGGCTTCTCAGAGACAGGAGAGGGCCCGTCGACGTCTCGAATTGTCCAAGAAAAAGCTCACTCGGAATTTGATCGTACCGAGGGAGCTTCCCGAACCGCCAAACGAGATAGGCACAGTTTTAAGGGCGGTGGTTAGGGAGGGCGTGACTTTTAAGGGCTCCAAATTTCCACCTGTCCTGGAAGACGATTGCCGTCAGGGGCCAATTGCATCTGCAGCTTCCAGTCTGATCCGAAAGCTGGGGAGAAAGAGGGCCGGTGGTGCTGCACAACGGAGGCATGTTGAGCGCTCGTTCCTAGGGGCGGGTAGGAGGTACAACAGACGGAGAAGGGCCAGACGTTTCCTGTACCGACTGCCCCGCACCGATATGACGAAGCTCGCATTATACGTCCTTGACGGGCAACTGGGCATGTCATGTCCAGTCCCGCTGTCACGGCTGTTTTCGGAGGCAGATGGGGTGACGTTGGTTTGTTTACGGGAATGGATCAGTTTGATGGTCTTGGTCGTGTGGACAATTCGGTCTTCCGGAACCTTATTACACCTTTGGACTCATGAGAACATCGCGACCAGGGTGAGATGTGCAGAAGGTGACACTGCACAAATTGCCATGAAGGTTGGGGTCAAGCAGGGTGACTCCATGTCACCTTTGCTTTTCAATCTTGCCCTGGATCCGCAGCTAATTTTAGCTAACGTTACTTAGCATGTCAAACGGGGCTAGTCAGTCTTTCAACGGCTCTGGGGCTAGTCAATCAGCACATAGGAGAATGTAAAGTCGCTTGTAAACTAAACAGGTAGCTACCTGATACAACTATAAAATAACAAGGTGACCAGTAAAACTACAGCAGACAACTCTCCCTGGTTAATTAAAAAATAACTTACTTTAAGAATGCTTCTTCAGGTTGGAGGTGGAGTAATTTGGACGCTGAAAGGAGGTTGGTTGCTGGCAAGCAGAGGCTGCAATGCACAGTTATATTTCGTTCTCCCTTCTCTTTCTATAATGTGAAATGCTGTTTGAATTTTCAAGATGGAAACGTATTCCTGCCCTGGCTCTGTTGTGCCGGTTCTGGCTCCATCTCTACCTCTATCAGTGATCACACAATTAGCTCATTTTTTTGTTTTCATATTGGGGCTACTGGGATATGCATGGAGTTGCCTTTTTTTAGAGAGTGAGTAAACTCGTGAAACAGAGAAGTATCGTCATGTAATCCATTGATTTCAACAATGTAACTGTATTCTAAATACCGTCTATTTAAATTGTAACTGTAACGGAATACAGTTACTCATAATTTGTATTCTGAATACGTAACGCCCGTACATGTTTTCCGTTACTCCAACACTGAATGTAGGCTATGTCATAATTTAAACAAGTCTCTCGAAGAGAAAAGGCAGTTAACCACAGGTTTAATCTTATGATGGATGTGTTGTGATATTTAAACAAACGATCCGTCAACGGCGAAATAAAAGCCTGAGAGACCTCCAGCGGTGTGTTCCAGCATGACTACACTGTAAAAATTATCAAAGTGGTTCTACTTAAAAATTTAAGTTCAACTGCTGCCTTAAAAAGGTGAGTAAACCGAATGTTAAGAATAGTATTGTTTCAACTCATGAAGTTAAGTTAAGAAGGTAAGTTAGAGAATATGTTTAATTCATGATAATTTATTGTTTGAACTTGATACTGTGAGTTAAAACAACCATCTATTTTACATTTTATATTCAAGGAAACTTGCTTCCTCTTGTTAAACATACAATTATACACCCTTTCAACTAACTGTATTCGTACCAAATGTCTTTTCAAGTTAAGTGTACTCATTTTTTTAAGGCAGAAATTAAACTTATACTTTTAAATTAAGTAGACTAATGTTTTTAATTTTCATCCCGTATCTCAACTGATAGCAAATTCACACTGAATAAACTTAAGCTATTCAAAAACATTTATTTAAACATTATTTAAAGCCTTCTTCAAATACACTTGTACATGAATGAGGAGACAAGCCTGAAAGTCAATGTAAATAAAATATTTATCTTAAAAGGGATACTTGGTGAAATTATTATCTGTAGTTGTCAAGTGTGGCAAAATAGGGCCAGATTCTAAATTATATACTGACGTGGACAAAATTGGTAGTACCGTTAGAGAAAAACCCACAACAATCTGAAATAACTTAGAACTGACAAAGTAATAATGAAAAAAAATAATTTTCACTAAGTTTTTTATCTATTATTACTTTTGTCAGTTTCAAGTTATTTCAGGGATTGTTTTGGGTTTTTCTCTTCAGTGTTTCCTCTATGCTGACCATGGTGACCCACCACAGCAAAACCTCCACCGCCACGTCACCAGAAACAAGGCAGACGCACAATGCAGACGCACAACGTAGTCACGGCTGCAAGTGCACAGACAGTTCACTAAAAAGATAGTTTAGAAAGACAGCACCGTCCAAGCACACAGGTAGGCCCCACCCTGGGAAAACAGCCACGACCAGCCGAATGACGCGCAACCAGCAACATAGATCAAGCTCGACACTCGCTGCTCAACCGGCCGCGCCTGCCCACCCCCCCCAAAGATGGAACCCACCCGCACAAGCAAACGGCACCGTCCCCACAAACCATCCCAATAAACTGACTTTACACTTACAAAGTTCTCAATGCCTCGGCCAACATGCAGAGACCCTAACCATGCCACCGTGGAAGTGCAGCGCCGCTCCGAGCCCCGTCAGCGGCACAGACCTGCCCCCACTGCTACAAAAAAATCCTAAAGGAAACACTGCTCTTAACGGAAGGGTAACAAAAATTTTCAACATTTTGTAAGTATCCCTTTAAAGACCTGTGTGCATCGAAGCTCATTAAAGAAGTTAACATCACACAGTTGCATAAACAGAGAGACGTCAACCCAACAAACTTTTACCACAATCATTCAATCAAAATTAGATGCAATAAATCCTTGGATTGTTCACATTTAACATTCAAAAGCATGTAATAAAGAAAAAAAACATCTGCCTGCGACAGAATCAAATTAATCAGAATTAAGTTGGTCTATAACAGTGCTTTAAATGCTGAGACTGCTGTTTGCATAAAATAAGGCATTTAACATTTAAACATGCAGTATATGTTGAATACAATTGTCTGCCTGAGCAGAACACCTAAATGAACTGGGCCAATATCAGTCCCTTAAATGCTAGGAGTCTGTGCTTAAAGTTTTAGTCTTAGTGTCCAAAATTAAAGACTGCCCAGCAAAATCCTTCTGGAATTCTGCAACATTGTGAATGCTGAGTAGTAATGATGAGAATAAAAAAATGCACAAAACTCCTCCTGAAATCCTATTCGATTTAAAATATAAAAAATCCTTAGGGCGGTTTATTGTGCCGTAAGTTCTCCCCTTTTAACATCATAACACTGAACAGTTGAGTCCAATAAAATAAAGTGGGGAATTTCTTTACTTCCATTGTCCAGAATGAACGGTTTTAAATCCTGGGTTTTTTACAGAACAGTGCTAAATGTTTAAGTATAAAAACACAGAAACCCTTTCTATATGAGAAACTTGAGAAAACAAAGACAGGTGTTACAATCTGTACCTCAGGATTCTGTTTCTTAGCCCGTGTACTCTGGCAGATGCTTGGTCTGGTTTTATCTTCATCACCACTCTGAAGAAACTCAAAAGGAATACTTCATGCCTTCTGGGTACTCGAGATTGACACAATAGATGACACCCATAAGCATGGCATAGCTCCATGCCACATCTTTAAGTACAATTGTCAGTTCATTTAGGTGTTCTGCTCAGACAGACAATTGTATTCAACATATACTGCATGTTTAAATGTTAAATGCCTTATTTTATGCAAACAGCAGTCTCAGCATTTAAAGCACTGTTATAGACCAACTTAATTCTGATTAATTTGATTCTGTCGCAGGCAGATGTTTTTTTTCTTTATTACATGCTTTTGAATGTTAAATGTGAACAATCCAAGGATTTATTGCATCTAATTTTGATTGAATGATTGTGGTAAAAGTTTGTTGGGTTTACGTCTCTCTGTTTATGCAACTGTGTGATGTTAACTTCTTTAATGGGCCTACCTGTGTGCTTGGACGGTGCTGTCTTTCTAAACTATCTTTTTAGTGAACTGTCTGTGCACTTGCAGCCGTGACTATGTTGTGCGTCTGCCCTGTTTCTGGTGACGTGGCGGTGGAGGTTTTGCTGTGGTGGGTCACCATGGTCAGCATAGAGGAAACACTGAAGAGAAAAACCCAAAACAATCCCTAAAATAACTTGAAACTGACAAAAGTAATAATAGATAAAAAACTTAGTGAAAATTATTTTTTTCATTATTACTTTGTCAGTTCTAAGTTATTTCAGATTGTTGTGGGTTTTTCTCTAACGGAAGGGTACTACCAATTTTGTCCACGTCAGTATGTAATTTAGAATCTGGCCCGACACAATAGATGACACCCATAAGCATGGCATAGCTCCATGCCACATCTTTAAGTACAATTGTCTCCTCAACTACAACTGCGATGTTGAAGACCTCCTGTGGAAAGGCATCCCACTCCTCATCTTCATAGCCTATCAGCAGGCCAAGTTGCATCCCCTTCATGGCTTCATCCAGAGTCTCTCCATGAGCCTTGAAAAGCAGAGGTAGTGTGTTAATGTTTTTGTCTACAAGTACATAGACTTTACTTAGATTATTAAATAGCTGCAGCCCCGGAGGATGCATTTTCAGGAGCCACCAAAGTCCTAGGTCCACATTTCTAGGACCCTAGTTTTTTGCGACAGTGCTACCTAGTGAATTGGAGGGGGTCTTGCAAAGAAACACAAGGATGTTGACAGGCACAGCCAATGTGCGAAGCTGTAACCGGTTTACACGTACAATCGATGACTTATAATCACTGACATATTTCAGAACATACTCCATACTCTGTGATGGTTAGGGTAAGGGGCTTTTTTTCGGGGGGGGGGGGGGGGGGGGGGGGGGGGGGGTGTCAACGCATTTATATATCAGTTACCTAGCGACTGGCACTTTGGCAAGCATTCGTAGACGAGGGCCTACGAATGCGGTCCTGAAGATGCAGGCTCCGGTACTGGCCATGGCTACTCTTTACATGGCCATTTCAAAACTCAGTCATAATCCTCAAATACAGAGCAGGGAAGTCAACAGTCCGGATCATTAACACCAACAATGTTTTCAGAACTTCAAGGGGAAGGAGATTGAAAAATAGTATGCAACCAATAAATTAAAAAAGTGAAAGACAAATGTAGATGGGTGATTCTTCAAATACAGGATGTTATCAGTCCACATGGTAGATTTTCAAGAATTCTTTTTTTATTATTTTTATTAAAATGACATTACTGAGACACTTATTCTCCCCCCTCCACCACATCTACTAAAACCTAACTCAACGCATTCCAATCATTGATTTTCTCTTAAGTATTTTTTTCTTGTACAGGGATAGAACAGTAGCACAATAGAAGAATCACTCATATAGACATCCACAGTTTTGCATTAGAGAAAATAATGATGGTCTCATACATTACACATCCTGATGACAGTTGATGGATCTTCGCCTGATATGTAGTGCGGCAGACCAAGCAAAGCAACAGTCCTTCTCTCATTTGTGTCCTACAAGAAAAAGAAACATGCAGTAAGATGACAATGTTATATCAAAGATAATAAATTATGCCTAATTGTATGGTCATCTGCTCCTCTACTTACATCTTTCTGAAGGCAGTCCAAAATGTCCTTGAGTGATTGCTTCTTTCCAGACTTGGTTATACAACTCCAGCAGTCTTGGGACCAGGCCATCAAGTCCTTCGACAAAAGTTTCCACAAGGTCTGTGGTGACAATTCTCTTGAACTCTGCCCTAATCTGAGGACACAGATAAAAAAAATATTAGTCTAACATATTTCTGAATCAAAAACCATACAGTATCTAACATAAAATCTCGGCCTGATTACCTGTCTCTCATGGAGCAGAGCTGGCCATCTGGAAATGACTTCTGTGATGAGTGGCTGATCTCCAATTATCTCTTTTCTGCGCTGGGAAAATGTAGCAACCATCAGGTCTTCTATCAGGTGATGATCAGGGTCTCTTTTCAGCATTTCAGCCAACATCATAATGCGCTTCTCCATGTTTTCAGCACTCTGCCCTTCGGGTGGATCTGGACAGTAGTGGACCTCACCCTTCTTTGACTTCTTCACACATTTTCCTTTCGAACCCCCTGCTTTTCTTTTGTTTATTACCACCTTGGGGCATCCTGCTGCACTTAACTTTTGACGATAGTTTCCAAGCTTAAACTTCAGGCTGCGAAACCACGAGTACCATCCCTTTCCAGACCCTGGCTCCTTCAGACTGGGATGCTTCTCCACAAGTGCTTTGGCTACATTCTCATAGTGATATCTCTCAGGAGATGCACTTATCTTTGACATACAGTCTGCCAGTATGTCAAGGATATCAGTTTTTAAACCTTTCGAAATCACCATCACAGATCCATCCTTAGCATACCTACAATTAGCTTCTTTCAGCTGGAGCTCAACATCATGTGAGAACTGGGGAATCGGGAAGGGGTCAGGCCAGTCAACAGAATCCCCACTACTAAGACAAGGGAGGCTGCATGTGTCCAGTGTAGAATCTGAGATGTCACCAGGTGTAAACAACACTTTTAATGTTGCCCTCCCCAGAGGAAGTTCTTTGATGTCTGTTAGGTTGCACAACTGATTATTGAAATCAGGATCCTCAAATTGCAAAATGAATCCACCTCTCAGACAAAGCTTTGTTCGTAACACCTGGTACAGCTCCTCAACACTAGATGGGACATCTTCGATTGAAAGACGTCTGATGTCATTTTCTGATACGATGATACAAAGCAGCATTGTAGACTAGTTATACCTGGAAAGGGAGAAAATATGTAGTTTTAAGTGTATTTTAGGCCAGACAGCATCATACGCATATTATATATTAATCAAACATGATAATATGTCACTGAACAGTATATGGAACTTGATCTTTTCGATTTTGTTTTGGCCACTTTCCTGTTGTCCTAACTCGAATACTGGTCTGATTTTTTACAATGCAACCCAAGTCTAAACAGTCAAATTGGATGTCTTGCAAATTTTACATTACTTATTTAACTCTCTCAGGGAGATGGGTCACCTGAATTAAAATGGTTGCCATGAGGCACCAACAGTTATAGTTAAAAGTAGCTGGCATTTTCCTGAAATTTTGAGTGAAATTTATTTCTGCAGATCCATTCAGATCACAGTCACTGTGGTTCCAAATACCATCTAGTAGCCCTTGTTCCACAAAAAGTACAACCCCACTACAATTTTGTAAACACAGAAGGTGCAATAGTTAATATTTATAATTGTCATTATAAGTGGCAAACTTGCAAAACTTACAACTCCACTTCATCCACAGTTGCAGCCCAACTGAAATGAATGGACCATCTGCACCTGAAACACAGAAAATACATTACATTTACTCATTTTGCATGTGCTTTTATACAAAGTGAATTACATGTGAGGAACAACATACAAGCATCAGTAAAAAACAACTATCTATGAGCAACATTAAATACTAGTCAGAGCTGTTAACACATACTGCATCAATGGGATACATACCTAAAGGAATAACTAAGAGTGTATAGTGCATAAATGAATTGAACATGAAGTGAAAGTGTTCAACTTTTGTTTTATTGCACTCTTAGAATAAAGTCTGAGTCATCTGAATCATGTCATATTTAATGTTACCTGCTCCCATTGTTTAACAGCAGCATCTCTGCTCACAGAAGGAGGCATTACCCTGGATTTCCACAGGCTGCGTAACTGCTGCGGAACGTCTCCGCTGCGGAACGTCTCCGCTGCGGAACGTCTCCGCTGCGGAACGTCTCCGTGGTCCGCCATCCTTCAATACCCACCGGATCCGGAGTTGTTGCGGAACGGCTGCGGCCAGGACTGACAGCTGTAGTCACGAGGACCCACTAGATCTCGCGAATTCACGCAGAATAGAACCACAAAACCACCAACAGTTTGTTTCTCTTCCGAGGAGTAGAGAGGAAACAACTCCGTGCTGTGTTTTCAAGGTGTAGTGAAGAGAAATATGATCCTTCGTGAGCACGGTGTATTTTATTTTGAAAGTTAACCGGATGTTTTATTTTGTTTCTGTGCTCGACTTCCTGTCCCGCACTATCTGCCGTGTGCTGAATTGCTGCGGAGCTCTCCGGCGTCCGGCAAAAATAGAAGCTCTGCGTATCTGATCCGCAGGGCTGCGGACCGCCGCAGCTGTGCCGGAGTCGGAACGCAGCCGTTATGCAGCTGGTGGAAATACACACATTGACTAGAATGGAAACCGATTGACTCCGCCGACATTCCGGAGCCGTTCCGCAGCAGTTACGCATCCTGTGGAAATCCAGGGTTATAGTAATAAACTAGCTACACAAAAACGTTATGGTAACGGCGGAGCATATTGCTCATAATTTCACTGCAAATCCCACAGTTCACCTACTTTACATGGAATTACGTTAACGTAGCTACTAGCTAGGCCAACGAACGAGATAAACAGCCAAGATGGCGCCAGTAGGCTAACGTTAACGTTACATTAACGTTCCTCCCGCTGGCAGGTTAAATTGGAGCTGAATAGAAATAATGTTACAAGTGTACGTGACTAACATTGCTTTAAGGAATGTTAAGCATACCCTAACTAATGATTGTGTTGAAGCAGAGAAGTAACAATTCTGCGCGGCCAAGGCTAATTGCTGACACGCCGCCGCCGCCGCCCCCACACACACAAAAGCACGGGCCACGTCTAATTACTGTCACTCCACACACAATGGAAACTAACCTTAACGTTACTTGTAAAACTCCACCGCTGTCATGCCGAGTTTTTACCAGGCGCAATGAATGTGCTTCTGTGATGCTTGAATGTTAGAAAATACCATATAACTGCTTGTTTTTATTCTTCATGAGAGTAAAACGTAGCACTAGCTATCTAACGTTAAAGTTAAACACTTAGCTAAATGTAAAGTTAGGTTCACCTCCACCATTTGTATTAACAAGCTGCGCTAGCTAAACTATCCTATGTTTAAATACGTAACAGCAATTAATTTATTTATTAACAAAATAATTTAGACTAATAAATGCAACCACTTACCTTGTTTTGCCTTTTCCTAAATCCGAAAGGACCTCCTCGTTGCCTTCACGCTGGCTACCAGTGTCATACAGATGTGGGTGGCAAAAACGTATTCATCTGCTGCTTCTCTTTTGACCATTGTCATTCTGCTCAGTTGGTTGGTTTCCTCGTTTGGAAAATATTATTTTTTGCTATTGGTATGAAAACATTTTCTCTCAAACATTTTTTTTCTCTCATAAAATGCTTTTTTGCTATCAGTGTGATAACTTTTTCTCTCAAACATTTTTTTTTCCTCTCAGATCATTTATTTTCTCGCATGTAATAAAGAAACAAATCTAGGTCCATAGGTACCAAGTACACTTATGAGCATCCCCATGTTCGAACATGGTGTTTGTTATAGACAATGCATGACTAGCACAGAGGTCCAACAACAGACCACTCTGGTTTAGATCAGGGAGGCCGTTCCACCCAATCACACCTCTCCATGTGTCTCCATCAATGCGTTGAAGTCCCCCAGCAGAACTATGGAGTGCCCCACCGGAGCCCCATACAGGACTCCATTCAAGGTCTCCAAGAAGGCAGAATACTCCGAACTCTTGTTTGGTGCATATGCACAAACAACAGTCAGAGTCCCCCCCACAACCCGCAGGCGTAGGGTGGCGACCCTCTCGTCCACCAGGGTAAGGGTAAACTCCAACGTAGCGGCGCTCAGCCGGGGGCTTGTGAGTATCCCCACACCCGCCCGGCGCCTCACACCCTGGCCAACTCCGGAGAAGAAAAGAGTCCAACCCCTCTCCAGGAGTACGGTTCCAGAACCGAGACTGTGCGTAGAGGTAAGCCCCACCAGATCCAACTGGTAGCGCTCCACCTCCCGCACAAGTTCCGGCTCCTTCCCCCACAGCGAGGTGACATTCCACGTCCCCAGAGCCAGCCTCTGCTGCCCGGGTCTGGTCCGTCGAGGCCCCTGACCTTCACCACCACCCGTGTGGCAGAGCACCCGACCCCAGCGGTTCCTCCCACAGGTAGTGGGCCCAGGTGTGGGAAAACAAGGAAATTCAATTATAAAAACAAAAAAACTCATATGTAATAGTTATGTGTAGGGGGGGTGTACCATGTGCAGTCATTGAAAATAAGTCATTTTTATGTTCTTCACAGAAAATGAGCCAAGGCCAGTGAGTTTGAGTTAGAAGAAATAATAAATAGCATAAGTTTTCTTTTAGCAAACTTTGAAAAAAAAACAAAAAAACAAAGGGTCAATTAATGTCAATTTTCTTATGTAAATAAATCCCTGTAAGAAAGCAAACAAGTGAATACAATTGTATGCCTTTAAAGTGCAGTTTTACTTATGTTTTAAATTACTTTCTATTGTCTTCAATAAGCTTGAATTAGAAAACAGTTAAACAGCTATTTGGATCATCGACTCAAACAATATTGTACAATAACTAGGTAAAAATTAACTCATTTCTTTTTTTTTGCACAATTAACGCACGTGCATTCTGTTATTTGGGCCCCAGGCCATTCCATAGTTTGGGAAATCAGGAAGCGATGCAGCAGTAACGTTGTGGATGGCTAGCAGAAAGCGTAAAGTTCTCCGTGATAACACCCAGGGGATCACCAAACCCGCCATCGGCTGTCCGGCTCGCCGTGGCGGAGTGAAGCACATCTCCGGTCTGATCTACGCGGAGTGTGCTGAAGGTGTTCCTGGAGAACATGATCCGTGACGGCGTCAGCTAACACCAAGCACGCCAAGAGGAAGACGGTGAGCGCTGTGGATGTGGTGTACACTCTGAAGAGGCAGGGCCGCACCCTGTACGGCTTCAGAGCTTAAAGGTGTGTGTTCATTGTCAGCGTCAAGCAGCCATGCAATGCATTCTGGTAGCGTCACAGGGAATTTGGAGAAGCGGGTCGTTGAGTCGCCCTCTCCTCATTTGCATAAAGTAGAATCTAGATAATTGTATGCAAATGAGGAACGGCTGGCTCTGCGCCTCTCAAAAGCTGACGAAAATCTATGAAATTTAACGTTGTCGATCTGAAATAATAGAGAGATTCAGGAAATGCATGGCCTATTTCTCTTTCTGAAAGTGTTTTCAGAAAGTGTTTTCAGAAAATACAGGATCGTATTCCAAACTAAAAATGTGTAATTAATAGGGCTGGGCAAGTTAGCGCTTTATCGCGTTAACGCAGACAACTATTTTATCGCGCATTAAAGCAGTTGTTATTACTCTTATTATTGCAAAAGTATGTTGTTCACAAGCTTGTTCACAAGCTTGTGAACAACATACTTGCTACTAAGAACTTGCAATGTATTGCAAAGTATTATCAGACTGGCCCTTGCCGCCTCAAAACACTACCGGCCCACCGGGAAAAGCCCCGACTCTCCCGATTGCCACTCCGCCTCTGATCCAAGGTGTGGGAGCATTTCACACTAAATAAATCGAAAAAGTGTGTTAATTGCAGGAAGGGAGTTCAACAGCGGGTAAAGTCACTACAGAATCCTACTTTTGTTCCGTTTTGAAGTGAGGAAAGTAACGTCCCTCCAGTAGCTCTTCTGGTGCTGCTGTTTACTCGTTATCCAGCTAGCTAAGTTTGCATTAGCTCGTTAATAACAGTATTAAAGCGGGGGGTGATATAGTTGCAAGACTTTTTCACTCGCCTTTTTTGGCCCATTAATTTTTCAATCTGTTGTTATGTATATATTCTGTGCTTTGTCCCATATCAGTTATTGTTGACAAATATATTTGTGTGTGTTGTACTTTTTAATTTCATTTTAAAGTTCTTTTATAGCACTTGGTCATCTTAAACTGTGTTTAAATGTGGTGCACTTACTACAATGATGGTAATCATTTAATGATTAAGCTTCAAGTGAACTTGTGTATTTGTGTGTGTGTGTGTGTGTGTGTGTGTGTGTGTGTGTGTGTGTGTGTGTGTGTGTGTGTGTGTTTATCTACTCTTTGGGTTAGGCTACTTACCTTTACACAACTAGCAACTAAAACAACAAGTATGTATGTTAATATGTATTGAGTTGATGTAAATTAATGTTTGTTTTTTATCCGATTAATCGAAAAAATAATCAACAGATTAATCGATTATTAAAATAATGGTTAGTTGCAGCCCTAGTCCTATTAATGATAACATGAATGCCCTGGCAGTGGCAATATAAGCTTTCATTTTGTATTTGCTTTGATTACATTGTTTAAGTTGAGATTTACACTAAATATTTGATTTAACTGCTACTGTATGAACAAAATGCTGATGTTAAGTGTTTTCAGAACAAATGTTATGGCACTTTAGTTCATATGGCAGAACATTTAAAATAAAATTGCGCTATACACTACTTTTGAATTCATTATTGGATTTTGCGCATAACAAATCATGCGATTAATCGCGATTCAAAATTGTAATTGTTGCCTAGCCCTAGTAATTCCTTTGCAATTAATCATGAGTTAACTATGAACAATCATGCGATTAATTGCGATTAAAAAATCGAAAATTTGAATTGATGTGACAGCCCTCATCACAGAAATATTATGCTTATAAACTTTTCTGTTTGTGATACGTTTTCTTCCTATCCTTTAAAAGTCCATTTGTAAACTTCTCCATTAGTGAGACAGGCAAAACAGCAGCATTATCAGTGTTTGCTGCTTGTTTATAATCTAGCAGGTGTCTCGGGTGGTAATGAATTCTTCTCCACCAGCGCCCCATGTACACCATTACTCTTATCCCCTAGACCATGGCATGCTAATTAACATTTATAGAATACAATTTGTTTTCAAAGAGCGTGAGAGAAGAGAGAGTGAGAGGAAGGAGGATGAGAGAAGAAGGGAGGGAGGGATGCTTTTTGATTTGATGGAACAAGTTGACAGGAACAAAGAGGCAGGAATAGCAAAGGAGTGTGGGAAGAATTTTAAAAAAAAATGCAACGCATTGCAGAATATAAACAGAGACAATTAACCAGAATACATAAATAAGATGAAGGGAGAAGCAAATGATGCCGACAGCCATGAAAACGAGCCGGCAGTCGCTTCACAGAGGGGAGGGGCTTGAGTCAAGACCCTGAAAAGACACTTTAAACAGCATACTGAAGTAGAATATTATTAGTATGTAAGGTAACGCTTGCTTTTTGTAAAGATGTTGTCATTGTCATCTACTTCTAATCTGATGGGTATGATGCAGTTTGATTGCATATTCATTAAATGTGATTAATTTTAATCCCTCAGTTGTTCTGTGGTTTTATGGCAAATAGACTGCATTTATGTAGCGCTTTTCTAATCTTAGCCACCACTCAAAGCGCTTTGCACTACAGGCACCATTCACCCAACGTAATGCGCCTAACAACACATTCTCACTTTCCCATCGCGTAAAATACGGACACTAGGTTTGTTATTCACGCTAAGGGCCCTATATTGCACCCGCTGCAGCGCAAGGACCGACGCAGTTGTCAATTTCCCGTCCAGCGCCCACATCGTTTAAAGGAACACGGCAACTTTTTGGGACATTAGCTTATTTACCGTAACCCTGAAAGTTAGACAAGTCAATACATACCCTTTTCATCTCCGTGCGTGTCGCAACTCTGTCTGACGGCTCCACCATTAGCTTAGCCTAGCACATATCCTGCAGGTAACTGGTTCCAACTAGCCTACTGCTCCGAATAAGTGACAAAATAACGCCAACATGTTCCTATTTACATGTTGCGATTTGTATAGTCACAGCGTGTACAAATAACGTCATCACGAGACACAGCCATCTTCTAACTGTATACAAACTGGGAACTATATTCTCAGAAAGGCGAAGCAGTGCTACTTGGGTGGAGTGATATGCTTGCAGCTCTGCTGGGCGGAGTGATATGCTTGCAGCTTAGCAGTAGCACAAATAGCACAGCTTCGCCTTTCTGAGAATATAGTTCCCAGTTTATATACAGTGTATGCATTATTTAACGCATTGCATTTAACGCATATGCATTAGTTAATGCCTTAACTGTTAATGTCAGTTAAGTAAGGTGTGTTTTTTACCATTAGTTAATGCAGAAAGAAGGGTTGACTAACTGTTAACAGTTAATGAAGGTGTAATTACATCATTAGTAAATGCAATACTAAGCCTTGACTAACTGTTAATAACAGAAAACTAAGGTGTTTATGTAAGGGATAATGTAGAGTGAGGCGGTTGTCTTATTACATGGCTACTTTCCAAATAAATCAATAATTTGACACAAAATATTGATTTTAAAAAGGAGTTTATTGATTTAAATACGATTGTATTGCTTCCGGTAAGGAAAATAGTCCGTTCGTCTCTACGGTTGGAATCCTGCGTCCATAGCAACGTAAACTCTGTATCTGTTAAGCTAATGCAACCCTTCATCTATTACTCAACACCACCTTACGGGCTGTGGTAGTAGCTGTATATGTTATGGGGTGCTGCCGTGGTGGTCAAATTACCCAGCTGCTGTTTTAATCACTGCAGGAATTGACACATTAGCTGACGCATTGTAGTGAGCTAGCGGGCTATCGACTACTCGTATTTACATTAAACTAAACATTTCTGTTGACGGTAAAGTGAGACGAGGTAAATGGCTTCATGTCCTCATTCATCTCGTGTCCTTTTTGCACATCCACTGCATGTTGACACACCTCAACGTGCAATGTAAGCTAACTATTTAGCATTGTTGTCTCTATGGCTGAAGTTCCGTAGCGATCATAGACCGTATACAAAGATGTAGAGATCATAGACCGTATATAAAGATGTAGAGATCATAGACCGTATAGAAAGATGTAGAGATCATAGACCGTATAGAAAGATGTAGAGATCATGGACCGTATAGAAAGATGTAGAGATCATAGACTGTATAGAAAGATGTAGCAGATAGGTGTTCACCAGATCTGCTGTCATTGCTTGAATTGGAGGACAGAAGTTGCTCCACGTTTCTCCACTTTTTGCCACAGCTGATAAATTACCCGGACTTCTTTCAGCGGATTGATTGATAGCTGTCCTCCAGAGTGAACAGAGCTGTGTCCTGGCAACGCTCTGCTTTTGCATAGCAACGATGTGTTATGCTTAGCGCATTCTACATTTCAACCAAGCCATGTAATAAATTACTATTAGTTAATATAGTGAAACCATATAGCATTGTAGTTGCCATGCACAGATTTAGTAGATTGTAAGATCTCAAAACATTGGCGCTGAATGTAATTTGAAGTTTTGCAGAAGTGTTGAATGATGTTATTCTTGTCTGGTGATAGTGTGTGACGTTCATGTTGCATTCAGCGGTTTCTATTGAAACTTTTAAAACAGGACTAAAAACATTTCTTTTTAGGAAAACGTATGAGTTTTAACTAACCCTGCAAGTCGCTGCACTGTCTATTTGTATTTTATATTGATGTTTTTACCATGCTTTTATAATCTTAACTGTAGCACTTTGAGATTTGCTCCAA
Source organism: Gymnocephalus cernua (assembly GCA_023631565.1). NCBI lineage: Eukaryota > Metazoa > Chordata > Actinopteri > Perciformes > Percidae > Gymnocephalus > Gymnocephalus cernua. The sequence continues at coordinate 27,600,725 of CM042443.1, read as the reverse complement.
ATGTAAATTGCATTACAAATAAAATCTATTATTATTATTATTATTATGATTTGTGAATGAACATCAAAATTGTAATTACTACTGAAAACGGAGACATATCTGACTTGCTGCTTAATTATACTGAAGTGCCCGAAAACCAAACTGGACGGCTCACATCAGCCACAACCCATCATTCAAGAACATTTAATGGGATATAGTGTTATATGGTCAGTGTACAGTATTTCTAACACCCAACTCTGCAATCATACAACCATTTTGAGTTGTCCGTCAAATTTAGCACTTGCAAGTCATAAACAGAGGAATCCCATCTCTACCATCCCTTCCAATTGACACCATTGAGGTATTGATCTTACAGTTTTTGCCTATGACTTTATCAACCTAACTGAGAAAACAGCAAGCTCTTGTTTTAAAATAAGTGCTTGAAACTGCAGATATTCCTGAGTCTTGTTTTTGGAACAATTCTACTCTAATATATGCATGAGATAAAATCCATAATAAATCAATTTAACTCTAAGTAGAATATAATAATTACAACTATGTAATATATGGAAATGAAATGCTAATGAATTCTATTCTGCAGATGTGTTTCCTTATTCTGTTGCTAATTGTTGACCTCAGGTAGGCTATAGGATTTCATATAGTTAAGCCATCTTTTTACTTACCGCTACATAACTTGTGGGAGCAGCTCAGTTTCCACATAAATCATACCGATAGCTTGGTGACCTTGCTGAAGTAAGCCTTATCTACCACACTTGTGAAACCACATTTCAATTTTTCTACAAGCTAAGAAGGTCCTGTAGTGCACACTAAGCCAATATTTCAACACAAAGTAACACTGCCTACTGCTGTGTTATTCGTCTGGTGAGACTCAACTACAGAACTAATAATCCAAACCGTAAGAAGTTGCTAAGATCAAATAAAAACAACAGCAGAAGCCTTGTCATTGAATAATAGGAAGGAACAAGTCTGATTGTAATGCTTGCACCCAAGTGGAAAATCAGTCATCAGTTGACAAAAAGCTTTTACAGCCACTTACTTGAACACTCACCCACTCAGGAGTAATTAGGGCTTTATGAAGCACACTTGATCTGGCTACTTAGAGACTATTCGTTATTTATTAAAGGGGCCACCGGAGGAGTTTTGGGATCTTTCCTCAAAATAGACTTGACCCTCCCTCTGCCAGTAATACATTTTCTATGACCCTCCAAAATGATTGGGAAAAGAGGCATGACCCTCCCCAACAATCTATTGATTCTTCTGTACTGGTTTGCGCTTGGTAAAGATGTACAGGTGCCCTCTTTTTTTTTTTTTTTTTTTTACAGCCACGACGTACATGATTTAACCTTTGCTTTCTCATCTTACTCTTTCTCATCACACTCCTCTGTTATGATGTGGTGGCCATTTCAGTAGATTTACTCACTAACGTTGTGGAAACACAATAAGCATGGAAACTAAACGCACACTTCCTGCATTACTTCAAATACTAAGTTACTCCTCTAGTAAGCTAGTATTCACGTGAAATAAAACATTCATCATTCATCATTCAACAAAGCACACTGGGTAACAAATTCAACACACAAACTGGTTGCTATGGGACTTCTGGTTATGGCGGCACGGTGAGCAGACGCGTTTTCCTCGTGCTCAGTAGCCTTTCAATAAATTCTGCATAATATTCCAGAGAGTGGTCATATAAAGAGACAAAACTGTAAGCATAAGAGTAATCCACTTCAAACATGCCAAAAAAGCGGCTAAGGAGAAGAAAACGATGGAGAGCTGTGAGGATACAGGCCAGGAGCTAGCTGAAGGGGAGCCATGCTCACCGGAGGAGGCACACGCTGCTGTTTCCGCGGACGCTGCACAAGTTATAAATATGGACAATCCTTCAGCGAAAGGACCTCATGCTTGCTATAACCTCATTCTAACAATATTTTAACACAAAAATGTATGGTGTACTGACGGAAATAAGAATTGTCCAAATGGACAATAAAGACTGTAGTGGGCAGGGCCGCCTTAACCTAATGTTAGTCCCCGGGGCTGAGAGGTTTTGTAGGCCCGCCATCCCCTTGATTTACAGAGTCTCATTTTAAAAACGTGTAATATCTAGGTAATCTATATCACAAAATGCATTAGTTTCTTCGAGGCATACAACAGTGAGTTTTCACTCTTTGAGCCAGACATCATCATAATATTGTTATTAACATATCACTGAGTCCACCTGAGCATAAACACAAGATACTTTATGTAACAACCACACACAGCAACCTATGATAAAACCAAAATGTGTGAAAGTATGATTTCAAACGATATTATGAAAAACATCACCAACCATCACCTGTCTGCACAAACATGGATAATAACTGATAACAGCATTAGCAAAGAACAGCAACAGATCAGAGAGCCTCTTCTCTGGCCTCAGCAAGCCGTGTGAAACAATTACATACACCTGCTGGCAGGAGCTGGATTTTAAATTTTTTAAATGATTACTAATTCGCTGTGTGACATTATTTATATTTTTGTATATCAAATAATGAGGCAAATAGCAAAAAAGGGTTATGGATAGGTTCTAAAATATAGCCTTTAACCGTTATAGCTGATAGAGGTGACAGTGAAAGTGAGTAAAGTGACGTAACTCGCTGAGAAGCGAGCAGGCTGAGACTAGTTGACTGAACGTTAGCTGTAGAGAAGCGTATGTCGCAGAAAAGGATACAAGAGTTTTTCTTCCGTAATAGTAATGCGGCTAAATTTAGCAAGATTATATCTGTAGATGTTAGTTGATGTTTCCTCGTCCACCGCCGATGCAAACTCTGTTGATTAGCTGTAGAGCCAGAGTCTGAAATAACGTTAGCAAGCAGCAGCCGAGAGGGCATGAGGATAAAACATACAATGACTGAGGAAGCCGAGGGTTTTCTACCGGATAGTACTTGTACTTTTTAGAGGAAAAGTACACTTCTAAGCAATTCTAAGAACTACTCTCCCCCAAAATCCTTTTTGCCATTTGCATTCCCACTGGCCTAGGAGGGGTAAGGGGAGTGATGCAAGCACGGCAACAGTCTTTATAGCATTAAAATCAGAAAATACGCCAAAAAAAAGTATGAACTATATACTAAATCTAATGTAGCCTATGTCATAATTTAAACAAGTCTCCCAAAGGTATCTCTCTCTCTCTCGCTGCCTGTGGCCGTGTGTGTGTGTGTGTGGGCGACCACCCAGCTAACAATTTTTGGTTCCCAAAACGTTTTGGTAACGTTTGTTGTGGGTTGCGGAAACGTTCCCTGAAGGTTAGTTTTTGGTTAGTCTGTGGTTAGTTTTTGGTACCCACGGCAAGTTTTGTGAACGTTTTGTAAACGTTAGTTTTTGGTTTGGTCGAACGTTCCCTGAACGTTCCCTGAACGTTCGCCTAACATTGCAACCTTTAGATAACGTTCCCCTAACGTTGCAACCTTTAGATAGCGTTACCATAACGTTCCCCTAACGTTGTAACCTTTAGATAACGTTACCCTAACGTCCCCCTAACGTTGTAACCTTTGGATAACGTTACCCTTACGTTGTAACCTTTAGATAACGTTTCTCTAACGTTACCCTAACGTTGTAACCTTTAGATAACGTTACCCTAACGTTACCCTAACGTTGTAACCTTTAGATAACGTTTCTCTAACGTTCCCCTAACGTTGTAACCTTTAGATAACGTTACCTTAACGTCCCCCTAACGTTGTAACCTTTGGATAACGTTCCCCTAACGTTCCCCTAACGTTGTAACCTTTAGATAACGTTACCCTAACGTTACCCTAACGTTGTAACCTTTAGATAACGTTTCTCTAACGTTCCCCTAACGTTGTAACCTTTAGATAACGTTACCCTAACGTCCCCCTAACGTTGTAACCTTTGGATAACGTTACCCTAACGTTCCCCTAACGTTGTAACCTTTGGATAACGTTCCCCTAATGTTCCCCTAACGTTGTAACCTTTAGATAACGTTACCCTAACGTTCCCCTAACGTTGTAACCTTTAGATAACGTTTCTCTAACGTTACCCTAACGTTGTAACCTTTAGATAACGTTCCCCTAACGTTGTAACCTTTAGATAACGTTACCCTAACGTCCCCCTAACGTTGTAACCTTTGGATAACGTTACCCTAACGTTGTAACCTTTAGATAACGTTACCCTAACGTTCCCCTAACGTTGTAACCTTTAGATAACGTTTCTCTAACGTTCCCCTAACGTTGTAACCTTTAGATAACGTTACCCTAACGTTACCCTAACGTTGTAACCTTTAGATAACGTTCCCCTAACGTTCCCCTAACGTTGTAACCTTTAGATAACGTTACCCTAACGTTCCCCTAACGTTGTAACCTTTAGATAACGTTTCTCTAACGTTCCCCTAACGTTGTAACCTTTAGATAACGTTCCCCTAACGTTGTAACCTTTAGATAACGTTACCCTAACGTTGTAACCTTTAGATAACGTTACCCTAACGTCCCCCTAACGTTGCAACCTTACATAACTGTCTGTGCATGAGCAGGAATGAATTATTATATATTGGCAGGAATGAATGAACAGGCAAACTTGATCGGATTTAAAACTTTAATACAACCCCAAATCAGAAAAAGTTGGGACGGTATGGAAAACACAAATAAAAAAAGAAAGTAGTGATTTCTAAATGTACTTTGACTTGTATTTCATTGCAGACAATACAACAGCACATAATTTAATGTGTTCCTCGTGATTTTTATTTTTATTTTTTTTCAAAAAACAAAATTCCTATTTTGGTTCTTGCAACACATTTCAAAAAAAGTTGGAACAGTAAAGCATTTACCACTTTGTAATGTTGCAACCTTTTCACAACACTTAAAAGACGTTTAGGGACTGAAAACAAGTGATGAAGTGTTTCAGGTGTAATTTTGTCCCATTCTTGCTGCAAACAAGTCTTAAGGTGGGCAACAGTACGGGGTCTTCGTTGTCGCATTTTGCGCTTCAAAATCCGCCACACATTCTCTATTGGAGACAGGTCAGGACTGCAGGCAGGCCAGTCAAGTACCCGTATCCTCTTCCTCCGCAGCCAGGACTTTGTAATGTGTGCAGAATGTGGTTTTGCATTATCTGGTTGAAATATGCATGGACGTCCCTGGAAAAGATGTCTTCTTGAAGGCAGCATATTGTGCTCCAAAATCTCTATGTACTTTTCAGCATTAATGGTGCCATCACAGAAGTGCAAGTTACCTTTGCCAAGGGCACTGACACAACCCCATACCATGACAGACCCTGGCTTTTGGACTTGTTGCTGGTAACAGTCTGGATGATCCTTTTCTTCTTTGGTCCGGAGCACACGGCGTCCATTTCTCCCAAAAAATACCTGAAATACTGATTCATCTGACCACAGTACATGTTTCCACTGTGTGATGGTCCATCCCAGATGCCTCCGAGCCCAGAGAAGTCGACGGCGCTTCTTGACACTGTTAATATAGGGCTTCCTTTTGGCACAGTACAGTTTTAACTGGCATTTGTGGCTGTAACTACGTATTGTGGTACTTGACAAAGGTTTGCCAAAGTAGTCCTGAGCCCATGTGGTGATAGCGCTTATAGATGAATGACAATTCTTGATGCAGTGCCGCCTGAGGGCTCGGAGATTACAGTTGTTCAGCTTAGGCTTGCGCCCTTGTCCTTTACGCACTGAAATTCCTCCTCATTCCTTGAATCTTTTAATTATGTTATGCATTGTTGAAGGTGAAATAAGCAAATGTCTTCCTATCTTTCTTTGAGGAACATTGTTTTTAAACATTTCAATAATTTTCTCACGTATTTGTTGGCAAACTGCCGACCCTCGGCCCATCTTTGCTCCTGAAGGACTAGACCTTTCTTGGATGCTGTTTTTGCACCAAATCATAATTACAATCACCTGTTGACATCACCTGTTTCAAATCACATCATTATTTAACCAATTTACGTGATTACTAGCCCTTAATTGCTCCTGTCCCAAGCTTTTTTGGAATGTGTTGCAGGTCTGAATGACAGGAAAGGATGTATATTGTGTTGTGTTTTTCATACTGTCCCAACTTTTTCTGATTTGGGGTTGTATAAAATTAAAAATACAAAACAATATAAACAGGCCTGAAAAGTTATACAAGCAGAAACTATACAAATACAAAAATGGAGTGGGATGTAGAGTGCAAATGTAGTGCAAATGTAGTGTGCAAATATAATAAAAATATATACAAAAAATACAATGATGAATGGAAAAAAACAAAAATAGAGCTCCATGGCTTAGTCCCTCTCAGCTGGCCTAAAAAGAAAGAAACAAAAGTTTGATATGTCACACTAAGAATCAATACGTTGACAAAAGCAAGACTAATTGCCTTACTAACAACTCTGTTTTTTCACATCATATAGAAGAATTTCAATTTACCGTCTGTGTGGGGCAAACTTCAGTGCTAGGCCGATCAAGTCCTCCACTCTTGCTGCAGTCAGCGTGGGGAAGTTCTTCTGTGAGGCCGCTAGAGTAGAAGTCAAAATGTAGCAAAGTTACAAGTCAAATTAAAACCTCTTATAAGCCAAGCTAAGCATAATACTGATGTGAACAATAAAATAACACATGCCTGTTTTAACCCTGCATATAGTCAGGTCATGGAAGGCCTTCTTTGCCTTTCTTCCCCGCAGGCTATACTGCTTCAGCACATCGTTGGTTGCCACTCGCCGTAGCATACGCCGGACTGTAGAGCCTGAGGTCGGACCTCCGAGCGTTGCCAGGAAAAGTTGCTTTCGAAAAACATATAGAAATACAAATAATACATGTGGAACCAAGTGGGGAGCTTGTACAATCTCATTTTGTAAGATGAGTCAGTTCAGTTATAATGATATTTGAAGTTATGCAATTATATAGTGTTAATCTTAGGGCACTTAAATACCAGTGTTTCCCCTACGTTGATTTGCAAGTGGCGCACCGCCACAGTTAAATTTCTGCCGCCACGCCACGGTGTCAATGTTGATTGTCGGAGAATAGCGCGGACACACGCTTCACAAGTAGAGCCCAAACCCAGCCCCCTGTCTCTATTCACATGCCGGGATTCTTGCCTGCGCGCCACAACACACGCAGCCGAGTTGTGTGTGCGCGTTAACGTTACCGCACAAACACATCTAAAACACGCGCAGCACCTGACTGGGAACGATACCGAGGATTACCAACGGCCGCTGGGGGGGGCAGATGAACTCATGCTAGTCTCGTTACTGTAAGTAGGTTACGATAAAACCTTCATGAGTAAAAAGTCAATACTTATCAATGCACTCACCTGTATAGACCGACGTAAACATGTAGGAAGAGATATTTTAATCTGCTCTGTCTGCTCTCGTCCACCGCGCTGTTTTAGGCAAACACATCTCTACTCTGCTCATTTTTACCAACAAGATCAAACCAATAAGCTGTCGGTTGTAGTCTTATCTTAGCTTGGCGGGAATCTAGAAATTTGGACAAATTCTTATAAACTGAACTGCTGGCTGAGCGAACCGTCCTATCCACTGGAGCAGTAAATCTATGGATGTATTATAAGACCAAAACAGATACATGTGGCTACTTAATATACACGTGAATGACGCGATCGTTACCTTCGCGTTCTTCATTCTTGATGATGATGCTAGTTGTATTATTTTGCAACAGCATCATTTCATTGCAAATGAGGTATGAATGCTAGCCTGCTTATCAGTCCATTCATCATTAAAGGCTTTTCCATGTCAATTTTCCCTTCAGCCTCTTTGACTGTGACATTTTTACCTGACAACAGCCTTTCTTTCTGCAAGCATTTTCCTGCATACTACAACCATGTTTCCTTAATCACAGACTTTAACAATCACTCAGTGAACTGCCTCCTTGTCTGAGATCTTTTTCTAGTTAAAGAGCCAGTTATCATTATGGAGTTTCCATGTTTTTGAGGAGTTTGCTCACACTAATGTACTGTAAAGAAATAGCATTAATTCAGTAAGAAAGTGAACATTTTGAACGATAATTTTCTTATCAGCTAAAAAAAATTCTAGGGGAAACACTGAATACCATTTTGTTCCTCCTCTCCTGTTGACCGAGACTCCTGCAGCTCGGTGACTGTCGAGCAGGGCGACAGCAACATGTCATCGATTGGAGCAGAGGGAGGTGACTGGGAGCTCCTTAAGGGCATGAGCAGCTCATCCATCTTTTCCTCAAATGTGTCCATCCGTTGTGCCATGCGGGTAATGATGTCCTCATGGCTATGGAAAAATGTATGGTTTTAGTTGTTATACATGATGTACTTACATATGTAAACAACTTAAGTGAGTCTTCTTACCTCTCATTTCCGTCTCCATGGCTGAGCCACCTCCCTCTGTGTGATGAGTTCTCCTGTTTACAACAATAAACCAGTTGAGTTACTCTCAAGGTCCTTGTCATGAAATTGTATTAATTGGAAATGGAAAATTCAAAGCAACTGTACCTTCAACTGAGTCCCACGATGAAGCGGCAGGCCGAGCTTGTGTTACAATAGACCCCTCCCCCCAACTCTGGGCTACCAGCAGGTTCCCTGTGTGGTGTTGACTCATCTAAAAATAAAGTAGATGTGAATATTGGTCAGGTCATTTATGGTAGGTTTCTTGTACATGCAATTGCAAAAGATTAACCAATGCTGATACATTAGACAATCGCTAAAAACTAAACAAATCATCAGAATAGTAACGTGATATGCACCAGATTGAATGTCAGTAGTTCCATGGTAGGAAATAGACTGGTTTCTTAAATACATGCATAAATGTAAACTTACGGACAGGGCTTCCAGACACACGCTCCGTCCTGGAATGCTTTCTTGCTTGTGGAACGGATTCATCTGAAATAAAAAACCATACAGTTTGTACTGATTGCAAAATAATATTTGAATTGTGTAAATAATGTAGTCACGGAGGTGTAATCATTATGTCGTGCTAGTTAACCTGCAGTTTCATGAACAGAGCTTCTCTTAAAACATCCATGGCTTTATCTCTCATCCATGTTACAGGCTTTACAGCATACAGCCATCGGATGTATCATAAGATAAGTGTTAAACCTTAAACTCACATCGGCTCTTAGGGACACATAAAATATTTGCTACGTTAACGTTAGCTAGCTACCTAGCTCCATTATTTAGCTTGAGCCCCCGGCAGTATGGGGAAGCGCTAATGACGTTACGTCCATGTAAAAGACTTTACAGCATACTTATGATACATCCGAGGGATGAATGTATGTAGCTATAGCTACATTCATCCATCGGATGTATCATAAGATAATAATACCATGGATGTATTAATAGAACACATGGTGAATTAGCTACATGAACGTGCATTCAGTGAGTCCGACTGAGTTCAGCTCGACTCGCTGTATAATGCTGGCACCCATGTCAGAGCTTTCTTAAAGTTGTTTACCAAAATCTCTCACCTTGTTGTCCATGTTCCTTATGTCGTCTAAAACATCACTTAGGGAAGGTTCAGTCTCTGTCGCCAACTTTGATGTATCCATAGGCTAGCTAGCTAGCTAGCTGTTTCCCGCGTTAGCATTCGGGCTAGCACTGCTAGCCTAGCAGTCTTGAGCAGAGGACAGTCTTTAGTAACTGTTGACGGTCGACAATGTCTTTCTTGGCATCTTTGTCCTACCTTACGTTATAACACCGCCGGTGAGGTGTAGTCAGCATATGTTTTAGTCAATGGCAGTATTTTAGTTCGAATTTGGGACCAAAACGAACGGAGCTAGAGAACGGCGTGCCGCTGGCATGCACTCTTCGCCGGTGTACATACGAAAGTTAGGACAGACCTTCGGTCACCTGAAAGCAGACTGCCTTCCCCCTACTGGCGCGGGGGGGTGTAACGGTTGGCTTTGTACACTGAACCGAGCCACTTGTTAGAAGTGAAATGAAGAGGTGAATTTTCATAGTTGTGAAAATTGTTGTATTGATAGACTCAAGTAGTTTCATCTAATACAGTTAAAAACTACGGAAGCCATGGGATTTTTTTTTTATGCACTGTTATCTCGTGATAACGACTTGTTAATTCGTTATCTCGATATAACAAAGTTTGTTTTCTCGAGATTTAGTTTTTGTTTTCTCGAGATTTAGTTTTTGTTTTCTCGAAATTTCTTTTTTTTTGTTTTCTCAAGATTATTTTTTTTTTTTGTGCCTAAGACACCCTTCCATTTAACCCGGGGAATGTGGCTCCATAAGCGGATAGAAATCTGCCGTTTCTCCCTCTACTTCTCCGGTCAAATACTCGGGAAAAATCCCACTAAAACAGCGTTCAATTTAACCTGGAGAAGAGAAGGGAGAAACGGCAGACCTCTATCCGCCCATGGAGCACATTCCCCGGGTTAAATGGAAGGGTGTCTTAGGCAAAAAAAAATCCATAAAAAAAAAATCTCGAGAAAACAAACTTTGTTATATCGAGATAACGAATTAATAAGTCGTTATCACGAGATAACAGTGCAAAAAAAACCCCACAAAACTAATGTTTTTTAGCTAAATTGATATCAGCCTAAAAATACATATATTTTCTTGCTATGCTGTTTATCTTACTTAGCTACATTTTATAAGACCAATGAGCTGGTTTGAATAAACATTTTCAAAACCGTACTCAGAACAACCAAAAACAACTAAACGGGAACGTTGTGTGGAGGTTACAGTGCAACCACAGGAAAACGTTTCAGTTGGTTGGTCCCCCTAACGTTGAGGGAACGTTATAACCCTGAGGAAACGTTACCTCAACGTTAGTTTTTGGTTTGGTTCGAACTAACCTTTAGATAACCAAAAACTAACGTTATCTAACGTTCCCTAAACGTTTTGTGTTAGTGGGGCAGGCGCTTGTGGAGTTTAACGGTAAAAAGACAGTTAACCACACGTTCCCGTTAATCTTATGATGGACAAGTGTTGTGATATTTAAACAAACAATCCGTCAACAGCGAAATAAAAGCCTCTTATTTACGAGACCGGTCTGACAGATCGGCAACTTACATCGGGGCGTCCCAGCATGACAGGCCGGCCAGCGAGCGAGCGATCCAGGCCACCGTTCTCTTAATGCATCCATGGGGCCACCACCAGCTGAGCTTCTCAACTCCGAAAACTTTGAAGCAAATTGTCAATTCGGCAACGATTTTCGGAAGACTACCTATATTCGAAATCTAAACGGTTCATTTCTCGCCTAAAACGTTGTCAGAAGTGACTTTAATGATGAATAAGACGGTGAAAAATTGTTAAAAATATCCCGCTGTTGCTCTCAAGCGCAAACCAGTACTATAGACATTCTGATAGGTAAGCTCACGGGCCATAGGCGATGGGGCCACTCATCGCAGCTCAGACACAGAGAAAGGTGATTTGGCAGACAAAAGAGAGAAATAGACAATACTGTCTTTTCTACAGAAAATCGTTGTCTTTTTCTAAAGAAAGTCACCAGATTTGTTGCTAGTCATTTCACTTTAGTGAATAAAGAAAATCGCTCTGGGGGTCTGAAAAGTCGCTAAATGTCACAGTGCGCAGGCAGGTACAAAGGGGAGAAAGGACCGGGTGCGGGCTGGTGCAGGTAGGAGAGACAGTGCTAGTGCCGCGCCAACTTAATTTCTGCTCCGACACATTTAAACTCATCAACTTGTTACTGTACAAACCACCAGAAACATACAGTTTAGTCATCGCTTTTTAGTCATGTGTTGTGCGCACACACACACACACACACACACACACACACACACACACACACACACACACACACTGTTGTAGGAATCACAACTCACCCTGTAGTTAGTCAGCACGGGGACATTTAGCGGAGACAGCCGTTACATCCAGTAAGTAAGTCCCGCTCCATTGTCCGATATCTACTTGTTCTAAACATTTTTCTCTGGTATTCCGTTGTACAGCCTGGAACATAGCGGGTCTGTGAAGGTAGGCAGGCCGAGCGGGAAGGCAGCATACCCGGCAGGGAGCCACTGGCTGAGACGGCAGATTGTGGAGCCTCTGAAGTCCGACATTATCATACCAAATTTGCAATTAGCCATACATTTTCGTAAAACGGCCCATATTTGAGCTCTACATAGTTGATTTCTCGCATAAAGAAGTATCAGAATTGATTTTAGTATTGGAATAACAGACGAACAATGTATAAACTTTCTGAGATCTGCGCGACCTAGATTAAGAAGACTAGCTGACAAAGACAGCCTCCTGAGCCAAATAAGGGACAGGAAGCGAGTTGACGTCAACTCTGTGGCTCGTTGGGATTTGCCCGTTTTCAGAGGCTGAAAGAGTTTGAAATAGTGAGATTTACAGAGGAAAGAGGTGTCTATGGGACTTTCAGGTTCTATGTATGTCCTATTTACCCATCAAACTGTTGTTATTCAACTATGACAAGGTAAAATCGGTTTTGCATTCTATCACCCCTTTAAAAGGTATGTAGGGTCTAATTCTGCTGGAAACTTGACATCGTACTACTTACAGACTTGGTTCTCTTAAAATACTGTATAAAGTATTAATAAGCCCTGTTTAAAGATATTTTATTTTGTTTTTTCTTCTGGTTTCTTTTTAAAGTGCAATTAGGTGCTTCTTATGTGAGTGCTGAAAAATACGTGCACATAGTGTGGCGCACATTCTATTTTCAGTTGACAGATAAACTAGATTTTCTGGATTAGTTCTTGTACATAGACAAGTGTAACAGCCGCTATTAGAGGAGCTTGCTACTTTTAAATAAATCTAGATTCCCGGGCCACACCAGCACAGTGAGAAATGACCAGACAAAGTATATATGTATAAAAATAGTAATTTATTGCTATTAAAAGTCAAGTTTAAAACATTAAAACATCAAGTAAAAACCCAGGAGAAAATTAAACCCAAGGAATGATTCAATGCTCAGTCCCAGGGTAAAAGCCTATCCAAGTTCAGTCCAGACCGGAGTTAACTCCGGGTTTTCCTGACACAGCACGTCCATCCGTCCAACACTCTCCCTGGTAAGATATCTAGCCTCCATTTATTTGGGAGTGGTCTGATCAGCTGGCAAATCAGAGCTAATGGTCGGGGTTCTACAGGTGTGTCAATTAGTGTTTTGTTGCAGTTCGTGAGAGAGAGAAGGGGGGGAAAATACAGTCTACAGCAACATAACGTAAAACCACAGCAAACAATAGAAGAAAATCACAGCAAACAATATATGGAAACCACGGCAAACAATATAGAAAGATCACAGCAAACAATATATGGAAACCACGGCAAACAATATAGGACAATCACAGCACACAATTTTAAAGCAAAAATAAATAAGTATACAAAATAAACTAAGCTCAAACACACTGCTCCACTTATTTTATATTATATGACACTCCTCCCCCCTTTAACAATTGTCGTCCCGACAAAGTCTTAGTGTCCATACCTGTCTGGAGGCCTACCCCTATTTTGTCTCTGGGACCTACGCAGGGGTGATCCATCTCCTGGCTCAAGTCCCACCATAGGGGCTACTGGGTCATCGTCCACTGAAACTGCAGGAGGGTCACATGCTATGGGCACAAGGGTCAGAGGGAACAACAAAGGCTCAGGATACAAGGCATTTGCAATATTGGGGTTCACCGTTTCAGTCTCTGGGGCTTGTTGAGGCTCCTCAGGGAGGTTGAAAAGGCAAGGCCTTAGGTGATTCCGATGGATTGTCCTGATGGGGCCTTCCTTTCCTTCAGGCTTTATCTGAAAAACTGGCAGGCCTGGCCGTAGTTGGTCAACAACCACATAAAGTTGGGGCTGCCAGTGGGGTGCCAACTTTCCTTGTTCTCTGCGACGGAAGTTGCGCAAGAGCACTCTCTCTCCGGGCAACAAGGGGATATTCTTTGTTTTCTGATCATACCTGGCCTTGTCCCGCATTCTGCTCTCTCTGGTTTTTGCTGCCACCTGTCTGTAGACCCTCTGTAGGGTCTGGTTGTGTTGATAAACCCAACCCTCCAAGTCTTGTCTTTGGGTCAATGGAGGTGCACTGACAGCCGTTTCCACTGGCAGGCGGGCGTGTCGGCCAAACATGACAAAGTGGGGGGTCAATCTTGTGGTCTCTTGAGGGGTGTGGTTATACATCTGCAGGAGAGTTGGCAAGTGATCTGGCCACCGCACTTGGTCTTCTGGGCTCAATGCTCCTAAAAGAGACAAAACAGTCTTGTTAAACCTTTCACAGGCCCCATTTCCTTGGGGCCTGTAGGGTGTAGTTCGGATTTTGGTACACCCATACAGCCTACACAGCTGTGCCATCATGGTTGACTCAAAGGCTGCTCCTTGATCTGAAAGGATCCGTTCTGGACATCCCCCTGGCTGGATGAGGTGTCGCCAAAGAGCGCGTGTCGTAGTGGCTGCTGTCTGGTCCTTTGTAGGGACAGCCCATCCGTACTTGGAGAACAGATCAGTTATTACCAACAGATAAGGATAAGCATCACCATGCCTACCCAGCGACAAATAGTCAATTGAAACAGTTTCCATAGGATATGATGTAAGAATAGGCACCAAAGGTGCCCTTACCTCTGGTCCTCTTTTCTGTTGAGTGCAAGTTGAACATTTAGATGCCCATTCTTGCAAGTCAGCACCCATCCTGGGCCAGTAGAAGGTTTTTCTTAGCAAGCCCTCGATCTTGGCTATCCCCATATGGCCTGAGGCGTTGTGATACTTCTCCCACAACTTCTGAGTCTTGTCTGTGGGAACCACGATCTGGTGGAGGCTCAACCCTGTATGGCGCTCTTGGGCCTTCCGCTTTAACACACCCTCCTGGATGTGTAGTCGGCTCCATTCCCTTAGGAGGCGTTTTGTTGCAGGCAGGCATGCTTCCCTCTCCTCGGCTCCTGGGAAGCGATTTCCATCCACCCAACCCTTCATTTGGGCCACCGACTGGTCTCTCTCCTGCCAATCCTTCCAATTGTCTTCGGCTTCTGTGCTGGCCTCTGACTCCACCACGGCTGTCCCCACTTTGGCCTGTTGGTCAGATCCCATTTCCTGTGGTAACCTGGACAAAACATCAGCATTACGATTGGAAGCACCAGGGCGATACTTAAGTTCAAAATCAAAATTCGCCAGTTGTGCTGCCCACCGCTGTTCTGTAGCCCCCAAGTGTGCTGTATTTAGGTGGACGAGAGGGTTATTATCCGTAAAGGCCAGGAATTTATTCCCCCACAAATAGTCTTTAAACTTTTCGGTCACAGCCCATTTAAGGGCCAGAAACTCCAGTTTAAAAGAACTGTAGTTTTGATCATTCCTCTCATTGGGATTCAGGCTCCTGCTGGCGTAAGCTACAACTCTCTCTCTGCCATCCTGTAGCTGTGCCAACACAGCCCCCAACCCCCCCAGGCTGGCGTCAGTATAAAGATGGAAGGGTTTTGAGAAGTCTGCATATGCTAAGATTGGGGCACTCACCAGAGCAGTCTTCAAGGAGTCAAATGCCATCTGGCAGTCTGAGGTCCAGTCAATGGCAGCGTTTCCTTTCCGCACACTAGCAGAACCTACTAGGAGAGCATTCAGGGGTGCTGCCATTTTGGAAAAACCTTTCACAAACCTTCTGTAGTACCCCACAAACCCAAGGAATGATCGTACCTGCTTAATGGTAGAGGGGATGGTCCAGTTCTCGACGACAGCTGTCTTTTCAGGATCTGTGGATATCCCCTCACTGGAGATGACATGGCCAAGGTAAGTGACTTTCCTCTGGAACAGGCTGCATTTGTGGGGCTGCAACTTTAAGCCATGTGATGCCAGCTTCTCAAAAACCTGCTCCAGGTGGTTAATGTGAGTTTCAAAGTCCGGGGAGTATACAACAACATCATCCAAGTAGATCAGAAGAGAGTCATGGACCTGCCCGCCCAGGCACCGCTGCATCAGACGTTGAAATGTTGCCGGTGCATTACAAAGGCCAAAGGGCATCCGTTGGAACTCGTACAAACCCAGGGGTGTGGTGAATGCAGTCTTCTCTCGATCCCTCGGGTCCACATCTACTTGCCAATATCCACTGGCCAGGTCAAGGGTGGAATACCAAGCAGCTTGCTTGAGACTGGTGAGGGATTCTTCTATCCTTGGCAAGGGGTAGGCATCTTTGTGGGTTAGGGCGTTGAGCTTCCTGTAGTCCACGCAGAAACGCCAGGATCCATCCTTCTTCTTTACAAGGACAATTGGTGCTGCCCAAGGGCTGGAGCTTTCCCTTATGACATCATTATCCAGCATGTTTTGCAGAAGTTCTCTCAATTCGGGGTAAAGGCTTGGTGGAACTGGCCTGTAGCGCTCCCTGCTGGGCGGTGCAGAACCTGTAGGTATGGAGTGGAGGACTGCACTGGTCTGGCCAAAGTCCTCATCACCCGCTGCAAAGATGTCTCTCCATCGCTGTAACAGCGAGTCCATCTGCTGTTGTTGGTCTGCTGTTAAGCCATCACCTTTCAGTAGGTCGACTGGATGCTGTTCTTTAGTGCGGATGTGGTTGGTTTGCACATCTACTTCCACCACACCTGGATCTACAGTCTTCAAGACAAGGTCCTTTTCTCCTCGAATCTGCTTTGGGTCAACCTGGAAGACATTAGCCAGGGGGCGCCGTTGAGGAATCAATACGGGGTAAGGATTAAGGTTACGTACCCTTATAGGGAGGCGTCCTTTCACCACAGTAGTAACAGTCCGGGCCACCTGCCACTCGTCATCTCGTTCTGGGCCTTCCACCAAAGCACAAAAATCCGACCTGGTTTTCGCACCATAGAGGTGTGTCCAAAGCACCATCTCACTGTTAGGAGGCAAATAGACTGGGTCTTGGCGGGTTAACCTGGCAACTCCAACCTGTCCATCGGAGGATTCATCCTGTGAAACTTTTTGACAGACAGCAAAAGCACGCTCCCATTCCCCCTTTGCTTCACGTGACATAGTTGCACCAAAGACAGTCAGGCCAGGGTGGACTCCCTGAAACAGCTCTTTCCAGCAATGTGAAATGACATTCATCCCTAGGATACCCCTTTCAGCACTCAGGCACTCATCCTTTACAATGATAACCCCTTTACCTGGCACAGTGACTCCTCCCACTGAAAAATCCAAGATGGCGTAGCCAGTATATGGGATCTGTAGTCCATTAGCTGCTTTAAGAGAAAGCCAGTGCAGATCTTGTGGGTTTCGCTTCTGTTCTCCACTCAGCCATTTCTGGAAAAAAGTTTCACTGAACAGCGTAACTTGTGAGCCTGTATCAAGCAAGCAGGGCAATTTCACTCCTGCAACAACAACTTCAACTCCTGGACACGTCCCCACCAGGGATGATTTGTCTGTTTGGTCCCCCTGGTCCCCCTCCCCAACCACCTGGCTCTCAGTGGTCGGGGCAGCTAGTTTAAATGCCTCCTCCCCTGTTGACAGTACCTCTGGATGTGACCAGCTTTCCCACAGCCTCTGCAGATTGGTTTGCCCCGGTCGTCCCATTCCAGAGTGTGGTGGCGCCTAGGGGAGGTAGGGTAATGGCCTTCCCGAACAGCTCCCCTAGGGGAGAAGGGCGGGTCTCTACGCACCATAGTCTGAGAAGAGAATTGGCGTTTAATCTCATCAGTTAGGGTTTCTTTAAGAACAGAAAATTGGTCTGTAAATTCTTGTCTGAGTTCGGCTCTTACTGTCTCCCTCCACTCCTCTAGGCTAGGTGCGACCATGGATGGGTTTGGCTGTGGCACAGAGATACGTGAGGCACAGACAGGTTCCATCTTAAGCTCAGCTTCTAATGCTTTCACTTCACTACACACTTCGGTGAAGGTCAATGTAGGCGTTCTACGCACCTGCCTTTGGAGTTCCTGTTGCACCACACCAGCCCTCAAGCCCAGGACAAGCTGGTCCCTAATAGTCATCTGGTCCTGGGCAGAGCCCGCTGGTTCCTGCTCCTTCCATGCGGAGAATAACTCCCGGAGACCAAGAATGAAAGCAGCAACAGATTCCTCTTCCTGTTGGAGACATTTAAAAAATTGTGCTCGGAGTTGGGCTACTGGTGTTACACGCCCATACAGCCTCTTTAGCTCCTGCAGCATGTCTACACTTGTGGAGCGTCTTCCTGGGTTCAGTAGCCTCATCTCTCTCTTTGCGTCACCCTCAAGTGCCCCATATATAAAATCAACTTTCTGTTCCTCATTTAACCCTTGTGCCCTCAGCATAGCCTGCACCTGCCCACTCCATTCAGAAAAACTCATTTTACTTGAGTCCCCATTAAACCTTGGGATCCATGGGACTCCCATAAACCAAGGCATCATCATTGCATTTATCACAGGCTGACCAGGTGGAACATTTTCTAGCCTGGCCCCAGTTCCTTGTGACACACTACACCCTGGAACTTCAGGCTCCCCTCCATTTTCATCTGCCATTCTACACTGTGTGGTGTGGAAAGGGAATCCTGCCGACAACGCCACTTATGTAACAGCCGCTATTAGAGGAGCTTGCTACTTTTAAATAAATCTAGATTCCCGGGCCACACCAGCACAGTGAGAAATGACCAGACAAAGTATATATGTATAAAAATAGTAATTTATTGCTATTAAAAGTCAAGTTTAAAACATTAAAACATCAAGTAAAAACCCAGGAGAAAATTAAACCCAAGGAATGATTCAATGCTCAGTCCCAGGGTAAAAGCCTATCCAAGTTCAGTCCAGACCGGAGTTAACTCCGGGTTTTCCTCTGCCGCTGGCACAGAATGTCTCGCTCCCACGGTGCTTCAAATAATCCGTTCCACATCCAGAAGTCCGGGACCAGGAATTCCAGGGTGCCGCTCTGCTTCTGTCAATAAGGAATTTATAAAAATCAATCGCAGCCTGACCCTAGTCCGGCAACTTCAAGACAGTGTCAGGTGATTCAAAGTGACGACTTTCCTTTTATACACTTCATGTAGGCCATCAACAATATTGCGGCTCCGCTGCTCTGCCGTCAGCTGCTGGATCGGGCACCTTCAGTAGGAATTTGCGAGCGTTGACATTGCAGAGTCTATGGATCAGCTCCAGCAGGGCACAGGAGATCCAGCCAGCAGTGACTCCGAGAAAACAGAAGCCGGAAACAGAAGCTCAGCAATCCAATCCGCTGCTACTCCGCACAGCACACAGCACGTCCATCCGTCCAACACTCTCCCTGGTAAGAGATCTAGCCTCCATTTATTTGGGAGTGGTCTGATCAGCTGGCAAATCAGAGCTAATGGTCGGGGTTCTACAGGTGTGTCAATTAGTGTTTTGTTGCAGTTCGTGAGAGAGAGAAGGGGGGGAAAATACAGTCTACAGCAACAGAACGTAAAACCACAGCAAACAATATAGAAAGATCACAGCAAACAATATATGGAAACCACGGCAAACAATATAGGACAATCACAGCACACAATTTTAAAGCAAAAATAAATAAGTATACAAAATAAACTAAGCTCAAACACACTGCTCCACTTATTTTATATTATATGACACAAGCAATTGAGCTGAGTTTTGGTTCACAGAAGAATAGTTCCTCAGTATAGCGTGGACCTATTCCCAATAATGCAGGGAAGTTATTTAGGGTTGGGGGAGCCTGGATGTTCTAGTGAGTCAGGCCTGGGTTGTGGGTCAGTCGCTCTCTTCTTTTTGGGTTTTAGTCCAAATGGTACCCTTTATCAGACATGGGGGACTCGAGTCACATGACTTGACTCGAGTTAGACTTGAGTCGCAAATTTTAGGACTTGAGACTTGCTTGATAAACATTCATAAAAGACTCGACTTGACTTTGACTTGATACTCATGACTTGAGACTTGACTTAGACTTGAGTCAAATGACTTGAAATGACTTGATTTTCTGTTTAATAAATATATATTTTCCCCCTCTGATATTGAGGAGGAGTTAACGTTACGATTTTAGTGCTGTTGCATGCGCGGGAGCCCGTTGTTATGGTGACGCGCCACACGGCGGCAGACCTGCAGTAAACGAGACTGGCTACGGCTGTTACTTAACGTCATGGATTCCTCTGCACCGAAAATAATAAAGTTTGGCTATAAGGATTACACATCTGACCAGGCAAAGAAGAAACGAACGGCAGTTTGCAAGGTCTGCTGTACAAAAAATTCCGATGTCAACCACCACCGCGGCGAATTTCATCAGACACTTCAAATCGGGAGAGATTCAGGTTCCAGTCCCCATATTCAGCTGAACCACTATTTGGACGCTTGTGATGAACAGAACTCCCTTCAGTTTTGGGCCATGAATAAGCGCCCCCCCCCCCTTTGTTCAAGGTGGCGGTAAGAGCGAATACAGCTAGGCACACTGTATACATACACACAATAAACTGCTCTCTCTCTCTCTCTCTCTCTCTCTCTCTCTCACACACACATGCAGACACACACGCAGTTGTGCAGATGAAGTATGTGAATGAAGCTAGGCACACATACACACACACACACACACACACACTGCACTCACACACACCACATGCACACATTCACTCACCAATATTAATAACTTTTCATTCACTCTCTCTCTCAAACACGCACACATTCACTCACAAATACACTGACAAATATTAACATATAGCCTACTATTCAATCTCTCCAAATTATGCAAAGGTGGTGGGATTCAGCTACTCTTAAAGAATGTTTTTTTCAAGAGAAGGAAAGGTTAAATGTGTTTCTGTCCCATAAAAGTGAGGCATGTTTGAAGAATATTATTTGACTTAGAAACCATTATACTTGAATTGTTTGAATGAATTTCATGATTTGATGTCATGTTTGAGGCATATTGATATTTTTGTTGGCCTAATATCAGTTTTAGGCTGTGCTTTTTTAAATCTTTATACATTTAAACTGTTCAGATATATGTGGCTTGGACGCAATGTCTTTTGAATATTGAGTAGGAAAAAATGCAAATAAAACTCCAGCAGTTATAACCACTGTCTTTAGCTTGTTTAAAAATGGAAACTTTTGTATGACTTGACTTGACTTGCTTGACCAAAGCTATGACTTGACTTGACTTGCTTGATTGTCACACAAAATGACTTGGACTTGCTTGAGACTTGAAGGTTAAGACTTGAGACTTGCTTGTGACTTGCCCATGTGTGACTTACTCCCATCTCTGCCCTTTATAGGTTTTTATTGTTATTCTTGCACTAAGGTATTTTACCTCTCTTTTTGTTAACCATAACATTATAACAAATGACAGACGTGTTGATAGAATGTGTATCTTGGAATTGTAGAGGCCTACTTAAACTTACTAAAATAAAGCAAGTAATAGGTAGAATAAAACAGCTAAGAGCTAAATTGTGTTCCTACAGGAAACACACATGCTAGATCAGGAGATAATCAAAATTAAGCGTAGATGGCCAGGTCAGGTACTGTCTGCAGCTTACTATTCTAACTCCAGAGGAGTTATCTATGATACATAAGTCTATTCCTTTGCTCATTCATAAAATAACTAAAGACCCCAAAGGTAGATTTTTGATTGTAAAGGGAAATATCTTATCAACTCGGATTAATCTGGTTAATGTATATGGACCTAACGATGATAACGCTGATTTTTATAATGATTTATTTTTGAAAATCTCCACGATGCCCGGAAAACACATTGTGGCAGGTGATTTCAATTGTGTTTTGCAGCCCAGTAAGAATCAGTCATCTGGTATCAATAACACTCATGTAAGGTCTAGGAAAGTTTTACAACGTTTTATAAAAGAACTCAACCTGGTGGATATATGGAAGGCTCAAAACCCAATAAAAAAGGGAATATTCATGCTGGTCGAGTACTTCTAAAGGATACTCAAGAATAGGTTACTTTCTGATATCAGCTGAACTAATTTCATGTATCAGAAATTGTCAATACAGTAGTATTCTTATATCAGATCATGCTCTTGTATCTTTGACATATGTTGAACCAAAGTTTATTCATAATCGCACTAAATTTGAAGATTTGAAATGCACTGGATGCAAGACAAAAAATTCTTGAGTTCCTAGGGAAACAAATTGATTACTATTTTGGACATAACGCCACCCAAACATCAGCTATAATCAGATGGGAAGCCTTTAAGGCCCTTTGGCTACTTTTATGACAATTGGATGTAAGGCTCCGACCAGGGCCACGTATTTAGCGGTGCTCCAAGATGGCGGACTGAGCTGCAGACGTGTTTGTTTGTTACCGTCCATGTAAATTACCTCATATATGCATTGTTACTTTACTTTTGTTCAGTCATTTTTACTGAGCAGCCGATCTCTCCCTACTTTGGCCCAACTGTGACTGTCAGCGGTGTTGTCACTGGGAGACGATTTGTGCCAGGGGATCTGTGCTGGCTGCGTTTCACCCGGCCTAGCCGCGGGCGGTGCCCGTGTCCTTCACACTTTCTGCGGTCTCACCGGATTAACGGACTGTTGTTTTGGTCTCTGCACAACTTTGTCTGCTCTACGAACACTGGACTGCAACATTGGTCCGGATTGCTCTTAACATCGAATGAGTTGGCGGCTGTTGACATCGGCCTGCACAAGCTTGATTTCTAGCTAGCTGGGGCCTCTGTTTACGTTGCACTCATCAGAATCTGGAGGCTGCCAGCCCCGTTTCACACTGCTACTGGTATTCGGCGCAAGGAACATACCTGTATCAGAGGACGTCTGGATCACCTTACCAGCCTCCGAACCAAGTCAATGTGCCGTGAGTAAGCATCCCACCTCATGATTTAGGATATCTGCTGGCAGTGTCTCGTTCGTCCAAGCTGCAGGTTGGGCCTGGGTCCTCTCTGCCATCTATGGTTTCACTGGATTGATAGACTGTTGATCTCAAACTTGCACAAACGTGCTCCATTCTGTGATCTTTGGCTGCTCATTTAACTGGACTGCTCATAACATCGCTCGAGTTAACCGCTGTTGACTTTGGCCAGCACGAGCTAGCATTGGAGCTAGCTGGGGACATTTGTTTACGTGGCACCATCAGGACTGGAGGTTTCCAGTTTCGCCCATAGACTGTGGTTTCACCTCATACTGTTAACAGCTAACTGGGTACTTAGCTATTAGTACGAGCCCAGTTCCGTTTCTTTTCATCTTCACCTCAGACTGACTGTACCCCGTTATGTGACTCGCTCACAATACGGTCCCTCCATTCACAGACATCAGGCCTAACTTATATTGGATTTCACGGTGTTTCTGTACGTCTTTCATTTTTTCTATAACGCAAACAGATGCTGCGCAGTGTTATGTTTCATTAAATTGCCTCATGTATTTTCCTGTTATCTATTTTATGTAACTCATTTTAGCTTTTTTGGAAATTAATCTCTTATAAAATTGTATTTCATTCTGTTACTCTCATTTAATCAGTAATTATAATACCCTGTTGTTTTTTTAATCCAGTTTTTACCTAACAATTTTAAGCTGGAATTAATCTCTAAATAATGTAAGATGTACTTCATCCTATTACTCTCATTTAATTAGTTAATTTCAGAGTTCTGTTGTTCTTTACCCAGTTTCTACCCAAGCTTTCCAGTTAATTTGACAATATGAGCCGTTTACGCTCACTGGAGTTACCTTGTATTGTTTTGTTATACTGTATTCCTTTTAGTTCAGCTCAATACACCTTGTTTAACCCCTTTACCCCTCCCCCCACTTCTTCAAATACCCTGACTTACCCACTTATTCATATAGATGACACTTCCTTCTTCATCACCCAATGGTTAGGTCCACCACCTCAGTATATTCATTTTATAATACCCTTGTCTACTCACAGTGCTTTTAACATCCTATACTCTACCAGGTTGTTCCCCTTGCCTATTTACGGCACCAGGCGCCCAATTCTTAACAGCTTTTGTCGTATATTAATTTTATTTTTACTTAGTTCTTCTGGTGATATTGAATCTAACCCTGGACCGTCAGTCAATACAGCTGTTCCTATCCCTAATGGGTTTTCCTATGCAGACTTCTGCATCGGAAACAGGTTGGATTCATGCACATTAACATTAGAAGCCTCCTTCCTAAATTAGATTTATTTACTGCCCTTGTGCATGCAGCCAATCCTGATATATTAGCCGTCTCAGAATCTTGGCTTAGAAATTCCACCAAAGACTCAGATGTATCTATCCCTAATTATAACATCTACCGGCAAGACAGGTCATCGAAAGGAGGCGGAGTTATGCTCTACTGTAGGAAGCACTTACAATGCACTGTCATCTTATCCAAGACCATTCCAAAAAAAATTGAGCTTCTACTGTTAAAGATCTGTGTCTCTAATAATAAATCTGTCACCGTAGCTGTCTGTTACAGACCCCCCTCCGCTCCTACATGTGCGCTTGATACCATCTGCGAATTAATCGCTCCTCATTTATCCTCAGTTTCTACTCTTAGGTGATTTGAATTATGACATGCTTAACCCTACAAACAACTTATTACCTAAGCTCGATGCCCTAAACCTTACGCAGATAATCAATGAACCTACTAGATATAACTTGAAATCGGCAAAGGCACTCTCATTGATATCGCCCTAACCAGCTTACCCTCTAAATTCTCGTCCGCTGTCTTTAGTCAGGATATTAGTGACCATTGCCTTATTGCATGCATGCACAATGGATCAGTCATTAAAAGTCCTCCCCTTATCTTACTAAAATGCTCCCTAAAACACTTTAGTGAGCAAGCTTTTTTATTTGAGCTAGCTCAAGTCCCATACGGAAAAGAAACAGAAAAAATATATAAGAATTTCCTATTGCCGCCAATAGTAAATGTTTATGTTTTATATGTATGTCTCATATTATGATTTACTCATGAAAGTGGCCACTTTTGCATTTTTCTCATACAACATAATTAAAAGAATTAAGTATCAATCAAGCAAACATTATGTATGTTGTTTATAAGGAAAGTGCATGGCAAATTATGTTTTCCGTATGTTACATATAATTTGTGTTATAAATTATATATTAAAAGACATATGCTTTTTATATGTAAATACATACAATTGTATATGTTTTTGTGTGTAAAGTATATCTAATTTAAACAGAAACTATGCTTTCTTTATATCTTTTTTATAAGATTGTTATAAGTCAGCAAATTAAAATTACCATATCAGTATAAAATTCACATACTTCTTATATAGGAATATATACCATTCCATATAGGTTTTTTGTATGTGAAGTGTATTTTGTCATGGTAAACTATGCTTTCATTATGTTTTTTTCATAAGATTCTTATATGTCAGCCAATGGAAATTACCATAGCAGTATAAAAAAAATACTTTTTATGTATGAAATTATACCAACTCATATAATATTCAATAGTCAAAAAAACATATGAATCACATATTATAATAACATGACTTAATTTGTCCCTACTAATACTATCTGAAATGTGATCAAATTTGAGTTAAAACTGGCATGGCATGGTTTGACCAGTGCCCAGAACAACTCATTTCTACCACACAATAATATAAATGCAGTCTGTATATACCTGTAATATTGAGGGGAAAAAAGCTGTTACGCAAAGTTTTCAATGTCTTTATTAACAGTGAAACACTGGGATTACAGTGCCAACAGCTGTAAACCCTAATCTTAAAGATACAGTTTGAATGAATTAGTGACAAGATAGGAATATCTTTCACAATTTGATATTTTCACACGTGTCATGCCTCAATACATACATGAAGTGCACATGCTTACACAATTGCTATATAATACCGGAACTATGTCACCAACAAACAAGTGTACACATCTGATTGATTTGCCCCTTTACATTCAAAGAAACGAGGAACCGTGTGTAAGTGCAAGCTCTGAGCATATGCTAGTACTGCCTATATTTTGAGAAAACTGGATTAGAAAATTGCTAAATATACAAAACGTCAACCAAAATGAGTAGAATGTAAAATTAAAATGCCTTTATGGCTTACTTACATCACAGTTGTGTTAAGTATTTTCCGTGGGATACTGTCCAGGAAGAAAACTCAGAGCAAACAAAACAGTTTAATGGGGAGCTGCAGCAACGTTTTTACTTTTTGACCGGAGCTCGGTAATCTTGGCATTGATCGTGCTTCCAATGCTGGAGGGTTGGGTCCCTGGCCACTTCTCAAGAGCTGCACCTAAAGATGACAAAAAACAACAATGCAAAAAATTAGTACAGTAGGCTGAAATCAGGAAAAACACAAAAGCAGAGACTACTGGCAAAACACCTATTGAAAAGCTGAATACGTACTGTAAATGGCATTTAATTTATTTTTATCCAGTGGTAGACGAGCCTCTCCTCTGCCTCGTTTGTTCCCCCGAAGATTGCTCACCAGCAGTACTTCCACTGGGAAGACCGCGGTGAGCAGATGCCTCACAAATACTGTGGCAGAATTTGCATTGAGGGCATAAGCCCACGCCAGTTTCTCAACCATGACTCCGGTCCCAGGATGGATCTCCACCTGTTTAGACAACGACACAAGGTGAGCATTTCAAGTAAGAATATGTATGATTTATTCAGACATAAAAGCTAATTACATATGCTATACTCATTAAAAGCAAGTCTGAAAAGCAGTAAATCTATTTTATGTGCTGTAATTATTTATTCTTTATTAAACAATTACCTTAGAAGACTGAGAGACAGTCGGTGATGAAGATGCAGACGTTGAACTGGACAGCGTAGATCTGGGGAGGGACAGCGAAGTGGCAGATGGAGAACTGGACCTGGACTGCGGAGAACCTGGAAGGGCCGGCGATGGTGTGGCAAGCTCCACCCTGAATCTCTTAGGAGGTGCAGCCGAATCAATTATATTCCTCAAGCTCTGTAGGAGTCCTGGCACATCTAGACACAGTACATCACAAACAAATAATTAGTTATTATCACTCTTCTTTAGGACAAAGTAGCCTACAATACAGTCAAAACAGCCTACAGTCATTTAGAAAAAAAATGTCTGACTGATATGAATCAATGATACCTTGAAGAGCCATCTCCTTCAATTTAGCATTCTCTGCTTTCAGGTCCTTGATCTCCTTCTTTAATTCCACCACAGTCTTAGTCAGATTGTTATGATTATCTGAAGAAGGCTGCGATTGACCGTATTGCTTAAGGAACTCTTCTGCGGGGTCTCTCCTTATGGGAGCCTTTGACTTCTGGGTGTCAAGAGAAAGGAAGGTACAATCATTGAGATAGAAAACCAAAAGAAAAACACAGCTATTGCTGGAATTGAGCAGCCATACTGTACAAGAGAATTTAATATCAAGAACGAATAAGCCTTACAGATTTTTTTCTAGCTAGATATTAATGCATATTACACAGTAGTGTCAAACCCTTACACATTCTATGTGCATGGTACCACTAGAAAAAGATGGTCCTTGCATAGGCGCTTAAAGTAAATTGACGTCACCTTAACTTGCAATAACTGAGTCTCATCATCGGTTGTGCCATCCGAATCGTCCCCATATTTTTGGGGGAGCACTGACGCCCTCTTTGTCAGTTCTACAGGTTCTTCTTCCCTCAGCAGTGAGTTCAGATAACGGATTGTGTCAAAACGAGAAGCTAGAGAACAAAAGAAAAATACATAAACCAGAGTTACACTCAGCTGACTGCTCCAGATCACTCTTTCGTAACACTAAGACTAAATATATATATATACTTAAAAGTTGGTGATGTGTGCTCGTAAATACTCTCTATGCATTGCTGACATACTTGTAGACCCTATGTATACTCTTCGTAAGTCTTGAAGGGGTTATGCATAAGGTATACATGACACCTGACATAAACATACATAACCATTCAAAAAGGTTTGTTCCATCAGTGTCAAAGTGTTATGATGTTACTTTCAGAGGCTGACAAATGTCACTTGACAAACTGATTATGATGCTTTAAGCACCAAAACGACTTAGCACTTGTTTGATAGAGTGCAATTGGTATGGCTAAGGGTGTCATAATGAATTAACTTTTAGTCAAGGTAACTTTTGTAGATGGGTACATGTTTCTGAAACAACACCGTTTCACTCCCAGCTAACAATTTTCCAGCATTTGTAGTGTAATATACAGGACGAAATTGTACCAAAACTGTTACAACAAAAGTATGAGCTCTGTTTATACGAGTTAGCTACAAAGAATATTACAAACCATGGACACTAACACATTAGTAAATTAAAGAGTGAATCGGCACTTGAACTGTAACGTTAACTCACCACTAACGAAAATGACAGTGCCTCTGTAGTGAGGCCACCCTCCTCGTTGTTTCCTCCCATGGCGCCATTCAATAACGGCTGAGTAGGTGGAAATGGGATTCCCATCCTGGTCCATCTTGGAATCATCATATCCCCTTATTGCATCAGTTTTTATGTCGCTGAGCTTCCCAAAATCCTCCCCTTCACTCCACCGCACCACAGCAAACTTCCTCTCCAAGTGTTCTGAAGTGATCAAATAAATAAAATCACTGCTTGGCATTCAATAAATGACTGGAAGACAGAAATAGTTCAGAGCTAGCTAACCTTAAACATCAGTTTTCTGACAAAACCCACTTCTACTATACATAGTATCTGCAGGTTAGTATCAGCTAGATTTAAGACTAACGTTAGCTACCCACTTTGGATAACTAATGATAGCTACAGTGACCGTTAGCTAACTTAGATAGCTAGCTCACGTTAATTTGTTAAATGAACACTAAGTATAACTTTAAACAAATTAACTTAACTTTAGCCAGATATAAACTCAATTGTTACATTCAAATAGCTAAATGTCAAATGTAAGCTAAAACATTTAAATGCATAAGTGGATTTACTTAACGTAACGCTACCTCTAGCTTCGCCAGACTGCATCGTAGCAGAATCCGTTGGCTGTTCGTCTTGATTCAAATCCAAATCTGACTTTTTTTCAACCTTCGATTTTTCGCCCTTGATGTCCCTTTCCGGGCTCCGTACAATCCCTTACAATCCCGAGTGAAGGTGAAGGTGCTTTCCGGTAGCTTTCGAGCGGTAAAATCATAGACAGTATATGGGTAAAATTCAGTTAGTTCACATTGTTGTTCGTAGCCAAGGGCATTAGCTATCTTCCCCAGCTACCCTACTAACAATACAGTATGTCGAAAAGAAAACACATTACTCCTAACACGAAAGAAAAAGATTGGTTGAGGGAAAATGTCCCTATACGTACTTTGACAAGATGGAAGAAAAGGTTTGTGCTACATCTTTTCCTAATGCAACTTATAATAACGTCACAGTGATTTGTTACAAGTTAAAGTTACTGTTCCCTGATTCTTTAGAAAAATCAACAGAACGTTGACTGACATCGAAAAAAACAATGCGCAACAACAGGTAAGTGTAGCCCAGTTCTTGTCCTCTGTCGGTCCGTGTACTTTTTCGTTCATTCGATTTTCATTTCATAAACAGGTATTAAAAAATGAATGGTTATTTGATTTTCGATTTAAAATAGATTTGAAATTGAAATGCAAGGCGTTTTTTCCTTTTCATGGTCAAAAGGAGAAATTTAAAATATGCTGTGATTTTTATTTATGAAAATCGAATGATCGAAAAAGTACACGGACTAAGCTAAATGTATACATGGTAACAGTTATGATACTGTAATTAACTATGTTGCAGCTCATATTCGTTTGTGAATGCTCATGTGAGGCTGACGCTTGCTGCAGATAAGAGAGTTTATCTCTTTTTTCTATAATGCATTTTTTTGTGGACAAGGCTTCTAAAATATAACAAATTTGCATCGCGTTATAGGTGTGAATACTTTTGATGCCTCAAATTCATATGCAATTGTTTCGCATTTTCGTGTTGTTTATCCATAATGTACCTGGTGCAAAGACCTTAATTAAGGTAAAGGCTGATGTAACATCATGTTGAAACGATAAGTAGGCCTATAGCATTTACAGCAATCACTGTTATAGTTAAATAGCCATTAGCCTAGTAAGTCCCTCTCAATCGCTCACGCTAAAGTTACAATATTGTAAATAGTATCGCTCTGTCTCTACCCCCTTCTCTTATTTTTTTATGAATAATGGACTTGTGTTCTCCAGGAAAGTGAGGATCCCAGCCAAAGACACGAGCAAAGAGCAGAACCTTTGACATTAGCACAGGTGAGAAAAAACTACAGTCTCTCTCTCTCTCTCTCTCTCTCTCTCTCTCAATTTAATTAAATATGCTTTATTGGCATGACGTTTTAGTTCAAACATGTTTTTAGCATATATCTAAAAAAACTAAAAAATACTAATAATAACACTTGTGTTGATAGCACAGTCATTAGTATAAACAACAACAATGATTTATTTTCTATATTAGTTTGAGTCTCCACTGGTTGTTCTCAGTTCATGGCATGAGGAGATGCATTTTGCTGCAATTAATTGGCATATCTCCCAGTAAGTAGGGGACTTTCTGTGTGTCTGATTTAGATTGGAGTTCAATATATATCTGCAAAATGATTTTCTCATAAAGTTTTGTATTTAGGACATGAGGCGAGAAAGTGCAGCTCTGTCTCTACCTGTCCTCTGTCAAAGTGGGGGCAGAGTCTCTCCTCTCTATCTCTCTCTCTCTAAGGGTTTGTTGATTTGTTTCCTTTCCAGGAAAGTGATGAAGATCCTAGCCAAAGAGAAGAGCAGAGAGCAGAATATTTCACCATAGCACAGGTGAGACAAATTATGATAGTCTCTGTCTCTCTCTCTCTCTCTCTCTCCCTCTCTCTCTCTCTCTCTCTCTCTCTGTATCTAGCTTTCTCTTTACGGGTTTGTTGATTTGTATCCTTCTTAGGAAAACAATGAAGATCCCAGCCAAAGAGAAGAACAGAGAGAACCTTTCACATTGGCACAGGTGAGACAAAACTACAGAATTATACAACCTACTCTCACAATTTCAATTGAAATTTTATGAGCTTTATTGGCATGAAAAGACTTGAGACTGCTTATTGAGCAAACACATATTAACAATAATAATAGTAATAAATATGTTAGTTATAGATAACTAATAATGGCAACAGTTATAGAACAATAATAACATAATAATAAATGTCTATCTATTTGTACAATCACAAGCTTTAATGAATAGGGAATTGTAACTTAAATATGACAATGAACTAACAACAGTTAATTCGCACACTAAAAATAAGTATTTCATTTGGTGGCGTTTCACTGGATGTCCCTCAGGTTGTGGCAAGATGCCAGATATTTAGCTGCCAACATGCAGCCATTTAGTTTTTCACCTAATAGGTACTTGAGTGTGTCCCTTTTTGATTGTGTTTCAAATTCTTGATATGTGTAGAATTTTGAATTGAATTTCTGTCACTCTCTGACTCTCTCACTCACTCTCAAACTGCAACTACTATCTCTCTGTCTCTGCCCCTACCCCATCTCTCACAGGAAAGTGATGAAGAAGAAGAGCAGAGGACAGAACCTTTGATATTGGCACAGGTGAGACAAAACTACAGTATTTTCTCTCTCTCTCTCTCTATATATATATATATATATATATATATATATATATATATATATATATATATATATATATCTTTTAACGGGTTTGTTGATTTGTATCCTTCTTAGGAAAACAATGAAGATCCCAGCCAAAGAGAAGAACAGAGAGCAGGATCTTTCACATTGGCACAGGTGGGACAAAACTACATACACATTTATGTTAATTACTTAGTTGGTATGACATTAAATTATTAAAAGACAAACAATGCAATGACAAAAAAAACACTCTGTCCTTCCTCATTTTGTTTGTTTCTTGCTGTGTCTTCCATTACATCTTTTGTACTAACTACAGTAGACCAAAACAAGGTTATGTAATGGAAAAGTAAAAGCAAACGGAACCTGCTATGTGTTAATACTGTGCTTCTTTTTCTATAATTTTAGGACAACGTTGCTCAAGAAATAGATAATGATGTCCACTCTCATGGACTAACGGAAGGGCAAAGTTGCATGTCGATTCTCTCCTTTGCATTGAGACACAACACTACAGGTGTATTGACGGAAGACCTGCTGAAACTTCTAAAGTTACATTCTGCGGGGACAAGTGCAGTTCCAGCAAGCAAGTATTACAGAGAAAACGCAAAAGGCGGAGCAGTATGTCCTGTATGTCCCTTACCGGCTAACGTATTTCAAGATGGAGCATGAATATGGAGGGTCTACAGTTCACAGTTCATGCGAATGCAAATGTAAAATTTCAAGCCAAAAGAAATACTTAGAATTGATGGTGGAGGTAAATATTCATGAAAAAGGACGAGTTTGTGAACGGTCAACACAGATTTTGATAATGAACAACTAAACACGTTACACACTGGACCTTTAATGAACTTGGGTCGGTTGGGTCATGTAAACTTTTCAAAATTTCAAATGTAAATATGCAACTTATATAATGTCATATGCTAATTATGTGCAACATTTAAATCTTTCTACGGCAATAATGAGTGAGTGAGTCTTTTTTTAATCTTGTTTTTATTTAGCTTGATTTTTAATAAATTGAATGGGGATTTTGAATATTTGCTGCATACACAAGAACTTTGAAAAAAATCTGACTGTGAATAAAAATTCATTTTGCCTATTTTATTTCAATATTGCCTAAATGAATAACAACAAATATTTCCAATTTAATCATTTTAGGAACATTCACTAGTTGAGAGAGGAGGCTAAAACATGAGAAAATGCAAACCTTAGCAACACTTAGCAACAAGTGTCATACAATCTTAAAAACACCCTAAACTCTGTTAGGTCATCTCATCATGTGCTTTTTCATGTAATTTTATTTTATTTGTTTTTGAATGTCTCATATATGTGACATCTTACATATGTCTTGTAAGGTTTTTATACAATACTTAAAAGATTTCAGTTTCACAAATGGTTGCCCAACTCATCAAGTTTGATATTACACATATCTACTAAGGATATTGTATGTGGATTTACTGTCATATATAGTACTTATAAGTTCCCAAATTATATAAGTTTCATATTACACAAATTTACTAAAGATATTGTATGTCATTTGACTGTCATATATATTACTTACAAGTTTCAGATAAAAGATATAAACATTTAGTAAAATGTATCTATGTCTTTTCCATATGGGGTGTCCTGGAAGAACATTGAACTTATCCCTACTGTGGAGGATGCCTGGTTCTTTTTTAAAAACGCCTTCCTTGCCTGCCTAAACAAACATGCCCCATTCAAAAAATTTAGAACTAAACTTAGATACAGTCCGTGGTACACTCCAGACCTAACCAACCTAAGCCAACACAAAAAATACCTTGTGGCGTGCTGCATTAGCGTCGAAACATCCTCACAATATGCAATTATTTAGGGAGGCGAGAAACCAGTACACACAGGCAGTTAGAAACGCTAAATCTAGTCATTTTAAACAAAAATTTTCTTCCTGTGGTACAAACAATAAAAGATTCTGGGACACAATAAAGTCCATGGAAGGTAACAACAATTCTGCCCAGCTGCCCACCGCTTTAAGATTTGAAAACACTGTCACCACTAAAAAGTCCTACATTATAGAGAACCTTAACAAACATTTTGTAAGAGCAGGACACGCTTTCCATCTGGCACCTTCTGTCACAGCTATAAACCCATCACAGTCCACAGAGTCCCCACTCAGTCTGCCACTTTTCTCTTTTGCCCTCATCCAGACAGTCGATGTTCTGAGGGAATTACAAAATCTGGTTCCATCCAAATCGGCTGGGCTGGACAATTTAGACCCGTTATTTTTAAAATTGGCTGCTCCTACTATTGCCACACCTATAACTGCTATCTTTAATCTCTCTCTGGACACTGCTTATATTCCGAAAGACTGGAAAGTTGCCGCTGTAATCCCTATTTTCAAAGGGGGAGACAAATTAGACCCCAATTGCTACAGACCAATTTCTATTTTACCCTGTCTTTCTAAGGTTTTCGAACACCTGGTAAACAAACAGATCACTAACTATTTTGAATCAAATCACAGCCTATCCGATATGCAATCAGGCTTCCGAGCTGGTCGAGGGTGCACCTCAGCTACACTCAAAGTCATGAATGACATCATATCTGCTATTGACCGCAAACATTACTGTGCAGCAGTTTTTATAGAACTGGCCAAGGCTTTCGACTCCGTCAACCACACCATTCTTATTGGTAGGCTAAAGAGTCTGGGTCTCTCAAATCACTGCCTTGCCTGGTTCACTAATTATTTCTCAGATAGATCCCAGTGTGTCAAATCTGAGGGCTTGCTATCTAGCCCACTGGCTGTCTCTATGGGGTGCCACAAGGTTCAATTCTGGGCCCTATACTCTTTTCGGCCTACATTAACAACGTGGCCTTGGCCGCAGGGGACTCTTTGATACATCTATATGGAGATGATACCATTCTCTACACCTACGGCCCATCTATGAATACGGTGCTAGACAACCTCCAAGCAAGTTTCAACAGCATACAACATTCATTCCGCGGTCTTCAACTACTTTTAAATTCTAGTAAAACCAAATGCATGGTTTTCAATCGATCTCTCTCTGCACCTTCATGTACAAAACAAATTTCCACCCTGGATGGTTTTGTTTTGGAAACTGTAGACACTTATAAATACCTAGGTATCTGGTTAGATTCTTCACTGTCTTTCCATACCCACATTAACAAACTCCAATCTAAAATCAAATCCAGGATTGGCTTCCTTTTTCGTAATAGGGCTATCACTATCCCTGCCAAACGTGCTCTTGTGAATATGACTATTCTTCCCATCTTAGACTTTGGTGATGTGGTCTACAGATCTGCTTCTAACACTCTACTTAGAAAGTTAGATGTACTTTATCACAGTGCTATACGCTTTGCCACCAACGCTCCATTTAGTACTCATCATTGTAATCTCTACACACTCATTGGATGGCCTTCCCTTCACATCCGACGACAAAGACACTCGTTCTATTTCATATATAAAATTATTTTAGGCAAAGGCCCTACCTACTTGAGAAACTTAATTTCGGTAGCTTCTCCCTCTCGCAATCTACGCTCAAGTAGGTTTATCTCATTAACCACTACCAATGTCCACACTTCCTTTGGCCGTTTATCTTTTCTGTTTTCTGCCGCTAATGATTGGAACGAACTCCAAAAAACTTTAAAGCTTGAATCAACAGTACCGTTATCCACTTTTAAACGATTGATAACTAAACTATTGTCACATCATTGTTCATTTTAGCATTACCCTTTTCCCTGTGCAAACTAGAGCAACTAATATTTCATAATTTCTCTGTCTGCATTGTTACTTGTTAATAATGCAAACTGCACTTTATTTTTATACAGTTTATTTACCTAGTACGTTTTTAACATTGATCCTTAGGAATATTGGCTTATTTTCTTATAGTTATTGTATTTTGATTTTATTTCTGCACGATGCACTTTGACTGAACAACTGTTTGTAACCTGTCTTATACTGTCTTGTCTTTTACATGTAACTCATGTTGTCTGCACTACGATGCTTTATCTTGGCCAGGCCGCCGTTTTTAATGAGAATGAGTCCTCTATGTGCCTACCTGGTTAAATAAAGGTTTAATCAAAATACGAGGACAAATTATAAGCTATACGAGTAGGAAGACGAAAGAGAAACAGGAGAAAATTAAAACACTTGAAACAATTCGCTTACTTGAGGAAAAAAGTTTACAAGCAGGCCAAAATACTGATAATGTTTTAAAAGAATTACTATTGTTAAGAACCCAATATAATGAAATATCACATGAAAAAGCAGCGGCCAATTTACGATCAGGGAAAAAAAACAGGCAGACTTCTTGCTTGGCGTATAAAACAACAAGAATCAGAAAGAGCAATTACTAATATTGAGGATGAAAATGGAAATATGATTGTAGATCCAATGGAAATTAATAAAGCGTTTAGAAATTTCTACGAGAAGCTATATTGTTCTGAATATAAGGCCATGACTGATACCCACTCCGAGTTTTTCAATAACCTCAACATTCCTAGAATATCTGAGGAACTGAAAATTAAATTAGATAGTGAGATTACTGCAGCTGAAATCATGGAGGCTATGAATACATTAAAAAGGTGGTTAAACAGCAGGACCCGATGGCCTGCCCATTGACTTATATAAATATTTCAGTGATAAAATGGTTGGACCACTCCATGATATGTATATAGAATGTTATAATAGTGTACGTCTTCCCACTTCTATGAGAGAGGCTTTGCTCTTCTTTCGCTGACGTGGAGAAGGCTTTTGATAGAATCAAATGGACTTATCTCATTGACGTTATCGTAAAATTCCGAT
The DNA here is from genome assembly GCA_023631565.1 of Gymnocephalus cernua. NCBI lineage: Eukaryota > Metazoa > Chordata > Actinopteri > Perciformes > Percidae > Gymnocephalus > Gymnocephalus cernua. Next base: position 27,564,632 of record CM042443.1, on the reverse strand, counting down.
TTGGAAGCTCTTTTCTACATTGGATCAAATTATTACATTCCGATCTGAAGTCAGTAAGTGAACGCAGAAACGTTTGGAAAGGCTTTTTATGTCCACTGTCAGGTTTTATAGCCAGACACACTCCCCTCCACTGCCTGCCCACTGAGTTATGAGTTAGCCATCAGAGAATACTACTCTGCTTAGAGATTTATACAAGCCTACAGGCCATCAGGCCTGCATTATCACTGGATAATCAACGGACTCTGTGGTAATGGTGCTACTCTTACAGCTCAGAGCGTGGCCTATAGCTTATGTTTATGAGGCATGCTTGCAGATGATGGATGGAAGGGTGTTACATAGCGCTTCCATGATTTCAAACCAGCTCTTAAATTTGTAGTTTTTTACAATTGCTTTTTACAATTGCTAAAAACCTTTTGTCCAATCTGTCTATTCCGGCAATAGACGTGCAAGATCTCGCGTGACATTTCGGTGCTGAGGGTATGGCTGCTGAGACAGTTTGGTAAGTTTTCTTAACAGTCTTCTTTGATAAACTCCGGGTTCACTAACTAGGTTGTTGGTGCTTCGTTTTATGTGTAGGGACCCTGAGCAAGTTACTGACGAGGTTTGCTGCCGTTTTGAACAATATTACTGGTTAAACAATGCGTTTGGCTTACGGCCCCTATCTCGTCCACTGTTTGCGATTTGGAGCTGTAGCATATGCTGGGCCAAGCTCTGTAGTGGTTGATCGACGAAAAATACTGTCTCCACGGCTTATTTGACGTGTTTTAATGCAGAAAAACACCTTTTGGTCAATTTTCGCTGGAATTACAGTTTAACATTTCCAAAATTCTTATCCGAATTAGACAATTTGCGCTGTACGTAAAAGCTCACCCAATACCCAAATGCTGGATCGTACCATGGGCATGGAAAGCACAGCAGCAATGTTTAGCTACGTTTTTCAAAGTTAACTGAAACATAAGGTCACCGAAACATTTCTTGTTTAGTTTTATGCCAACCAAGCTGGCTGGCTACTGTTAGCTTTTAACTCATGAGAAAGTCTGCAGATGTTCTGTTCTACCGTACGTGCAGATGAATGTCTCCAGTACCCGGAAGGCCGCATTTACCCACCAGTAAGGTGAATGAAAAGGTTGAAAATCGTCAACTTTCCTCTTAAGTGTCACCATAAACAATACTGGCTTGGCTATGTCATCTTCGCCAGCTCCACACTCTCGTAAACAAATCGCCACGTCCGGTTGCAAAAATTAAGATAGCGACGTCCATACGGCATGTGTAAAACACAAGAGATTTTTTGGTGGAGTATTACTATATACTCCCCTTTATCTGTTTCCTCTCTTCACTCTAATTCTGTCAGCAAAGCCAACATTCCATTTCCATCTCTTTTCACCTTTACTCCAACTGTACTCTTTCTTCTTCCTTCCTCACTCCATGCTTCACTTACTTTATCTGGGTGTCACTGTGTTGGAATGTATTTGGAGCTAAATTATTCATTAGAGAACTGGAGGGCAATCAAAGAGACTGGTACCCTGGCAGGGCCAGTGTGTGTATATGTGCACGTGTTCGACAATGTGTAGATGCATGCATACTTGATTTGTGTGTGTGTGCGTACGTGCGTACATGTGTGCATGTGTGTGTGAGCCGGTACAGGAGGGAGTATAGCAGGCTGGAAGAAAGAGATTACATAGAAACCCGGGGGGAGCCGAACACAGAGCCCTGCAGCTCTCCTTACAGCCCAGAGAATGCTAATGTAATAGTAACGTGTGTGTGTGTGTGTGTGTGTGTGTGTGTGTGTGTGTGTGGCAGTACAGAGGAGGATGTATAATGATTTCCCCTGATATAATCTATAATGCTGGTGTTGAAACTTGAATTGTCTGCTGTAACCTTAACTCACCGTTCTGCCCAAAGCAATTTGAATTCAGTCAGAAATCCTATTCATGTCAGAAAACATCTTCAGCACTAAGTGATGCCGTTCACATTTTTCTGTGTGTTACAGTGTAACAGCTACACCACCACCACTTTGTCCAATTAACAGGTCTGTTCTGCAAAGCTGACAGGCAATAGTGAGTACCAACAGTCATGACAAGTTCAAAACTGGGGTAAAAACATGCACGCACGCACACACACACACACACACACACACACACACACACACAGTGAGGAGCAAGTGTACTTTATAAATGCTAATTACTCCTGACAAGGATACATACATACATTATTAATAGAAGTGCTGGCTTTATATTTGTACTAGAGCCTATATTCCTGACCAGAGCTCAACGAAATGTCATACTGTCCTTCCTGCTGGTCCTCTGTGGAGTTCACTACTGGGGTGATTTCCACTCATATGGGGGTTTAAGTTCAGTAGAAGAAGATCATAATACTCTGTGGGCAGACAGAAAGGGTGTTAACACTCTCCATGGGAGCGTTCAATTACAGTCTGCACAGAGGGGGAACGGCAGCCAACACTATGTAGTGAATACTGATTTCAATGTTGCTACAGTAGATACAATTATTTCTATATGCACGTGTAAAGCCAGTTTATTATTGGGGAACAGGAAACAAATGAGAGGAGGAAGAGCAAATGCATATGCTACAGGACACAAGTGCTCACTGAATGTCCTATACGTTAAGCCGGCACAAACGGCTAAACGTCGAGGCTGCGCCCCCTTTTGGGTGATAGAAAACAGACAATCCCATATAAGTCAATGGAATTTGACGTGTCTTTGGATCATAATACTGACTAATATATATATGGATTTATTTATTGTTGAACAAAAGTTTATTTCATACTCATGTCTAATGTTTATTTTGTTACCTTGCCTGAACCTCAGTGTTAATAAATAACGTTTGATCGCTGCTATGTACCCGTTATCAGTGGATCGATGACCCAACACGGTGGCCGCATACTGCTTATGTGGAAGTACATATTTGATTAAATCGCTATTGTTATGCTGAGTGTCGACTGTAATTAATCAACCTGTTTTTAATAACCAACTGTTGGATCTATAGGCTGACATGTTAAGACAATGATCCTCACCACCATCATCAACACATCAAATGAAGGGATATTTTTGGAAAAATACGTTCATCCTTCCAGTAGAGTTTCACACATTTGTAAAATCTATGACAAGGTGGCCTTAAGCGGTTCTGGAGGTTTGTGGTTGAACACCACCTTACTAAATGGGCAAAGACAGATGCGTTGGGGGAACGTTTCAGGTACTGGTGAGACATGAAATACATTACATTTCATTTTACATTACATTTAGCTGATGCTTTTATCCGAAGCAACATCCAATAAGTGCAATCAACCATGGAGGTAAGAACTCAGAAAAGCAAGAATCCCAAATTACATTAGCTTCAAATAAGCCGAACCACAAAGTGCCACATGGAAGTGCACCAGATAATAGCCAGATGTGATGTAATTTGCTGTAGACATGCACTGCCCCCATAGGATAGGCATCCTCTGACTACCAAATGACTGACAAGCCTGCGCTGGCCGATGGATCCTCTTACTCTGTGTGAGCCCCAATGCAAACTTTAACAGCTCACAAAGGCTCAGTATATCAGAAGACATGGATCTGACACTACAGTGTAAGGTGACATGCTTTTAAGCAACATTTATTTTCCAGGGAGAAGACTTCCCACTTCCTGTGGGTCTCAGGTGATTGACAGGAAACCAAGTGTAACAGAATGCGCATCTGATGTGGAAACACACTCGCCCTGACAAACAACGAGTGATCAAACCGGAGCTGAGAGTGTGTGACAAATTGTCCTGATACACTCGCTGATAGTGCAGTCAGAAGACAAGCTTTTGTGCTCTTCAGTTTTATATCTGACAATAACTGGATGTGGCTTGCATTATCTGTAAGTTGTGGAAAGTTTTTATTTTATTTTTCCAGTTCCATTTGTCAGTGATGCTATCTCGAATGCCTCAGCATTTGCTAAGAGGACTGTTTAGTGTGAGGGAAACAGGGCCATAGCATCTTAAGCTTTTAAGGTCAAGAGCAGGGAGAAAGGAAAAACATATACAGTATATTTATAAAGGAACTTTCAAATGACTATGTGTAATATGAAAGGGGCCACTTGTAGAAATGGACCCACAGGGAATGCTCAGCAACTCAACACTACCTGCCCAGCACCACAGAGCAGACAGCCAACGTTAGCAACTAGCTGGTGAACATAGTCGATCATTTTGCTAAATACCCAGTTTCATTTCTGATGATGATGATGATGATGATGATGATGATGATGATGATGATGATGATGATGAATAATTTTATTTCGGTTAACATACATGAAAGAAACAATTATTTCCCACACCTTTCCACCGTAGTTAACAGAAAAAACAGCCTGAAGCCAAGGCTTATTTTTGTCTATCCTATCCCATAATCCCTATAGAATCACCCAGAAATCCAACAAAACTAAATTAAACCAAATACTTGAGTAGTATCCTAGTAATATGTTAAACAATTTTACATTTAATTCAAATTACTTCATAACCGTTTCAAACTCAAACAAGCTCATTCATTAAATTCATTCCATAATTTAAAGCAACACTAGGTAACTTTCAGCTGCAGCTGTAGTTCCAATGAGACAACCTGTAGGGTGACGGTCCCCTACAGGTTGTCTCATTGAAACTACAACTCGTGTTGGGTAGCGTGAGTTGTAGTTCCAATGAGACAACCTGTAGGGTTTAAAGTTACTTAGTGTTGCTTTAACCCCCAAAACTGACTAATGAATAGAGAACCGCCTAAATTATAATTACCTTCTCTTAATAAAAAAAGAAGAAGAAAAAGAATACAGACAGGAAGGCCATTGTTCATTACTTGAAAAAGTATTTCCAAGATTTATAAATAATAGAAGATCTGGAAATTTTAAGATGCTCATTTCTCAGTGATTATTGGACAGGTGAACAGAACCCAGATACTAATTGAGCTCTGTGTCAGCTGAATGTGTAAATAGGCAACTAACATTTTAGCCATAACAACTGTATAATAATAAAAACTTGTATTTATTTAGCATCTTTCACAAAACCCAAGGACACTTTACAGCATTACTGGAGAAACAGAGCTAAGCTAAACTAAGGGAGGTTGTAGGCTGTGGTGAACAGGTGGTGTTTGAGGAGTTTTTTTTACAACCCCAAATCCGAAAAAGTTGGGACAGTATGAAAAACACAAATAAAAAAAAAGTAGTGATTTCTAAATGTACTTTGACTTGTATTTCATTGCAGACAATGTGAACACAAAATATTTCATGTTTTGTCTGGTCAACTTAATTTAATTTGTAAATATACATCCTTTCCTGTCATTCAGACCTGCAACACATTCCAAAAAAGGTTGGGACAGGAGTAAGTTAGGGCTAGTAATAAGGTAAATTGGTTAAATAATGATGTGATTTGAAACAGGTGATGTCAACAGGTGATTGTAATTATGATTTGGTACAAAAGCAGCATCCAAGAAAGGTCTAGCCCTTTAGGAGCAAAGATGGGCCGAGGATCGCCAGTTTGCAAACAAATACGTGAGCAAATTATTGAAATGTTTAAAAACAATGTTAATCAAAGAAAGATAGGAAGACATTTGCTTATTTCACCTTCAACAGTGCATAACATAATTAAAAGATTCAAGGAATGTGGAGGATTTTCAGTGCATAAAGGACAAGGGCGCAAGCCTAAGCTGAACAACCGTGATCTCCGATCCCTCAGGCGGCACTGCATCAAGAATCGTCATTCACCTATAAGCGATATCACCACATGGGCTCAGGACTTCTTTGGCAAACATTTGTCAAGTACCACAATAGGTAGTTACAGCCACAAATGCCAGTTAAAACTGTACTGTACCAAAAGGAAGCCCTATGTTAACAGTGTCCAGAAGCGCCGTCGACTTCTCTGGGCTCGGAGGCATCTGGGATGGATCATCACACAGTGGAAACGTGTACTGTGGTCAGATGAATTAGTATTTCAGGTATTTTTTGGGAGAAATGGACGCTGTGTGCTCCGGACCAAAGAAGAAAAGGATCATCCAGACCGTTACCAGCAACAAGTCCAAAAGCCAGGGTCTGTCATGGTATGGGGTTGTGTCAGTGCCCTTGGCAAAGGTAACTTGCACTTCTGTGATGGCACCATTAATGCTGAAAAGTACATAGAGATTTTGGAGCACAATATGCTGCCTTCAAGAAGACATCTTTTCCAGGGACGTCCATGCATATTTCAACAAGATAATGCAAAACCACATTCTGCACACATTACAAAGTCCTGGCTGCGGAGGAAGAGGATACGGGTACTTGACTGGCCTGCCTGCAGTCCCGACCTGTCTCCAATAGAGAATGTGTGGCGCATTTTGAAGTGCAAAATGTGACAACAAAGACCCCCGTACTGTTGCCCACCTTAAGACTTGTTTGCAGCAAGAATAGGACAAAATTACACTTGAAACACTTCATCACTTGGTGTCTTCAGTCCCTAAACGTCTTTTAAGTGTTGTGAAAAGGAATGGCAACATTACAAAGTGGTAAATGCTTTACTGTTCCAACTTTTTTTGAAATGTGTTGCAAGAACCAAAATAGGAATTTTGTTTTTTTGAAAAAAAAAAAAGAAATCATGAGGAACACATTAAATTATGTGCTGTTGTATTGTCTGCAATGAAATACAAGTCAAAGTACATTTAGAAATCACTACTTTCTTTTTTTATTTGTGTTTTCCATACTGTCCCAACTTTTTCTGATTTGGGGTTGTAACATGTCCAGGCATGTAGTATTGCCGATATCTGCATGGAGGGTGCAACACTGCAACACTGTCTCTGAAGGTACAGACTTTGGTGTGGGGAATGGAGCGCAGGCCAGCGTCTGAGGATCGCAGGTTTCGGGGTGGGGTGTATGGATGGAGGAGGTCGGAGAGGTACTGTAGGGCCAGGGCATGGAGGGATTTGTAGGTGAGAAGGAGGACTTTATTTTTGATGCAGGACTTAATTGGGAGCCATTGAAGGTGGATGAGGGTTGGGGTGATGCGATGTGGACATACTGGAGCCTGTCCAGGGTTTTGCTGGGGACCCCAGTCAGGATGTGGAAGTGGTGTTCAGCTCCAGAAGGACTAGGAATTACAATTTGTAAAGCAAAATGACTCCTGTGTCAAAGACTCTTCCAACCTACTTACATGATCACATCACATGTCACTTGTCATGGAAGCATCAGTGTAATGTCCCATTTCATGCTCATTATAAGGTTCACACTTGTATTGTGTTTTTCTAATTTAACATGTTTGCTTTAATGTTAAAAAACAAATTGTTTCTCATACTGTCTGTCTGAATATACCTGTCTGTCTTGAAATGCTCCGTTTTAGCGCCTGTCTTTTTATCCTGAAGAAGCCCAGTCTGCTCTGATTTGTCAGTGTTTTGGGTCTTCAGCATTCTGCGCTCACAGAGTCTCTGCATCATCATTGCAGTCGGGGAATGACTGCAATGGCACTGTAGCGCCACTTTCTACGTGTATATATAGTACAGTTGTGATATCACAACCGTAGAGAAGTCCTGACAGCTCGTTTAAAGGTCACAGGTTTATATAGCACCTACATGTAATGTAATATAGCACCTAGACCTGCTTTATTCTAATAAAAGACATGGAAATCTCAGATTTTACAATATGGGGCCTTTAATGTGAGCATTTGGACAGACAACTCAATGATGTTGTCTTTCTCATTAGTCATTGTTCCAGAAGCCTTTTTTGCACACAAAGTTTACGTGATAAACGCTGATGGAAACGTTATTTGCCGAATAAATAATTAATTGCGATTATGTTTTATGTCATTTTATGGTTGCAGCCCGCCATGAAATGAATAGGTAATGAATTAGGTAATTTCCGCTTTCTTTACAGACATCGCAGGTGTCAACAAAGACAGACATAAGTGGACAAACAAGGAGACGAGAGACTTTTTAAATTTAATTTACCAGCGAAATATAACAAAATCTAAGAATTGCCATAATTGATCTGCATCATAATAGCGATGTTTTGATAGTGTCGTTGTTGCCTTATTATAGCTTGATGTGTAGCTATCAGCTGGCACATAAGCACTATTAGAACTTGGGTAATATTAATTTTTGCAGGTGTACGGTGCGATCCACTTTGGCGGGCCAACTTTGTTCACAAATGTTTGCTTGAGTGTTGTGCGATTCAGTGCGAAAATGAATGGAAACATCTTTAAAGATGCCATATTATGCTCATTTTCAGGTTCATAATTGTATTTTAAGGTTGTACCAGAATAGGTTTACATGGTTTAATTTTCAAAAAACACCATATTTTTGTTGTACAGCACAGCTCTCTCTCACTGCTGCAGCTCCTCTTTTCACCTTGTGTTCAGGTCTCTGTTTTAGCTACAGAGTGAATCATCTTTCCTTCTGTACTCTTTGATTGCACTTGCACATGCGCAGTAGCTCAGATCGTAGATCATGTCAGTTAGCTCCATAGACAGTAAAAGAAAGGTTGTTTCTCCAACTTTGGTCAGTTACAAGGCAGGATTAGCCGGGAGACTTCTTTTAAAGGAGGGCGCACATGGAAATACTTCTTTTGTACATTATGGTGAACTTGTGTGTGTTGTAGCAGTGTTTTGCCATTGAGAACGAGCTAGCATGCTAACGCTAGCGCTAGCATGCTAATGGTTGTGTTTAGCCCGTCGTTTCGGCTAGCTACGTAACAATCCGTGCAGATTTTGAACAGCTCACCCAGAGACTGAAGGCAGGAATCATTCAGAAACCGTATCTCACTCAGAACAACATGGATAGATTTTTTTCCAAGTTTGTATGCGTGTAGAGGCACCAGAGACACAAAATAACACCCCAAATCCCAGAAAAAGTGTTTTTTTCACAATATGGGCACTTTAAAACGTCTCACATCTATTCCATATACCAATCTGACTGCAAAACAGCATGTGATGTCACTACGCACAGGTTTTTAATCACTCTAAAGCTGTTGAATGGAAACACACTTTTACCGGCTTTATTTGCATGAATGTTTTTAGCGAACTTCAGGTAATTCGATTGAAAAGTAAATGGAAACATAGCTACTGATACTAATTTGAACAAACAGAACTAGCCTCAGTCCCAAAATACCAGTATCCTACTTCATTAACTCATCACTGCAGTTCTGGTAAAGTGAGCAAAATGAATTTGATACAGGTCATGTAACCAGCATATTCCTGTTGGATATTCTGAATAAGCACTTTTTAGAATATAGCATTTTCCAATTAAGATGTGGGATTTTCCGGTAATATTCAGGCTTTAGAGGCATTCTTTGGCACATTCAGAATATGTGTCTCAATTAGAGGATGAATACCCGACCCAAGCCCGATGGGACCCGACGGGCCGGGCCGAGTTCTGACAAAATTATATTTGGGTCGGGCTTGGTCACATCAGCACGATAAGGCATTGAATAGTTTAAATTTAAAACATCTCATTATGTAGGTAGCCAATGGGCCTGTTTCACTTGATGCAAAGGTTCGTTTTTGTGATTAAAATAAATTTTAAATATTACCCTAACATCTGTCTTCCTGTGTGCCGAAATTTGTTTATGTAGCTGTGACAATGAAACACGTGCATATTAGGTTACATGTGGCAGTGCAACGATGGAAGACATTAAAAAGAAGTTGACCTCAGGAGATTAACGTGCGCTTGTTGCCCTGTGTGTGCTGATGACCTCATCTACACCTACAATCTCTAAGGTCTTAGAGAGAGTAGTGTACAATAGGTTAAGTGGCAACCTTGATAAGTTCAATATCATTACTTCGTCCCAATATGGCTTTAGGAAAAAAAGGACTACATGTATGGCTGTACTAGATCTGATTGAAAAGATCAATGATGCCATTGATAAAGGCGACTGTGGTATAGGTATCTTTTTTAGATTTGTCCAAGGCATTTGATACTATTTATTTTGACATTTTATTGAATAAATTACATCACTATGGAATCAGAGGAATAGCGCTTAGTTGGTTTACAAGTTATTTATTTGGTAGACTGCAATATGTAAATATTAATGAACAAATTTCCATAACTAAACCCATCCAATTTGGAGTCCCCCAGGGATTTATCTTGGGCCCTCTTCTCTTTATACTATATATTGACTTGAACTTCATCTAGGGATCACCATAACTAAATGTTTTTCTACCCTTTTTAAAGAAAATATTCAAAAGTTGTACGAATATACCCAACAAATTTTTAAGAAGTGGTCCAAACTCTTTATTTCTTTAGCAGGTCACATTAATATGGTGAAAATGAGTATTTTGCCCAAATATTTATTTATTTTCCAGTGTATCCCAGCTTATATTAATAAATCATTTTTTAGAAATTTGGACAAGATAATTACCCAATTTATTTGGAATAATAAAACCCCCAGAATCAAGAAGATGTATCTACAGAGGACTAAACTGAAGGGTGGGATGGCCCTGCCTCATTTTCAGCTGTACTGGGCATGTAATATAAGAGCTCTCTCCTTTGGCATACAGGAGGAGTCGATAGAATGGTGCGATATGGAAAATAAGTCATGCTCACCTTCCTCTTGGCCAGCTTTAATTTATTCAGCCTTGTCTACCCCCCATCCAACTCGATTGAGTAATCCAATGGTTTCCAACTCACTCAAAATTTGGAACCAGATAAGAAGGCATTTTAAATGGCAGGCATGCTCTATCTTAACCCCATTAACTGCAAATCATTCTTTTATCCCTTCCCAAATTGATCCAATATTTCAGACCTGGTTCAAAAAAAGGGATACATTCCTTCCAAAATTTGTTTATTAATAAATGCTTTCCAACATTTCAGCAGTTACAGCAGATATTCGATCTACCTAGCTCACATTTTTTTAAATATCTACAAGCTCGCAGCTTTGTTCAAAAGAATTTTTCTTCATTCCCTAATGAACCATCAACCTCTCAGATGGACGCACTGTTTTTACAGAATCCTTTTATCAAAGGAGGAATATCCATCATATATAATAAACTATCACAGTTGGAAGGTGATGTTTCATTGGAGCATGTAAGAGCAGCATGGCAGGAAGACCTTGGAATAGATATTGCAGACTGGCAATGGGAAGAAGCACAAGAACGGGTTCACTCTTCTTCTTTGTGTATTAGACACGGTTTAATACAATTCAAGATCTTACATAGACTTCATTTGTCTAAATTAAAGCTATCCAAGATGTTCTCCTCTGTGGACCCATTATGCGATAGATGCAGTCAAACGCCAGCATCGCTAAGACATATGTATTGGATTTCAGTTTTTCAATTACTGTCAAAGGTGTTAGGAAAACCACTGGACCCAGACTCAATTATGGCTATTTTTGGTGTCAATAGTGACAATGCTGACCTGTCTAAAAAACAGTGTATGGTGCTTGGAGTTGTCACACTCTTAGCACGTAGATTGATTTTGCTCAACTGGAAACAAAAAAATCCACCAAGCTGCTCTGCCCTGATTAGAAATGTTATGCACCACCTTCAACTTGAAAAGATTAGATTTTCCTTAAAGAGTAAGACTGATTATTTTTATGCAGTATGGCAGCCCTTTATAAATTATTTTAATAAGACAGCAATAATTGAACCTTAACCCCACTACTACTACAACCCCCTCCTTTTTTTCCTCCTTTTTTTCCTCTCTTTTATTCATATTCTTCTTTGTATATTATTATTACTACTTGTGTTAAAATGTGAATTGTTTATATATAAGAATATTTTTGCACACTGTATTTGCAAAGTGAATTTTGTGTTTTTTTTGTGTGTGTATGTATGTGTGCCAATGTAGAAAAATGTAATAAAGAGAATGTTAAAAAAAAAAAAGAAAATTCGGTTTTACACAATGTTTTATTTGCTGATGATACTAATTTATTTATGGTGTAACAAACTATCCCTTAACATAAACAAGACAAACTATATTGTGTTTCATACCAACAAAATTCTAATGGAAAACAAGTATGTTTGTCTTGAATACATTATTGAATACATTACTGAAAGAGTAAACACCACTAAATTCCTCGGAGTCTACATTGATGAATGTTTAAATTTCAAATGCCATATTAATTATCTAACAAAACAATGTCTAAATATGTTGGACTATTTTTCAAACTAAGACACTTCCACACTCAGTACTTCTCACTTTATATAAAACTTTATTTGAGCCCCATTTAAACTACTGTAATGTCATATGGTGTAACACTTTTCCCAGCCACCTGAAAAAGCTACAGATTTTACAGAAAAAAAATCATGCGGGCATTAACGTGGTCTGAGCCAAATACACCTTCTTGCCCACTATTTCGTCGTCTTGGTTTATTAAGGCTTACTGAATATAATGTCTTCCATAATGCCTGCATGATATTTCAGGTCATTCATAAGTCTAACTATCGTTTGAGTGAGCTTATTCCAATCAGTCGTCCATTGCACACTTATGACACAAGGGAAAAACACTTAATTAGTGGCAAGAAACGAGGACTAAAGTGTACAAGCCAGAGTGTGGTCTGTAGGGGGCCGCAGATTTGGAATGAACTTGAGGAAAATTTGAAAGTATCGCATTCTCTATCCATCTTCAAGAAAAGTCTAAAGGAAAAAATGCTCATAACATATGATTGTTGATTATTCTGTAATTGCTATAGTTGGTGCTGGGATTGTTTGATTTGTTTGTAGTATTTGTTTACGTTTAGTCTATTATGATTTTATTTGTTGATTTGTTAATGTGTTTGTATTCTGCTGTATTTTGTATTTGTCTATTTTGTGTCTAATTTGTGTCTTTGGTTTGTATATTATTTGTTATGTTTACTGTTATCGTGCCCCCTCCGAAAAGCTTTTAATAGCTTATTTGGGGTTCCCCATTTCTCACGTCCTATACATGATCATTGTACTTTCTGAAACTTTTTAATGACAAATATTGTTTAATGACAAAATATATCCGTTGACATTTCCGAATGCCTTTCTACAGTTGCTTAATAAAAGCTTTCCACACAAACAAACGTACGTGTCATTAATATGAGAAAAAAAATGAGATTTTAACTGTGTTGGGCTCGGGTCGGGTTTGGTTACTGCTCTGTCAGACGCGGGACGGGCTCGGACAGAAAAATGCAGCCCGATCCGGACTCTAGTCTCAATCGGGGTTTTCACCACAGGCTTATGGTAGGCTGTAAACACCTCAGTCGGAATATCGTCTTATTCGGAATTAGGGCAAAACACGGAATATAATGTGCATGTAAATGTAGTCAGTGTTTTACAAAATGGTTTGCCGCTGTGATTGACAGACACAACGACAGGTTGAGGTGGCCGCATGTCTCTCAGCAGGCTGTGTGCGAGGGTTCAACACAATAAACAACTTCCCTGGCGCAAACACAAAAAGAAATAAAGAGAGAGAGACTTAAACACACACACACACACACACACACACACACACACACACGTTTGTGGCACTATCTTTGTGGGGACCCATCATTGACATAATGCATTCCCTAGCCCCTTACCCTAACCTTAACCATCATAACTAAATGCCTAACCTTAACCCTCACCCTAACAGAACCTAATTCTAACCCTAATTCTAAAACCAAGTCTTAACCCTCAAACAGCCCTTTAAACATGTGGGGTCCAGTATTTTTGCCCCACAAAGCTGTCGGGACCCCACAAGTATACGGGACTCTGGACCCCCCCCCCCCCACACACACACACACACACACACACACACACACACATTCCATTTCACAGTCTGACAATCTCTCCAATCTGCAAAGGCTAATACCCTGACTCCCAGTGACCCCCCCAAACAATTTTAGAGTGATATCTCTGAATGCATTACACAGCAGTCAAACACCATGGGACAGGAAGAGGCTCAGGATTTTTTTTATTCAGACTTGCTGCTTGCTATCGCACTGCCCGTAGTGGCCTGCCTGGAATCCACTGTGAAAAATATGCATACTAATCCATGCTTTAGTTTTAAAGGGAAATGCCAGTTCCATAGAACCCAGGTCTTTGTTTTTGTTTTCACCATCCTTCCTATCAGTATCAATTACTAAGTCCAATGGGGCTAGACATATAAGCAGCCAGGCAATCAGACAGCCCCCCCCCCCCAGGTTAGACAAAGTTAATTGAAAGAGGAAGTGAAGGCAAATGGTAAATTATTCTCAGTCCACAGGACCATTTCACAGGCCGACTCTTATGGTTAGCTTTTACATGCTTTTTACATATATCCTTGATGTTCCACTTTCGGGATCGCTCCGGGATCGCTCCGATGGATATTCCGCCGGAAATTCTGCCGGATTGCACTTATTTAGGCCGGGTATCCGTTGCCTTGGGCTTCATTTGTATTGGCATTTAAAATTCCGGTGGATTTCTGAGGACTATGGTTAACTGCTCCTCAGATCTCTGCAGGGTAAATCCAGACAGCTAGCTGGACTATCTGTCCAATTGGAGTTTTCTGTTGCACAACTAAAACAACTTTTAAATGTACACGTTACACCAGAGATTCTGTGTTCCTAGATTTCAACAATTTCATGAGGACACTTATCATATGGTCCAATTTGTTGATATGGCCAACATGTTTAGCAAAGAGCTGGCTATTTACACATCCAGCAGATACAGAGCAACATACAGAGCTTTTATTTGGAGTCATGTAACAATATTCACTACATTTTTTTAAAATATTTTTTATTGACTTTATTCACTTGTCATTTGATCCATTGTTGATGTAAAAAATAAAAAAAACTCTTTTGTATCAAGTGAAAAAAGTGGCAGTGTAAATCAACTTGTTACATGAATATTCATGAACCAAATGTCATTTTCCTGATGGTAGAAGTGTGGGGAATCTTACTCTGTTCTGTTACTAACTTTTTCTTTTTTTTAATTCTTAACCCAGGTTTTGGATGAGACTTTTCTAACTGATAAAGAAAAAATACAACATAAAGATTGCATGAGCGCCTGAAGGGCTTGTGAAGAAGTAAGTTTTCTTCCAATGGTGTATCAAGTTAATTCAGTGTGTCTCCCTCCTGTCGAGCTGTGGGCTGTTTTGCACCGATCATAAAAGGAGCGGAGGCACTCATATTTCCACAGGGGGCAGTCAATAAGCTTGACTTAGTTGTCTGTTCGGAGATAATCTGAGATGGGAATTGAAATATAGCTTTCAAAATGTTTTTGGGAGAGAAAGTACTGAATGTCCCTTTCTACTGATTTCCTTTTCAGCTTAAACATTCCACACATTGTTAACAATCACAAAAACAAAAAGAGAGACAGACACGCTCACATTCACACTTGAACAATTAAACAACTGTGCAACCATGTGAGCATTGAGCGCCGTTTGGAATAATTCACTCGCCGCGCTGCTCTCGTCAATTACCTTTTAAGTACCGACTACTGTGAATGAATTACCTTTAAGTGCAGACAGTTACCATTTAATTATGTTGCTGTTTTCCCGCTGTCCATTTCGTGAATACATTTGCAAGAACACAGTTCAGACTCGTTTATTCGCGCTCTCTCTGTCTCTTTCCCTCCCTCCCTCCCTCCCTCCCTTTGACAATTAACTGTTGTTTTACATTATTACCACATTATGCAACTGAGGTTTGTTGATACAACAGCAGGTACACTTCTCTCAGCTCAGCTGCACCCCCACACCCATCACGGTGTTATATCACAGTGTCTCACCAAGGCCCCTCTCGGCAGGTGGTGGGCTTGTTTGGAGTATAGCTACTTGATGTAGCAGAGAACACCAATAGTTAGATCACACGGCAGCAAGAGATACATAAAGAACTTTCCTTCACATATGCTCACACTGCATATATCCACAGATACACTGTAGATGTGTAGTATAGTCAGTATGTGCTATAAAGTAGCAATGTGGGAGTTATGTTTGATTCCTGTTTAATAAACATACTTCAAATACTTGAATGAACATGGAACTATCCCTGCTGAATCATCAGCACAGTGAAGACAAACTGTTTTAGGAAAATATCTGGTTCAGCTTGTAGTTTGAGTCAAATCTAGTGAAAACTAGAACAGTATGATTCCCAAGGTGCACTTTTAGGTAGAGGAATATGGTTATATTTTGGGAAATGTGCGTGTTCGCTTTCTTTTCAAAAGTCAGATGAGAAAATCAATATCACTGTCATATCCAAGGGGGCAAGCTTCTCTCCACAGAGTGAGGCCTCCTATGGTGCCATTTTTATGCTAATAAGCCATCACCCCCCCGTTAGCATCCCATTGACTGTCATTCATTTTGGTGTCACTTTGACAGCCAATAACTTTACATCTGAAGCGTTTAAATACTTCATTTGACCATTGTTTATTTCTAAAGAAACACGACAATGTATAAAAGGCTCCATTACCTTGTACCTCACGTTATGGCTCCGTAGCAGACGTTTTTATAAAAATAGGCTAACGATTGTGTCATAACCACGAGACTTACTGTCACATAGTATACGAATTACCGTATAGTACAGAAGAAGCTCGCAGGCAGTTTGGACTTACATTAGCTGTTTAGTTTAATTTCTAATGTTAACTAGCATTTTAGTTAGCAATAATTAGCCTGTGCCTATGTTATCTCCTTACATATACCTACACTCTCCGTCTGATAGATTGGGAGATTTCTCTTGGCACAGCTACCAGAAGACTTACAACGTTCAGACACGTTGCTCACGTCACATCTACGTTGGCAAGCTCAGTTTGCAGCTGCGCAGTAACGCTCAACCATCACCGGAAAAGTGCTACCGGTAGTACGTATGAAAACTGGGCTGGCATTTTCAATCAGTGACATCAATGTAGCGACTCCAAGCCCTATTGTCGCTAGAGAGAAAAACCTTGGGTTTGTTCTATTTGTATGACGCGCCGCTTACTGTCACAGAAGCACAGACTTCGATCAAATGCGTTTTGTGGCATTTAATTATGTGTCTTTGGTTCACATACATAGCAGTTGGTAACAGTGTACACGTATTGCATGTAATCCAGGTGAAAACGATGTAACTAAACAAACAAACGAACGGTCAACAAAAACTACGGCGACCCCGGCCCCCCTCTCTCCACTACTGGTTTCATTCACAAAAGAGGCGAGCGCCTTATAAAAACTCCGCCCGTACACACGTGACCTCGAACTCAGCGCGTCACCACACAGTCATGAGTGACAGCCCACTTAATTCACTTATGGCTCCTACAATCAATAATTGAGGAATTTCAAACAGGAATGTGGGCGAGCTGTTTTTAGACAGTTGAGAAAAAAAGTGCCGTCTCTGGGAGAAAGCTACATTTGGAGTTTGTATTTTTTGTACTTGATACACAAAAAAAATCTAAACAGCAATAGGAGCTCTTTAAACATAACGAAACATAGCATAACGAATGAAAGCAGTGGGAAGCCCTGTACAGTACATAAACCAAGATGTAAAAAAGATTTGAGTTTGTTGACTGTCATTTAGTGACTTCCCAGAGCATTGTCGTCACAGTGAGGTTGCCAAGCAACCAACGGAGATATTGCACAGTAGTACCAGGCAAATGCATAAACTGTTGTTCACCAATAGTTGCAGCACGTACCTCCCCCTAAAACCACAAAATGTCTTTGTAATGAAGATACGGAGGAGATGATTATTTATTGTTACTATGTGATGGCAAATTACATTTAACACTGTTAGGTTAGTGTGTTTAGATTATGGTTTAAACTTAGAAAAAGGTTTCTAACAGATGGAATAGCTGAATGTATAAAGCCCTGGCTGAGAAAGAACTCTGAGGCCTTTCTCGAAGGCCTCCGGTCATCTGTTTATCCAAACAACCCTTGATAAGGGGACAGAGGCGCCATAAACTCTCTTATTAGACACAGTTTTTGTTCAACAGATGAGACTGCAAAGATGTTATGTCTTCTCCTGTCAACTAGGCCAAAGGGCTTGACATGACTCTTTGCTTTTTGTTTTGTGTAAGATGGGTTTCTGAAGGAAGCCAGGGAGGGGGGGTTGAAAGTGACCATTTGTTGTTTTGCCTGTATTGTGACTGTCTGCTTGAAGGTGAATTAGAACGCTCTTGCACTCGTATGAGAGTACATGTGTTACGGCGTCTCTCCATTGATCAATGAGAATAAACACTCAATAACCAGACTTTGATTTCTGCTCAATAGTCTTCATTTGTTTTGCTTCAATTTAAACCTTTTATATACTTACCCCGTGTTGAACCGAGATAACTTCCACCACAATTATAAATGGTATTTTACTGATACAATGATGGTTGAGACAATGCATCGTAAGTTCATCCCAAATTGTATCCAGTGCACACTTTTTTAGCAATTGCATCATCAAATTTTATGCCGGTGGCGGGACAGCCAGATATCTGCTGTTTTTGCATCGAGCTAAATATTTGTATATTTTGTAATCTCATTTACGCACACACACACACACACACACACACACACACACACACACACACACACACACACACACACACACACACACAGTAGCAATTGACATAGTAGCGTTAAATGCTAACTTACATATCAAAGCTTTACCTTTTAGGTTTACACAACAAAAAGTCTAGTCCAGCACAGACAAAGCAACACTTGCACTTTATTAATATGGTAGGAATGCAGTAGTGCTGCTGTTAAGGGTGTCTGTCCTCAAAACCTACATTGCTCGCCGCGCTGAACAACATCTAGCTGTCACTCAAACTCCCGCACACACCAGAGGTTTGTGTCAGAAGCAGAGATGTGGAGGAAGGTCTGGCAATGCGAGACTATGTACCATGAGACAATATGAATTTGTCAACCGGGACTTTGTCATACAGTTTATATGGATGAAGCCTTGTAATATATCTAACCTTGTATTGGGCCAGTGCGGGAAATGTTGCAAATCAATGCGCAGGACTGTTTTTGGGGGGGTTGTATATGAGTTTTGCAACAATGTAATGAAGTACCTTGAATTCTCAGGCATAATGGGCCCATTATGGACCACGACCCACATTTTCACTCAGGTATCTTACATTAAAAAAAAAAACTGAGGTCTAAGATTGATATCATGGTCGAGGTGAGGCTGGATAGCCATGGCACCGTTTCATAATGCCTCTCTTACTATGGAATAGAATTCTTGTTTGGGTGTGGGGGAGAGAAAGAAAGATAAAGGACAAGAGAGAGAGAGAGAGATTGAAAAAAAAAACATCTTTTCTCTCATTTTGGCGTTGAACCCTGACATGCTGCTGGAGAGAGCAAATAAAAAGAACATCTTTGACAATCAATGGCTTCTTAAGGTCTAATTCCTTCCTCTTGCTGCAGAAAATGAGCCCACAATTTTTTTTTCTCTTTTTTTGGAATCATTTTCATTATTGGGTGACATAGTCTTATCTGTGCTTTTAATGCACGTTTTTATCTCCCAAAAAGGAAGAATCAGTTTGGTACCTTCCCAGCTTTTTATACTTATACTATGTACTATACTATGTTTGGATTCTCTACGGGTGAGAGCAGAGGTCCGTATCAGGTAGGAGGATTAGTGGAAACTCTGAGTTTGTTAAGCCTGAGATGAGGGAAACTCTGGGTTTTCGGTTTCAGAAAGAGAGGCAACTTAACCTCAGAGTCAGTTACTATGGTAACTGACCCTGTGAACCTAACCTGGTCGGGAGCAGGTTTTCTTCAAGAAACCTCGAGTTTCTCTCAGACTCCTCCCCATGGATATATGAAGAGAATTAACGCTCCTCCCTCTGACACAGCACTCTTCATTTCCTCATTCGTTCATTCAGTCTGGATCAGGCGTATTTTAGCGCAGTTTGTTATATTGGCGTGAATAAAAAAAAACATTGTTGGTTTATTAACCGTTAGGCAGACTTTAAAACATTGTTTCTCAAAACATGGCATTTCCTTTTGTCGACGATCCCGTTGATGAAGACGTATGGCAGGGAGTTAAACACACGTCGGAAGATGATATTGACGCATTTTAATTTCCAAATAACTTCCTACAGGTCCTTTCAGCTCTACTGAGCATTTTAGCATCTTTTAGCAGATCGTTTGTTTCAGCATTTTATGTATTTGGTGTGACCTAAACAAAGTTGCATGTATTGTATGGGGAAAAAAAAATATGACGTGTAGTTGTGGAGGCCCCTTTGGGAGCTAGGTAATGGGAAGTAATGTAATGCTGTAACGTTACTTCTACTGCTGAGGAATTAGTAAAGTAATGTAACTAACTTAAACCTTGCCATTTTCAGCGTTTAGCTTGCTAGCTCGAAGTTTGTTGTCGTTTCCTGTAGCCATGGGATTTTGAGAACGGCGACACACAGAAAGCCGAAGGTGAACTATAAAGCCTGACATCTGGCACATTTCGGCAGACCAATGCAACATAGCTGGGTTTTTGTTTGTTTTATTTGGATCCCCATTAGGGTCCTACAATCTGTCAAGTGACAATACAATTTACGAATGTGATGTATTGCAGGGAATGGTGGACCCAAATGCAGAGGCGGGCAGGCAGGAGAAGGTTTGAACTCTAGGGTTTAATAAACACAAAAGGCAAACACAAGGTGTGCTGAGGCAGCAGGGAAAAAACAACGAGATAACCAAAAGAAGAGGGCAAAACCAGGGGTCCGTTTCAGAAAGCAGGTTTAGTGGAAACTGAGTTTGTTAAGCCTGAGATGAGGGAAACTCTGGGTTTTCCGTTTCAGAAAGAGAGGTAACTTAACCTCAGAGTCAGTTACTATGGTAACTGAGCCTGTGAACCTAACCTGGCCGGGAGCAGGTTTTCTTCAAGAAACCTCGAGTTTCTCCTCCCTCTGACACAGCGCTCTTCATTTCCTCATTCATTCATTCAGTCTGTATCAGGCACATTTAAGCGCAGTTTGTTATATCAGCATGAATAATAAAAAAAACATTGGTTTATTAACTGTTAGGCAGACTTTAAAACGTATTTTCTCAAAACATGGCATTTCCTTTTGTCGACGATCCCGTTGATGAAGACGCTATACTTCGCAGGGAGTTTAACATACGTCGGGAGATGATATTGAGGCCCCGACGCATTTTATTTTCCAGATAACTTCCTATTTGAGCGATATGGTTTTTCTTCCCAGTCTATCAGTTATGTAAGCTACATAACCTTATCCGTCCTCATATCACTAACACCACCCATCGTGGACATGCTCTACATCCCAGCACATTATTTGTGTCACATTACAGTTTTCTTTACAACCTTGGTGATGCGGAGCATTTTAGTAAAGCCACTGTAGCAAAACGCCGTCAGAAGAGATTGCTCTGAAATGTGCTCTAAAACATTTGTAGTGTTCCCTGGACACAAACCAGTCAGAGACATTAAAAAGGAGTTCCACAATATTGCAGGTGAATAATTTTGTTAATGGTGCTGCAGCCTCAGAATGAGATTAGTAGGCCTAGGACGTTTTCGGCCACAGTATTGCACCTAAATAAATAGATTTTCAGTAAAATTAGGCTATACGATTAAATATGATTATGATTAAATATGATTATATTGGAATATATGCATTTACTCTAGCAGCAATTTTCTCCCACACAAATTCTCTTTTGCAACAGCCACTGTGTTGCTTTTTAAACGTAATACACGTTCAAACTTACATATGCGCGCATGAGTATTTCCACCGACCCGTTTGTTCGTGGTTGTTGCCATGGTGAATCACAGTATCATGGCTCCATTCATGCTTCCCTTTTGTTATGGTGGTGCACGCGCATGAACCAACTCATATCAGCTGTTCTGGAACCAAAAACTCAGAGTTTCCCATCTCAAGGTAAATCACTCAGAGGTCAGGGTTAGACTCAGAGTTTGTTAAACCTCCTTCCTGAAACAGACCCCTGAAGTCCAAACTGAAGCAAAAACAAACATAAAAAAACACGCGAACACAGAGACTGGAAAGACACAGAAAGCCACAGGAACAAACTGACACGGCATGGCACAAAATGATATGACACAAGACAAAGGAAACACAGGGGCTAAATAAACTAGCTAACGAACAGACAGGTGAGAAACATCAGGCAATCACAAGGGTGGGAAAACACAGGAAGTAAAACTAGACATCACAAGGGGAAACAGACAACCTTCAAAATAAAACAGGAAATGGGAAAAAAATAACAGAAAACATGAAACCAACTAAACACAGAGACTTGACGCCACATAAGACAACACAACCACAATGAGACAAGACATAGAACCAGAATACACAATCAGAATTAGAACAGAAAACAAAGCAAAATACAGAGACCCTAACAACAACATCACTTTACACACCATACATACACAGACATTACTTCACATTACACAACATTTGAAAATACAAATCATATTAAAATTTTACAGTTAACGCAATTAATAAAAAAAATACATTATGCTACTCTGAATAAATCTATTTCAAGAGATAAGATATAACAAAAAGCCCTATAACAGACTCTCTCTAAATTGGTATTAGATATTGAAATTTCTTTGAAGGTAATATTTCTTAAGTGATTTTTTTTAAACCTAACTGATTGTTTTGTTGTTTGATAGTATTTGGGAGAGAGTTCCATTCACACATTGCTCTGTACCTAACCGAACGCTTAATTGATTTGGTTTTCACTTTAGGTAAAATAAAACTACCTCGTACTGCATGCCTCGTTGGATAATGATGTGTATCAGTACTAAAGGATAGTTTTTTATATAAAGTAAAAGGTGTTTTGTTTGTTATAACATTATGTAAAAATAAAACATTAGTGAATACACGAATCTATTTTTAACTTTAAACCACCCACATGAGAGAGCCACACATGCAGCTTTATTCTGAATCACTTGTAGTTTTTTAATGTTAATTGTTAAAGTGCTGGACCAAACCACAGAGCAGTAATCAAGGTGTGAAAAAAACAAAGCCTAAAGTACCTGTTTAACGGTCTGTGGTGTTAGGGTTTTTGCACAGCTTTTGAC
The DNA here is from genome assembly GCA_023631565.1 of Gymnocephalus cernua. Classification (NCBI taxonomy): domain Eukaryota; kingdom Metazoa; phylum Chordata; class Actinopteri; order Perciformes; family Percidae; genus Gymnocephalus; species Gymnocephalus cernua. The sequence continues at coordinate 27,541,790 of CM042443.1, read as the reverse complement.
AACTGACAAGGTGTTGCCCATTTTAGTTACCAGTTTCTGAACATGTTTGTCCCAACACAATCTATTGTTAATCATCACTCCCAAAAGTTTAGCCTCTTCTCCTTGTTCTACAGAAGTTTGCTCTATACTGAGTTCAAGTTTCGGTTTGGAACATAAAGAAAAATGAGTTCCAACCGCTAAACTGGTAGTTTTAGATACATTGAGAATCAGTTTGTTACTCCTGATCCAGTCCACCACTCTCGGGTGCAAGTGTGGAAGAGCTGTACAGTTAAATTATATGCAGGAATGTGCAAAATATTGACCAGGGATGAGCAAAATTCACAGTATGATGTATAAAGTACAAGAATATGTGCATTTGGAAAGACATATGTTTATTGTTTATTAAAGGGATCCCCATTAGCTGGTCCATCACAGACAACCCATTACAAGAATATATGTAAAATAATATCAATGTGCAATACACTTATCACGCCCACATATATACACATGCAGTTGCGAAGCTGCGAATATACACGCATGTGCATTTCCCTTAAAACAAGAGATCAAACTATCAGTCACACTCAGTAACTATTACATTATAGACAACCCACAATCTAAAGCCTTTTTTGCATAGAACAAACATTTTTAATACTTTTTTTTATTAAACAATTGGAACATTTTGTTAATGTCACGTGTAATGTCAGATGTGGTCATCTACCACATAATCTTACTGGAAACTATATTTGACGCCGGGTTGATCATGCACAACAAAACAAAACATGCCAGAATTAAATCTGAACTTTTGACAATATGTAACTTTTTAATGTTTCTGAAGCTCTGTCATTTTTCATACAATGGTCTTAAATGATCTGTAACAGCAAACTAGGGTTTAAAGACAATGCATTTCCCGGGATTCCTGGGAATTCCCGGCTGTTTTTTTTTCAGCCCAAGTAATGTTTCAAATATGCGTTCCCAAATCCCAAACTGACATTTTTGTATATTATTTGTATCATTATTAGGGCAAAAGAACACAGTTTATGTCCATCATCAACACAGTTTGCAATAATCAATTCTGCTGCGTGATCAAGTGAGCTGCGTGCTGCAGCGGGACATCTGCTGCAGCGCTAATTAGGAAACGACAAGTGGAATGTCTGGGACTTGTCTTCTGAAAATCTAGACAACCCTTATAACACCAATATTTTACAGAACTCCATTATAAAAACTAACGAAATCTGCTAAGTAAAATGAATGATTCCTAATCCATTCTTTTTTCTTTTTTTTTTTAGCTAATCCATTCTGTTAAACAAAATCCATTCTGTAGCTGTTGAGATGTGTAAGCGGCTGCAAACGGGAATAATCACTCAAAGTTAACCAAATATTTCTTTGCTAGGGCAGGGCAGGCATATTTCTCTTTTAAACACATACAAGTTCATCTAAATTAAACGACCCACAGAAATGTACAACTGTGCACTGCAAAAAGACAGGGCCATATGTAAAACTGAATAAAAAATGCCTGAACACTGCTGCAATATCAGCATTGCATAGAACTCTTGACAACTTAGGCTACATATTTCTTTTAGTTTACAATGAATTCTCACCCTGCCCTTCTTTCTTTTTCTTCTGGAAGTCCATCCATCCATCCATCGTCGTCCGCTTATCCGTGGTCGGGTCGCGGGGGGAGCAGCTCCAGCAGGGGACCCCAAACTTCCCTTTCCCGAGCCACATTAACCAGCTCTGACTGGGGGATCCCGAGGCGTTCCCAGGCCAGGTTGGAGATGTAATCCCTCCACCTAGTCCTGGGTCTTCCCCGAGGCCTCCTCCCAGCTGGACGTGCCTGGAACACCTCCCTAGGGAGGCGCCCAGGGGGCATCCTTACCAGATGCCCGAACCACCTCAACTGGCTCCTTTCGACGTGAAGGAGCAGCGGCTCTACTCCGAGCTCCTCACGGATGACTGAGCTTCTCACCCTATCTCTAAGGGAGACGCCAGCCACCCTCCTGAGGAAACCCATTTCGGCCGCTTGTACCCTGGATCTCGTTCTTTCGGTCATGACCCAACCTTCATGACCATAGGTGAGGGTAGGAACGAAAACTGACCGGTAGATTGAGAGCTTTGCCTTCCGGCTCAGCTCTCTTTTCGTCACAACGGTGCGATAAACTGAATGTAATACCGCCCACGCTGCGCCGATTCTCCGACCAATCTCCCGCTCCATTGTCCCCTCACTCGCGAACAAGACCCCAAGGTACTTAAACTCCTTCACTTGGGGTAAGGACTCATTCCCTACCTGGAGAAGGCACTCCATCGGTTTCCTGCTGAGAACCATGGCCTCAGATTTAGAGGTGCTGATCCTCATCCCAGCCACTTCACACTCGGCTGCAAACCGATCCAGTGAGTGCTGAAGGTCACAGGCCGATGATGCCATCAGGACCACATCATCTGCAAAGAGCAGCGATGAGATCCCGAGCCCACCGAACTGCAACCCCTCCCTACCACGACTACGCCTCGATATCCTGTCCATAAATACTACGAACAGGATTGGTGACAAAGCGCAACCCTGGCGGAGGCCAACCCTCACCTGAAACGTGTCCGACTTACTGCCGAGAACCCGGACACAGCTCTCGCTTTGGTCATACAGAGATTGGATGGCCCTGAGAAGGGACCCCCTCACCCCATACTCCCGCAGCACCTCCCACAAAGTCTCCCGGGGGACCCGGTCATATGCCTTCTCCAGATCCACAAAACACATGTAGACTGGATGGGCATACTCCCAGGCTCCCTCCAGGATCCTTGCTAGAGTAAAGAGCTGATCCGTTGTTCCACGACCAGGACGGAATCCGCATTGTTCCTCTTCAACCTGAGGTTCGACTATCGGCCGAACCCTCCTTTCCAGCACCTTGGAGTAGACTTTACCAGGGAGGCTGAGAAGTGTGATACCCCTGTAATTGGTACACACCCTCTGGTCCCCCTTTTTGAAGAGGGGAACCACCACCCCGGTCTGCCACTCCTTTGGCACTGTCCCAGACTTCCACGCAATGTTGAGTAGGCGTGTCAACCAAGACAGCCCCTCCACACCCAGAGCTTTCAACATTTCTGGACGGATCTCATCAATCCCTGGGGCTTTGCCACTGTGGAGTTGTTTGACTACCTCAGTGACCTCCACCAGGGAAATTGACGACAATCCCCCGTCATCCTCCAGCTCTGCCTCTAACAAAGAGGGCGCATCAGCTGGATTTAGGAGTTCCTCAAAGTGCTCCTTCCACCGCCCTATTACCTCCTCAGTTGAGGTCAACAACGTCCCATCTTTACTGTACACAGCTTGGATGGTTCCCCGCTTCCCCCTTCTGAGGTGGCGGACGAAAAGCTCCGCCGGAGGTGTGAGTTGAAGGTCTGTCGGACAGGAGCTTCCTCCAGACGTTCCCAATTTACCCGCACCACCCGTTTGGGCTTACCAGGTCTGTCCAGAGTCTTCCCCCACCCCCTGACCCAACTCACCACCAGATGGTGATCAGTTGACAGCTCCGCCCCTCTCTTCACCCGAGTGTCCAAAACATACGGCCTCAAATCAGATGAAACGATTATAAAATCGATCATTGACCTTCGGCCTAGGGTGCTCTGGTACCAAGTACACTTATGAGCATCCCTATGTTCGAACATGGTGTTTGTTATAGACAATCCATGACTAGCACAGAAGTCCAATAACAGACAACCACTCTGGTTTAGATCAGGGAGGCCGTTCCTCCCAATCACGCCTCTCCATGTGTCTCCGTCATTGCCCACATGTGCGTTGAAGTCCCCCAGCAGGACTATGGAGTCCCCCTCCGGAGCCCCATACAGGACTCCATTCAAGGTCTCCAAGAAGGCCGAATACTCTGAACTCTTGTTTGGTGCATATGCACAAACAACAGTCAGAGTTTTCCCCCCAACAACCCGCAGGCGTAGGGAGGCGACCCTCTCGTCCACCGGGGTAAACTCCAACATTGCGGCGCTCAGCCGGGGACTTGTGAGTATCCCCACACCCGCCTGGCGCCTCACACCCTGGGCAACTCCGGAGAAGAAAAGAGTCCAACCCCTCTCCAGGAGTACGGTTCCAGAACCGAGACTATGCGTAGAGGTAAGCCCCACCAGATCCAACTGGTAGCGCTCCACCTCACGCACAAGTTCCGGCTCCTTCCCCCACAGCGAGGTGACATTCCATGTCCCCAGAGCCAGCCTCTGCTGCCCGGGTCTGGTCCGTCGAGGCCCCTGACCTTCACCGCCACCCGTGTGGCAGCGCACCCGACCCCAGCGGTTCCTCCCACAGGTGGTGGGCCCATGGGCTGGAGAGATAGGTGCCACGTAGCTTTTTCGGGCTGTGCCCGGCCGGGCTCCGTGGCAAACCCGGCCACCAGACGCTCGCTGACGAGCCCTCCCTCTGGGCCTGGCTCCAGACGGGGGCCCCGGGCTTCCTCCGGGCAGGGTCTCTCTATCCCTTCCTCGTTTTTTCATAGGGTCTTTTGAACCATTCTTCGTCTGGCCCCTCACCTGAGACCACTTTGCCATGGGAGACCCTACCAGGAGCACAAAGCTCCAGACAACACAGCCCTCAGGTTCATAGGGACACCCAAACCTCTCCACCACGATAATCTTCTGGAAGTGTGCTTTCAAAAAGCAGATAGCGTTGATAGACTCTGCGCTCAGGTGGATTTTTGTGACCAATAGATAGAAAACGCTCTCCACCTCCACGGATGGAGCCTGAATAATACTAAGAGCTTCAAACAAATGTTGCAGGTGAATGGATTTAGTGAGCCTGTATTACCGTAGGTACGGTACGGCACCGTCACCTGCATCAACGTTACAGACACGCACTCCTTGCATTTTTTATTTTATTTTACAACCCCAAATCGGAAAAAGTTGGGACAGTATGGAAAACACAAATAAAAAAAGAAAGTAGTGATTTCTAAATGTACTTTGACTTGTATTTCATTGCAGACAATGTGAACACAAAATATTTCATGTTTTGTCTGGTCAACTTAATTTCATTTGTAAATATAGATCCTTTCCTGTCATTCAGACCTGCAACACATTCCAAAAACGGTTGGGACAGGAGTAATTTAGGGCTAGTAATCAGGTAAATTGGTTAAATAATGATGTGATTTGAAACAGGTGATGTCAACAGGTGATTGTAATTATGATTTGGTACAAAAGCAGCATCCAAGAAAGGTCTAGTCCTTTAGGAGCAAAGATGGGCCAAGGATTGCCAGTTTGCCAACAAATACGTGAGAAAATTATTGAAATGTTTAAAAACAATGTTCCTCAAAGAAAGATAGGAAGACATTTGCTTATTTCACCTTCAACAGTACACAACATAATTAAAAGATTCAAGGAATGAGGAGGAATTTCAGTGCGTAAAGGACAAGGGCACAAGCCTAAGCTGAACAACCGTGATCTCCGATCCCTCAGGCGGCACTGCATCAAGAATCGTCATTCATCTATAAGCGATATCACCACATGGGTTCAGGACTACTTTGGCAAACCTTTGTCAAGTACCACAATACGTAGTTACAGCCACAAATGCCAGTTAAAACTGTACTGTGCCAAAAAGAAGCCCTATGTTAATTCAATCAGGAGAGACTCGTTTGCAGATATGCAAATATTTATTAGAAATGCATATGCAGAGTAACCAGATTCATACAAATTCTTTGGAGATTAGACTCCATCGGAAATTTTATAATAATATTCTGGAGATTAGAAAACCCAAAATATATATATCCCCCGATGGAGTCTAGACACTGGTGGTGGCGACCAAACCCGAAGACCAATGACCACACAGGAGTCCGTGAACCACAAAGTCCAAGAACCCGAGGTCAAGATGCCTGGAGGTGGAAGGGGAGGAGGTGGGCCGCACGTTCGTCTGAAAAGACAACTGACAGAAGCAGGGGAGAGAGCAGATTTAAAACATGATTGTTGTGCTATGATTGGCTTGAAACAAACGTGCCTGATTGTGATTGGTTATGTGACGTTAGTAGTTAAGTGACGTAAGTGACTAACGCACACAGCTGATCAGTATGAACAGCTGATATAGTGTGTACCATCATGACGTCTCCCTGTCTGAATTTACGCTGAGCTACATTTCAATCAAGAGAGACTCGTTTGCAGATATGCAAATATTTATTAGAAATGCATATGCAGAGTAACCAGATTCATACAAATTCTTTGGAGATTAGACTCCATCGAAAATTTTATAATAATATTCTGGAGATTAGAAAACCCAAAATATATATATCCCCCAAAACTTGCAAAGAATTAATGAATGAAAATTCGAAGATACATACCCTGTAGCAGCAACAATCTGTATAGTGATGACAAACAAGAAATAAGCATTTGAAAAAATTAACACAGGCTACAAAATAAAACTTAATACCACTAGACAACTACACCCTTGTAAGCCCGTGAAAATAAAATAAGGCTGTTGTGGCAACATGTGCAACGCTAATATCTCAGCTATACAGGCCATCAGCTAAATGAATCTAGAAGATTCAAGTCGTCAGCCTACCCTAATATCGGAGGTTCAGGTCGTTGCATAGCCTCGTTGATTCAGGCCTTCAGCAATATAACCTCGGCGATTCATGCCGTCAGCATTGTAACTACGGCGATTCATGCCGTCAGCATTGTAACTACGGCGATTCATGCAATCAGCATTGTAACTACGGCGATTCAGGCCGTCAGCATTGTAACTACGGCGATTCAGGCCGTCAGCATTGTAACTACGGCGATTCAGGCCGTCAGCATTGTAACTACGGCGATTCAGGCCGTCAGCATTGTAACTACGGCGATTCAGGCCGTCAGCATTGTAACTACGGCGATTCAGGTCGTCAGCCTTGTAACCTTGGCGATTCAGGCCGTCAGCATTGTAACCTTGGCGATTTAGGCCGTCAGCATTGTATTCCTTGGCGATTCAGGCCGTCAGCATTGTAACTACGGCGATTCAGGCCGTCAGCATTGTAACTACGGCGATTCAGGCCGTCAGCATTGTAACCTTGGCGATTTAGGCTGTCAGCATTGTATTCATTGGCGATTTAGGCCGTCAGCATTGTAACTACGGCGATTCAGGCCGTCAGCATTGTAACCTTGGCGATTTAGGCCGTCAGCATTGTAAACTCAGCGATTCAGGCCGTTAGCATTATAATAATTAGCCTACGATTCAGGCAGAGAATAAGACAACAAGAAATTCTCAATATGCTACTAAACAATATAAGCACCCAATATAAAGCCACCACCAGTTATATGCATATGCTTACCAATTCATGGTTTAAGAGACTTCTGGTTACTGATGATGACCTCTACATCAGGGCGAATATACGATGAGTATGCCGATGAAGCCCATCGACCAAGTTCCTTGACTAGCGGCAGTAGTAGCAGCTCCTATTCTAAATGAATGACTCGAATAATGTTTTGGTGAAAGCTTGGCTTGGATAAGGATGAGTTTCAAAGGTTGATTAAACCAAACTGTAGACATAGGGAACCCCCCTGGAATAACAAATAATGGTGAAAGGGGGCCACCATGCGGCCTAACAGACAAATACTTAAGCATAGATTTAAACGGGCAAAACATTGTATCAGTACGGGCAACAATAATAGAACATGCGCCTCCCCGTTTAGAATGTTTGAGTTTTAAACTGTAATGCTGAGTGTAAAACATTAAATCAGAAAACGTAATATCTCTCCTAGCATCAAAGGATTTAGAAGTTGTAGTGAATTCACCACACCTCAGAAATGCATAAAACGCCAAAGAAAAAAACGATTCCAATAACAAATCTATATATGAGGAAAAAACCCCAATACGAAGAGTCAATATCAATAAATGCAACAACTTGAGGGTAATAGCTTGCCTATGATCAGGAGAAGACGGATGTTCTTTAGATATACCTTTCAAAAGTAACTTAATAGAGGCATTAGAAAACAAACTAGGAATGTTATGAATGTGGCTTTGACCCAGAACACAGAGACTGTTCACACACGGACACAGAGGAATAGTTAGAATGTCTTTTAATAATAAACACCAGGAAACAAAGCAGCCAGGAACAAAAGCTGCGCTGGTGGTGGAGACAGGACAGCTGCGGGCGTGGGCGAAGCGTGGCGTGTCCAAAAAGAAATCCACAGGAATCCAAAAAACAAACAGGAGAAAGGAGATGGAAGGTCCGAAGAGTGACTGGCTGGTGGTAAAGCAGTCTGTGGCAACAGGTCGAGTGGTGTAGGTCTGGACAGGAGGACAAACACAAAAAACAGGTAAGTGAAGCACGCGGAAGAGACTAGGTAACAAAACTACTAGCTGAGACAAAGGGTTCAAAATTTCTGGGAGCCAAGTTACCACTTTGGTAGCTGTAACGATCTGGCGCCGAAGACAGGTTCCAACCAGGTCTAAATACTGAAGCCGTAATCAGAGGAATCATCCACAGCTGAATCAAGGGAGATTGCAGAAGCAGCAACAGCTGTGCAGGTAGGCTGAACACTCGACCACACCCCCAACCACTCCAGAAAAACAGACAGGGAGAAGGGGAGGGAGACAACAGACACAAACACACAGGATGGAAACAACTGCCCCCATAACAAGGAAAGGAAGGATCATAACATCTGATATTAAACTGAATGCCAGCAAGCAACCCGCGAGTATACTGAGGTTTAAAATGGCGAGTATCAGTACAGTAGCAAACAAAAGCACAAATAGTTTTGATGAGAACGGGTTTTAGTGGTACATTAACAGCAACACAAAACCATGCAAAAGTGCGCCAAGCAAAATCATACGTCTTCAAAGTTGACTCAGCTAGGCCCTTCCTCATATATAATCTAGCTGAATCTAAATAAGCCTGTAGGGGATCTTGATTCAATAAAGCGCTAGATCTATCAGAGAAGGAAGTGCTACTGGTGCAGCGCCGGCTGCTGGACACAAGCTCCGAAAGGTCTGAAAGTGAAAACGAGAGAGAGCATCAGCTGCTGTGTTATTATGACCAGGGACATGACGTGCAGTGATAATGAAGTTGTTAATAACGGCTGACCAGGTGATACGTCTCATAAAAGGCATAATTTTATCACAAGCAGAACGCCCTCTATTTATGATGCAGACTACCGCCTGGTTGTCGCGAAGAACAGATATACGTTTCCTCTTCCAAAGATGCCCCCAGATGTGACATGCAATTGCAATGGGGTAAATCTCAAATAACGCAGAGGAATCAGAAGGGGAAAACTCGAGAGGCCAGCGCCCGGCAAACCACTGGCTAAGGAAAAAAAAACCAAACCCAGCTGAAGGGGCAGCATCAGTGTATAACTGCAAAGAGTCAGAGGAATACACCACGTCATCATAGCAAAATGAAATCCCATTCCATTCACCCAAAAGACGAGACCAAAAACGTAAATCAGAGCGGCACCCGTCATCCAAGGACAAGAGATCATGCAAATCCGAAACAGAAGAAGCCATATCCAGTAACCTGGAAATGAAAGAACGTCATTGCGGAATAACGCGCATTGCAAAATTTAAATGCCCGAGTAAAGAAAGCAACTGACGTTTGGTAATGTTGTCTGCAGACGAAAACGAATCAGCTATTCCCCGAATGCGTTCCAATTTCTCAAGCGGGAGCGAAGCAACCATACGTACAGAATCAAGTGTAATGCCCAGAAATTCCAGGCGTGTAGCAGGACCAATAGTTTTAGCCTCCGACAGAGGTACCCCGAGAGACTTAAAACAAACCCTCAGTTTGCCCAGGGATGAACCAGCACTATCATATGGGGGGTCAATGAGAAGAAAATCATCAAGCAGATGAAGTACCGACGGCACTCTAACTCTATTGAGCAGGATCCAACACAGCGCTTCAGAAACGTGGTTAAAAATGCATGGGCTGCTCCTACAACCAAAAGTAAGCCTCACCCCGAAATAATACTTAGATTCCCACTTAACTCCAAAGAGAGCCCACTGAGACGGATGAATCGGCACTATTTTGAAAGCGTCAGTTATGTCAGCCTTAGATAACCAAGCCCCCCTACCAGCCAATTTAATCAGCCTGATGGAATTATCCCCGGTTGCGTAATGTAAAGAGAAGGGGACAGGCGGAATGAGACTATTTACACTAGCAATACCTCCTGAGCGCGGCGCAGACAGATCAAAAATCAGCCGTTTCTTTCCTGAATATTTACCAGTAGTGACACCAATAGGACTAGTACGGAAAACAGAAAACGGGGAAGAAGCAAATGGCCCAATGACGTAGCCTTTCTTAACCTCATTCTCCAACAACAGAGAAACAGTATCGGGATCAGAAACCGCAGAGTGAAGATTCTTAGCCACATATGTCACAGTAGGACAAGAAAGCACCCCTACTCTAAAACCTTGTGATAGACCTGATAGGAGATGATCCACAAACACTGAATTAGGATGAGACGATAATTCACACGCTAGTGCCTGAACATTTATTGGTGTGGAGGGATGCAGTTTCAAAATGTCTTTGAACCACGTCGAAACTTCTGGGCACACCGAGCCGGACCCGGGCGCCGCGGGCAGACTGATCGGGGATGTGCATCTCGGCAGTCGCTGCAAATGTGAAGGAAAACGCAGTTTGGGAACGTACAAATCCTAATCCTAATCATTGAAATTATTACAAATGGTAGAAAATCTAGCTCTATGAACCTGACGCCCACGGGAATCCGCACCAGGTAGATGTCTCTGGGGAGGCTGCTGCACAGAAACCCTGGTGGATGGACACTGAAACGCCACGTCAGGGCACAGAGAAGCATAATGCCCTGTAACGCCGCAAGTTGAGCATGCCAACGCTGGAATTCCCCCCGCAATCATGACCAGAAGTTCGATATCAAGTATGGACCAGTTCAGACGTACATTGGACCGGGCAACATAAAGTGCAGCTTTACTAGAGAATGCTTTGTGATACCTATAGAACACATCCCTCCCGTACTTCAGAGCAATAAGAGCCAAATAGGTATCGAGCTCCTGTCTCCTGTTTGGATGTACGGAACAAATCACATCACGGAAAATCCCGAATGCTACCACAAATTGCCCAATAGAAGGGTCCTTACACAGCCTAGGATCGGCAGTTTTCAACATGGCAGAAATTGAACCCCCGGACACTAGAGACCTATCACACTCCGGGGAAGGCAAAATAAGGCGCACCAAATTAATATCTTTCCCCGACAGAATTTTAGCCCTCAACCGGGTGCTAATATTAGCCAACTCAGGAACATATGGCCTACCTATGCCCGGCGCTGCCACACTAGAAGCCAGAAAATAATTAGTATCAATTGAATCCGCTGCTGATGCCTGAGGGAAATTGAGCGCCGGTGTCACCGACTGTGACGTGGAGGCCAGTCCGTTACCGATTGGAGAAGCTCCAGCATTCACGGAGCTCTCAACAGCCAGCACTCGCTCATTTAAAGAATCCATAGACCTGCCCAGCGATTGCAAACTCTCAAGAATAAGGTCCACTTCAGAGGACCCACTAGGAACAGCCGTAGCAGCCGCCCGGCTGTGAGAACTACCACCCCGCTGGTGGGGCGCTGGAAGGTGGGGCGCTGGAAGGAGGATCCGACTTTCTGGTACGCTTCCGGCCTCGAGTCGCTACGGCGATGGGCACAGATACCGGCGAAAGTCTCCCAGCTTGGGCCGCCAGCTCTCGAATCTCCGGAGAAGGTAAACCAGGCGCTGGAGTGATCCCATGATCCTGAAGCTGTCGCAGGGCCATCTCCGTCTCCTCTGACCGTGAACTGGGCTGCACAGCCAATCGGGAGCTTCTGCGAACTCCATCCAGAGATCCAGCAGACACCACTGGTGATCCACAGTTACCAAAACCCGGACTCCGACATGGTGAGTGCTGCAACGAGCAAGACGCCACACAGAAAATATACAATTGCCATAAGCCGTCCAGACCACTAGCCGCACGTTTGTCTGAAAAGACAACTGACAGAAGCAGGGGAGAGAGCAGATTTAAAACATGATTGTTGTGCTATGATAGGCTTGAAACAAACGTGCCTGATTGTGATTGGTTATGTGACGTTAGTAGTTAAGTGACGTAAGTGACTAACGCTGATATAGTGTGTACCATCATGACGTCTCCCTGTCTGAATTTACGCTGAGCTACATTAGTGTCCAGAAGCGCCGTCGACTTCTCTGGGCTTGGAGGCATCTGGGAGGGACCATCACACAGTGGAAACGTGTACTGTGGTCAGATGAATCAGTGTTTCAGTTATTTTTTGGGAGAAATGGACGCCGTGTGCTCTGGACCAAATAAGAAAAGGATCATCCAGACTGTTACCAGCAACAAGTCCAAAAGCCAGGGTCTGTCATGGTATGGGGTTGTGTCAGTGCCCTTGGCAAAAGTAACTTGCACTTCTGTGATGACACCATTAATGCTGAAAAGTACATATAGATTTTGGAGCACAATATGCTTCAAGAAGACATCTTTTCCAGGGACGTCCTTGCATATTTCAACAAGATAATGCAAAACCACATTCTGCACACATTACAAAGTCCTGGCTGCGGAGGAAGAGGATACGGGTACTTGACTGGCCTGCCTGCAGTCCCGACCTGTCTCCAATAGAGAATGTGTGGCGCATTTTGAAGCGCAAAATGCGACAACGAAGACCCCGTACTGTTGCCCACCTTAAGACTTGTTTGCAGCAAGAATGGGACAAAATTACACCTGAAACACTTCATCACTTGGTGTCTTCAGTCCCTAATCGTCTTTTAAGTGCTGTGAAAAGGAATGGCAACATTACAAAGTGGTAAATGCTTTACTGTTCCAACTTTTTTTGAAATGTGTTGCCAGAACCAAAATTTTTGAAACAAAAACAATAAAAATCATGAGGAACACATTAAATGATGTGCTGTTGTATTGTCTGCAATGAAATACAAATCAAAGTACATTTTTTTATTTGTGTTTTCCATACTGTCCCAACTTTTTCTGATTTGGGGTTGTATTTCCCGTTTCCCATCATAACCTTTCCCGGGAATCAGGAAATAGTCTTGATCAGATTCCCCGGGAATCCCGTTTCCCGGGATTAAACCCTACGGCAAACAAGACTAACAGTGAAAAGAACGCTTTTTTTTATAGATTTTTATATAGTTTTTAGTAAGGCATCTCCCCGGGTTCGATTTTTCCCCTGCAGTCACATAATGATTTGTGGCAGGTAGACGGCGCTAAAGTCACACATTCTGATTGGTCACAGATTTTTTTGTAACACTGGAAAAGCCTGTGTTAGTGTATCCAGCCAGCGGAGCCAGGTAAAAGGAAGCAGGAGATTTAAATAGGCTTATTTGTATTTAAATGTTATTTTAGAAGTTATCTGCTGTAATTATGGCTGATACTGGGACAGGACCATCACAGGAAAGAAGGAAATGAAAGGAAGAACAACTAAAAGCTAAAAGGGAAAGTGAAAGACAACGGACGATAACGTGAGTCACCTTCGCGTTATTATGGATCCCACTTAATTTCTAGGCAAGTCCCGCCCTACGAAGCAGCTCGATTGGTTGGGGTTAGGCCTTGAGTGGTTAAGGTTAGGATAGCCGATTGTTCAGGGGTTAGGACCTGAACAAATCGGGTTACGTTACCTTGTGTTAGCATGGGCGCCTGGCTAATAGTAGTATGTGAACGTTATAAGGGCGGGCCTTGCCTCAAAGTTGCGTGGGTTCCATAATAACGCTTCAACTTTGATCGGGCTTTTAACAGATGGAGACATTGTAAATGATTCAAAAACGTCCCCGATTTGGCCCTCAGGTATGTAATAAGTAATTAACTGTGATTAGTGCTGGGCGGTATACCGGTATTAATTTCCCGTATGATATGAATTTTTCTTATACCGTAATACCGGTGCATAGCCGCAGAGAGCACTACGGCCGAAGTAATCTGCGAGTGAATTGAGATCGGGAGCCCTGTTAACTGCGTACCCTTCTCACTCATTGTAGTAACTTTATATCACAACAATTAATAACCCACAACTAACTCTCTTTTAGGAGGATAAAACACCATAGCACACAACTATTTGTGACTTAAACTATTTCTAACACTAATAATTTTACATTTACAAATTTACACCGCTGAACGGCATGCTGGGTAACATTACAGCTGCTAGCTAGCTAGGTAGCATAATAGTCCGTTAAGCTGGGAGAGGCTCCGGTCGCTACTGCACATTCAAGAACAGAGAAGAAAGTTAGAAGATGAACAAAGACCGGAGATACACCAGAACAATGTTTGCTCAAGAGAGGAGCCGTGTGGTGTTCCCAAGTTTTTTGTTTCTAAACCGTTGAGAAAGGCGGGTTCAGAGCAGTGATTAAACCACTGGATTTAAGATATGTTGCCTCGCTGAAATACTTCCGCCTACCTACTAACATTATTCAAACACCGAAGGAGGCTGACAGCGGAGCTACGTACCTGTGGCCAAGGTAGTGTTTATAGAGGGTTTTCACGACACGTCATCAGACCCGGAAGACGCCATATTGGAGGTACTCCACAACAAAGCACAGGCACTGAAGTAGATCCCGAACGTCGTCAAGGAAAATGGTTAATTATTGTCGTTTTTTAGGTTGTACCAATAGGTCAGACAGAGAAAAACATTTGGAATATTATCGACTTCCAAAAGTTATTAAAAACCAGGGAGAAGAATGCCAGAAATTATCAGACGAAAGGAGGTGCTTGTGGTTGGCAAAGCTCAACCAGGATCTATGAGGGAACAAATCCAGACAAGTACAGTGTAGATAGCAAACTGAGGGTCTTTGAAATGAAAGAAAAAAACGATTGAGAGTCACTTGGCTACATCTTTAGTATCACAATTCACAATCATATCACAATCACAATTATATCATACAGTTAAGGTTAGGTTGATTAAAGACGTTATTACATTACTTTGGCCTTCACAACACAACGGTCATTTATGACCTGGTATTGCATCTCCCTCACCCATCCACACACCATCGGGTTATAGGCCTCCAAACCTTTATAGGATTTAAGGTCTTCCGCTGTGTATGGGCTCGGCGAGAAAACCAAGGTAGTTGACTATATCGGGATATGCATGGTTGTCATGGCTACATTCACTTAAAGTATCTAAAGCGCACAATACTTCATTGTGTACTTGTTCAGTTTCTACAACGAGTACCTCCAAGCCGCGCATCCAGGTTACCGCCCACAACGTTACGTCAGTGAAAACCCTCTATACAACTATCTTACAACTATTTTGTTTTGAAAGGGAAACAATGTTTAATTTGTTTGTATGTGTAATCATTCGATTTAAGTTTAATTGACTACTTTGCAGTTTGCACAAAAAAAACTGTTTAGATTCTGTAACTGTTTTGTGCATTCTCCTTCATATAACGTTATTATTGTATAATGTTGTGGAGCCAAGCAAACCCTTTAGTAATCAAAGCTTTTAGTAAACATGACATTAAAATGTTTTTTGTGATATTCTATGTACTCCAGTAAAATAATACCGAAATAGAAAATACCGTGATATACCGTGAAACCGGCAAAATCTTAAAAAAATACCGTAATATAAAAGAAGACCAAATTACCGTATGCAACACTTCAAATGCAAAAATGCATCTGTACCTTATTCTTTTATTGTAAATGAATGATTTTCTGGTTGAGCAAAACATTCATCGCGACTATATGACCTCCCGGTAACGTTAACTCAGTAATACAGCACCATAAAGAAAAGAGCTTTACGACAGCAGGTGTGGTAACAACACTACCGCTTTTCTCCAAAGCAGCCGCTAGAATCAACACAAACCGAAAGTTACATATAGCCACTTTAACTAGTCGTTTTGGTGCAGCATGATTCTCATTTTTTCTGTCTAAATTTCACTAGCACAGCCCCTGAAAGGACAGTCATCTGGCAGTGCCTGTAGCCGGCTCACAGTCACCTATTGAACAACTGCTGCTGGTAGCTGGCGTCCCGGAGCTCTGGAGAGGCTAAATTATATTATTATAAATACAACCAGCAACTGCTGCTCAGATTTTATTGTTCTATGGCACTATAGACTATTCACATTACAGCGCTTTAGTTACTACTTAATAATACTTAATACTTCTATTTTAGGTAGCCTATTAATTAAGTGAAGTAGCCTTGCCAGGAGCTGCTCTGAAACACTGCCAGGGTGCAATTATTTCTGCATCCACTGCACCTGCTAGGTTCGTATATAATAAGCTTGGCGCAGCATGGCGCCGCCATTTTTCTCCATCTAGTAAATATTCAGAGCCTTGGGAGGATTTTTTTATTTGAAAGGCATGAACAGGGGTGCAGTCACACCTCCTTTGCAGCATTTCTCATTTTTTGGCAGCAGCCGTTCCAATATGGAAGTTGGCAGATCACCATGGTTGCAAAGCACACATCTGGCTGACAACTTGTCTTAGCACAGCCGGCTACACACACTGGCAGCTGCGTGGCAGCATCAGAAACGTGTCTGACATGGCGCTGCTGCTGCTAGCCTTGTCTGTACATATGTATGTTTTCCATTGATAAACTGCACTCAAGCAGTAGTAGCCTATACTTTGTGTTAAACAAATATATGATGATGACTGATTTGATTACAGCAAAGACAACATCAGCAGTATTGATGGCAAAATAGACTAGAGAATATTTTGTTCTGTATCGACAAGTGCAATATATATTTTTTTATATATATCTGCATTTATGTCAAAACCTAAAGATTTTCAAACATCAAAATGTCATTTATTAAATGTATTTGTGTCAAAATTACATATAAGCATCTTTTCCTATTCTATTTTGAATGGAAACTCTTCCAACACGCTTGCGTGTCACGTGAAAAATAGGCGGCGGTCCTATTTCTAGCATGCACGCATTTTCGGCGCGGCTCAAGACGTGCGTGTCACGCAGGGAGTGTGCAAACTCTAACCTGTTACCACTCAGATTCCTGAAGGATTTTTGACAACCTCTGGTCCGTCTGGTTTTATTTTCTAAAAAAGCTTGTAAAACATCAACCCTGTTGTCCAGTCAATCTATGGACATCATTATTTTCAGGAAAAACTGGGCTATTAAAATATGTGTGCTGCAGTGAGGTCACTTGAATATTAAACCATTTTGTAGGACCTTAAAGATAAATAAATAAATAAATAAAATGGAAACATGAATCTCACAGATATGTATTGATATGACACACAGATCAATAAAACCTAAGCCAATCTCTTGTCTAAATCACTTCTCATATGTATTAGGAGTCAAACTGTGAAGAAATTAACATTATAACTTATACAGTTGACAAAATATCTACATTTTTTCAAAAAAAGTCCAGATGCTTTTGCCCTCATGGCATGCACTTATGCCAATAATCAAAATAATAATGTCATATTTATTTATATAACACTCACAGTTCTGCTACATATATATATATTTGTTGTCACCCAGTGAAAAAATAAACATAATTAACATTATAAGACATATAAACGACAAGCTATTTACATTTCTCCAAAAAAGGCCCAAATGTATCCAAAAAATCAAAACAGTGAGGCTCCCTTCTATGTAGGATGGGTTACAAAGCAAATAGACAATCTTTGTAGTCAAAGAACACCATTTGTTCACTTCGTTGCATCGTTGCTGGCTTGTAGTAAGCCATCTTTCCCTATCATAGAAGATCTCTGCTCTAGAAAGACCGGTTTCCATTGGTTTGCAGACAATAACAAAGGCCCAGTGCATTGTGGGAAACCGGATGTATTTTTCACCACGGAAGCTAACGCCGATCGGTGCAGATGAACGGCCGAAAAATCATAAATTATGGACATAAAGTGTATCAATCTTGGATGTAAGAGTTTGGATTTATTGCTCAACCACCCCGAAAAAAGGCACAAGTTCCAGGCTGGATACAAAACCTCCCGTGAAGGCTAGAAAGACAGCAAAGAGACACTCGTTAGCGTTAGCTTGTTAGCTGCTAATTGAAAAAAACGGTAAGACGATCAATCTTATGGTTATTAAATGATTAAAGTATGACTAAAAGGTGCCGTTGTCGTCGTCGTCGACGACGCCTTAGGTCTCTGAGTGTTTTAACATGGGAGCCGAAATAAAAATGAACATGCCACGCAGCTGACATGCTCACGCCACGCATCCAGTGTGTAGCCGGCCTTAGGCTGTTAGTCACCCCACAGTTTCTTTGTCTAGTTATGAAGAAACTTTGAACAATCCCTGTTGATAGTGCATCATTGTTGTTGTAACCCTGAACATACCTTTACAGCTGCCTAGAAATACCGGCAAGTTCTATCATCAAAGACAGGGTGAAAAACTCAGACACCAGGCTGAATGTTGTCATATTTCTGGTTAGTTTGTAGATTTGTGGTGTATTTTGTATACATCAGTGAATGAGATATGCTGAGACAGTATACATTAAATACATGTTTTGTACTGTTTGCCAATGTAAAAAGCAGATTGAAGCAGATAATTGGAAGGATTTTACTAGAAGAAATACAAGACCACTGCTTCAACTGTTCAAACATTATGCAAAGTAATGGGGTGAGCATCACGCAGGACTGGACAATAGCTCAGGCTTCAAAACAAATGAGATGCCAGGTAGAAGTGAATAAGAAATAATTATCCACGTGATAAAGGAGGTACTTAGGGAACCTCCTGGCACAGAGAATGGCCAGAATGCTGACGAATGAATGGCAGCCACTTGTGCTGTGATAACCATGGTGCCTGCTTTGATGCCTTGTCAGGGATGAGAAATTAAGTGAAGGGACTGTTAACCTTTCTTGTTGGAAAGTGACAAAGCTCAGTCAAATATAGGAATGTCCTGTTTTTTTGTTGGATTTAGATTTCCTTTGCTTGAGACTTTTAATATTGAGTTTCTGCCAGTTTCGCTTTACCAGACCTTCCTCCACAGCACTGCAAAGGAAGGTCTGGCGAGTTCCCACAGCATTCCGGGATGGGAGAAAATGTGCTCTGGTGTATTGTCATTTCTTTAAACCAATCACAATCATCTTGGATGACGCTAAGCGCCGTACGAAGCCACAGTGCCTCTGCAAAATAGCCTCGGGCAGGAACTTGTTTTGGTGGAACGTGTACGTTCCAAAGTTTTAGTCGTGCAATAGAAAACTCAGTTTGGACAGATAGTCTAGCTAGCTGTCTGGATTTACCCTGCAGAGATCTGAGGAGCAGTTAACCATAGTCCTCAGAAATTGACCAGAGTTTAAAATTCCAACATGAAGGAAGCCCAAGGTAACGGATATCCGGCCTAAATGAGGGACATCTGGCGGAATTTCCATCGGCAACGGAGCAACCCCGGATGTGGAACGTTGAAGATGACCAAAAACGTGTCCTTTTATATGACAGCTGCACAGCTTAGTGAGGCTATGGTAATATTTGATGAAATGCAGAAAATTAAGGGAGAATAGTAATTTAAACAAGAACAGCAACAACAATATTACCTGCATGTCAGGATTTTGTAAAAATACCACAACAAACAAACAACAACTATTTCAACAAAATTACTACTAACTAATGCTAACCCACTACAGACGCAAACCAACAAAGATGCAATCCAACTATAAAGAGACACAAAGCAACTACAGAGGCGCAGAACAACTTATGCCCACTAGACACTAGAAGACTTTGAACAGACTTTGAAAAGACTAAAATCTGACACCATCTCACATCTAAAGACAATCATCTCACATCTAACGTTAAATACTGTCATAATATGTAAAGACCAGGGATCTTGCAGGCTCGATGGTGTTTTAAGCCTCCAACGTCGCCTTCCAGGCAGTTAACCCTAACCTTAACCCTAAACATAACCTTTGCCGCTGGAAGGCGATGTTGGGGGCTTAAAACATCAAACACGATCTTGCAGGATCTAATTTAACTTCACTACCAATACTGAAAACTTAGGATAATATCAAACAAGTTTAATTTTGTTGGAGCGTCCAGACGGGAAAAAGACTGACTGGGACTGAGTTTTATGACCACCTTACACCAAATGATTGAGATGACGGGAGAGTCCAACTCTAGAGACTGTCAAGATTTCATTCCGATGTTGAAAATTAGTCTGCGAGAATGGAATTGCTTGAAAAGTCGTTTGGTGTAAGGTCAGCATAAGAAATGCAAAATGACTACAAAGAGACCTAAAACGACTACCAAGACCCAAAACACAATGACTACCCCAGGGAGTGTGCCATGGTTTGAAGCCAATTTGACAAAGTGGCCAAACAGTGGAATTACAATTTGTGTTGTGTTGATGTGTCCATCACGTGATGCCATGAGCCCCAAAAAAGACTTTTCCCATAGACTCACATGATGTCTGTAAATCAGTGGATACATTTTTTTTTTGCATCCCAACCCCCCTGAAATTTCTCGTTTCACAATCAGAATTTGATCCATTCGGTCTGGAAACATTTGGAAACTCTAGAAGAGCCACATGACTCAATAATGTAATCCCCATGCAGGTTAACGGAGCGCTAAACTGGAAATAGTTGGTGCGCCTGCTCTATGGGGCCCCATAGTGCCGATCATCCGGGTGATTTTATGCAGACTATGAAAAGACACAAATTGAATATAAAATTAAAGCTGCAAGCAGCGTTGGACGGGCCCTCGCGTCTCTGCGCGAATCGGGGTTACTGGCGGACACCACACCTTGCGACCGTGCCATTGTGTGGCACTCAGACACTGCAAAAGTCCCTGCTGAGTTCACCAATACCTCACACAAGTCTCTACGTCATACAGTTCATTAGCTGTGAAAGGGGGCGTGGCCAAAGCATAGGGGTTGGGGCAAACCTTTACCAATAAAAAAGAGTCTCTGCTGAGTTCATTGATACCTCACATAAGACTCTACCTTAAATGGGTCACCAGTTATGAGAGAGAGCATGACTTCAGCATAGGGGGCGGGCCAAACCATCACCATTGAAGAAGGAACTCTCTGCTGAGTTCAATGATACCTCACACAAGGGTCTACATCAAATGGGTCATAAGTTATAAAAGGGGCGTGGCTAAAGCATAGGGGGCGGGTCAACCCATCACCAATTAAAACAGAACTTTTTGCTGAGTTCAATGATACCTCACACAAGGGTCTACATCAAATGGGTCACTAGTTATGAAAGGGGCGTGGCTTAAGCATAGGGGGCGGGGCAAACCATCAACAATGAAGAAGGAACTCTGCTGAGTTCAATGACACCTCACACAAGCCTCTACCTTAAACGGTTCAAATGGTATGAACGGGGGCGTGGCCTGAATACGTGGGCGTGGTTAAAGTATAGGGGGCGGCTCGGTATCACATATAGACCACACATAAGTTTCATGTAAATCGGATGATGTTTGTCATATAAGGCAGATTTCATGTTGCCAGTCCATCAGATGAAATCTGTAGGAGGAGTTCGTTAAAGTATAGCACCTTGACTTTTAGGCCTACTTCCTGTTGCCACTAGGAGGCGTTATGACTTTGATTAAATATCGGTCCTTATATGTCCCCGGGGTTGGACTCATGAATCCTGAAAAGTTTCGAGCCAATTGGACAATGGACACTTGAGTTACACCCACTTCCTGACTTCGATGGCGAAATGCACAAAATGGCCGCCCTGCCACGGCCATAACCTATGACGAAAAGTTTTTCTTTTAACACCTTTTCATCTTCAACGTCTTAAGATGGCAGAGACCAAATTTGAAGTTGATCAGATGAAATGTCTAGGAGGAGTTCGTTAAAGTACGACATGTGGGTACGTACGTCGTGACATGCTACATATGTGTACCAAGTTTCTACGTTAAACGTACTGCAGGGGCTCAATTTGTTTAAGTTTGTAGGGGGCGCTAGAGAGCCATTTTTGTGCGCCTATTCCCGAAACACTTAAAATACGTGCATTTTCACCAGGCTTGATGCGACGCCAAATTTGGTGAATTTTTGAATATGTTAAGCCCCTCAAAAAGGCAATTCATTGCACGGAAGAAAGTATAATAATAATTCCTTCAGTTTCAATAGGGCCTTTGCCGCTGTCAGTGCTCAGGCCCTAAAGATGCAGGCCGACTACAAAGAGACGATTTACATAAAAATAAAATGCCTTGTCTGTTTGTTGGGGCTATACATGTCAATACCCAAGGGTCCATTGTCTCATACCCCATGGATCTAGATGTGCCTAAAGCAGGTCTTAAAAGATCTGGGATGCATTACCTAATAACTTTTTGTTTTTCATAGGCTCAAGTGGAGAAGTAGAGGGACAAAAAGCTCCTTGAGGCTGTGATATCCTCTCTACCACTGACTGTGATCGCCTGTGACATGAAGCTTTCTAAGGAGGCAATAAGGTGCGGGAGAGATGCATCAAGAAAATGGGGATGGGGGTTTTAAGTGAAGGCAAGGGGGAGCAGAGATATGAGGGAAAAGAAATAATGGAGGTGATTTGAGTGCCAGTAGGTGTCCTCATTCAACAGTGAGAGGATTCAGCCTGCAACAGCCATTACAGGATCAGATCAGTGTTACAACACCCTGGAGCCTTACATTCAAACTGCTGCTAAACCCATTCACTAAGGTGCAGTTAGAGCAATATCTGTGTGATTTACACATAAATCACACCAGATCTTGCCCCATATGTGGCCCAGCACTAATCTGATGGATATAAGTATTTGTTCTACTTTATAAATTGTTTCTTCTGCTACACAACTAAGATCTGTAAATCAATTGTCTCTCTTTCAAGGAGAAAATAAATCCGTACCCAAAACAATACATTTAAACATTATTGTTTGGTGTCATTTGCATCCTTTTGTTTGCATATTCGAATCAGAGCACCATTGTTTCTCTGTCTATTGTATAGAAAGAGAAATTGTTTGCATACAGTTTTTTTGGATGGTCCGGTGAATGAATGAACAACACACAGCACAGCACCACGATCCACACTAGACCAACGCAAGTAGCGCATTGGAACTGAATGCAAAGCTAACTTATGCCACAGTCGGCCAAATTGAGAAAAGGAAAGCCACTGACCTATCTTACAGGTTCCAGACAAGGCGAGTGGAGGGTCCGAGTTTTAAACTGATTAGGTGAAATGTTTTCATAACCCAATGTGTACTTCTAGCTTTGGTTGCTCAAGACAGTAGGCTACACACAGCTACGGATTCGACCAAAACAAACAACCTAAGTTCTGCCTTCCACTTCCTGTTAATATGTCTTTTTATTTTGGAATTTTGTATAGAGTTTCACAGGATCTAAACAAACTTTTGAAGTGGTAGACATTTGGCATCATTCACTTGTCACATATTTACCACAAGCTACTTTCAAATTTCACAAGCTTTTGGCTGGCTGGTAGCTGGTGCTAATCCCATATGTGCCTAGCTGTGACATTAGGTGCTTAGCAAAGTTAGCTTATATTACCTGTAGTATCTTTACTTGTTGATACCCCGAACATGTCCGTTATTTTGAAGCATTTCGCTGCCTCCTCCTCCTTAATTTTTTTCATTTTGAGTCTAACCTTCTCAGCACCACCTTTCCCTTTTCATTTTTGGCTTTCCATCATTAGACTCACACACTGTCTGTTAACGTTACCAATAGACTTCCAAACATGATGAAGAAAAAAAGATGTGCTCGATGGCTTTACGTCATAGGAGGGGCCGCTCGCTGATCCCCAAGGCCGCTTTAATGCACAGGCTTACCTGGGCTGAAGCCCAGGGGCCTCCCAAGTTCATGGGCCTCCCATATTCACGTTAGTGATGAGCTGAAAAGGTCATGTAGTTTTCTAACTTGTCAGGTTTTCTGTCAATCACTCTAGTCGCAGGTTACATGGCTGCTGATTGATCCAAATTAGGAGTGACCCACGTGGCCCCATCGCCTATGGCCCGTGAGCTTACCTATCAGAATGTCTATAGTTAGTTTTGGGGTGTGTCCCTCTATGACTGAGTGATGTCTTCTGTACTGGTTTGCGCTTGAGAAAGCAACTTCTCTATATTTTTAACAATTTTCACCATCTTATTCATCATTAAAACTGTTTAGATTTCGAATATAGGCAGTCTTCTGAAAATCGTTGCCAAATTGACAATTTGCTTCAAAGTTTTCAGAGTTGAGAAGCTCTATAAAGTGACGGACAGCCAGCTGGTGGCGACCGGGATCGCTTCCTCGCTGGCCGGCCTGTCATCCTGGGACGCCGCGCTGTAAACTGGAGGTCTCTCAGACCGATCTCGTAAATAAGAGGCTTTTATTTCGCCGTTGACGGATTGTTTGTTTAAATATCACAACACTTTTCAATCATAAGATTAACGGGAACGTGTGGTTAACTGCCTTTTTGGCGTTAAACTCCACAAGTGACTGGTCGCTGTCTCACACACACACACACACACACACACACGGCCACAGGCAGAGAGAGAGAGAGAGAGAGAGAGAGAGAGAGAGAGAGAGAGAGAGAGAGAGAGAGAGAGAGAGAGAGAGAGAGAGAGAGAGATACCTTCGGGAGACTTGTTTAAATTATGACATAGGCTACATTAGATTTAGTATATAGTTCATACTTTTTTTGGCGTATTTGTTTTCTGATTTCAATGAAGACCGTTGCTGTGCTTGCATCACTCCCTTACCCCTCCTACCAGTCCCTGTGGCCACTTGGCCAGTGGGAATGCAAATAGAAAAAAAGATTTTGGGGGAGAGTAGTTCTTAGAATTGCTTAGAAGTGTACTTTTCCTCTAAAAAGTACAAGTACTATCCGGTAGAAAACCCTCTGCTTTCTCAGTCATTGGGTATTTTATCCTCATGACCTCTCGGCTGCTGCTTGCTAACGTTATTTCAGACTCTGGCTCTACAGCTAATCAACAGTTTGCCTCGGCGGTGGACGAGGAAACATCAACTGTAACATCTACAGATAAAATCTTGCTAAATTTAGCCGCATTACTATACAATAAAAAAATCTTGAATCCTTTTCTGCATCATACTCTTCTACAGCTATCGTTCAGTCAACTAGTCTCAGCCTGCTCGCTTCTCAGCGAGTCACGTCACTTTACTCACTTTCACTGTCACCTCTATCAGCTATAACAGTTCATTTTCAGTAGGCTATATTTTAGAACCTATCCATAACCCTTTTTTGCTATTTGCCTCATTATTTGATATACAAAAATATAAATAATGTCACACAGCGAATTAGTAATCATTTAAAAAATAAAAAAATATAAAATCCAGCTCCTGCCAGCAGGTGCATGTGATTGGTTCACAGGGCTTGCTGAGGCCAGAGAAGAGGCTCCTACTTTGATCTGTTCTTTGCTAATGCTGTTATCAGTTATTATCAATGTTTGTGCAGACAGGTGATGGTTGGTGATGTTTTTCATAATATCGTTTGAAATCATACTTTCACACATTTTGGTTTTATCATCACCATAAGTTGCTGTGTGTGGTTGTTACATAAAGTATCTTGTGTTTATGCTCAGGTGGACTCAGTGATATGTTAATAACAATATTATGGTGATGTCTGGCTCAAAGAGGGAAAACTCACTGTTGTATGCCTCGAAAGAAACTAATGCATTTTGTGATGTAGATTACCTAGATATTACACTTTTTTTAAATGAGACTCTGTAAATCGAGGGGATGGGGGGCCTCTCAGCCCCGGGGCCTAACATTAGGTTAAGGCGGCCCTGCTGATCCCCCTATATTTCTGAAAAACCTAGACATGGTTGTGACCATTAGTGCTTTCTGATTAGCCTGTGTTTGTATTGAAATAAGAGGCTTCTGCGGCCCGCCGTACGGGTTGAGTAGAGGCTGCACAGTTTGACCAGCGGGCAGCAGCCGCACACTGGGCCGCTGGAAGGTGTTGCTAAGAACTTGCAACGTATAACTATTATCAGACCGGCCCTGGCAGCCTCGAAACACTACCGGCCCACCGGGAAAAGTCCTGACTCTCCCAACTGCCACTCCGCTACTGCGTAAAATACAAATAGTACTGCCGTTACCAAATGTAAAGTTACTTTGTGAGTTGAAATAAGTGCGTTAGGGCGGCGGTCAACAGAAAGTGTTCGCTCCCAGGCTCACCTCCTCTCTGTCAAATCCCCAAAAACCCAGGTGAACAGGTGAAGCCAACAAATATAATGTTATCACTTCCGCTCAAGCCGCAATGAACACTCCCACCACCTACAATATAAGTGCACAATATAATAATCAATAAATAATATGAATGAGACCATAAACAACATACAGTATGTGGCTCCTACAGCTTTGGAATATTTTCATATCAAAGTGTGGGGTCTGGGTGGCCTCCCCGAGGGTTATTTTCAGTGTCAAAGACTTCATTTCCTGCATTCTGATACACTTTTATGCACCAATTTATGGTGGGAATACCTTTATTTATCCTATGAGAAGGAAAACACAGATGACATTCAAAATATATCAAAAATATAATGGAATATAAAGCAGTAAGAGGCTTTTGCATCAGGGACCTAAGCCTGGATCACAAAAGTTGACCCCAAAGCAACAAGGGCAAAATAAAATAGGCTACTTATATTTGTCTTAAATGTGTGGTGAAGGGAGGATACTAGCGTTAGTGTAGGCGGAGCATTTGGGCCCGTTCGCTACACACATACTACACTCAGCGCTCAGCGGGTCGATGAAAGATGAGAAAAGTCTCTCTGCATGTTCTGCAGTGTTAGTTTAGATTGCTGTCACATTACTCAACCCTATATTTGTGAATACAAACATGTGAAGTGAAAGTTCTGTCACAAAACTATGTTATTGCGTATCATTGCACATTTTAAGTAGGTATATGGAAATCCCGGAGATTTCTTAGTGCTGTACTTAGATACTGCATATACCTGCGTAAACTACACCACTGCCTAGTATACGTATAACATTTGGGCTCCAGGTAATCTGGTATTTTATCTACTGAACATTTGGCAAAAATCAACATGGCTACACTACACTTTCCTTTTCATTTGTTTTAAATTCAACAAGCAATTTATTGTATTTTATATGCAGAATACTGAAAGCAGCAGAAAGGCAGAACTTAGTACATTTTAATATCTATTAAGTAAGTAAAATCGCGATATCCAACAACGTTATGGTATATCGCATATTTTCCTCATGTGGTGCAGCACTAATAACTACCCTGAAATTGTGTCTGATGCAGCATAGTGTCACAATAATTTTATCTGCATCATTGTTAAGTCTAATTTGTTTAATAAGTAAATAGTTATTCTTTCTAAATTATCGGATAAGGCACTTTACAGCAACCAGCAGGTTTCCAAAGTGCTTTACATGAAGTAACAACAGTAAAAACATAACATACAGTAAAATCCAAAAGGAATAAAACATACAGTAAAATCAGAAAAAGAATACATAAAAGCATAACGGCAAAAGTCACAACGCTACTATGTATTAGTCTCTGACCCAGAACCCCTAAATGAAAGGATATTAGCATAGAAATAAAATGGATAGAAAGGCCACTGAACTGTTTGCCGTGGTCATTTGATTAGTGCGGATCAAAATGGCAATTGTTGTAATTGGTGACAGCGCGCGTCAGTGGGGCTGTAAAATGTGTCGCCGCTTGCTGGAGCGGAGAACCGGCCGATGCAGCTCCGGAGACGTTCGGGGGTCAGGGAACCGTTAGACCCAGCCTCTCTTTGGCTCACTCTCTGCAACCAATGCAACATTGCAGGGTGCAAGTGTGGAAGAGCTGTATATATGCAGGAATGTGCAAAATATTGACTGGGGATGTGCAAAAGTTCACAGTATGAAGTATAAACTGCAGAAGATGTGCATGTGAAAAGATGGCGGAGATATGTGTTAATGTCAGATGTAGATGGGTATCTACCACATAATCTTACTGGAAACTATATTTAACGCCAGACTAGTTAAATCAATGTAGATTCACCTGGAAAAAAATAAGGTGAGGCTATATGCACCCCTGGTACAATTAGCAGTGTATGCTATTCGTACACTGGTGCAATTAGAAGTGCTATTTGCACTCCTGGTACAATTAGCAGTGTATGCTATTCATACCCCAGTGCAATTAGAAATAAATGCTATTTGTACCTCGGTGCACACAGCAATGTGTTCTATTAATACCCCGTCTGGTACAAATATCAATGTATGCTATTTGCACCCCTGTGCATTTACCTTGGCATATATTTACACACAGTTATCCATACTACTCATGTATTACACCTTTTTGGAATATTATCATTGCAGTGTCCAATATATTGCACTCTTCATTAAAATGACTGACGGGTGGTAGGGGAAGACTCATGAATATTCATTAGGGAACTCATCACTGATTGGCTTGCCCTGACATTCTTACCCTAACCATAACCAATCCCACTCCTCTTGCCTAAACCTAACCAACCCAACCAGAGCAGGCAACGAGTACTAGCCATTCAGGGATGAGTCCCATAATGAATATTCATGAGTCTTCCACTACCATCCTGCAAAAAAAAATTGCGTTTGCGGGCCCTGACGTAATGGCATGCAAATGATCTAATCCAAAATGAAAAAAAAACAAGATCTCCTCACCAGAGAATTGAACTCCAGACTGCCAGACCACAGATCAGTGTTCTAACCACTCACACAAAAAATAGGTAGCCTACTAAGTAACTAACGGTTGTATGCTTTCACTGAAGACAGAAAGCGCAACTGTAGTATCCATTTCCCGCTAGAAATTCAATTGTTATAAACTTTAGAGACAAAACTTTCTTAAAATGCCAGTTTCTGCTGTCAAGGAAGATGAACGTCAGCCATGATTTCGGTGCACGCGAGCAACGTGTTTTTGCTGTTACGTCACAGTGGCCGAGGCTATTCGTACCAAGGGTGCAAATAGACACTCCAAAAAAAATAAGCAAGAAGTTTAATTATTAAACACTAAGGAGGGAAAGGTGCCGATTTTCAACCCTTCTGAAGCAAGTCATCCAGCGGAGATTTACCGGCGGGTAAACATGGACCTCGGTTACTGTTGCCATTCATCTGCATGTACAGCAGTATACAGAACTTTGTTGAAAATCGGCAAACTTTTCCTTAAGATACCAGCTAATCCTAGCGGTAGCTAGCTAGCTTGGTTGGCAGAACGCTGAACAAGACATTTCTAGGCGACCAAAATATCCCAATTAACACACAATGAGAGGGTCAAAGTTTAAGTTGAAAACATATTAAACACCCACATAACTAGTTCATGGCTATTTAAATGTCCAGTGCCATGATTAGGCTTTCTTAAGCCTCTGTCCTGATTGACAGGTCGGTGTGTAGCCACGCCCTAAAAGCCTTCCCAGCTTTATCGTCTAAATAAATGGAACCGTAATTTACAAAATGCTAACAAAGAGCGTTTCAGATAGAGGGTGAATACAGGTATATTCAGTCAGACAGTATGAAAAAAATAAAGTTGTTTTAACATATATTAATGTAAACATGTTCTAGTAAAAACAAGCTTGAACCTGAAAATGAGCATAATGTGGGACCTTTAATGCACCTTTGTCTACTTTATAAGGAGCAATCTTTGGCTTATTTGGCCCATTTTCATTAGTATAAAGTTTAATTTGGGGTTGTCCAAAATCCATCGAAGCAGAATATCTTCTGCTGTTATGCCAACAATCCTCCATTAAATGCATTTTTCTAAAGGAAATAAGAGTACAGAGGTGTGGTTAAAAAAAGGCTCCATCTGAGCAGCATCTGAGCTAACAGCATGTGAGTTTGCTGAGTAAAGATGTGATGTGAGATTTACCCCAGCTGTAGCCCCGGGAGACGTGGCCCTCGCAACGATGATCCCAATCATCCCAAGGTCAGGGCGCTTTTTCACATCATTATCACTCCTTTGTCATCCCTTTCTCTCTCGCCGATTCCCAGAGGAAGTCGCGGCTGCTGCCAGTAGGTGATGGAAGAGGAGGAGGCGGGCTTGTGTCATTATGCTGCCACAGTAAACTTTAGTGACGGTCTGACAGGTTCAAAAACACAGAGGTCACCTCAGTGATCTGTCATGCCCGAGTCGAGACAAACTGTGACCTCCTCAGGGAGAGAGGGGGCAGCTGAAAGTGTTTGCTATGGAACAAGAGTCCGAAGCAAAAAGACGGTGACAACGTACTGAGACTGCAAAGTTATAGTTTTATATGAGGTCAAGTGAAAGCCATGGCAAACCTGATGAAGCCTATGGTGAAACGTATTGTTCCAACAGTTGCAGTTAATAACCGCTCACTACTTAAGAATGTTTTAATGAATAAAATGACTGTAGGCTGTACTTATGCACAGTGGTGCTTTGAGCAAAATGCTAACACTAAACCTCGACCCTCTCGTCGTGTGTTTCACTTTATTATTAAAAAGGTAATTGGAACATTTTTGGTCACCTAAAGATGTCTTGTTCAGCGTTCTGCCAACCAAGGTAGCTACCTGAAGGGTTTCTGTACTGCCGTACGTGCAGATGAATGGCACCAGTACCCAGAGGTTCGCGTTTATCCTGCAGTAAATCTCCACTGGAGGACTCGCTTTAGAAGGGTTGAAAATTGGAAACTTTCCTTCTTCATTGGCCTATTTAGGTTAGCGCAGTGGCCAACACTGGCTTGGGCCGCGTCATCCTCTCCAGCCTCTCGTCATAAAATCATCTTGTTTCATAAAACCAAGATGGCGATGGCTGATTTGCCAAACTCAAGACTTAAAAAAAAGAAGCTGAATTATTTGTATCCCTGGTGGAGACAAAATGTA
The DNA here is from genome assembly GCA_023631565.1 of Gymnocephalus cernua. Taxonomy (NCBI): domain Eukaryota; kingdom Metazoa; phylum Chordata; class Actinopteri; order Perciformes; family Percidae; genus Gymnocephalus; species Gymnocephalus cernua. The sequence goes on along the minus strand of CM042443.1, from coordinate 27,511,225 downwards.
TCCCCCCCCGGCCCCCCCAAAGTCATCAATGCTACTTCACCAATAGACTGTATATTATATACCTAAAATAGAAGTAATTTAAACTAAGTAAGTAAGCGCTGTAACGTGAACAGTCTATAGAGCGATAGAACGATAAAATCAGAGCAGCAGTTGCTGGATGTATTTAGCTGCTACAGAGCTCCGGGACGCCGGCTACCAGCAGCAGTTGTTTAGCTGCCAATAGGTGACTGAGACAGCTACAGGCACCACCAGATGACTCTCCTTTCAGGGGCCGTGACGATGACAGTTTATGATTTAAAACACTCCCAAGGAATGAACAAGCATTTCCTGGGTGAAAGTATTTTGTTTTCGCAACATAGTGAACTCCACTCCCGTCTTGAAAGCTCTGTGTTTTATGTTGGCACCACATTAGGTTAGGGTCCAACTAGTAGTTGTTGAGATATTTCAGTCTGGACCAGACTGACATTGCCATATACTGAGCCATGACATGACTAAAAATGATTTCCTCCTCTAAGGCATTCAGTGCGATTATCCCCTTTACTGTACATAAGTTTGACACTGAGGCAGATTATGATTTTCTATTGTACATATTTTTGTTGATTAAAACAAAGACTCAATAAATGAAAAGGAAAACTGAGTTTAGCTGGGTTTACCCTGTCAAGTCTGTCTGGGTCCAACACCAAATTACAAAGTCAAAGTATTTATCCGCGCAATTAATTCTCATTAGAAGTATGGATGTGTTTTTTATCAGGACTGTCTCTCCCAATTGGTGCTTGTCCAGTCTCAGAAGAAACGCTGTGCAGTGGCATGCATTGAAGCATCACAGCTCCTTTAAATTATTAATGACAATGTCCACTGGACATATTCATATTTCACAGGGAAGGCGTAGACAGCCTTCATTAGAGCATGTATCAGACAGGTTTTTTGTGTCTCCATCAGTCACCGGGGAGCCCGCGTTGGGACGCTCTGTGCTGGGATACTTAATAACCCCTACAGGGATGCTAAGCCTGCCAATTCCTCAGCCTGACACCTTAACAGCAGCCTAAATTGGGACTGCATGATGTGTTAACAGATAATTCTTTGTCCAGAGGAAGGCTGGCATTGTTCCCCACTTCATTTTATGAATTATATTATGATCAGGATGGAAGTAGGGCAGCAGAGCTGAAACACAGTGTCAAAACAGTGCCTATGACTGCTGTTAGGCATAATGTGGCTCATGTACGCTACAAGATCTTGGATTTTGTTTCTTTTGACACTCAACTCTCCCTTTATATACATTTTGTCTTTTGAAATGCAGATTTTCTTTAGGAGAGAGCAGAATATTTACATGTTGTAGCAGACAAAAAATGCAGTTTAATTGCTTGACTTAGAGCTTCAGGCCATCATAGGGCACCAAAGCCAGAGGAGATGATTGTTTTAGAAAGGTCAGCGAGGACACACATCACCTCACTAAATCAGTTGTGGCATACATTAAGCATATTTTCACACTCAACAAACTCTGGTGCAACCAACCACAGGAATTTGTGATTTTATCACGAATTCAAAAGCTTAACTGCTGATGAATCTATCTGTATAAATGATGTATACAGTATTATGGTTTGGTAACCATGGTAACACATACGTGCATCATCACATGAGTATTTTTATGATCAATCAAAAGCAAAACTGGTGTGAGCTTGCATCCTTTCTGTTTACTTTGGCAGTTCATTAAAAGTGTATAACAGATCTCACAATAATACCCCCCTAATATTGCTGTACAAAACTGTCATTATTCACAACATGTGGTCTATTTGCAGTCTTATAATACAGAAGTCAAATATGCATAGATAAATAAAGTTTTTCTTGTAGGTCAGCAATGAAATCAAAGTTGCCTCAGAGCTTTAACAAGCATGTTCTGCTTGTGTCTCTGTGAGTTTCGTCCCAGTCCAAAGATATGCAGGCAAGGTGAGGCTAGGAGAATAGATCATATATTATTTACCAAAAATAGAAGAATTGTAAAGCTATAGTGCGTAATTTCTGTCGCCCCCATGATGAATTTTAAGTAATGACAACAAAACTGTCGGCGCACCGTCCCCACCCCTCCTCCACACAGTTGCTAGTAGCCAAGGAAGACATGGAGGATTAAAAACATGATGGATTCTTCAGAAGAGGTCATTATCTTCACTCGAGTTTATGCGCGCAGAAGTCGCCGGACGTCATAATTTTCTGAACATAGTCACACTGAGAAACCCAGAGAGAATTGTGTGGAGCTGATCATCTTAATTAGCTTTAGCTCATTTGGCAATGGCTTGAATGTAACGGATGTTCATTAATATCAAAAAGTTACACACTAATTCTAAAGCACTGCCCGGTTTGGGGAACTCGGACCACAACATGGTCAAACTGATGCCCGCCTATGTGTCTAGGCTGCGGCGTGAGAAAGTTAGAAAGGTGGAGGTCAAGAGCTGGACTGCTGACGCATCCGAGGCGCTGCGAGACTGTCTAGAGTGCACGGATTGGGACATAGTGACTGAAAACGTCAATGACGCAGCGCTTGCTATTTCGGGGTATATAACCTTCTGCGAGGACGCAATCATTCCCAAAAAGACTGTTAAGATGTTTCCTAACAATAAGCCCTGGGTAACTCCAGAATTAAAACAACTTCTCAACCAAAAAAAGCGACTGTTTAAATTGGGAGGAAACAGAGAAGAGAAAAGGACTGTGCAGAAAAGCATTAAAGGTATGATTAGGGACTGCAAAGCTGCATATAAACGTAAATTAGAGAACTTTTTTAGAAATGATGCTAGGAGAGCCTGGCAGGGGGTCCAGGAAATCACAGGATACAAGCCTAAGAGGCATCTTATGGCAGCGGAAAATGAACTTGAAATGGCAAATGATTTGAATGATTTTTATTGTAGATTTGATATTCATGATTTTACAGCTGAACAGGAACTGGTTTTTAAAGAAATCAGTAGTATGAAGTGTGTGGATATAGATATCTCTATAGATGATGTTAAGTCTTATTTTAGACATGTGAATCCCCGTAAAGCCCAATGGTTTTAGTAATAGGACATTAAGGGTGTGTGCAGATCAGCTGGCACAGCCCTTTCAAAGGCTGCTCCAGCTGTCAGACACTGGTGTAGTTCCCTGTCTATGGAAAAAATCTTTGATCGTGCCCGTACCCAAAAATAATAAACCTAGGGAACTTAATGATCTGCACCCTGTTGCCTTGACATCTACGGCAATGAAATGTTTTGAAACAGCTTTTATGTGAGGTCACACCATCCTTAGACCCAAACCAATTTGCATATCGTGTGGAGAGAGGGGTTGAAGATGCACTGCTGACCCTGACAAACAACATATATGAGCACCTTGAACAGGCAAAGAGTCTTGTCAAGATTGTGTTCATAGATTTCAGCAGTGCCTTCAACACAATCCAACCCCCCCTGATGGTAAAAACATTGGTACACCTCGGGGTTAACCCAAAACTAGTTTTGTGGATTTTTAACTTTTTGAAAAACCGTAGTCAACAAGTGAAATTTAACTCAAGTGTCTCATCTTTAAAAGCCATAAATACAGGGGCACCACAAGGGTGTGTCCTGTCTCCAATTCTATACACTTTATACACCAACAACTGCCAGGCAACCACCTCAAACCATACCTTTTTAAAATATGCTGATGATACAGCATTAGTTGGTTTTGTACAGTCCAATACTGAATCCCTAGAGGGCTTTGAGACAGGGTTTTATTAATTGGTGTACAGACAATTTCCTTGTGGTTAATGTGAAGAAAACAAAAGAGATGATCATAGATTTTAATAAAAAGGGAATTACAGTTCCACCCTCAAGCATAAATGGTGTAGTGGTAGAGCGGGTCACAACATATACATACTTGGGTGTTGAAATAGACAATAAACTGACTTTTAACGAATGTGCACAAAATAAGTCCAAAAGCTGCAGAAGAGGATGTTTTTTCTGAGGAAACTTAGAACCACCATTTTAGAATCGACAGTAGTATTCTTCACATGTTTTACAAAGCTCTCTTGCAGAGTGTCTTATCTTTTGGTCTTATTTGTGCATTTGGCAATATGTATATTAAGGATCAGAAGAAACTGCAACGAATAGTCAAAGCAGCTAGTAGGATCATCGGAGTTGATCAGGTGTCTGTAGCCCAATTGTACAACGACCTTATTCTTAAAAAGACAGAACAAATTCTAAAAGATTTAACCCGCCCTCTTCATCAGAGTTTCTTAAGAAGCAACAGGTCAAGCGGCAGGCTACTGCAGAGGAAAATTAGGACCACGAGGTACAGCAATTCTTTTGTGCCTACAGCAATTAGACTGTACAATAATCAGCTGGCACTCAGGTAGTTTATTTATATATGCTTGTCATGCTTCTATGAAGTTTACTGTTTTGTTTCTTGTTTTTATTTTTCTTAGTTTTAATGCTTAAATGTTTTAATGTTTTGTATTTAATGTATTTGTTTTTATTGGTATGTGGCAGGAGCGTGTAATGGTGACCACATGAATTTCCTACCTGTGGATAATAAAGTTTACCTTGACCTTGACCTAAAGCTTTAAACATAAGGCATTTTCCACTGGGCGCGTCTTGTGCTGCATTCCGGCTGCATTCCGGCGTGTTCCGTCCTCCGCCACACACCATACCACACTGGGAGCGTCTCAGAAGTGGAGCATCTTGCTGCCCTACTCACAGATTTGATTGTCTCTACCAGAGCATATGAGCGGAGTGGAGCGGTGAGAATCTCCGCTCATCGCTCACGGAACTGTTCACCCCTCCGCTCCCCCGCTCAAAGCTACATCAAGCCGCTCTGTTCATTATCGCTCAGCGCTCAACGCGGTTTGCTTCGCGCTCCACTCAAATCGCCCCCCGCTCGCTCCAAAAAAGGAAAATATCTACATGTATATCACTTTTAGGTTAGACCACAGCCTTACCCCCCAAAGAACTAATGAGCAACAACAACATTTTACGGACGACACAAATGAAATAAAACAAACTATTAGGTCTACTGAATGACAAAACTAATTAGTTTGAATATTACGCTATATTTAATTTACACTTTGTTACAAGTTACCATATTCAATTTGCTAACCTTTTGCTTTCTTCCCAGCGTGTTCACGTAGCACACTTTCATGCTTTCGGGAGATGTGCCTTTTTAGATTCCAAAAGGAATCTTTACTTACTGACAAATGTCTCCACATTCGTTTTCTTGTACCACATTATCACTGTTAGTTAGTTTTTTAATAGTACACCTATATGATTTCTCGTTTTCTTTTTTGAAGTACTTTTTGAACTCCATTATTGAGCCGAATTTTGAGTGAAAATAGTCTGTTGATGACAGTGCAAGACAGATGGATCCTGGGTCAGGTTGACTGAGCATGCTTCAGACTCGTGGTGTGAATGGAGCGAAATTGGAGCGGGAAATAGAGCGACGCTCCGTCCTTTTAAACATGCCGCTCTGCGCTCTGTCTAAGACCCGCCCACTCGCTCCACTCCGCTCACATGCTCTGGTCTCTACAAGTACATTACAGAACAATCACGTGTTAAGTAAACTAGTATCTACCTTCCACTCCAAGCACTCCTACAGTTAAACTCCATGTCTTCTCTTTTCTGGCGTTGTCCTGATAAAAGTGAACTCAGCTGTCCGGTTCGAAAGCGCTGTATTTTATGTTGACACCACGTTGTGCTATTTCATTCTGAGATTATTTTCCACTGGATATTGAAGTACATAAATACATGTTTTGGCATGGCTGGGAGTGGCTCTATATCCATGGTATTGAAAGGAGGATTTAATTCTTGCCTGTTTTGTTGTGCATGATGAGCTCGCCCAGTTGTGCTGGGTAAAGGATGCTGAGAGCCAGACTCTCATAGGCTAGCTGTTAGCCAATCAGTCAAGCAGCTTAGCTCGTTGAATATTAATGAGAACTGGCACAAATCAAGCTGAGTCTTTCTGCAGGCTTTCTATACAATTCTATAGAATGGCTTGAAACAAGGTAACCAAGAAATTTTGGCAGTAATGAAATACGTGTGGCAAGGCACCTTTAAGAGTCGTCAAGGACAGAAAGTGCAGATTAAAAATCCCTCTCCCTGCCAGTGTGCAGTGTGTTTAAAAATAAAATCCATTAAGGTTTTTTTTTTACCCAGACATTTCAAAATATATTATAAACAGTCCCTCCAGAAAAACGTGATTATGCGATTGCATAATTCAATGCATAATCACCCAAAGTCCGCATATTTATGCGGGGGGGGGGGGGGGCGCATTTTTTCAAATACGCCGCACTTTCGCCGCATAAATTGCCGATTTCCGCAAAATATGCCTGGCTTGCATGATTTCATAATCCCCGCATTTTCGTTGCAAAAGTCACATATATCTTAGTTAATAATGTTGTGTTTACTTCACACAAGAGCAGCCATTTTCCCCTGTTGTCATAGGAACGTTATATAGTGACGTAATTAGCCTAGTGGGAACGGGGTGTAGGGGGAATCACTTTTGCAAGTTCCTGCAATTTTTACAAGTTCCCGCAATTTCATCGCATAAAATTGAATAAATATCCCGCATATTCCATCGTATTTTTTAAGAAAACGTGCCGCATAGTCAAGGATTTTTGCCCGCAACAATCACAAAAAAAAACTCATGTCTATGTTCACGTGTCATGTAATCCTGTTGTGTTCACCGAGCAAAGACTGATCAGCAGCTCTAAGTTATGGTCTGTGTCACGGTTGCGTCAGATTTGGCTGCATTAAATTCACTCCCTGCTTGTGTCTTATTACTGATTCAGAGGATCGGGTTAGAGGGCGTCTGCTGGCTGAATGGAGATATCACACTCTTGTCAGAGTTCAAACAGAATATCATATTACTGCTTTAGTCTCTGTCCTCCACACTCTGTTTATCTGTTGCTTTCTCTTTTATGTTAGAAGTTTTTTTTAAGTATGTTTTTAGTATTCTTGATAGACTCTCTCATGTTTACTTGTTAAACACTTTGTAAAGTTTATATTATTCAATAAGTACATTGCATCTAGATTAAGTAATCTATAGCTATATTTTAATAATACTGTAATAACAGCACATGTGTCAGATATATATTTCCATGTAAATATATAATATATATAATATAATACATAACATACACATATTACACAATATTGCCCCCCCTAAATTGAGAGAAATGATGTCATTCAAAACAGAAACAAACTGAACCACACTGGAAATTATATACACATAGTGAAAACATACTGTATACATATTTCTACGTTACAATCAGATTTCCATTACACGACTAAAACAGCGCTGTGGGGGAAGGTCTGGCAATGCTACACTAGCTACAGTGCAATGCAAAGTGCATTATAGTTGTAACTTATATAACTTATGCTTTGTTCATATCATGTTCACCTAATTTGGAACTCATACAGACTTTTACACACCTTGTTTTCCTGGCTCAGCATGAGAGGGTGTGTGTGCAACTGCTTCCCTTCACTAATTCCTCTGTTCTCGCATCTCTCCATGGCGTCTAAAAGCCGTTTTATGCTTGACGCGTTGGAAGTGGCGTGCGCTGTCGTGACGTCAAAATGACGTAATTTCCTGCCGGCGCGTCCAATTTTCCGCGCGCAAGCAGAGGGCGTGCACCAGTCTATTTTTTTTCAGTCGCACGCAACAAACCGGAAGAGCGAACCTGAACGAGCTCCTGGGTATCTGGATGCCAGGACTCGCCAAGTGACTGCAAGTCTCTCCTGTTAACTTACCGGGTTAAGATGAGTTCTTTTTTTGTGAATGAAAGACTTGATCTGACGAAGTAGGTCATTGAATCAAATCGACGTATTGACAGCACTGTTGCTGCCTGTTCTACCGTTGTTTGTTTTTCTTCTTCTTCTAGTCCTTAGAAAGAAAAACATCGGTAGCCTTTGCTCCTTAGCGCCACCGCTGTTCAGGAGAAGACTGTAACTAGTGTCGCGACCACCACGCGCGAGTATAAATACTCACGGCAGTCCCATGACGTCACATTTGGATGCGCCAGCTTGGCTGCGGCTACTGTAAAATGGCCTTTAGGCAGAGCTTTGATGCAATGAAGAGACTTAGGTGAAAGAAAGATGCAAAATAATGTAATGGGATGAACCCTTTGTGTTTTGTGCTTATCTGTTATCATGCTCTCACACACTGTGCAGCCTCACAGATCTGTTAGCATGGCTTGTTTTATTTATTATTAGTCTGTCTGTGTGTGTGTGTGTGTGTGTGTGTCTGTGTGTGTGTGTGTGTGTGTGTGTGTGTGTGTGTGTGTGTGTGTGTGTGTGTGTGTGTGTGTGCGTGCGTGCGTGCGTGCGTGCGTGCATGTGCATTTGAGCTCTTTTAATGCACTTTCAGGGGACTTTGTTGCTGTCCATAAGGGTTGGTAAACTATATTATTAATCCAATTTTCCCCACAACCTAAACTCCAAGGCTAAGCTTCTGACCTGTTCAAACCAAGCATCCACAGGCACATAAACGTGCATCACCCATTCACCCTCACAACTGTTATTCTTCATCTGAATTGACACTGATCCTCTCTGCTTTTCCCCAAGTGCTAACATTAAGCTAAACAACCATGATAGGTTATTGAGAGAAGGAACAGAGACAGACTTTGTGGTGTGCAATGAATTACTGTATGCTCATATGTGTAAGGGGGGGAAAAGCACTTAAAAGGACTGTCAGATGCTGTCAAGTTTCACACAACAGGATTGATCTGAGCCACCTTTATTGGAAGGAGAGAGGAAAATCCATAGACGTATAAGATATGGACGTAGTCGGCATGACGTCAACCATAGGTTTCTGAAGAGCCAAAAGTATGATGACATAGCATTTTTTCCAGGCTGTAAACATGTTTAATTCTGCTGTGCAATTGGGCATTCTAACATGGGGCTCTATGGGGATTGACTACCTTTTGGAGACAGCATCATGTCGCTACTTGATGAACTGCAGTATTTTGGCACTTTCGCAATGGCTTCATTGTTGGGCACCAGAGGTTGCCGCTTTGGAAAAAACATGCTGGAAAGGCTTTAAGGTTAGAGTTTAAATTCTTTAAGGAACATTGATGCAAATGTTTTCAGTATGTAATTGTTTGGCTAAGATATTATAAATGAAGCATGACAAGACAAATATTCAGAGATTTATTGGTATATACAGTATTAATATCACATTTTGTTTTAATGTCTGGTATATCACATCCATAGTTAAGGAATCGTTTCGCAGATAGTGTCGCATTACCAGACCTTCCTCCACAGCGTTGCATTAGAAGGTTTGGCTAGTCCACACAGCATTCTGGGATAGGTTTATTGGCATTTCTTTAAACCAATCACAACTGTCTTGAGCAGATGGAGCAACATAGCCTCAGGAAGGAACTTGTTGGGTGTACGTTCAACAGAAAACTCAGATTGGACAGATAGTCTAGCTAGCTGTCTGGATTTACTCTGCAGAGATCGGAGGAGCAGTAACCATACTGCCGTGCTAAGCGAAAAGGCCGTAACTCAATTTTGGTCGAAAATGAGTTATTGTCATTTTTGGAACATTACAGATCTGCTTTATCATGTGAACAAATATCTTGAGTCAATTTTATTATTTTGGGGAGAAAATTGTGTTGTTATTGCAGTAAATTCAAAAGCCGTAAAAAAGCCAAGGCAGAATACTGTAACATCAGTTACGGTTGTTTGTCCTAGTTTCATGGCGCTTCAGAATGCTCAAATTGAGTTACGGTATAGGCTTTACTCTGTAAATGTATGTGATGGCTGCGCTGCACACACAATATCCACTCACCGGTCTACAGGCATAGCTACACATTAGCGATATATTTTAATCTCTGTCTGGGCAGTCCACTCTCGTCCACCGCGCTGTTTCCACAAACACAGCGAGTATCTACTCTAGCCTACTCTAAACAGTGAATTTTGACAAACAAGCTAACTGTTTATCTTAGTTTGCCACAAATCTTTAAATTTGGACAAATTATTGTAAACTTAACTGCTGGCTAAACTAACCATCCTCTCTGCAGAGCATCTATGGATGTATTATGAGACCAAAACAAACCAGCATGGCTACTTAATATGCACGTGAATGACGGCATCCTTATGTTCACGTCTTCATTCTTGCAATTAGTCTAAATTAGTTCCCCATATTAAAACAGAATAACATGCTTTATATGCATTAAAACGTGCATCTTAATTCTGAAGTCTGTCAGAGAGAGTGTGTGAATCAATCATGTGACTACTGGTGTAGTACTAGTATGAGTATGAAATACAGAAAAAAATGTATATATCATTTTCATATGATGTTGATAAATGTGAAGCCATTTTTTATCATAGTGAGTCCATAGGGTTAATACTGCTTACATTTTAAGTCAAACTTATCATTGTTATCATAACATTGTGCTATAAAATAGAAGTTACGGTCTTTTGCCTTGGTATGACCGATAGTCATTGTGTGGGAAATGCTAAGGCAGAATACAGTAACTTCCGAAAAATGGTCAACGGTAAAATTTTAGTTAAATTTTTTTTTTTGCAGATAGATTAATACAGGTATCTACTATTACAATAGTATACCTATAACTCAATTGTCAGGATATTAAGATAATTTTAAAGTCATTCTCAGTTTCTTCACACGGTGAAGGGCGACTTTTACCTTACCCAGTGTGGTTGAGTCCTTGGCAGCGGCACAGGTTTGAATTTGCCCTTCGCTGCATGTCGTCCCCCACTCTTTCCCTTTTCCTCTCTTCAAGCTGTCTTGTCGATTAAAGGCCATAAAAGCCAAAAAAATATATACAAAAAAAGAAGAAATACCCACGGTAATACACTGGTAAAAGCAAATGAGGTTTAACCATGTAGCCAGCTAATTTAAATAGCTCACTTTACTGTATTGTGTCAACAGTTAACTTAATTTAACATTGTATGTGGCGTTTTAATTTGCGGGATGCAAATGTTCTACCAAAACAAGTTCCTTCCTGAGACTATTTTGCACTATTTTATACAGGACACACATGCTGTCTTTTGCTTCTATTCACTGCAGACTCTCTCTGTAGTAAGAAAGACCAAGGTCATGATCTTTGCTGTGAATGCCTAACTATAACCACAAGTTTAATCATGCCTTAGTTGCTAAGAGCTGATGTTGTATTGCAAGAGCGGATATTGTAGGAAAACAAATAAAATATGTGGTCATTATTAACTGGTATGTTGTTAAACAATGATTGCTGTTGCAAATCATTTGTATAAAAAAAAACGTACATTTCTAGGAGACAGGGATGTTGCTCTGAACACTCACTGTGCGTAGACTCTTTCTCTCCATACAACAGCTAAACGTGACAAGTCCAGACGTTGACTGGAGCTGTCGAAAGGTGTCCTGGGAAGTGTAGGAAATTACTAACTGATGGAGACAAGGTATGTTAAAAAGTGGATTCTTCAAAAGCACTGAATTTCAGTACTTACAGACTGATGATTCTAGCAGTGTCAGATTATCCAAAGGGTAGACTTTTTTATTTGCACTTGAATCCCCCGGACATCTTTGCATTACCTGAACCCACACTAATCGAGTGCTTGAGGAAAGAGAACCCTTTCTGCTGTCTAAAAATCCCCTTAAGACTAAAAGCACTTCCTGGTGAGTAGAAACTAACTTGACAGTAGATTGTTACATCTCCTGATGGGACGTGAGTTCTCAGGAAAATGACAGGCCAGAGCGACTTGGCTGCCTCAGATCAATAAAGATCCCAATCTCCAGCTCAACACGCTGATGACAAGAGTGATAAGCATCACCTTTAAAAGCAAACCTGCTGTCTTCATAGACCCAAAAACATGAAAATTGATAGGGCCCGCAGGCTGTTTTCCTTAAGTAAACCCTGCAGTTGATAAAATAGACAGAGTGGTCTTAAAGGATTTATCTTCGGGTTCTTCCCTCACAATGACACGTCTGAAGTGAAATGAACATTTCCTTTATTTCCCCTCTGCACAGTTTGGAGAGTAATCGCTCCCATGAAACAAACAAAAAAGCAAACAGATCTATTTCCTGTGTGATACCTGTCTGCTTTGTTGACAGCCAGAGGATTAGACTACTTCAGGAGATGCTCTCATTTTCAATACAGCACCTTCCCGATTTCTCAAATATCCTTGAGCACACAGGCAGAGCCGTCATGCTCATGCTTAGCTAACAGGTCAGTTGGAGGTCTTTTGGCAATTTGAAACCGTAATCAGGGGAGATTTTTTGTCAAAATTGTGTTGTCACATTTACAGCCAGGTCTTTGTCTTTCTTTCTTTAGATATTGTTTCTGGTTGTGTAAGAAAGATAGGTAACTGAGTATTTTGATGTTTTGAATTGACATTTAATTTGAATGATGTAAAGGTTCAAAAAGGTGTCCTCCAAAGAGTAAGTACAGAGACAAAAGACACTACACCTTAAGGAAAAGTAAAACATTCTGGGCGATTCACTTTCTTGCAGAGAGAGAGATGAGAAGAGCTTGCATGTCTGTGTTTAGTACCGAGCTGCAGTCAGGATGTGTGTCTCAATTCGGATACTTCCGTGAGTACCAGGGCCGGACTGGCCATCGGGCATACCGGGCATTTTCCCGGTGGGCCGACGCACTTTTGGGCCGAATCGCCGATATAATTTATAGGCCTTTGTTTTCATTTTTTTATTTTTTTGGGCCGCGCCGGCCCATAGATAACTGACAGCGGCCCATTCGGTAATTGTACAAAAGTCCGTCTGTCAGGACTGATTGTGGCTGCATGCCGGGGGGTAGCGCGGACACGCAGACACGCGCCTTAGGGCTCAGACAGAGTCAACGCATTGGTACGCATACGCGTCCGCAAGGCTACGCATCGCTACGCTTCGGCCTCCATTATGCGTCGATGCGTAGCAAAATGTGTCGTCCCAGTTTTTGTTACGGGACGCACCGATACGCACAATACTATGCGTTGTCGTTGGGGGCGTATCGGTCAGTGCTACCCTATCATAGCACACTGTACTGGTGGAGATGCACGCCAGCATCTGATAAGAAGACAAGTGCCGCTCTCCCGGCTCTCCCGTGAGGGTCTGACTTTCTGACCCTGCCTCTGCCGACCAAACACCGTGGAACACTCTGCTACCCCCTGTTGCGTGGGCGGTGCATTGCATTTCACGCATTGCCTGTGACGCCTGCGTCCGCTTGCGTCTGCTGTGTAGACTATGAAAGGAAGCGCGTCGCTCACGTCGCTTGCTCGCGTTGCTCGCGTCGCTCGCGTTGACTCTGTCAGAGCCCTTACTGCGAGCGGGCGCACGCGCCACACGGAGAGAAAAGTGGGAGAAAGAGAAAAGAGACTGTGTGCGTCCAGAGAATAATCAGTTGAGCTCGCGTGTGTGCGTCTTTGAGAACTGTGCGTCCCATAGCTTACGTTGTCAGTTCATTTGGGCCTGTTGTTGTATTGGTCTGTAGTTCGTGTACATTGAAGTAAGTTAGCTGGTAATAATCAATGTTTGTGTTAATCACCTGTTAGCTAGTTTGCACGTGGCTGTTGATTTATAATGCAGATTGTTGGAAGCTCTTGCTCACGTTTGTATTTAGCTACATTATTGTATTATTATTGTATTGTATTATGCTGCAGTAGTTACATTACATTGATATAGTGTAATTAATAGTGGGTTTGTTGTTGTTTGCTAGCCTATATGTATACTTCATATGCATTGTGTATGGTAGCCTTCACAATGTTATTTGTTTCTTTGCAGAACCACACACAAATACACAGCCATAGCAGAACTACCCACGCCCATTTTGTACTGTTGCCTTATGTAATAAAGCGTCAAGAGCAATAATTGTCTCCGTCCGTGTTTTAACTGACACACCTGGGGGCGAAGTTAGAAACCGGAATCAGCTCAACTACAGTCCTAAGCTAGACCTAACCCAATCCAGGAACACCCTTCCCCACTCCCGGCCCTGAGACACGAGCTGTAAACGATGCTGGAAGTTTAGCATCCACGTTAAAATGGACAAACGACGACGGAACCCCATACGCAAGCGATGTGTACAGAAATTACGGGAGAAAAAGATTAAGAATCTACAGGTGAATGCCTCAAAATGTGCCAAAATGTCTGACATGTTTGGGGCTGTAGTAGCTGCTTCAACATCAGCATTAGGCTACCTGAAGTAGAGGAAGGAGGAGAGGTGGCTGGCTATACAGAGAAGCAGAAACAACATCATGATGACAGGGAAGAGGCCGAGGAGGAGGAGAGCGACCATGACAGGGCCACGGGAGAGGTAGGGAGGAACAGATGGAAGGGAGAGTAGGCCTAGTTGACGACGGTAAGAAGTACGTGAACTAACAGGTTGTGTGTGTGTGTGTGCGTGCGTGCTTGCGTGCTCGCATCATAATGAAAACAAGCAGTTTGGCAGTAACATTAAAGTTAGTGGCTGTCAGGTAGTTAAGGGTTGGCCTGTTGGGTAGCTGAAGTCTGTAATCTACACAGCCTGTTCTACTAGGCTCATGTATACTATGTGTACAGCCTGTTCTACTAGGCTCATGTATACTATGTATACAGCCTGTTCTACTAGGCTCATGTATACTATGTATACAGCCTGTTCTACTAGGCTCATGTATACTATGTGTACAGCCTGTTCTACTAGGCTCATGTATACTATGTATACAGCCTGTTATACTAGGCTCATGTATACTATGTACAGCCCGTTCTACTAGGCTCATGTATACTATGTATACAGCTGTCTCTCTACATTGCCCAGAGATTTAAGCTAAATGAATTATACCTTAACGTAGCTGACATTTCTCTCTGTTTCACTCTTTTAAAGGTTACCTTGTTAGAGTAAATCTTTCTTGTTCATTGGTGTGGGCCAAGGCAACATTTTGATTGACTTTACTGACAATACACTTGTATACATAAATGTTGTTAAATAATTTGAAATTATACTTTAAACTTTATCTTTGGCAATGACTTGCACTTGAGTATGGCCATTGTGTAGGCTACCCTATGGCCTCCAGGTCGCCAATCAAAAGTGAGTGAGTACACTGCTTCTCTTTTCCAGGGCATGTACTACTCCCAGCTTTATTGTAGCTTTTGGGAAGGGTTATGGTTATGGTTATTGTAGTTAGCAGACACTTTTGTCCAAAGCGACAAAATATGAATCTTACAATGGTTAAAATGAACAGTATACCGTTTTTAAAAGTTGCTAAGCCAATATTAAGCAAAATAGTAATAATAACAATAATGGCAATACAATATCAAATATCATTAATAATAATAAAATATACCATAAATATACAAATCATAACTCTAAGAATGAATTAATTATTTAAGTGTAAGATCAACAGATAAGTCTTGAGACCTCTTGAAGGATCCAAAACCATCACATGAACGCAGAACACTAAGCAACTCATATCATAGAATGGACGCATATTTTAAGAGGACTGTCTGCAGGGAATGTCTCTGACCAATCACGGTGGGTGTGGGCCGCCTGGGCCAAAAATGCCCGGGCCGATTTTTTGTCCCAGTCCAGCCCTGGTGAGTACACTTACATGTAGTGCACTTTGTACACTATGTACTCATTTGTGTAGTGCGTACATTTCGACAGGGTAGTGTTGTCTCACATGGTGCACGGCTGTTATGCACAAGGAGGTAAGCGAGCGTCTACAAAGCGTATCTCCTATGATGCCATTTTGATGCTATCAAACCATCATCCGCCCGCTGTAAGCATCCCATTGACTGCCATTCATTTTGATGTCACTTTGACAGTGAATAACTTTACATTTGAAGCGTTTAAAGACTATTTGTCCATTGTTTATTTCTAAAGAAACACGACAATGTATAAAAGGCTCCGTTACCTTGTATCTAACGTTATGGGGCGGCTGTGGCTCAGTGGTAGAGTGGTTGCCTGCCCCCCCCCGAGAAAAAAAAACACGTGTAACGTTGCATACTGAACGTGCACAACTTCAAGCTAAAGCCACCCACATGCATCCACAGAGTAATTAACGCTGATTACACCATCTACTGGGCAAGGAAAGTTAGTGAATGCAAACTGGATAGAACTACTTCAGAGAACAACTTCAAGATAGAATGGTAAGATAAACAATTGAACAGATTCATTATTGTCCATTATTACAGCTATTCGGAGCTCACAGGTCCATAGATCCAGTAACTATTTACCACGGCACATACCTACAGTCTCACTCTGAGCTCGCGGACGACAGACGTGTTGGATGATGAGTTTTCAAATAAGCCTCTGCAGTGTCCTTCGAGCTGAAAGATCGCGCGCCCTCTGGCAGATCCACTCTCAATGTGGCCGGGTGCTGCATGCTGTATGAAATACTATGGTCCCGGAGCCGTCTTCTAAGAGGAGCAAACGCCTGTTTCTTCTTGTACAGGGTTGTTGACCTGTCCCGGAAGATCATGATTTTTGAATTGCCGTATGTAAGCTCTTTTTTCTCCCGTGCAGCATTCAGTATTGAGACTGTATCTCTGAAGCGAAGCAATCAATCACAATGGCCCGTGGTCTTTCGTATTCTGCCGGCCGGCGCTGAAGCCGGTGAGCTTGTTCAATTTCAAAGGGGCGCTCCTGATTGACACCGATGATTTTTGGAAGCCATTCCTCCACAAACGACACTGTCTATACCTTTTTTTAGAGTTCATTTCAACAGAGCATTAAAATTGCATACAATGAAAACAAAGAAAGATCGGCAGGCCTACACATATCAATGGAAGAGGGCACGACGGGCGATGTTACGACTGGACCAGGCTGAGCATCTCCGCCAGGCTGAGCGTCTTCGCCAACATCAACCCCCACAGCTGCAACTGCCTGATGAGTGTGCAGAGGAGCCAGAGCCCATGACAGTGTCAACAAGTTCTGTCAGCAGCTCTGAGGAGTACAGCAGCAGTGTTGCTTCTGCAATTAGTCTTTCGGATCTGGAAATGTGGGAGACGCCATTGGACAAACCTGTGGATGAGACCAGTGACTCCTGCAGCGAGGAACACAACCCACAAAGTTCACTCAGGAACTTCTTACAACACTGGGCCTTAAAACACCAGATTCAGCACTCTGCTCTAGATGGTCTTCTTGTGGGACTGAAAGCCAATGGGCATCCAGATTTACAGTCAACAGCCAGAACCCTTCTATCAACCCCGAGAGATATCAGGTCAACCACAGTATCAGGAATGGAGTATGTCCACTTTGGTTTAAGGAGAACTCTTGAAGGACAACTCAAGCAGTACCCAGGGGAGGCTCTGGAAAAAATAAATACACTGGAGTTGTCTCTCAACATTGATGGGCTGCCGCTATTCAAAAGTAGCAACGTCAGTCTGTGGCCCGTCTTGTGTGCCATCCATCTGACTCCAACTCGTGTTTTTCCCGTAACTCTGACTTCTGGGCCCTCAAAACCCAAGGATTTGGATTTTGTCAATGATGTGGTTGCAGAAGTGCAGGATCTACTTGAAAATGGGATTCAAGGAAAGAAGGTTTTAATGCGTTGTGTTGTATGTGACGCTCCAGCCAAGGCAATGGTCAAAGCTATCAAACTGTGCACCGGATACAATGGATGTGACAAATGTACACAGAAAGGGCAATGGGTGGATGGCCGTGTAACATACCCTGAGGTTCAAAACACCCTGCGAACCAGTGAGGTGTTTAGAAGAGAGATGGCTGCTAAGGAAACAGAGGGGCTTACAGTTTCACCATTTCTGCAACTTCCCATTGATATGATCAAAATGTTTTCCATTGACTACATGCACCAAGCTTGTGAAGGTGTAATGAGGGAACTGCTGGTGGAATGGGTGAGAGGAAACAGGCAGGTCAGACCGTCTGCTGGACAAGTTCAAGAAGTCAGCAGAAGACTAGCTTCTTTGAGAAACTGTATTCCAAGTTGCTTTACCAGGAAGCCACGGAGATTGGAAGAAGTGGACCGATGGAAGGCTACAGAGCTGCGTCAGTTTGCCCTGTACACAGGAAAAATTGTGCTCAAGGGCATTCTGTTAACCCCAGCGTGGCACTGAATATTTTGGTTTCACCCAATCTGGCACGCAAACACACCGACTACAGCAGAAGTCTGATGGCATATTTTGTGTCAAAGACAGCAGAGCTGTATGGCAGGCACTTCATGGTGTATAATGTTCATGCCATGCTCCATTTAACAGATGAAGCAGAAACTTTTGGATGCCTGGATGCATGCAGTGCCTTTCGGTTTGAGAACTACTTAGGACAACTGAAACGTCTGGTCCGATCGAGAAGAAGACCACTAATTCAAGTGGCCAAAAGGGTCTTTGAGATTGAGCAGTGTCAGAGCCGCACTGCTCCAGCACAAAGAAGGAAAATCTCAAGACCAAACAATGCATACATCTTGGAAGGTGACAAATGCTGCGAGGCCATTGAGGAGAGG
The DNA here is from genome assembly GCA_023631565.1 of Gymnocephalus cernua. Lineage (NCBI taxonomy): Eukaryota > Metazoa > Chordata > Actinopteri > Perciformes > Percidae > Gymnocephalus > Gymnocephalus cernua. Next base: position 27,492,875 of record CM042443.1, on the reverse strand, counting down.
AATGACATGGTTTTGTGCAATGTGTTTGAGAAGGTGGAGCCTCTGTTCACAGATCCTTGTGATTCAAGAATCACCGGCTGCTCCAGGGTGAAAAGGAGAGACTGTTGAGACTGTTGCCAGCATGTGAACTCACAAGACAGGCTATACTGATTGAGGAGCCACAGTCCAACATTTTCTTTACAGTCCTGCATGATTTTTAGGAGACATGCAAACAACTTGAACCTTGACAGGGACAACAAGGAAGCGGACATCCACACTTAACTTTTTTCTTAACTTTTGTTTCTTTGTCTTTTAAAGTTTTTTTAATTATTTTTTTCCATAAAAAAAAATTGTGTATTTGCTGTGTACACTTGCAATTAATCTGTACTCGGTACTGTACTTTGATATCTGTATTTGAGCCATGTGTCACTTCATCCTTTTCAAAACTAAAACAATGCATTGCAAAAACACCCAGAGGACTTGTGACTGTTCTTAATGCAATCTATGCAATGTTGCTCTATTTGCCATGCCAATAATGCCGTTGTCTCTTAACAGATGAAGAAGTTCATGATCGTCGAGTTTATGGACAAGGCTATGGAGGTTGTGCCTTCTTCATGGGTGGACCAATCTACAGAGGTATGCAGTTGTGTAGATTTATTTTTTGTAACAATTTATTTTACCTTCTAAATGTTCTCCACACCACATTGGAAGAAATGATCTGAAATGAAGTACATTTTTCCAAAAGGTCGTCCACTGCTACTGGACTGCGCTGAACATGAGGGCACAAATCAAAGCTTGCCATTTACCGAACAAGAGCTGGACCAAATATGCGGTGAAGATAATCTGGCTGTCTACAGGTGACCTACTGCTGCTATGCTATATATAAATGAATAATAATAGTTTTCCCTGTATGGAAATACTACTTTGTTCTGCTAGTGCCTCACAACAGCGTTGTTCTCTTAACGTAGATTCTTACACCAAAGCGATGTAGAAATGCAACGGGCTGACGTACACTTCCAGCATTGAGACGGAAGATGATGAGAGCGTCTGCAAAAGGCAGACGCCCAAAGAGGTTCATGGAGGAGTCTTCAAGTGATGGTAAGACCTCTTAAGTACAGACTACATTATTTACACAATTCAAATATTTTTTTGCAATCAGTACAAATTGTATGCTCTTTTATTTCAGATGAATCTGTTTCACAACCTAATAAGCAATCCAGGATGGAGGATGGAAGCCTTGCCTCTTCCTGTCTGCAGATGTCACTGCCTCCACCGCCTGCATGTAGGTTTATTTTTTGTCAGCGATTGTCTAATGTAACAGCCAGAGGTGTAGTGGTAAAAAAAGAGGTGGGTAAACTATAAATTCTGGTGGACCACGACGTGGTCACCTTTTAAGGTGGGCCACTGCCTACCGGTGTATGTGTATCCTGATGACATCGCTATAGGCTATCATTTGATGGTACTACCAAGGGTATCACTGGTTGTTTCCTCATCATAGGTCACACAATCACTATTCAATTCATACATTAATCTAAGCTCTTGTTAAAGAGACTCAAGAAGGAATAATATGGATGAAATCTATAAAGTTTACTAAATGACAAAACAGAGAGAACAAAAATATTTAAGAGATAGAGAGGGAGGCTTATATCCAGGGCTTCCAATGCAATGCACTTGTACATAATGATTAGGGATTTGGGATTATTTTCATAGTCGATTATTCTGTTGAATATTTTCTCGATTAATAGATTAGTTGTTTGGTCTACAATATGTCAGAAAAATGTGGATCAGTGTTTCCCAAAAGCCCAGGATGACATCCTCAAATGTCTCATTTTGTTTCTGCTCCTGTAGAAGCTAGAGGTCTGTATGAAATCAACCTTGTTACTAGAAAAACATGTTTTTAGCCGCAATCTTATGGAGAAAAACTACACTACCCACAGTCCTAAGCTTAACAGCGACGCCTCTGATTGGTTCAACTCGCCGTTTCCATAGAAACGTTTACCGTACCCGCAGAACCGCGAACGGCGATAACATTAACTAGCTAGGTGACTAGCAAAGAGAGCTTGTTGTCACAAACTTCCAGTGGTTTAAATGTCAGAGAATGCATAATTACATCCAGTTATTTATCTGATAATGTATCCTGAATTTTACTTGTAACATGGGCTAATGGGAACAGGTAGAGGTGACTTGTTGAGTCAGTGGCATGAATCTACTGTGAACCAAATTACCCTAAAAAACATGAAGTTTAGTACTGTTTTTCGAGCTCACTCACTTTGGGCTTGTAGCCGAGGCCGTTTGCTTGCATCAGGAGGAGGGCTGCTGTCTTGACGCCGCTTAAAAAATTGCCGGACATCTATTTTTACAATTTATAACATGAGACATGTAGGCTAGTTTGGGCTAGTGACCATGGATGTATTAAGAGAACTGATGAGTCTTGATGCAGTCATAGACAGTATATAAAATGCAGTCTGCTGCTTGCTGCTGGTTACGCAAGAGATGCTCGATGGTGTTTTAAGCCCCCAACGTTGACTTCAAGGCAGCGCTGCGACCGTTGACTTAGTTCAAGGCACTGTTGCCTAATCCTAGTGCCTTCCAGGCATCGCTGCCTGGAAGGCGACGTTGTGGGCTGTAACAAACAAACACCGCAAGAGATTGGTCAACACTGAGAGTAAGCAGCGCAATATGAAAGACTTCGTCTTAGGTTTAACAATCCATGAAACTAATAATGAAAAATATGAAACTAAAACGACATAAGCTTAATTTAAAATGTCTTAGGAACTATAGGCTATTTAGAGGTGGATAAACACAATTTAGAGGTGGATAAACGCACTTTGGAGGTGGGTAAACGCTATTTCCGAATTTTGGGAGGTGCGTAAACGGCGTTTACGTGCGTTTAGCCTCCACTACATCCCTGGTAACAGCATAGGTTAATCTTTTGCAATGGCATGTGCAAGAAACCTACCATAAATGACCTGACCAATATTCATATTTACTTTCTTTTTAGATGAGTCAACACCACGCAGAAAACCTGCCGGTCGCCCAGAGCTGAAGGACTCTATTCTGACGACGCAAGCTCTGCCTTCCACTTCTCTGGACCCAGTTGAAGGTACAGTGGCTTTGAATTTTCCATTTCCAATTAAATACAATTTCATGACAAGGAACTTAAGTAACATAACTTTTTGTTGTTGTAAACAACAGACTTCATCACAAAGAGGGAGGTGAGCCATCACGAGACAGACCATGGTGGCATGGAGATGGAAATGAGAGGTAAGAAGACTCACTTAAGTTGTTCACAAATGCAGGTTTATAATGTATAACAACTAAAACTAACACCATACATTTTTCCATAGCCATGAGGACATCCATTGGCCGCCTGACAAAGCAGGTGGATGAGCTGCTCATGCTCTTAAGGACCTCCCATTCACCTCTCTCTGCTCCAGAGGATGACATTTTGGTGTCGCCCTGCTCCACAGTTGCTGAGCTGGAGGAGTTTGACAGGAGTCTCGGCCAACCGGAGAGGAGGATACAAATGGTAATTAAGATTAACACTATAATTGCATAAATTCAAATATCATCATAACATAACTGACATCTCTTACAAAATGAGATTGTACAAGCTCCCCACTTTGTTCCACATGTATAATTTGTATTTCTATATGTTTTTCGAATGCAACTTTTCCTGGCAACGCTTGGAGGTCCGACCTCAGGTTCTACAGTCCGGCGTATGCTACGACGAGTGGCAACCAACGATGTGCTGAAGCAGTATAGCCTGCGGGGAAGAAAGGCAAAGAAGGCCTTCCATGACCTGACTATATGCAGGGTTACAACAGGCATATGTTATTTTTATTGTTCACATCAGTATTATGCTTAGCTTGGCTGATAAGAGGTTTTAATTTGACTTGTAACTTTGCTTCATTTTGACTTCTACTCTAGCGGCCTCACAGAAGAACTTCCCCACGCTGACTGCAGCTAGCGCTGAAGTTTGCCCCACAGACGGTAAATTGAAATTCTTCTATATGATGTGAAAAAACAGAGTTGTTAGTAAGGCAATTAGTCTTGCTTTTGTCAACGTGTTGATTCTTAGTATGACATATCAAACTTTTCTTTCTTTCTTTTTAGGCCAGCTGAGAAGGACTAAGCCATGGAGCTCTGTTTTTGTTTTTTCCATCCATCATTGTATTTTTTGTATATATTTTTTTTATATGAATCTTTGCATATTATTTTTGCACTACATTTGCACACTACATTTGCACTACATTTCCACTCTACATCCCACTCCACCTTTTATTTTTATTTGTATAGTTTCTGCTTATATAACTTTTTTAGGCCTGTTTATATTGTTTTTTTATTTTATATTAAAGTTTTAAATCCCATCAAGTTTGCCTGTTGCCTGTTTATTCATTCCTGCCAATATATAATAATTCATTCTTGCTCATGCACAGACAGTTTAAAGTAATAATAAAATTGGTACCACAGTTGTTAGTTATTTAAAGGTTAGGGGAATGTAAAAAAATACCACCAGATCTGCTGTCATTGCTTGAATTGGAGGACAGAAGTAGCTCCACGTCTCCCCACTTTTTGCCACAGTTGATAAATTATCCAGACTTCTTTCAATGGATTGATTGATAGCTGTCCTCCAGAGTGAACAGAACTGCGTCCATGGCAACGCTCTGCTTTTGCATGGCAACGGTGTGTTATACTTAGCAACGGTCTGTTATCAAGAAAATAATAGCATTCTACATTAGAATCCAACCAAGCCATGTAATAACTAAAGGTTACAACGTTAGGGGGACATTATCTAAAGGTGTCAACGTTAGGGGAACGTTATCTAAAGGTTGCAACGTTCAATGTAACCAAAAACTAACGTTACCTAAATGTTCACAAAACTTGCCGTGGGGACCAAAAACTAACCAAACTAACCAAAAACTAACCTTCAGGGAACGTTTCCACAACCAAAAACGAACGTTCCCAGAACGTTTTGGGAACCAAAAATTGTTAGCTGGGAATACTCAAATTCCACGAGGATCAGGCCGAGGAGGGGGAGTTGCAGCCATATTTGATTCAAGCCGTTAATTAATCCTAAACCTAAACTAAATTATAACTCTTTTGAAAGCCTTGTTCTTAATCTTCAACATCCAACATGGAAAACAGTACAGCCAATTATATTTGTTGTTGTTTACCAAGCTCCAGGTCCGTATTCTGAATTTCTATCTGAATTCTCAGAGTTTTATCATGTGTAGTCCTAAAATCAGACAAAATAATTATTGTAGGTGATTTTAATATTCATATGGACGTTGACAACGACAGCCTTAGTATTGCTTTCAACTCACTATTAGATTCAATTGGTTTGTGCATAAGGCCACTCATTGTTTTAACCACACCCTCAACCTTGTGCTGGCATACGGCATCAAAATTGAAGATTTAATAGTATTTCCGCAGAATCCTTTATTATCAGACCATTTCTTAATAACTTTCAAATTCCCACTACCCGACTATATGAAATTAGATAAAAGCTTCTACACTAGATGCCTATCTGACAGTGCTATAGCTAAATTTAAGGAAGATATCCCAACAGCATTTAACACAATGCCATGCTTTAATATAACAGAGGACCTTCTTGTTAACTTCAGTCCCTCCCAAATTGATAATTTTGTAGACAGTACTACGGCCTGCCTACGGACGACTTTAGACTCTGTTGCTCCCCTCAAAAAGAAGATGAGGAAGCAAAGAAAAGTAGCACCTTGGTATAACTCCCAAACTCGCAAACTAAAACAAATCTTGCGAAAACTTGAAAGTAAATGGCGTTCCACCAAACTGGAAGAATCTCGTTTAGATTGGCAAGAAAGTCTGAAAACCTATAGGAAGGCCCTCAGAAATGCCAGATCAGACTATTACTCATTACTAATAGAAGAAAATAAGACACTGTAGCCAGGCTGACAGAGTCACAGCTCTACTGAGCCATCTATTCCTATAGCTCTGAGTAGTGACGACTTTATGAGCTTCTTTGATGATAAAATTATAACAATTAGAGATAAAATGAATCACCTCTTGCCCTCAACTTCTAACAGTTCACCTTCAAACGCAGGACTGCTAGAAGGAACAACAAGACCCGACATATACTTAGACTGCTTTTACCCTATAAACCTTCAACAATTAATGTTAAAGGTCTCTTCAAGCCATCTACCTGTCTCTTAGACCCCATCCCAACAAGGCTACCAATGGTTAACATTTCATTATTAGCAGTGTTGGGAAGGAAACTTTCAAAACGTATTCAGTTACAGAATACATGCCCAAAAATGTAATTTGTAACGTATTCCGTTACGTTACTCAATCTGAGTAACGTATTCTGAATACTTGGATACTTCCACATTGAATTGCATTTTATAAGTGTAGGAATGCGCACATCAAATCCTGCTTACTAAACAGGCCTATTCTGGTATGTTCTTCTGTTCCAACTGTGTACCTAAACAAGCAGATAGATTTTTGTATTTGTAGTCCCGAACTGCATACTACAAAAATCTAACCGCAGTCTAAGCTACCACGAGCTAATTTTAGCTAACGTTAGCTAGCAATCCGACTGTTTAATTAAAACAAAGCATCGGGATGGCCCATGGTGGGTGTTGACGCGATGTGATATCAGCCGGAAGCGTTGGAAGAAGGCCGGTCGGCTGAATGGGTGTTGGAAGGTGTCAGTCGGTTGGACCTTACCTCCTCGTGGTGGTTCGAGGTAACGTCCTCCGGGACGGCGAAGTAGGTCCGTAATCTCCCCGAAAGAGAAGTTTCGTAGCTCCGGACGTGCTTCTACGGGTACTGGGTGAACCGGTTTCATGCCCCCGTAGAAACCACTTGGAGGAAAGTGTCTCCAGCGCGGAGGAAATCCTCCCGTGGGACTATACATTGGGAAGAACGTGTAGCCTAGTAGCCCAGGAAAGGTATCCGTGTTGCACACCTGACCCTTTACGGAAGTGTCGACCGGTGGCGGATGAAAGGGCCTTTGGATGCGGATTCCAGTTGCGGAAGGAGACCCGGTATATATGAACCAGGAAGATTAGCAGTCTAGTAGCCCGGTGTTGCGTGGCGGACAGATTACGGTACCATCGATCACTTGTTCTACAGCTTTGATCTCATGAGGCAGGCTGGAGCGCATGAACCAGAAAGATCTGTTGTCTAGATGACCCAGGGCGTTCGCTTCATTGTTGTGTTGCAACCAACATTCATAAGGAGGAAGTCTAGGAGCTCCGATTTCTCTCCTTCATTTTACTTTACTTTATGGTCATCCAGGGTCGATTCTAGTTAGATTTTAGGGTTGAAGGAACACAACCCTTATTTATACAACTTCTTTTTTTTGGGTTGAAGGAACACAACCCTTTACTTATATTTCTTTGTCTATTTTGGGGTTGAAGGAACACAACCCTTAGTTAGTTTATTATATATAATATATTGTTTTTATTTTTATTCATTTTTACCAACTTATGGTTGCATTTCACAACTTATGGGTTTGTTATGGCCCGAAGCTGAGTCGGTTGGTGCGGTTCCTCGTTATTCTCAGCTATTAAGTTATAAGGGAAGGTTCTCGCCACAGTAGCTCACGGTGAACAAAGTAGTTGGCTCGACAATACTTTGACTGTTATTTCCTCACCGTCCTATTTGCTGGGTTGTTGTCTAGTAGGTTCCAGTTGAGTACGTTAAATAGATGCTTGGAAGGGGTAGCCCCCCTTGGGCCGGTCAGGCTGGGCTCTCGCCCAGTCAGGCTTGGCACAGGTGGAGGTTCGCTCTGACCTTCGCTATTTGGCGTGGGGTGTCTGGGCGCGGTAGTCTTGCCACCCTAACATCTTTGCCTGGACCCCCACCCCCTACACCCCCCGTCGCCTGCGCCTGTCCATCTCTAGGTGGAGGAGATTAGCCCTGGGAGTGGTTCGGAACACCCGTCAGTCGGGCGATGGCGGGGAGAGAGGAGTTCCTGGAGGTCTGGAGTGCCATGTCTGGGTCTCCTATGGCTAACGGAGCAGGGAGCAGTAACTTTCGTGGAGAGGGCACGTTTGACGTACATAATATCGGACTTAGTGCTGAGGCAGAGAGGCCCTTAGTTAATCGTTTGTCCCTTTCTTGAAGGCGAAAGCTCGGGCTCACTGGCGTCGGTGAGTCCAAGAGAAGAGTGATAGGGGACGCAAAAGCGGTGTCCCCTTCACTAAACCGGGCGGCTCCTCTAATTAGTGAGAAAGAGTCGGTCCCCAGGATAGGGGAGGCTCCGAACCTCACTAGCGCGGTCGGTACCTGGAGCACCCATCAGCCAGCTGGTGATGGGGAGAGAGGGGTCCCTCAGGAGCTGAGCGCTCAGTCTCCGGAGCCCCCTATTGAGCGAGGAATAGGGAGTGGAAACCCTCGTGGGGAGGACACTTTCCCGTAGGCGGAAGCTCGGATTCACCGGCGTCGGTGAGTCCAAGAGGAGGGCAGTGGAGGACGCGGAGGCGCCGTTCCCCACGCCAAGAAAGTGAGGAGAGGGCGGTCCCTGGGTATAGGGAGTCTTCTAACCTCACAGAGGCATTTTCCGACTTCATGGATCAGGGACTGGGGAGCCCGTCCGGTACACATGTCCCCGGGATGCCTCATGCCTCTAGGTATGATGGTGGAAGCCCGGAGGAAGAATCTACGGGGAGGGATGGAAAAATGCCTGATATCAGTGGTGCCGGACAGTCAGGCGTGGCATATCCCCCCCAGCCTCTCCCCGCCAGCCCTGTGATTGATCGATCTGGTCAGGGGTGATTCTGGGCAGTTGGTGATTAGTCTTCCGGGGCCCGACCCTTGCGAACTGTGTGATGCACGGACTTCCTCCGTTCGGGAGCTAGTCACTCACTTGAAGAGCTCCCATGGCGTGAGGGACGTACTGTGGGCTTGTCGTGAATGCAAGAGGATCAGACCAAAACGTCACCAAATCTCTTGTCACTTACCAAAGTGCAAGGGCAGGGGTAGTCCCCCTTCAGTGACAGGGCCCAGGTTCTGGTTCAAAGTCTGCGCCAGGACCTTTACGTCGGTACGGGGTCTATCTCTGCACAAGCGGCGGGCACTTCTCGCTGTTTACTTGGACGAGGTTTCCCGGAGGGATGAAAAACAACAGCTGCTAGACTGGTTGCAACGAGGGGATTGAAGGGACTGGCTCCTCAGGCCGGGGTCATGCCATCGGCCAGCCCGGCTCAGGTAATGACCTCTGACCCTGACTTCAAACAGAAAGGGGAGAAGGTCAGACTACAGTGCAGATCGATGTGTAAGGCTTCTCAGAGACAGGAGAGGGCCCTTCGACGTCTCGAATTGTCCAAGAAAAAGCTCACTCGGAAGTTGATCGTACCAAGGGAGCTTCCCGAACCGCCAAACGAGATAGGCACAGTTTTAAGGGCGGTGGTTAGGTAAGGCGTGGCTTTTAAGGGCTCCAAATTTCCACCAGACGATTGCCGTCATCTGCATCTGCAGCTTCCAGTCTGATCCGAAAGCTGGGGAGAAAGAGGGCCGGTGGTGCTGCGCGACAGAGGCCTGTTGAGCGCCCGTTCCTAGGGGCGGGTAGGAGGTACAACAGACGGAGAAGAGCCAGACGTTTCCTGTACCGACTGCTCCGCACCGATATGACGAAGCTTGCGTTATACGTACTTGATGGGCAACTGGGCACATCATGTCCAGTCCCGCTGTCACGGCTGTTTTCGGAGGCAGATGGGGTGACGTTGGTTTGTTTACAGGAATGGTTCTGTTTGATGGTCTTGGTCGTGTGGACAATTCGGTCTTCCGGAACCTTATTACACCTTTGGAGGTCAGCCAAAATCTCAGATCCATGAAAAGCAAGACCTCCCCAGGGCCGGATGTTATTTCCAGGAGGGATTTACTGAACTGGGATCCTGAAGGTCACAAACTGGCGCGAATGTTCTCCACCTGGTTGGTCTCAGGGACTCTGCCGAGGGCTTTCAAAAAGTGTCAGACGGTACTCATACCGAAGACTGCAGACGCAAGTTTACATGGGGATGTAAACCAATGGAGGCCTATCACTATCGCGTCTGTGGTCTTGAGGCTCTTCTCACGGATCTTGACGGCTAGGATGGCCGCAGCATGTTACATTACATTACATTACATATCATTTCGCAGACGCTTTTATCCAAAGCGACTTACAATTAAGTGCTTTCAACTGTGAAGGTACAAACTCAAGACAGCAAGTAATAAGTGCAAGTACATTAGCTTTAAATAAGTAAAGCTACAAAGATATATGAAAGTGCAAGTACATAGCTTTGAATAAGTAAAGCTACAAAGAGACATATGAAAGTGCAAGTAGATAGCTTAAAATAAGTAAAGCTACAAAGATATATGAAAGTGCAAGTACATAGCTTAAAATAAGTAAAGCTACAAAGAGACATATGAAAGTGCAAGTAGATAGCGCAGGTTTTTTTTTATTTATTTTTTTTATCCGAGGTGTAGTCGGAAGAGATGTGTTTTTAGCCTTCAGCGGAATGTGTGTAGGCTTTCGGCCGTCCTGATGTCGGTGGGGAGCTCGTTCCACCATTTGGGAGCCAGGACAGTGAACAGTTGGGATTTTGTTGAGTGTTTAGTTCTCCCTCGCTGTGGAGGAGCAGCAAGCAGTTTAGCTGATGCAGAGCGAAGTGGGCGGGTTGGGGTATATGGTTTGACCATGTCCTGGATGTAAACTGGGGCTGATCCAGTAGTGGCCCTGTATGTAAGTACCAGTGTCTTGAAGTGGATGCGGGCAGCAACTGGTAAACAGTGAAGAGAGCGGAGGAGCGGTGTAGTGTGAGAGAACTTGGGGAGGTTGAAGACAAGCCGAGCTGCTGCGTTCTGAATGAGCTGCAGGGGTCGGATGGCACATGCCGGCAAGCCAATCAGGAGGGAGTACTTACTGGGTTCATGAGGTTGAGCAAACTGGAAGGGCGCTCCTTGGCGGTTGTATTTGTCGACTTTGTGAAGGCTTTCGATACCGTTTCGCATGAGCACCTCCTGAGTGCTCTGAAATGGAAAGGGTTAGACAAACATTTAGTGGAGTTAGTCAAGGACTCATATAAGAACATCGCGACCAGGGTGAGATGTGCAGAAGGTGACACTGCACAAATTGCCATGAAGGTTGGGGTCAAGCAGGGTGACTCCATGTCACCTTTGCTTTTCAACCTTGCCCTGGATCCGCAGCTAATTTTAGCTAACATTACTTAGCATGTCAAACGGGGCTAGTCAGTCTTTCAACGGCTCTGGGGCTAGTCAATCAGCACATAGGAGAATGTAAAGTCGCTTGTCAACTAAACAGGTAGCTACCTGATACAACTATAAAATAACAAGGTGACCAGTAAAACTACAGCAGACGACTCTCCCTGGCTAATTAAAAAATAACTTACTTTAAGAATGCTTCTTCAGGTTGGAGGTTGAGTAATTTGGACGCTGAAAGGATGTGTTGCTGGCAAGCAGAGGCTGCAATGCCTTATTATATTTATATTTCGTTCTCCCTTCTCTTTCTATAATGTGAAATGCTGTTTGAATTTCCAAGATGGAAACGTATTCCTGTCCTGGCTCTGTTGTGCCGGTTTCGGCTCCATCTCTACCTCTATCAGTGATCACGCAAATAGCTAATTTTTGTTTTCATATTGGGGCTTCTGGGAAATGCATGGAGTTGCCTTAATTTTATTAGAGAGTGAGTAAACTCGTGAAACAGAGAAGTATCGTCATGTAATCCATTGATTTCAACAATGTAACTATATTCTAAATACCGACTATTTAAATTGTAACTGTAACGGAATACAGTTACTCATAATTTGTATTCTGAATACGTAACGCCGGTACATGTATTCCGTTACTCCCCAACACTGATTATTAGATATGATTAATATATCTTTACTAACAGGTTATGTACCGCAGTCATTTAAAGTAGCTGTGATAAAACCTCTTCTGAAAAAAACCCACTCTCGATCCTGAGGTCTTAGCCAACTATAGACCTATATCTAATCTTCCCTTCCTCTCCAAAATCCTTGAGAAGGTAGTCGCCAATCAGTTATGTGATTTTCTACATAGCAATAGTTTATTTGAGGACTTTCAGTCAGGATTTAGAATATATCATAGCACAGAGACGGCACTGGTGAAAATTACTAACGACCTTCTAACTGCTTCAGACAAAGGACTTGTCTCCATACTTGTCTTACTAGATCTTGGTGCTGCTTTTGACACTATTGATCACACCATCCTGTTACAGAGACTGGAACACTTAGTTGGCATTAAATGAATAACACTAAGCTGGTTTAAGTCCTATTTCTCTGATCGATCTCAATTTGTTAATATTAATGATAAATCCTCCAAGTACGCTAAAGTTAACCATAGCGTTCCACAAGGCTCAGTGCATGGACCAATTTTATTCTCCTTATATATGCTTCCTCTTGGCAATATTATTAGGAAACACTCAATTAACTATCATTGCATCAAAGATAGAAAATCATGGATGACCTACAATTTTCTGATGCTAAACTCAGACAAAACCGAAGTTATTGTGCTGGGATCTAAAGAACTTCGAAACTTACTATCTATAGATATAGCTGCCTTGGCCTCCAGCACTACTGTCAGAAATCTAGGAGTTATTTTTGATCAGGACATATCCTTTAACGCCCACTTAAAACAAACCTCAAGAACAGCCTTTTTTCACCTTCGTAACATTGCCAAAATTAGGAACATCCTATCTCAAAACGATGCTGAAAAACTAGTCCATGCATTTGCTACTTCCAGGCTGGACTATTGTAATTCCTTATTATCAGGATGCTCAAATAAAACCCTTAAGACTCTCCAGCTGATCCAGAGTGCTGCAGCACGTGTTCTGACAAGAACTAAGAAAAGAGATCATATTTCACCTGTATTAGCTTCTCTGCATTGGCTTCCTGTAAAATTCAGGATTGAATTTAAAATCCTTCTCCTGACAAAGCTCTAAATGGTCAAGCACCGTCATATCTTGAAGAGCTTATAGTACCCTATTGTCCCACTAGAGCATTGCACTCCCAGAATGTCGAGTTACTTGTGGTTCCTAGAGTCTCTAAAAGTAGAATGGGAGCCAGAGCCTTTAGCTATCAGGCTCCACTCCTATGGAACCAGCTCCCAGTCTGGGTCACATTTAAGAGTAAACTTAAGACTCTCCTCTTTGATAAAGCTTATAGTTAGGGAGTGAGGAGTTGCAGCATCTGCCTAGCCCGGCCCACCTGCTTCTCTGTCCCAGAAATGCTTGTTACTAACCTAGCTTTGGGGAGCTTGCTCCCCGGAGTCTTTCTGTTTCTTTTCACCCAGGATGAAATCCTGGGATTAGGATGGCACCAAAATCATGGTTCCAGCTGTTGCCGTGGTTCTGCTGCAATTTCAATTCAATTCAATTTTATTTATAGTATCAAATCATAACAGGAGTTATCTCAAGACACTTTACAGATAGAGTAGGTCTACACCACACTCTATAATTTACAAAAAACCCAACAAATCCCCCAAGAGCAAGCACTAGTGCAACAGTGGCGAGGAAAAACTCCCTTTTAGGAAGAAACCTCGGACAGACCCAGGCTCTTGGTAGGTGGTGTCTGACGTGCCGTTGGGGTGCATCACAGTATAGTTAATAAACAGTGGCTAGAAATAGTGGTTGTAGTAGCAAAGGGAGCAGCACGGCATAGCTGGGTATTTCAGCAGAACCACGGCAACAGCTGGAACCATGATTTTGGTGCCATCCTAATCCCAGGATTTCATCCAGGGTGAAATTCCCTGCTATGCTACTGCAACCACTATTTCTAGTCACTGTTTCATTATCTTTATTGTGACTGTTATTGCCACTGTTCATAACACCCCAACCGGCACGTCAGACACCACCTACCGAGCTAAACATACTGGTAACGCTGACGATCCGGCAGGGAATAGACGTCAGGTCACAGCGTATATGGTGCAGAGATGATAATCAGGACCGGGTGTGCAGATAACAGCAGGTGTGCGTGGTTGGAGAATCAGCCAGGATGTGTTCAGGAATCTCAGGACAAAGCAGACTTCAGGTTAGAGTGAAAGCAAAACACAGGAAAGACAGGCTCAAGATGCTGGAGTCATGACAATATCGTTGTCGATATAATATTGATATATTGCCAAGCCCTAGAAGGGCGAGTAATACATCTACAAGTGGTAGCCGTCTTGGAACTCTTTTGCTGCAAAGCCTAACAGTAAATAATTTTCTTGGGAAATGAGAAGTATGAGTAATGGCCCTGAGATTTCTGATATGACCGGCTGGCCTGCATTACCATCCAAGCCCAAATTGCCCACCAACAGTCTCTGGGAATTTAAAGATGTATTTTTAAGACTACAGTCACAGTGTGCAGCTTGGTTGGAAACAAAGACAGTCATAGTTTCAAATCTCCAGTTAGGTTTTAGCATCTGTGTTTAGCTTTTTTAAATTCTCAATTTCATGATTCTGTCCATAATTCTGTTATATTATTACTCGCTGGCGCTGGGCCCTCGTTAAAAAAAGACACTTGCCACCGGGCTTAACAATTTTTTTTGGGGGGGGGGAACCCTGGATTGTGCAACTTGACAACAGATTTGCTCCACTGCTGCAGGACCCTGGATCACTGTCTGATGACCTGATTACGTTTCATTGTCACACAGCAGGGTAAGGACTGAGAGTACCTCAAAAAGTAAAAGGCTACAGCTAGTGGAAGCTAAAGTGTAGGCTGGTTTCATTAAAAACCATTGATGGTAAGATAAGATAAAATAAGATAAGATAGACTTTATTAATCCCACACTGGGGAAATTTCTGATGCTGGCAGTGTTAGTGCCAGCGGTGGGGTTATACAAATGAATTAATTCCACCACATGCCACTTTATTAACTTGACGTTTCCTCTTTCTTATCATTTTCTCCTCTACTCCATGGTTTTCTCTGAGGATTCAGTGTGCTTCCTCCAATGTATGTCATTCAAGTTTTAATCAAGAAAGTTAAGGTAAAATAAAAAATTAAATAAACTTTGTAGATGCGGTTCACCAGCAGTATCATAACATGGTTTACCAAAGAGGTACAAATAGGGGTCAAACATGAATCCTGCTGAATTCCCCTCCTAGTTCTGCACCTTATATGTATGTTCTCTGGGTATTTCACTTCCCACACAGTAGCAAGACTGGCATAAAAAACAAAAAAAAAGTAAAAAGGTGATTCCAACAGCTCCTTTTATTGCCGTATTCATTGTGAGGCAGATGGTGAGCAATTTGAAATCAGTATGATGAGATGACGACAAGCTAGGAGAAACAGAAGGACAGAAATAGTCTATTGAGATTTGACAAATGAAACCATTCTCATACCGTTCAAGCGTGTTCCGCCATCCATTCCGACATTCCCCCACTCCGACATTGACGTCTAATTGTCGGAGTGGCGGCACTTCCATTGTTTTCAAACGTCCCACCACTCCAACAATTTTTGTTTCCATTAGGGTTAGGGTTATGTCGGAATAGCAGCATGTCGGAGTGGCGGCATGTCGGACTGGCAGCATGTAACCCATTCAAGCACAGCAAGAGTAGCAGCTATGTAAATGGAGTGTATTTATATAGCGCTTTTCAAGTCTTAACAAATACTCAAAGCTCTTTTAGATAATACAGGAACCATTCACCATTAACACACACAAATTCCAACCCGTTCTAACTCCCAACTACAGGATGAATTAGGTGCACAGAGAGAGATGTAAGAGGTCACATTTCAAACCTATTCACCCACAAGACATGTGACACATGGCTGTGTCAAACTGCCTCAGCTTCTCACATTAATTGCACACTCTACAGCTGTGAAGCAAATGTAACAGTAAAGTTCCTGGAGTGGACAAAAAGAACATTCTTGATTCAACTGTGATTT
Organism: Gymnocephalus cernua; assembly: GCA_023631565.1. Taxonomy (NCBI): domain Eukaryota; kingdom Metazoa; phylum Chordata; class Actinopteri; order Perciformes; family Percidae; genus Gymnocephalus; species Gymnocephalus cernua. Next base: position 27,477,030 of record CM042443.1, on the reverse strand, counting down.
GATTCATTCATCCTTAAAATCAACTCGCTTGTGCCTTTTGGACAATTTAGAAATCTGGTTTTGAAATTGCAAACTTCTCCTTTTTCTTGCTTTACTTCAGAGATCTTCAACAGGGGGCTCGGGACCCTTAGGGGGTCCTCATAGTTGCTGCAGTTAATGTCTGAAAATATACATGAACATTAATCAACATATTAACAACAATAAATCAGCCTATTTGTGATTTGTTTTAACACAACATTGATGATAGGCTTATTGTCCTGTAGGTAAGGTAGCCTTTCACGGATAGTTAAACTTAAGGATTCACTGTGTTACATGTATATTTAACACTAAAACATGATGTATATAAACTAGGGGTGGTATGGTTCATGAAAAAACATCCAAACCGTACGGTCCGCTTGTCTCAGTTCGGAGCGCATGTTAGCCGTTTGACGCATGCGCAATGTAGCCCGTCAGGTGCCCATATGACAGTGTTTTTTCCTTCTGCGCGAAAGAAGAGGTGTGGACAAGTTACCCACAAAACGTAGCCTACGGCGAAAGACCGTGCAAAACATTTCAGACCGTCCTCCCAACCTGTATTCATTTTAACATCAATGTACGCTGTAACGTTTTTTCACTCTAACGCCGTTGAAGCGAAGCCCTGCTGTTTCAATCGGTTACATGCTGCCAGTCCGACATGCCGCCACTCCGACATGCTTCTATTCAGACATGCTGCTATTCAGACATGCTGCCAATCCCCTAACCCTAACCCTAATGGAAACAAACATTATCTGAGTGGTGGGACGTTTGAAAACAATGGAAGTGCTGCCACTCCAACAATTAGACGTCAATGTCGGAGTGGGGGAATGTCGGAATAGATGGCGGAACCTGTTTCAATCCTGTCAGCTCTGCAGCAGGCGGGGCTGCTCAGTTCCCCCCGCGACTGAAGCATGCGCACACACACAAACACACAGTGGATGCAGGAAAAACCAGAGATGAGACGTACAGGATGACCTAAATTGAGGACAGCTACGCTCATTATTGTAAGTGCAATGATCAAACCGCATAATGTGTCCCAGGCCAGGATAAGAAATTAACTAAACGCTGTAGGCTAAAGATCAACCAGCCACTGACAGACATGTTCAAATTTGATTTATTCAGTAAATTATTTTTTGCCTTAAATCCACCAACCATTTTCATATTATACCAACATTTGCAGCATCCTGGGCCTTTTTGGTAAGGTTACTGGGAAAACTCAGCCCAGAGTAACTTTATTCTCCCTAAACAAGTTTCCTTATCATTTTTTAAAGAACTATTCAAAAAACAAAATCGCAGCTTTTTTATGTTTAACGTATTCTGACTTATTCAACGGAGCTTTAAGAGTTCCTCTCTTTTGTTTTAAAGAATAGGCCTACAATTTTTGTAAGAGCTACACTGACGTTGGCAGTTTGATAAATGCAAGTTATTTCAATAAATATTCATGTGCTAAAAAGGCACATAAGTTCCTGTAGATGGCAATACACATTCTCCTTTTTTGCCAAATAAATGAAAAGCTTGTTGAAATCATCAATGTCTTCCCTCTTGCTGTATCATAATCTCAGCTAGCTTTCCTCTGAGACGGTCCCAATAATGTGCTTAAAGTCAAGTCAAATTCAGTTTGTGCATGATTGTATGATATGACTGTTAAGCTATATATAATATGCGGAAGTATAATTCTGGAGTGTTAAAGATTAAAAGAAAAAATAACAAGAACCGTACAGAAACGAAAACCGTGACCCTCAAACCGGGATACGAACCAAACCGTGGGTTTTGTGAACTGTACCACCCCTAATATAAACATATGAATATGTAAAGAATTATTATTTAATCAGCTCAGTATGTATGCACCATACAAAAGTATGTGTAAAGGCTTTAGGCTGCCAAACACGATATTGTAGGCCCAGTTTAAATAGTGTGTGTGTGTGGGGGGGGTCCCCCCTGCTCCCCATCTCTCTTAAAACTTAGGGGTCCTTGGCCTAAAAACATTGAACTGCTTCACATGATTGTAGTGCATTCTTTTTTATCCCTATTGTCCCCTCAATGATCTCTCGAGTTTAAATAAAGGTTGATTGAATAAATGAATATCTTTTGGTTATCTGGCTTCACTAACCCTAGTCTCGCTTTGCCAAAGCGCGCTGGAGGAGAGTCTGGCTACTCCACATAGCATTCGGGGATGGGAGGAAAACATGCTCTGGTTTATTGGCATTTCATTAAACCGATTATAATCGTCTTGGGTGGTGCTAAGCACCGGAGAAAAGCCACGGTGCCGTTGCAAAATGGGCTCAGAAGGAACTTGTTTTGGTGGAACATGTGTACATTTAAAGGTTGTTTTAGTCGTGCAACAGAAAACTCAGATTGGACAGATAGTCTAGCTAGCTGTCTGGATTTACCCTGCAGAGATCTGAGGAGCAGTTAACCAGAGTCCTCATAAATCCACCGGAGTTTAGAACGCCAACACAAATAAGTAATATCCGGCAGATGTTCCGGCGGCAACGGAGCAATCCTGGAAGTGGAACGTCAAGGATATAATGCCTCTGGGGGCAATTGGATAGACCTTCAACCAATCAGACCAATGATCCGGGTGACGTAGCAGCGACAGCAGCATCAACGGTTTGCTGCGCTTCGGTGGCCGTCATGTTGAATGTAAACAAAAAGCTACTTGCCGTGAAAAAGATGGTTGGTCAATGGTTGTGATTGGTGCCTCGATTTAGAAAAATTGGAAATGGGCTTGAATGGGCTCTTGGCCAGACTGACTTGCAGAGCAAATCACAAATTTGCCAGAAGTTCGTCAGGGTTTTCCCTTGCTAATCTGTCACACAACAGTTGTTATCAACTCGGTAAATCAACCCAGGGTTCCTCAAATCTAGCCATTAGTGCGCTCACATAAAAGGAGCGGGGTTTGCCGATTATAGCAGCAGAGCAAACTATAATATTAGACAAATACCAAGTTTAACACATAATCCATGCAAAAGGCAACACAGCTGCAACTACTAAGTGCAGGAAGGACAGCTGACACTGTTTCAATGTGTAAATTAATAGGCTGCCAGTGCAACTTGTCGACTTCATGCTTCCAGTCCCACTGACAGTATGCACTTCCTACGATACTTTTATTTGTGCGTATTTTACAGAGACTGACTAAAGCACTAAAGCCTTGTTATACTTATAAGATATGAAGGTAAGCCTGCTTACTGCTTTGAATCATGTTCATACTTTTATTTTATTTGCTCCCAAGTCCCTGTCACACCACCGGGGTTGCAGTTAGATAAATAAGGCTAAAATGGTCATACATTCAGGGAGGATTGGTTGTGGTTTGGGTAGGGGATCTGTTTTGTTGTGTAATTGTTCTCTTTTAAATACCAATAAAAATAATTAAAAAAGAAAAGAAATTGTCATACAAGCCAGAAGAATTCATCTAAGCGACAATAATTATAACGGACTTCACAAATGTAACTATAGACGGATCCACTTCTGCACTAGATGGGCAGTGATTGTTATGGTTCCTAGCGTCCCGGCCGTGTAGCGGCCCGCCAGAGTTCCTAGAGTCCCGGCCGTGTAGCGGCTCCCCAGAGTTCCTAGAGTCCCGGCCGTGTAGCGGCTCCCCAGAGTTCCTAGAGTCCCGGCCGTGTAGCGGTCACCCAGAGTTCCCTGAGTCTCGGCCGTTTAGCGAGCCCCCAGAGTCCCTTGCTTCCCGGCCGGGGTTGAAGGAGGCTGCTAGCCGGCTAGAGGCTTCCCTGAGATTCTGACCCCTCATGTTTTGTCGGCGGTCCGGCCGACTCCTGCCCCCCGTGTCCAGTCGGCGGTCCGGCCGACTACTGCCCCTCGTGTCCAGTCGGCGGTTCGGCCGACACCTGCCCCCCGTGTCCAGTCGGCGGTCCGGCCGACTCCTGCCCCCCGTGTCCTGTCGGCAATCCGGTCGATTTCTGCGCCTATCATCGGTCAGACTGACCTGTCGCCTGTCTCCAGCCCAGCTGTCTCGTCGCCCGTCTCCAGCCCAGCTGTCTCGTCGCCTGTCTCCAGCCCAGCTGACTCGGCGTCTGGCTCCCCAGCTGACCCTTCGCCTGCCCGGCCTCAGAAGGGAGATCTTCGCCGCCGCTGGCCTCCAGAGGGATATCACCTTCGCCGCCGGCCTCCAGAGGGATATCGCCTTCGACGCCGGCCTCCAGAGGGATATCGCCTTCGCCGCCGGCCTCCAGAGGGATATCGCCTTCGCCGCCGGCCTCCAGAGGGATATCTCCTTTGCCGCCGGCCGCCAGAGGGATGTCGCCTTCGCCGCCGGCCCCCAGAGGGACATCGCCTTCGCCGCCGGCCCCCAGAGGGACATCGCCTTCGCCGCCGGTCCCCAGAGAGATGTCGCCTTCGCCGCCGGTCCCCAGAGGGATGTCGCCTTCGCCGCCGGCCCCCAGAGGGTCATTGCCTTCGCCGCCAGTCCCCAGAGAGACATCGCCTTCGCCGCCGGCCGCCTCGGAGCCCTCGACGTCCTGCTCGGCCGCCTGAGGGGCTCCACCTTCGCTGTCCAGTTCGGCCACCCGAGGGGTTTCGCCGTCGCTGCAGGCCGCCTCGGAGCCATCGACGTCCTTCTCGGCCGCCTGAGGGGCTCCACCTTCGCCATCCAGTTCGGCCACCCGAGGGGTTTCGCCGTCGCTGCAGGCCGCCTCGGAGCCCTCGACGTCCTGTTCTGCCGCCTGAGGGGTTTTGCCGTCGCTGCAGACCGCCTCGGAGCCCTCGACGTCCTGCTCTGCCGCCTGAGGGGTTTCGCCGTTGCTGCAGGCCGCCTCGGAGCCATCGACGTCCTTCTCGGCCGCCTGAGGGGTTTCGCCGTCGCTGCAGACCGCCTCGGAGCCCTCGACGTCCTGCTCTGCCGCCTGAGGGGTTTCGCCGTCGCTGCAGACCGCCTCGGAGCCCTCGACTTCGCCTGAGGGGCTCCATCTTTGCCGCCAGCTGCCTGGGAGTTCCCCTCTTGCCGAGGCCTCCCTCAGCTCCCTGTTCCTAGTGGCCCTCTGGTTTCCCTCAGGCCTCTCCGGCCCTTTGTTTCCCCTGGGTCTCTCCGGCTCTCTGTTCCCTGTGCCCCAGGGTCCTCGTTCCCTGTGCCCCAGCGCTCTTCGTTCCCTGTGCCCCAGCGCTCTTCGTTCCCTGTGCCCCCAGCGCTCTTCGTTCCCTGTGCCCCAGCGCTCTTCTGTTCCCTGTGCCCCAGGGCCCTCTGTTCCCTATGCCCCAGTGACTTTTTCCCTCCTCCGGACCCCCTCCGCCCTCCCTGGGTTGGTTTTTTGTTGTCCCTCCTCCGGACCCCCTCCGCCCTCCCTGGATTGCCTTTTTCTCTGCTCTGTTTGTTTTTGGACATCTGGGATCTGTCCCTTGGGGGGGGGGGGGGGTACTGTTATGGTTTTGGGGTTTTTGTCTTATTTTGGTAGTCTGTTTTGTATTTAGTTCTGTTTCCTGTTTTATTTTGAATTCTGTTTCCTTCATGGTCTTGTCTAGTTTTACTTCCTGTCTTGTGTTTTCCCGCCTGACTGATTGTTCTGCCCCACCCTGATGTGTCTCACCTGTTGTATCACCTGTCCCTTGCTCGTTACCTCTTGTATTTAGTCTGTGTGTTCCCCTTGTTCTTTGTCGGATCATTGTTTTCTGTTTGTGGATGTGTGTGTTAGTCTACCTGTGTGTGTGTGCCTCGGTATCTCTGTTCCCTTGATTCCCTTTTTGGTCTTCTCCTTCGTTTTGGATTTATTTTGCCTGCTGCATTCTGGACACCTTGTTTGTATGTATTTTTAGTTAATAAATCTTCGAGCACTACCTTCTCCTGTCCGCCTGTCTGTCTCTGCATTTGGGTCCACAATTCCCTGAAATCCCCCAACAGTGATAGTATAACCCTATTTAATTTGATTTATTTGACATATCAACAAAAAAATATATATATGTATGTATATGTGTATGTACAGTCCCCTCCAAAAGTACTGGAACGGCAAGGCAAATTCCTTTGTGTTGTTCACTGAAGACATTTGGGTTTAAGATCAAAAGATGAGTATGAGACAAGAGTTCAGAATGTCAGCTTTTATTTCCTGGTATTTACATCTAGATGTGTTAAACAACTCAGGACATACCACCCTTAGTTTGAACACACCCATTTTTCAAGTGAGCAAAAGTACTGGAACATGTGACTGACAGATGTTTCTTGTTGCCCATGTGTTGCTTTTCAGGTTGATTGTTCAAACATTAAATAGCTCTGCATGACTAGTCAGTTTTTATCCTTGGTTTAAACCTATAAAGAGTGCATTTCTTGTTAAAGAAGATAAACCAACATCAAGACTAGACAGCTGTCTATGGGAGAAAAGCAAGCCATTTTCAAGCTGAGAAAATAAGGAAAATCGACCAGAGCTGGGCAATGTCCTGAAAAAAACACTGGGCAATGTCCTGAAAAAGAAAGAAACAACTGGTGTACAGAGCAACAGATGTTGAAAAGGTCGGCCAAGTAAAAACAACAGTAGTTGATGACAGAAATATTGTGAGAGCTGTGAAGAAAACCCCCAAAACATCAGTAAGTGACATCACTAACGACCTCCACAGTGCAGGGGTTCGAAGAAGACTCAGAGAGCAGAAATATAGAGGCCATACCACAAACATAACTCATCAGCAGTAAGAATCAGAAGGCCAGATTGGAATTCGCAAAGAAGTACAGAGATGAGCCGCAAAAGTTCTGGAACACAATCTTATGGACTGATGAGACCACGATTAATCTCTACCAAAGTGATGGAAAGGCCAACGTGTGGAGAAAGAAAGGAACTGCTTATGATCCGAAGCATACAAGCTCATCTGTGAAGCATGGTGGAGGTAATGTCATGGCTTGGGTTCATGGCTGCTTCTGGAACAGGCTCATTCATATTTATTGATGATGTAACTGATGATGATAGCAGCAGAATGAATTCAGAAGTGTGCAGAAACATTTTGTCTGCCAATTTACGGTCAAATGCAATTGACACGATGGGACTTAAATGGGACAAACTGTGTGGAGTTACGGATATGGCTCCAGGAATGACAGGTCTGATGAGACGACACGCAAAAAGAATGATGCGTTGCTCAGTGGGTTGACGCCTGCTGAAGTATGCTGTCAGGAAGAAAATATTTTGTTAATAAAGTAAAGAATCTGTTGGACTCATGTATTTAGAATTGTCACTTGAAAATGGTTGTCAAATGTGAAAAAAACTTACAGCAAACTTGGTCGACACGAAGTTTCTTTTGTTTCTTTAGCCAACGTTCATACATCGACCTGGCATGTTTTGGAGAAATCTTATCTCTCAAAGCTCTACTGGGCGCTGCTGCATCCACTGCGACAGGGTGCACCATCAGCATTTTGTCATAGGCGGACAGACTTCCGATTTGGTTGTTGGAGGTGCTATGATCAAAGGTGGCACCACGGGTGGCAGCACCTGCACGGGTGGCAACACCAGCACTTGTCCCTTCATCTCCTGACCCGTTACTGCAAAAATATATATAAATATGAATATATGAAGCATACAGCATACACCTTGATTTGCTTTACAAATTTATGATTATTTTAATTGTGTGAACAAATGTATAACATTCTTACCTGCCCGAATCACCTGCCAGCATAGTTATCAACTTTCTAGCTTGACACAACGTATCAGGCTGTAACATGCGATAATGCTTATTGGCAGTGGCAGTTGAATGAGACAGATATTTGGCCACCATTGCCTTTTCCTGCTCTGAACAGGTTTTCGTGGCTGTCTCAAAAACCCTGCGGGCTGTCTGACTGGTCACCGATGGAATTTTGTACCTAAATTGCAATTTTAAACAGGATATTACTATGAAATATTACCAGAAACCGGATACATTATTAATAAAAGTACATATTGAAAGGGAAGTAAAGAGGGATTTCATACTTATTGTGCATCCAGTAGAGGTCATTGGATGCATTGAAGATCGGCTTGCCTCTGGTTGATATGAAAAACCTGTTATCTGTCTCATCCTCTGGCTGGTTCCATAGGAAAATTGGACGCACCCGTGTGTAATACTCGTGAAACCACTGTTGGCAGAGTAATGAATAGGAATAAATATTCATTTCTAATATTGAAAAGGTTCTGCACAGGTTTTCAAAGTAAATGATGAACTTACCAACTCCTCTTCCTGTGAAAGGGCAAAACCTGCCACTTGGTGGGCTGCAGTTTTGTGTTCCATAACTGCTATGATGGTGTCTCCGCACGGATCTCTCTGTCTTTTGATCCACTCATTCACCTGCACAAAACAAGCATATGCCATTGATTAGTTAGGTCAATGTAACAACAATGCAACACTGTCCATATATAACAGTGACATTGAAAACACCACCATAATACTCACAGTCATGTGCTCCACCACCCCTGTTCGCTGTAGGTGTTTCAGGATCACAACAGCCTCTAGATAATAGAGGACAAGACCAGCTTCTGCCTTTTCCAAGGTAAGATCTTGGTCAGCAAGCAGCTTTCCCATGACATCCATGAAATCCCCTTTGGCTGCTGTCAGCAAGGCCAAGCAGTCTTTTGGCGAAATCATTGGCGTCATCAGAGTATCATACCTAAGACATAACAAAAGTCAGATACAAGGAGAGTCAAACAAATATATAACTAATTAATAACCTTAAGTGACCTGTTGGTCGTCACATGTCTGCAGTGTAATCCAGTTAAACAATTTTACTAACCTCTTCTTGACAATTTCCCTGCCGACACTCCGGGCACAGCTTTTCTGAACGCCACTAAGGAACTCAAGGAAGTTTGTGGAGAAATCATACAATGTTTTGTTGTCATTAACCATGTCGGTTGTGAATGTGTGGTATTTCAGGAATCTGTGGGAAGTAGATTTACATGTTGTTAGAACTACACTCCAACACAAGAGTTAATAGCATTTAATCAAATACCCAAAAGGAAATGCTGCTAACCTTTTCAAACTTTTTAAATAGTTTAACTGCGTCTGCTTGGACAACTTTGCCTCTGAGAGCTTTTGAACAAATACGCGGAGCTTTGACCTGTCCTTGACGAAATCAAGGGTTGGTCCACAGGGGTGAAAGAAGTATAGATATCGAGCCACATTATCTACCTGTAAAGCAAAGAAAGCGTGTTGAATTACCTTAGGATCAGTTTCATTTTGTTAAAATAATTGTTGCATTTGCAAAATGTTTTAGGATTGTCCTACCTCATGTTTAAAATTTCGAACAGAGAGGTCCTGCTTCAGGTATGTAGCAAAGTCTTTCAACAAAGGATGATCTGCTGAATGTCTATCATAAAAGCCCATATCTTGCATGATTGCCTTGTTTGATGAAAACTCCGTAACACGGACGCTGCAATGAAGGAAAACACATTTTGTTGTTTTATCATTCATGCAAATTGTAATTCACAACAGATTTCATCAGGGAAATTGTGAAATTCTCACCATTGGAAGGTCTCGCCACTGCTAACAGAAGCATTATCAGGTGACTGATCCCCGCCTGTCTCAGCTGCAACACTATCCGACATCTGGGTGGTTTGGCTGGAAGAATCGGTCTGCAGTGGGACACCAATCACTCTATTGTGGCGACGCTCAAGCTCCTTAATTAGCCAGCTTAGCGGATGCTCATCAGTAATATTGTTTTTCAGCATGTTGTAGTAATACCATCGTCCCCTCTCCAGTAACTCTAGGACGTCCAGTTTTGCTTTCTGCAATACAGCATTTCTGGCTTCCGGAGTTTCCATTTTCATGCAAACCCTCCGCAGATGATGCTTTCAATTATTTACAGTATTCAATGGAAAACTAGTATTGACCTTTGACCTCCGCCATGGCAAAAAAAATGTTTGCAGCAGCTTACACAATACTTCAGGGGTGTTACTGATATCCCACAAGTTATATTATGTCCAATTCATCTCACATTTAAATGTTTTCTGCCTTTTATAGAGTTTTTTTTTTCAGCTCTACAGCTGATTGGCACTAAGAAATAAACCTAAAAATTGACCAAAACCTTAAAAATTCATAAAAAATCTCCACAACATCGGATCTGAAGATAATGGGTCTCATATGATTCGGGACGTCATACCAAACGCATGGACACCTGTTTCAACCTTACATGCAGTCGGATTAAGTTTTGGCGTAGAGTGCCAAAAAAGTGCCAAAATAGTGCCAATTACGCCAAAGTAGTGCCATCATGTCCGACGGACTCGAAATTCGTTGTGCGGGGTCCCGGGGTCATAAACCTAAAGGAAATCACAAATTCATTGAGCTTTGACTTTGTCTTCCTTGTTTTCCAGAGGGGGTCATTTACTCCATTTCAGCTCCTGAGCTGCATAATCCATAAAGTTCTTAAAACAATTCTTCCATATAAAACTTTATAGCTCATAACGATCGGCTCGAGAAATCATGAAAAATTATATGAAAATCGTCAAAAGGTCCTTTGGTTGAGAGAAGCTGTTGAGTTTCTCCCCGTATTGGGTTAGGGTAAACGGCAGATCTCCATCCTCCCATGGAGCCCCGTCTTTGCGTAACATTGAAGGGTGTCAGGGTGGGTGTTCCTCACAGTTTTGGACCGGGTAAACGGCAGATCTCCATCTGCCTATGGTGCCCCGTCTCTGGGTAACATCGAAGGGTGTCGGGGTGGGAGTTTCTCCCAGTATTGGAGCGGGTAAACGGCAGATCTCCATCCGCCCATGGAGCCCCGTGTCTGGGTAACATCGAAGGGTGTCGTGGTGGGAGTTTCTCCCAGTATCGGAGCGGGTAAACGGCAGATCTCCATCCGCCCATGGAGCCCCGTCTCTGGGTAACATGGAAGGGTGTCGGGGTGGGAGTTTCTCCCCGTATTGGAGCGGGTAAACGGCAGATCTCGATCCGCCCATGGAGCCCCGTCTCTGGGTAACATCGAATGGTCTCGGGGTGGGAGTTCCTCCCAGTATTGGAGCGGGTAAACGGCAGATCTCTATCCGCCTATGGTGCTCTGTCTCTGGGTAACATCGAAGGGTCTCGGGGTGGGAGTTCCTTCCAGTATTGGAGCGGGTAAACGGCAGATCTCTATCCGCCTATGGTGCTCTGTCTCTGGGTAACATCGAAGGGTCTCGGGGTGGGAGTTCCTTCCAGTATTGGAGCGGATAAACGGCAGATCTCTATCCGCCCATGGAGCCCCGTCTTTGCGTAACATTGAAGGGTGTCAGGGTGGGTGTTCCTCCCAGTTTTGGAGCGGGTAAACGGCAGATCTCCATCCGCCCATGGAGCCCCGTGTCTGGGTAACATCGAAGGGTGTCGGGGTGGGAGTTTCTCCCAGTATTGGAGCGGGTAAACGGCAGATCTCCATCCGCCCATGGAGCCCCGTGTCTGGGTAACATCGAAGGGTGTCGTGGTGGGAGTTTCTCCCAGTATCGGAGCGGGTAAACGGCAGATCTCCATCCGCCTATGGTGCTCCGTCTCTGGGTAATATCGAAGGGTCTCGGGGTGGGAGTTCCTCCCAGTATCGGAGCGGGTAAACGGCAGATCTCCATCCGCCCATGGAGCCCCGTCTCTGGGTAACATGGAAGGGTGTCGGGGTGGGAGTTTCTCCCCGTATTGGAGCGGGTAAACGGCAGATCTCGATCCGCCCATGGAGCCCCGTCTCTGGGTAACATCGAATGGTCTCGGGGTGGGAGTTTCTCCCAGTATCGGAGCGGGTAAACGGCAGATCTCCATCCGCCCATGGAGCCCCGTCTCTGGGTAACATGGAAGGGTGTCGGGGTGGGAGTTTCTCCCCGTATTGGAGCGGGTAAACGGCAGATCTCGATCCGCCCATGGAGCCCCGTCTCTGGGTAACATCGAATGGTCTCGGGGTGGGAGTTTCTCCCAGTATCGGAGCGGGTAAACGGCAGATCTCCATCCGCCTATGGTGCTCCGTCTCTGGGTAATATCGAAGGGTCTCGGGGTGGGAGTTCCTCCCAGTGTCGTACCGGGTAAACGGCAGATCTCCATCCGCCCATGGAGCCCCGTCTCTGGATAACATGGAAGGGTGTCGGGGTGGGAGTTTCTCTCAGTATGGGAGCGGGTGAATGGCAGACGTCTATCCGCCTATGGTGCTCCGTCTCTGGGTAACATCGACGGGTCCCGGGGTGGGAGTTTCTCCTCGTATTGGAGCGGGTAAACGGCAGACCTCTAACCGCCCATGGAGCACTTTCCCCTGGTATACTAACTAAACTTTCATGCCCCTGGTGTACCAACTAAACTTTTGTGCCCCTGGTGTACCAACCTCATTTTTATTTCTAAGTGTTTCAACACCTTGAAATTTTTTGGAAGTTTGGCTACCTAAGAGAGAGCGCCATTACTCCCTCCTTACCCGTGCTTCATATGAATTACTCCACTGTGGCACCAGGAAGGAGAACCTCCCCAGCTCTCTTACTTTGAGCTGCCCCGTCTGTGGGGCCCAAGTACACTTCTGGGCTGCACGGGGGACCGCCCTGAGGAGGCGAAGTTGTCGGGGCCGCTTTGACCCCCAGTTTGGGGGAGCCCCTGGATATAGTGAGTAACCAGTATTCTGCTTGTGATCTATCTTGACTTCTGAGAGGTCGCTTTCCCATTACCAGACACTCGGGCAACCTCACGTGGTCGTCCGGTCTTGGGTACCGGCTACCATTGCCTTCTTGGCCGATGTATCTCCCCCGATCATTAGGGTCCGGGGTTCATGGCGGGACGCCCTACACCCTGAGTGAAACTCTAGATCCAGAGTTGATCCCACCGGAAATTACCCGTTGGTTGGAAACTCAGCCCGACGCATCCTGGTGGCCGAGAGCCCATGTGCACAGTGGACAAACTTGGCGGACCCAAAGCCACCCACCATGCTGCTATCTAGTTACGCCATCTGGGGAACATTTCCTACCCCGCCCGGGCACCGCCCAGACGGGGACGACCACAGGTCAGAAACACGTTTTGGATCAGCAGGACACTCGTTCCTGCCTACTGCTGCAAGTCGGCGCCCACGTGTCCGTGAAACACCTGCCGGAGCCCGTCTGACCGGAGCCACAACGTGGCACCGTGCTCCTCCGAGCAGTGACAGGTCCTAGGCGGGCTCACCCGGGCTGCGATGCACGTCCGACCGCCGCCACTTCCAGGACCCCGCTGAAGAGCTGACCAACCCGCCGGGGTGGGTGTGTGACCAGCTCTCTCGCTGGAGCCCCTTTCGACAACGGCTGTCCGCTCCTGTATCTATCCCCGCCGACTGACCCCGGACGACGCGGGCTTCCAGAGTCAACTGGCCCAACCGAGCTTCCGTCAGAAATTAAATGCGGGTTGTATGACAGATGGTAATAGCATCAACAAGTGTCATACCCTCGTAGACGCTATAATCACGGGGCCCTCTGGCCATCCCCGAGATTACGGAGATGGGCTTATTTTCACCGATACCTTAATTTCCAAGTTTTTGGTCAACAATGTCCCCGGCAAACGCCGCGTCCGAGGAGCCCACTGCAACCCGATTTGCAGTGGGCCGCGCAATTCTCTGTGACGGGCAGGCCCCCTGCAGCCACAGGGGCAGACCAAGGCAGAGTCAGACTAGGGCCACTAGAAGGCATCCAGCCGTGGTGCACGGGTCCCTCGTCCCCGTACCGGCCGTCCCTCTTGCCGACATGTCAGAGGCTGTTTCTACTGCGTGGAGTACTCATCTACTCCGACTTGTTCCTCCTAAAGTCCCTCAAGATATTGAGGGAATACTGGGGGGCTCTCCGACTCACAAGTTTTGCGAAACTTTTGCAGCGGTTTCGCGTCAGGCCCAGACAGATCAGGAGCTTCCCATTTTCCGAGGGCCATTTCCCTCTGGCTCCGACCGGGAACCCAAATACTCTGGCCTTCCGTACTTCTGGGAGGAACTTTAACAGGACAGAGCAGAGCGGTCGATATTTCGCCACTTTCTCGGATCGCGCCGTCTCGAGAGAGTCCTCTCCGAGTTCATATTGAATTGTTACATCGACAATGAGCACCTCTCCCACCTTGATGAATACCAAGTCGGGGGCAAGGGTCCCGCCATTTGGACCCGTCCATCGTTTCTCCCTCAGTGTGACCCATTCGAGGCGCTCCGCCTCCGCAACCAGCAAGTCGCATATCTCGTGGTGCCTTCCAATCCTGCTCAACCTGACCTTAGGGCAGCCACCCAGAATTTGCGAGCAGGTCTCGGGAGAACCCCGGCAATGTCGACGGGCTGCATTGGCTCCCGGGCGCTTTCTCTTTTGGAACTCTCGCGTCAGGTACACATTTGCCCTTAGCTGGAGGGCCGCGACTCGTTTTTCCCTATGCGCTGCTTCTCGTCCAGCAGCCAGCTGTTGCTTACCCTGTCAGCTGCAAACACATGCACGCCCTTCCCTTGAGATCCCATGTTGCCCACCTGTCGAATTCGACCTGGCGCCAGTCACAAGGGACCAGACGCTTGCGTTCGGGCGTCACAGCAACTGGGGTTAGAATTTCCGCCCTCTCGTCAGCCACAGGATTTGAAGCACGTTTATCCACCCGCGCGGGTGGATCCAAACCCGGCATCTCCTCCTTGGAACCTCCAGCGCTCAGCCATGCCTTTACAAATTGCGTCCTGTTGATCTTCTTCCTGGCTACGTGAGCGATTGTTCCCTCATCCGAGTGAAACAGCCCGTATAGCCGCCTTGCCTGAATGGCCGGGACAACCCGAGCCAACCGGAGAATACCCAGTCCACCATCCCTCTGCCTGGAGTAGAGCAAACCATCGGTCGTACACTGGGGCAGGTGCAGCCAGTTCTTTACTGCACTTTTAATGTCCCCGTCCAATCCTGTTAGGGTAGTTCCGGGTGCCATGCAGTGATCGGCCACAAAAATGATCCTGGGTACAGCGTAGCTATTCAACAACGACACCTTATCCATCGGGTTCAAAGGCGCTTTGCGAATCGCTAAGATCCACTGGTGGATCTTTGCGGACAAGTTCTCGGAGACAATTCCGTCCATGGGTTTATCTCGACGCCAAGGTATTTCACCTGGTCGTCGGGTCCGATCCAGCAGAGGGCCTCTCCGCACAACACCCACTGCTCTGTCTTGTTGATTGTCAGAGGCTTCAATGCTTTCTTTTCGATTAAAAACCCACTGCACTTGTTGGGCTGAACCCTCAGCCCGGTAAGTTGACAGTAGGCCTCCAGAACGGCAATGTTGGTAGCCATGCCTTCCCAGGAGTCACTCAGCAGAACCAGGTTGTCTGCAAAGGCCAGCGCCATGATGGCAGTGCCTCGTGCCGCGACAAAGCCCCTACCCTTGCGTTCGAGGGTTTGGATCAGCGGATCCAGGGCGAGATTGAAGAGCAGAGGAGACATGGAGTCCCCTTGCTTCACCCTGACCTTCATGGAAATCTGTGCAGTATCCCCTTCTGCACACCTCACCTGTGTCACGCAGTCTTCATACGAGTCCCTAACCAACTTCAACATGTGCTCGTCCAGCCCCTTCCATTTCAGAGCAGTCAGGAGGTGCTCGTGAGAAACAGTATCAAAGGCCTTCGTAAAGTTGACAAATACTACCGCTATGGAGCGCTTCTCTCTTTTGCTCATCCTCATTAACCCAGTGAGCATGGATAGGTTCTCAGAACAACCTGCTGAGGCCACGAAGCCCCGCTGGAGCAGATTGATAGGACACACCGTCGTCATCGTAGCCATTAGCTTCCACGGTCTTGAGGCTTTTCTCGCGGATCCTATTGTGATTGGTCGCCACTGGTTCACATCCCCTTGTAAACGTTTGTCAGCGGACTTAGGTATTAGTACCGTCCGGCACTTTTTGAAGACCCTCGGCAGGGCCCCTGAGACGAGCCATGAGGAATACATACGTGACAACTCAAGACCTTCTGGATCCCAGTCCAGCAAATCCCTCCTGGATATGCCATCCGGCCCTGGGGCGGTCTTACTTTTCATGGACCGGAGGTTGGTTCTGACCTCCAAAAGGTGAAATAAGGTACCAGAAGAACGAGTTGTCAACACGACCTAAGCCGTCAAACTGACCCATCCCCGTAAAAGAGCCCACGTCACCCCATCTGCCTCCGAACACAGTCGTGATCTCGGACAGCGGGACTGGGCATGACGTGCCCAGCTTCTCATCCAGGACGTATAACGCAAGCTTCGTCATATCAGTACGGAGCAGTCGGTACAGAAAACGCCTGGCCCATCTCCTTCTGTTGCACCTTCTGACCGCACCTAGGAAAGGGCGCCTAACAGGCCTCCGCCGCGCAACGCCACCAGTCCTCTTTCTCCCCAGCTTTCGGATCAGAGTGGAGGCTGCAGATGCGATCGCCCCCTGACGGCAATCGTCCTCCAGGACAGGTGGATATTTGGTGCCCAAGTCTACCATACCTTCCCGAACCGCCGCCCTTAAAACTGTGCCTATCTCGTTTGGCGGCTCGGCTTGCTCCCTCGGAACAACCAGCCTCAGAGAGAGCTTTTCCTTAGACTCGATGAGACTACGACAGGCCCGCTCCTGTCTCTGAGAAGCCTTACACATCGATCTGCACTGTAATCCCACCTGTGCCCTGTTCTGCTCAAAGTCAGGGTCAGAGGTCATTACCTGAACTGGGTTGGCCGATGGCATGACCCTGGCCTGAGGAGCCAGTCCCTTCAATCCCCTCGTCGCAACCAACTCCGCAGCGGAATCAAGCTGTTGTCTTTCGTCTCGCCGGGAAACCTCGTCCAAGTAAATCGCGAGATGTGCCCGCCGCTTGTGCAGAGATAGACCGCCTTTGCGTCCCCAATCACCCTCCTGTTCGACTCACCGACGCCGGTGAGCCCGAGCTTTCGCCTCTGAGAAAGGGACAAACGATTGACTAAGGGCCTCTCCGCCTTGACACTAAGTCCGATATGTACGTCAAATTTGCCCTCCCCAAGAAAGTTACCGCTCCCTGCTCCGTTTGCCATAGGAGACCTAGAAGACTGGCACTCCAGCCTTTCGGGAGCTCCTCTCTCCCCGTCATCGCCCGACTAACCTTCCCAGACCCACAGAGCAAGAAATCTTGTCTAATAATTACCAGCAATACCAACGGTTGCCACCGAAAACCCATGTGAAATGGAACCAAAATTGGTTTTGTACTTAGAAAAAAAATAAAAAATAAATAAAATAAACCATGACAACCCAAGGTAGATATTAGTAATCAGAGGTGCAGTGCAACGTGCCCCTCTCATAGTCTAATAACCACGGTGTCTGTCCCCCGATTTAGATTGGTTAACTCAAAGGTTAACAAAAGAGGAGCTATACTTAACAAACTAATTGGACTTAAAACAGCATCTGCAATGATGGAACACAATAGGAAAATTAGATGTGGACTATTGAATATTAGATCGTTGTCTTCTAAAGCAGTATTGATAAACGAATTGATATCTGATAATCCAATTCTTACCAAAACCTGGCTGTGCAATGAAGAATATGTTAGTTTAAATGAAGCCACTCCTCCCAGTCATAATAACCCCACTAACACAAAACGTTTAGGGAACGTTAGAGAATGTTAGTTTTTGGTTCTCTAAAGGTTAGTTCGAACCAAACCAAAAACTAACATTTAGGGAACATTTCCTCAGGGTTATAACATTTCCTAAATGTTAGGGGGATCAACCAACTGAAACGTTCTCCTGTGGTTGCACTGTTACCTCCACACAACGTTCCCGTTTGGTTGTTTTTGGTTGTTCCGAGTGCGGTTTAGAAAATGTTTATTTGAACCAGCTCCATTTAAGTTTTGAAGTAGCATATACAAGGTTTGCAGTCACTTGCTTTTAATTCACTCAAAAAGGATTGGTCTTATAAAATCTAATAACATCTTATATCTTCGGGGCGGCCTCTAGCTCAGCGCAGGTTCAAAACCTACCTGCTGCCCTTTGCTGCGTGTCATTCCCCATCTCTCTCCCGCTTTCATGTCTATCCACTGTCCAATAAAGGGAAAAAGCCCCACAAAAAAATCTTATCTTATAAAATCTAATTATGTTTGATAAAAACAATAGGCTACTTGTTCTTGATTTCATTTTTTTAAACTGCATTAGGTGAAAATACTTAAAACAAGAATAGAACCTTTTTCACAATCACTTCTTTCATTTCACATTTCACCTCAAGTGGCTCGATCAGTGTCCAACCGTTTCACCCCCACGCCAGTAGGGGAAGACAGCTTTCAGGTGACCGATTGAACTCCTGTCTTGACTTCCGTTCCGTATACACCATGTTGTTTGCTTCAAGATGGCGAACAGGGCACACAAAAGATTTATTTAAACCGATTGTTGTCTTAATACATCCATGATTTAAACCAGCACCGTCACCAGTCTTCTTTCAATTTCGGGTAAGTGGACGCTCAAGATTAATTGGTGTGTTTGAGCACAGGTTTCACCTAGGATTACACTCATTTGCATGCAAAGCTTCTGAATAGGTGGCAATGATAGTCAATGTCTGAACATTACAGTTCTGAATTGAGATGAATTACCATTGAGTCAATAGAATGCGTCTCGATCTATTGTATCTATTGTAATAATGTTCATCTAAACATTAACTCCGAATAGAGACGCATTATTGACTCAATGGTAATTAATCTCCATTCAGAATTGTAATGTTCAGACATTCCAATGCCGTGTAGAGCAAGCTCTGGTTATGCTATCTATAATCTACGGAAGCCTCCGGTCGAATACTTGGAAAAAATCCCAAAGACACCTTTCCATTTAACCCGGAGAATAGAGCTCCATAAACGGATATAAATCTGCCGTTTCTATGTCTACTTCTCCGGTCATACTTGGAAAAAAAAGTCCCACTTAAACAGCCTTCAATTTAACCCGGACAGGAGGAAGGAGAAACCGCAGACCTCTATCTGCTTATAGAGCCCCTTCCCCGGGTTACATTGAAGGCTGTTATAGTAGTATTTGACCGGAGAAGTAGAGGGAAACGGCAGATTTCTATCCGTTGCATTTGTGTTCCTGCTCAGCATGTCTGCTTACTACTTGCTTAGCAAATAAACTGTGCAGACACTGTAGCTGTAGTTTAAACAGTAAATAAAAAATAAAAAACATATCTAATGTTTAAGTTCAGCAAAGACACAAAAAAACAATGTGTGGTCACTCTGTTGGAGAGCGCAACACTCCATTTATCCTTTAAAATGCTGATTGGCCAGGTTTCCTGACATCAAGGCGTGACGTAACACGGACGTTCCTGATTGGCTGGAAGAAACGAATAAGTCCACGTAGAACCCAGTAGAGGGTTCACTGTCTTGGAGAAACAACAAACGGACCAACAAACAACAACGGAAAAACCAACAGACCAACAACCAACGACCTACAATAGCTAACCTGGCTAGAGCTAATGAAAACAACGGAAAATCCGATGTGTAAATAGAACGCATTCAACTCGGGTGTGACATCATTCACAGCTCCGACCTCTGACTTCAATGCAAATACGCGGCATAACATTGTACAGGCACTTTGCTACTGTAAAGACATTTTGGAGCGCAATCTTTAAAAATAGAACTTTACTCAACCCTATGCTGAATCTCATATGCTCGTTTTTTTCTTAAACTAAAGTTGTAACCTTACAGACTTTTTAAAACCTTTCTAAAACTATAACTTTTTGTTGTGTTTCATTGTCAATTTTGTAGCTTCATATTTGTCATTTCATCACAAAGGTGGACTTTTAATTAATGCATTGCCATTCTATTGATGTTGCGTCCCCCTCTGGGTCTCTGGGCTACAATGCAAAAATCCTGACACATGTATTGTTAACATTGCCTGTCTAAAAACCCCACAGCTGCAACTGCCTGATGAGTGTGCAGAGGAGCCAGAGCCCATGACAGTGTCAACAAGTTCTGTCAGCAGCTCTGAGGAGTACAGCAGCAGTGTTGCTTCTGCAACTAGTCTTTCGGATCTGGAAATGTGGGAGACACCATTGGACAAACCTGTGGATGAGACCAGTGACTCCTGCAGCGAGGAACACAACCCACAAAGTTCACTCAGGAACTTCTTACAACACTGGGCCTTAAAACACCAGATTCAGCACTCTGCTCTAGATGGTCTTCTTGTGGGACTGAAAGCCAATGGGCATCCAGATTTACCGTCAACAGCCAGAACCCTTCTATCAACCCCGAGAGATATCAGGTCAACCACAGTATCAGGAATGGAGTATGTCCACTTTGGTTTAAGGAGAACTCTTGAAGGACAACTCAAGCAGTACCCAGGGGAGGCTATGGAAAAAATAAATACACTGGAGTTGTCTCACAACATTGATGGGCTGCTGCTATTCAAAAGTAGCAACATCAGTCTGTGGCCCGTCTTGTGTGCCATCCATCTGACTCCAACTCGTGTTTTTCCCGTAACTGACTTCTGGGCCCTCAAAACCCAAGGATTTGGATTTTGTCAATGATGTGGTTGCAGAAGTGCAGGATCTACTTGAAAATGGGATTCAAGGAAAGAAGGTTTTAATGCGTTGTGTTGTATGTGACGCTCCAGCCAAGGCAATGGTCAAAGCTATCAAACTGTGCACCGGATACAATGGATGTGACAAATGTACACAGAAAGGGCAATGGGTGGATGGCCGTGTAACATACCCTGAGGTTCAAAACACCCTGCGAACCAATGAGGTGTTTAGAAGAGAGATGGCTGCTAAGGAAACAGAGGGGCTTACAGTTTCACCATTTCTGCAACTTCCCATTGATATGATCAAAATGTTTTCCATTGACTACATGCACCAAGCTTGTGAAGGTGTAATGAGGGAACTGCTGGTGGAATGGGTGAGAGGAAACAGGCAGGTCAGACCGTCTGCTGGACAAGTTCAAGAAGTCAGCAGAAGACTAGCTTCTTTGAGAAACTGTATTCCAAGTTGCTTTACCAGGAAGCCACGGAGATTGGAAGAAGTGGACCGATGGAAGGCTACAGAGCTGCGTCAGTTTGCCCTGTACACAGGAAAAATTGTGCTCAAGGGCATTCTGTTAACCCCGCTGTATAACCATTTCATGGCTTTCAGCGTGACACTGAATATTTTGGTTTCACCCAATCTGGCACGCAAACACACCGACTACAGCAGAAGTCTGATGGCATATTTTGTGTCAAAGACAGCAGAGCTGTATGGCAGGCACTTCATGGTGTATAATGTTCATGCCATGCTCCATTTAACAGATGAAGCAGAAACTTTTGGATGCCTGGATGCATGCAGTGCCTTTCGGTTTGAGAACTACTTAGGACAACTGAAACTTCTGGTCCGATCGAGAAGAAGACCACTAATTCAAGTGGCCAAAAGGGTCTTTGAGATTGAGCAGTGTCAGAGCCACACTGCTCCAGCACAAAGAAGGAAAATCTCAAGACCAAACAATGCATACATCTTGGAAGGTGACAAATGCTGCGAGGCCATTGAGGAGAGGAATGACATGGTTTTGTGCAATGTGTTTGAGAAGGTGGAGCCTCTGTTCACAGATCCTTGTGATTCAAGAATCACCGGCTGCTCCAGGGTGAAAAGGAGAGACTGTTGAGACTGTTGCCAGCATGTGAACTCACAAGACAGGCTATTCTGATTGAGGAGCCACAGTCCAACATTTTCTTTACAGTCCTGCATGATTTTTAGGAGACATGCAAACAACTTGAACCTTGACAGGGACAACAAGGAAGCGGACATCCACACTTAACTTTTTTCTTAACTTTTGTTTCTTTGTCTTTTAAAGTTTTTTTAATTATTTTTTTCCATAAAAAAAAATTGTGTATTTGCTGTGTACACTTGCAATTAATCTGTACTCGGTACTGTACTTTGATATCTGTATTTGAGCCATGTGTCACTTCATCCTTTTCAAAACTAAAACAATGCATTGCAAAAACACCCAGAGGACTTGTGACTGTTCTTAATGCAATCTATGCAATGTTGCTCTATTTGCCATGCCAATAATGCCGTTGTCTCTTAACAGATGAAGAAGTTCATAATCGTCGAGTTTATGGACAAGGCTATGGAGGTTGTGCCTTCTTCATGGGTGGACCAATCTACAGAGCTATGCAGTTGTGTAGATTTATTTTTTGTAACAATTTATTTTACCTTCTAAATGTTCTCCACACCACATTGGAAGAAATGATCTGAAATTAAGTATATTTTTCCAAAAGGTCGTCCACTGCTACTGGACTGCGCTGAACATGAGGGCACAAATCAAAGCTTGCCATTTACCGAACAAGAGCTGGACCAAATCTGGAAAATCTGGCTGTCTACAGGTGACCTACTGCTGCTATGCTATATATAAATGAATAATAATAGTTTTCCCTGTATGGAAATACTGCTTTGTTCTGCTAGTGCCTCACAACAACGTTGTTCTCTTAACGTAGATTCTTACACCAAAGCGATGTAGAAATGCAACGGGCTGACGTACACTTCCAGCATTGAGACGGGTAGATGATGAGAGCGTCTGCAAAAGCAGACGCCCAAAGAGGTTCATGGAGGAGTCTTCAAGTGATGGTAAGACCTCTTAAGTACAGACTACATTATTTACACAATTCAAATATTTTTTTGCAATCAGTACAAATTGTATGTTCTTTTATTTCAGATGAATCTGTTTCACAACCTAATAAGCAATCCAGGATGGAGGATGGAAGCCTTGCCTCTTCCTGTTTGCAGATGTCACTGCCTCCACCGCCTGCATGTAGGTTTATTTTTTGTCAGCGATTGTCTAATGTAACAGCATAGGTTAATCTTTTGCAATGGCATGTGCAAGAAACCTACCATAAATGACCTGACCAATATTCATATTTACTTTCTTTTTAGATGAGTCAACACCACGCAGAAAACCTGCCGGTCGCCCAGAGCTGGAGGACTCTATTCTGACGACGCAAGCTCTGCCTTCCACTTCTCTGGACCCAGTTGAAGGTACAGTGGCTTTGAATTTTCCATTTCCAATTAAATACAATTTCATGACAAGGAACTTAAGTAACATAACTTTTGGTTGTTGTAAACAACAGACTTCATCACAAAGAGAGAGGTGAGCCATCACGAGACAGACCATGGTGGCATGGAGATGGAAATGAGAGATAAGAAGACTCACTTATGTTGTTCACATATGCAGGTTTATAATGTATAACAACTAAAACTAACACCATACATTTTTCCATAGCCATGAGGACATCCATTGGCCGCCTGACAAAGCAGATGGATGAGCTGCTCATGCTCTTAAGGACCTCCCATTCACCTCTCTCTGCTCCAGAGGATGACATTTTGGTGTCGCCCTGCTCCACAGTTGCTGAGCTGGAGGAGTTTGACAGGAGTCTCAGCCAACCGGAGAGGAAAATACAACATGTATAATTTGTATTTCTATATGTTTTTCGAATGCAACTTTTCCTGGCAACGCTTGGAGGTCCAACCTCAGGCTCTACAGTCCGGCGTATGCTACGGCGAGTGGCAACCAACGATGTGCTGAAGCAGTATAGCCTGCGGGGAAGAAAGGCAAAGAAGGCCTTCCATGACCTGACTATATGCAGGGTTATAACAGGCATGTGTTTTATTGTTCACATCAGTATTATGCTTAGCTTGGCTGATAAGGTTTTAATTTGACTTGTAACTTTGCTTCATTTTGACTTCTACTCTAGCGGCCTCACAGAAGAACTTCCCCACGCTGACTGCAGCTAGCGCTGAAGTTTGCCCCACATAGACGGTAAATTGAAATTCTTCTATATGATGTGAAAAAACAGAGTTGTTATGAAGGCAATTAGTCTTGCTTTTGTCAACGTGTTGATTCTTAGTATGACATATCAAACTTTTGTTTCTTTCTTTTTAGGCCAGCTGAGAAGGACTAAGCCATGGAGCTCTGTTTTTGTTTTTTCCATCCATCATTGTATTCTTTGTATATATATATTTTTTTTATATGAATCTTTGCATATTATTTTTGCACTACATTTGCACACTACATTTGTACTACATTTCCACTCTACATCCCAATCCACTTTTTATTTTTATTTGTATAGTTTCTGCTTATATAAATTTTTTAGGCCTGTTTATATTGTTTTTTTATTTTATATTAAAGTTTTAAATCCCATCAAGTTTGCCTGTTGCCTGTTTATTCATTTCTGCCAATATATAATAATTCATTATTGCTCATGCACAGACAGTTTAAAGTAATAATAAAATTGGTACCACAGTTGTTAGTTATTTAAAGGTTAGGTTGGGTGTTGACGCGATGTGATATCAGCCGGAAGCGTTGGAAGAAGGCCGGTCGGCTGAATGGGTGTTGGAAGGTGTCAGTTGGTTGGACCTTACCTCCTCGTGGTGGTTCGAGGTAACGTCCTCCGGGACGGCGAAGTAGGTCCGTAATCTCCCCGAAAGAGAAGTCTAGTAGCTCCGGACGTGCTTCTACGGGCACTGGGTGAACGGCCGGTTTCATGCCCCCGTAGAAACCACTTGGAGGAAAGTGTCTCCAGCGCGGAGGAAATCCTCCCGTGGGACTATACATTGGGAAGAACGTGTAGCCTAGTAGCCCAGGAAAGGTATCTGTGTTGCACACCTGACCCTTTATGAAAGGGCCTTTGGATGCGGATTCCAGTTGCGGAAGGAGACCCGGTATATATGAACCAGGAAGATTAGCAGTCTAGTAGCCCGGTGTTGCGTGGCGGACAGATTACGGTACCATCGATCACTTGTTCTACAGCTTTGATCTCATGAGGCAGGCTGGAGCGCATGAACCAGAAAGATCTGTTGTCTAGAAGACCCAGGGCATTCGCTTCATTGTTGTGTTGCAACCAACAATCATAAGGAGGAAGTCTAGGAGCTCCAATTTCTCTCCTTCATTTTACTTTACTTTATGGTCATCCAGGGTCGATTCTAGTTAGATTTTAGGGTTGAAGGAACACAACCCTTATTTATACAACTTCTTTTTTTTGGGTTGAAGGAACACAACCTTTTACTTATATTTCTTTGTCTATTTTGGGGTTGAAGGAACACAACCCTTAGTTAGTTTATTATATATAATATATTTTTTTTATTATTATTATTTTTTTACCAACTTATGGTTGCATTTCACAACTTATGGGTTTGTTATGGCCCAAAGCTGAGTCGGTTGGTGCGGTTCCTCGTTATTCTCAGCTATTAAGTTATAAGGGAAGGTTCTCGCCACAGTAGCTCACGGTGAACAAAGTAGTTGGCTCGACAATACTTTGACTGTTATTTCCTCACCGTCCTATTTGCTGGGTTGTTGTCTAGTAGGTTCCAGTTGAGTACGTTAAATAGATGCTTGGAAGGGGTAGCCCCCCTGGGGCCGGTCAGGCTGGGCTCTCGCCCAGTCAGGCTTGGCACAGGTGGAGGTTCGCTCTGACCTTCGCTATTTGGTGTGGGGTGTCTGGGCGCGGTAGTCTTGCCACCCTAACATCTTTGCCTGGACCCCCACCCCCTACACCAGTGGTGTAGTCTATTTTTTTTGTAGTGAGTATACTGTGATTTTCCCCTCCCAGCCTCATACTCGCCTGTCCCAGAGCGACACCCCATACAGTCGGTACTGTGACGTTTCTGAATACCAACTGTACACGGGCAACAGACGTTTAAGTATTGATGGCATTTATTTAAAGTCCTGGAAAAACAACACTGAGTTGAGAAAAGATAAGACAGATTTAACTTTTTGAGAAACGCAACCGAACCTGAACGCAACAGGACATCACACCACACAAATGAGCCATTTAACCGACACCCCTACACTGCCACACAAAACCATGACTAATAATTAGCATCATCATTCAACTTTTGGATCGATTAGCAGTAAAATCTGCTGATAAGGGCCTACATTTACTCAAAAGTATTTAACTGTTTACAATCTTCAACACCATGGCTAACAAATGCATAAAAAGCAGACAAAAGGAGAAAAAAGCTCCACTGTTTCTATTTTAGTTAATTATCTGACCATTGCTAACTAACATTACCATATAGTCATTTAATTGTGTAAAGCAATGCATATTTAAGATTTAAGAATTTACTCTAATATTGCATATAGTCATGACCTAATGAAGGCCAGGAGTTCTCACTGTCTCTCTCAT
The DNA here is from genome assembly GCA_023631565.1 of Gymnocephalus cernua. NCBI lineage: Eukaryota > Metazoa > Chordata > Actinopteri > Perciformes > Percidae > Gymnocephalus > Gymnocephalus cernua. Next base: position 27,451,075 of record CM042443.1, on the reverse strand, counting down.
CATCTGAAACAAGGACATATAAACACTGTATTCCGTTTACTGCAGTACTCAGACACACACAGACACACAGACACACACACACACACACACACACGGTATCATATAAGCTACTCAGGTAACAGTAACGTTGCGGTAGAATTTTCGGGCTGGTTTTTTGTAACGGTAACGTTAACGATCGGGTCATCATGATCTGTGGCAGCTGCAGTATCACCCGACGCCGCAGTAGCTTCAGGGACAGACTTTTGAAAACACTGAAGTGTTATTTTGGTCTGTTTAGTAATGTTTCATATCTCGTTACTTATAAAACTTTGTTCAAACTCTACGTAGTTGCGAGAAAGGAAAGACCGTGCAAAGAATGCAACTTCTTGTTGCTTAGTAACGTTAAATGACTTCACGTCAGATCCAGGGCACGGCTACGGAAGCCCCCAAGGTCCAAATGTCAGAGCTTCACAACACAGACGGGGTGAATTTATGAATGAAAGTGAGAAAGTTCTGTCACAAACAATGTTGTTACATATCATCGCGCTTTTGTAAGTGGGTATACGGAAATCCTTGACTTTTCCTAGTGGGTATACGCCGTATACCTGCGTATCACATAGACTACACCACTGCCCTACACCCCCCGTCGCCTGCGCCTGTCCATCTCTAGGGGGAGGAGATTAGCCCTGGGAGGGGTTCGGAACACCCGTCAGTCGGGCGATGGCGGGGAGAGAGGAGTTCCTGGAGGTCTGGAGTGCCATGTCTGGGTCTCCTATGGCTAACGGAGCAGGTAGCAGTAACTTTCGTGGAGAGGGCACATTTGACGTACATAATATCGGACTTAGTGCTGAGGCGGAGAGGCCCTTAGTTAATCGTTTGTCCCTTTCTCGAAGGCGAAAGCTCGGGCTCACCGGCGTCGGTGAGTCCAAGAGGAGAGTGATAGGGGACGCAAAAGCGGTGTCCCCTTCACTAAACCGGGCGGCTACTCTAATTAGTGAGAAAGAGTTGGTCCCCAGGATAGGGGAGGCTCCGAACCTCACTAGCGCGGTCGGTACCTGGAGCACCCATCAGCCAGCTGGTGATGGGGAGAGAGGGGTCCCTCAGGAGCTGAGCGCTCAGTCTCCGGAGCCCCTATTGAGCGAGGAATAGGGAGTGGAAACCCTCGTGGGGAGGACACTTTCCCGTAGGCGGAAACTCGGATTCACCGGCGTCGGTGAGTCCAAGAGGAGGGCAGTGGAGGACGCGGAGGCGCCGTTCCCCACGCCAAAATGGGCGGCTCCTCTAGAAAGTGAGGAGAGGGCGGTCCCTGGGTATAGGGAGTCCTCTAACCTCACAAAGGCATTTTCCGACTTCATGGATCTGGGACTGGGGAGCCCGTACGGTACACATGTCCCCGGGATGGCTCATGCCTCAAGGTATGATGGTGGAAGCCCGGAGGAAGAATCTACGGGGAGGGATGAAAAAATGCCTGATATCAGCGGTGCCGGACAGTCAGGCGTGGCATATCCCCCCCAGCCTCTCCCCGCCAGCCCTGTGATTGATCGCTCTGGTCAGGGGTGATTCTGGGCAGTTGGTGATTAGTCTTCCGGGGCCCGACCCTTGCGAACTGTGTGATGCACGGACTTCCTCCGTTTGGGAGCTAGTCACTCACTTGAACAGCTCCCATGGCGTGAGGGACGTACTGTGGGCTTGTCGTGAATGCAAGAGGATCAGACCAAAACGTCACCAAGCCAGACGTTTCCTGTACCGACTGCTCCGCACCGATATGACGAAGCTCGCGTTATACGTCCTTGACGGGCAACTGGGCACGTCATGTCCAGTCCCGCTGTCACGGCTGTTTTCGGAGGCAGATGGGGTGACGTTGGTTTGTTTACAGGAATGGTTCAGTTTGATGGTCTTGGTTGTGTGGACAATTCGGTCTTCCGGAACCTTATTACACCTTTGGAGGTCAGCCAAAATCTCAGATCCATGAAAAGCAAGACCTCCCCAGGGCCGGATGTTATTTCCAGGAGGGATTTACTGAACTGGGATCCTGAAGGTCACAAACTGGCGCGAATGTTCTCCACCTGGTTGGTCTCAGGGACTCTGCCGAGGGCTTTCAAAAAGTGTCGGACGGTACTCATACCGAAGACTGCAGACGCAAGTTTACATGGGGATGTAAACCAATGGAGGCCTATCACTATCGTGTCTGTGGTCTTGAGGCTCTTCTCACGGATCTTGACGGTTAGGATGACCGCAGCATGTTACATTACATTACATGTCATTTCGCAGACGCTTTTATCCAAAGCGACTTACAATTAAGTGCTTTCAACTGTGAAGGTACACACTCAAGACAGCAAGTAATAAGTGCAAGTACATTAGCTTTAAATAAGTAAAGCTACAAAGATATATGAAAGTGCAAGTACATAGCTTTGAATAAGTAAAGCTACAAAGAGACATATGAAAGTGCAAGTAGATAGCGCAGGTTTTTTTTAATTTTTTTTTTTATCCGAGGTGTAGTCGGAAGAGATGTGTTTTTAGCCTTCGGCGGAATGTGTGTAGGCTTTCGGCCATCCTGATGTTGGTGGGGAGCTCGTTCCACCATTTGGGAGCCAGGACAGTGAACAGTTGGGATTTTGTTGAGTGTTTAGTTCTCCCTCGCTGTGGAGGAGCAGCAAGCAGTTTAGCTGATGCAGAGCGAAGTGGGCGGGTTGGGGTATATGGTTTGACCATGTCCTGGATGTAAACTGGGGCTGATCCAGTAGTGGCCCTTTATGTAAGTACCAGTGTCTTGAAGCGGATGCGGGCAGCAACTGGTAACCAGTGAAGAGAGCGGAGGAGCGCTGTAGTGTGAGAGAACTTGGGGAGGTTGAAGACAAGCCGAGCTGCTGCGTTCTGAATGAGCTGCAGGGGTCGGATGGCACATGCCAGCAAGCCAATCAGGAGGGAGTACTTACTGGGTTCATGAGGTTGAGCAAACTGGAAGGGCGCTCCTTGGCGGTTGTATTTGTCGACTTTGCGAAGGCTTTCGATACCGTTTCGCATGAGCACCTCCTGAGTGCTCTGAAATGGAAAGGGTTAGACAAACATTTAGTGGAGTTAGTCAAGGACTCATATGAGAACATCGCGACCAGGGTGAGATGTGCAGAAGGTGACACTGCACAAATTGCCATGAAGGTTGGGGTCAAGCAGGGTGACTCCATGTCCATGGGCGTCAGTTTGGTTTGAAATGTGGTGGGGACAGAGACGCATTCGGAAGTGCATTTCCAGAAGTGGTGGGGACAACGACGCATTCATATTTTTTTTCTCTTTCGCACAGGTCATGTTTTGAAAGACGTTGTCCAGGGGCCTGTAGGCTACTACAAATCAAGTTTAACATGCCCTGGATTCCTTTCAGTTCCCCGGCTGCACTAACCCTAACAACCACGGTTAAACTGTGTCACAACGTTTATCAACTAGTTGAATCAACCCAGGGTTTCCCAATCTATAAACGCGCTTTCACATAAAAGAGGCGGTGTTTGCTATCAATCTACCAGAGCCACATATTTTACATAAGAGCAATTCTACATAAATATGAAGAACACAGACACGGTTTACAAGCAAAAGGCAATCCAGTTGCTGCTTCCTAAAACAGGAAGAAAAACTGGCAAAAAAGCCGACGCTGTAAATGTGTAAGTCACAACGCTTATCAGTCCCTCCAGACAAATGCAGAGTTTTGTGATTGTTGCGGGCAGAAATCCTTGATTATGCGGCACGTTTTCTTAAAAAATGCGATGGAATATGTGGGATATTTGTGCAATTTTATGCAATGAAATTGCAGTAACTTGCAAAAACTGTGGTTTGATGAAAAAGAGATTCCCCCAACCATGTTGTCAGTAGGCGAAATTACGTCACTACATAACGTTCCCTAAACTGTCGTTAGTCTATTCAGTTGCAACCCTGGCAGTGGGAAGCGATCGTGAGCAAATAAAAAATTTAAAAACATAATTCAAACCGATGTGCGCATTGGCAACACACGGCTCAAGAAGTTTACAATAGGCCTACGTTATTCCCTCCACTGAAAATCTATAGGCCCTACCTTTCATAAATACCCATCAGGGAATGTTAACGGGGTTGTCAGTCTCTAAATGTTTTAACTTTTAAGAGCGCACCTCTCTCTCTCTGTCTCTCTGTCTCTCTCTCTCTCTCTCTCTCTCTCTCTCTCTGTCTCTCTCTGTCTCTCTCTCTCTCTCTCTGTCTCTCTCTCTCTCTCTCTCTCTGTCTCTCTCTCTCTCTCTCTCTCTGTCTCTCTCTCTCTCTGTCTCTCTCTCTCTGTCTCTCTCTCTCTGTCTCTCTCTCTCTCTCTCTTTTTCTTCTCACTGAACTCCACCCATTCAGTCAATGGATCTTCTAAGAATGGGGATACCGTTATCAATGGAGTATTGATTGGTCAGTAGGCGGTGCTTTTACACCAGTTGATCTCTAATCTCCGACATAACCTGCTCCCGACCAGGTTAGGCGTTCAGTATAAGTTACCACGGCGATTGAACTCGATAACAACTAATCCACGTCGTGGTACAGAAAACCCTGGGTTCAGTACAGGCCCCTGTAGCTTACTAATGTAAATAAATAAAAATGTATTCAAAAATGTGATGATGTCCGACTCGTTTTATGAAGAAGAAAGCCTTAAGTTTTCAAAAAGCAAGACCCGCTATGTTCTGCTTCGTACCATGTTGACAATATGACATGACATGGTTTAATGTACCTAAACAATAATAATTTCTCTCTCATATTGCTCCTTATAACCACCGAAAACTCTGGAAAAATCGAACCAAAAGTCCAATTATTATGGACGTTATCTGACATTATAAGCGCTGTTTCTGCTTCACATCTTCAGCAGCAGCGGCTGTGGGTTGACTCCCCACGGTTCTCATGGGCTTAATATAACGTGAAAAAGCTTAACGTGGTTTAATGTTCCTAAACAGAGATCAATGATCACATTTCTCTCTCATATTGCTCCTCATGTACAGTAAGTGATCTTATGTGTTATGAACTTTATTTTTTAACTAAATTGAGCTTGAGGTTTAAAAAAAAAGTGGTGGGTACAAAATGACTCATGACAAAATCTGGTGGGGACACGTCCCCACCGTCCCCCCCTAAAACGACGCCTATGTCCATGTCACCTTTGCTTTTCAACGTTGCCCTGGATCCGCAGCTAATTTTAGCTAACATTACTTAGCATGTCAAACGGGGCCAGTCAGTCTTTCAACGGCTCTGGGGCTAGTCAATCAGCACATAGGAGAATGTAAAGTCGCTTGTCAACTAAACAGGTAGCTACCTGATACAACTATAAAATAACAAGGTGACCAGTAAAACTACAGCAGACGACTCTCCTTGGCTAATTAAAAAATAACTTACTTTAAGAATGCTTCTTCAGGTTGGAGGTGGAGTAATTTGGACGCTGAAAGGAGGAGTGTTGCTGGCAAGCAGAGGCTGCAATGCCTTATTATATTTATATTTTGTTCTCCCTTCTCTTTCTATAATGTGAAATGCTGTTTGAATTTCCAAGATGGAAACGTATTCCTGCCCTGGCTCTGTTGTGCCGGTTCCATCTCTACCTCTATCAGTGATCACGCAAATAGCTAATTTTTTTTTTCATATTGGGACTTCTGGGAAATGCATGGAGTTGCCTTAATTTTTTTAGAGAGTGAGTAAACTCGTGAAACAGAGAAGTATCGTCATGTAATCCATTGATTTCAACAATGTAACTGTATTCTAAATATGGACTATTTAAATTGTAACTAACAGAATACAGTTACTCATAATTTGTATTCTGAATACGTAACGCCGGTACATGTATTCCGTTACTCCCCAACACTGATTATTAGATATGATTAATATATCTTTACTAACAGGTTATGTACCGCAGTCATTTAAAGTAGCTGTGATAAAACCTCTTCTGAAAAAACCCACCCTCGATCCTGAGGTCTTAGCCAACTATAGACCTATATCTAATCTTCCCTTCCTCTCCAAAATCCTTGAGAAGGTAGTCGCCAATCAGTTATGTGATTTTCTACATAGCAATAGTTTATTTGAGGACTTTCAGTCAGGATTTAGAATATATCATAGCACAGAGACGGCACTGGTGAAAATTACTAACGACCTTCTAACTGCTTCAGACAAAGGACTTGTCTCCATACTTGTCTTACTAGATCTTAGTGCTGCTTTTGACACTATTGATCATACCATCCTGTTACAGAGACTGGAACACTTAGTTGGCATTAAAGGAATAACACTAAGCTGGTTTAAGTCCTATTTCTCTGATCGATCTCAATTTGTTAATATTAATGATAAATCCTCCAAGTACGCTAAAGTTAACCATAGCGTTCCACAAGGCTCAGTGCATGGACCAATTTTATTTTCCTTATATATGCTTCCTCTTGGCAATATTATTAGGAAACACTCAATTAACTTTCACTGTTATGCAGATGACACCCAATTATACTTATCAATCAAACCAGATGAAATCAGTCAGTTAGCTAAACTTCAAGCATGCATCAAGGATAGCAAATCATGGATGACCTACAATTTTCTGATGCTAAACTCAGACAAGACTGAAGTTATTGTGCTGGGATCTAAAGAACTTCAAAACTTACTATCTAAAGATATAGCTGCCTTGGATGGTATTGCCCTGGCCTCCAGCACTACTGTCAGAAATCTAGGAGTTATTTTTGATCAGGATATATCCTTCAACACCCACTTAAAACAAACCTCAAGAACAGCCTTTTTTCACCTTTGTAACATTGCCAAAATTAGGAACATCCGGTCTCAAAACGATGCTGAAAAACTAGTCCATGCATTTGCTACTTCCAGGCTGGACTATTGTAATTCCTTATTATCAGGATGCTCAAATAAAAACCCTTAAGACTCTCCAGCTGATCCAGAATGCTGCAGCACGTGTTCTGACAAGAACTAAGGAAAGAGATCATATCTCTCCTGTATTAGCTTCTCTGCATTGGCTCCCTGTAAAATTCAGGATTGAATTTTACAGGGAATGCTTGTTACTAACCTAGCTCTGGGGAGCTTGCTCCCCGGAGTCTTTCTGTTTCTTTTCACCCAGGATGAAATCCCGGGATTAGGATGGCACCAAAATCATGGTTCCAGCTGTTGCCGTGGTTCCGCTGCAATTTCAATTCAATTCAATTTTATTTATAGTATCAAATCATAACAGGAGTTATCTCAAGACACTTTACAGATAGAGTAGGTCTACACCAGAGATGGGAAGTAACGAAGTACAAATACTTCGTTACTGTACTTAAGTAGATTCTTCAGGTATTTTTACTTTACTATTTATTTTTGTGCCGACTTTTTACTTTTACTCCTTACATTTTTAACACAAATACTGGTACTTTCTACTCCTTACGTTTTACAAAAGTGGCTCGTTACTTACCCACTTACAAAAGCGCGATGATACGTAACAACATTGTTTGTGACAGAACGTCCTCATTTTCATTCATAAATTCACCCCGTCTGTGTTGGGAAGCTCTGACATTTGGACCTTCGGAGTTTCCGTGGCCCTGGATCTGACGTGAGGTCACTTAACGTTACTAAGCAACAACAAGTTGCATTCTTTGCGCGGTCTTTCCTTTCTCGCAACTAGTTAGTTACCTAGAGTTTGAAATAAGTTTTATAAGTAACGAGATATGAAACGTTACTAAACAGACCTAAATAACACTACGTCAGTGTTTTCTGAAAGCAGCTGCCACGTCGGGTGATACTGCAGCTGCCACCAACGTTAGCCGGCTACTTTTACCTGGTAAGTGAGAGTAGCCTAGCTTATATGATACCGCGTGCGTGCGTGCGTGCGTGCGTGCGTGCGCGCCTGTGTGTGTGTGTGTGTGTGTACAGCTTTTATATACTGTCTATGGTGTACAGCAGTAAACCTATACTGTCTATGCAGTAAACAGAATACAAAGTTTATATTTCCTTGTTTCAGATGACGAGAGAGACAGTGAGAACTCCTGGCCTTCATAAGGTCAATGACTATGCAACATTAGAGTAAATTCTTAAATCTTAAATATGCATTGCTTTACACAATTAAATGACTATATGGTAATGTTAGTTAGCAATGGTCAGATAATTAACTAAAATAGAAAGAGTGGAGCTTTTTTTCTCCTTTTGTCTGCTTTTTATGCATTTGTTAGCCATGGTGCTGAAGATTGTAAACAGTTTATTAAATACTTTTGAGTAAATGTAGGCCCTTATCAGCAGATTTTACTGCTAATCGATACAAAAGTTGTATGATATGATGCTAATTATTAGTCATGGTTTTGTGTGGCAGTGGGGGGTTGTCGGTTAAATGGCTTATTTGTGTGATGTGATGTCCTGTTGCGTTCAGGTTCGGTTGCGTTTCTCAAAAAGTTAAATCTGTCTTATCTTTTCTCAACTCTAAGTGGTGTTTTTCCAGGACTTTAAATAAACGCCATCAATACTTAAACGTCAGTTGTCCGTGTACAGTTTGTATTCAGAAACGTCACAGTACCGACTGTCTGGGGTGTCGCTATGGGACAGGCGAGTATGAGGCTGGGAGGGGAAAATCACAGTATACTCACTACAAAAAAACAGACTACACCACTGGTTAGTTGTACTCTAAAAGTATGCAGAACTTACATGTAGATTCCTTTAAATGTTGATTAAAAATGGAACTGGATCTGTGAATTATTACAGAATCACAATTGAATTCATATCTTGCTACTCAGTCAGAATCTTATTAACCTGGAGTCCCAGTCTCTGTCACAATAATCATATATGTGATGTTTTAGGCCTTTTGGCAGACATCCATTTAAAATGTAGACAATGGCATATATACATAAAGAGCCTTTTCTCCATGGCTACTGAAGTTTCTCAGCTTGCACTCTAGTAACATTTGTTTTCCAGGTAGCTTTGCATAAATAATGGTTGTCATTCGCAAGGCTACTTTTACTTTTATACTTTAAGTACATTTCCAAGCCTGTACTTTGTTACTTTTACTTGAGTAAATAAGTTAAATCAGTACTTCTACTTTTACCAGAGTATTTTTTAACACAAGTATCTGTACTTCTACTTAAGTATGAGAAGTGAGTACTTTTCCCATCTCTGGTCTACACCACACTCTATAATTTACAAAAAACCCAACAAATCCCCCCAAGAGCAAGCACTAGTGCAACAGTGGCGAGGAAAAACTCCCTTTTAGGAAGAAACCTCGGACAGACCCAGGCTCTTGGTAGGTGGTGTCTGACGTGCCGTTGGGGTGCATCACAGTATAGTTAATAAACAGTGGCTAGAAATAGTGGTTGTAGTAGCAAAGGGAGCAGCACGGCATAGCTGGGTATTTCAGCAGAACCACGGCAACAGCTGGAACCATGATTTTGGTGCCATCCTAATCCCAGGATTTCATCCTGGGTGAAATTCCCTGCTATGCTACTGCAACCACTATTTCTAGTCACTGTTTCATTATCTTTATTGTGACTGTTATTGCCACTGTTCATAACACCCCAACCGGCAAGTCAGACACCACCTACCGAGCTAAACATACTGGTAACGCTAACAATCCGGCAGGGAATAGACGTCAGGTCACAGCGTATATGGTGCAGAGATGATAATCAGGACCGGGTGTGCAGATAACAGCAGGTGTGCGTAGTTGGAGAATCAGCCAGGATGTGTTCAGGAATCTCAGGACAAAGCAGACTTCAGGTTAGAGTGAAAGCAAAACACAGGAAAGACAGGCTCAAGATGCTGGAGTCATGACAATATCGTTGTCGATATAATATTGATATATTGCCCAGCCCTAGAAGGGCGAGTAATACATCTACAAGTGGTAGCCGTCTTGGAACTCTTTTGCTGCAAAGCCTAACAGTAAATAATTTTCTTGGGAAATGAGAAGTATGAGTAATGGCCCTGAGATTTCTGATATGACCGGCTGGCCTGCATTACCATCCAAGCCTAAATTGCCCACCAACAGTCTCTGGGAATTTAAAGATGTATTTTTAAGACTACAGTCACAGTGTGCAGCTTGGTTGGAAACAAAGACAGTCATAGTTTCAAATCTCCAGTTAGGTTTTAGCATCTGTGTTTAGCTTTTTTAAATTCTCAATTTCATGATTCTGTCCATAATTCTGTTATATTATTACTCGCTGGCGCTGGGCCCTCGTTAAAAAAAGACACTTGCCACCGGGTTTAACAATTTTTTTTTTTGGGGGGGGGGGGACCCTGGATTATGCAACTTGACAACAGATTTGCTCCACTGTTGCAGGACCCTGGATCACTGTCTGATGACCTGATTACGTTTCATTGTCACACAGCAGGGTAAGGACTGAGAGTACCTCAAAAAGTAAAAGGCTACAGCTAGTGGAAGCTAAAGTGTAGGCTGGTTTCATTAAAAACCATTGATGGTAAGATAAGATAAAATAAGATAAGATAGACTTTATTAATCCCACACTGGGGAAATTCCTGATGCTGGCAGTGTTAGTGCCAGCGGTGGGGTTATACAAATGAATTAATTCCACCACATGCCACTTTATTAACTTGACGTTTCCTCTTTCTTTTCATTTTCCCCTCTACTCCATGGTTTTCTCTGAGGATTCAGTGTGCTTCCTCCAATGTTTGTCATTCAAGTTTTACTCAAGAAAGTTAAGGTAAAATAAAAAATTAAATAAACTTTGAAGATGTGGTTCACCAGCAGTATCATAACATGGTTTACCAAAGAGGTACAAATAGGGGTCAAACATGAATCCTGCTGAATTCCCCTCCTAGTTCTGCACCTTATATGTATGTTCTCTGGGTATTTCACTTCCCACACAGTAGCAAGACTGGCATAAAAAACAAAAAGAAAGTAAAAAGGTGATTCCAACAGCTCCTTTTATTGCCGTATTCATTGTGAGGCAGATGGTGAGCAATTTGAAATCAGTATGATGAGATGACGACAAGCTAGGAGAAACAGAAGGACAGAAATAGTCTATTGAGATTTGACAAATGAAACCATTCTCATACCGTTCAAGCGTGTTCCGCCATCCATTCCGACATTCCCCCACTCCGACATTGACGTCTAATTGTCGGAGTGGCGGCACTTCCATTGTTTTCAAACGTCCCACCACTCCAACAATTTTTGTTTCCATTAGGGTTAGGGTTATGTCGGAATAGCAGCATGTCGGAGTGGCGGCATGTCGGACTGGCAGCATGTAACCCATTCAAGCACAGCAAGAGTAGCAGCTATGTAAATGGAGTGTATTTATATAGCGCTTTTCAAGTCTTAACAAATACTCAAAGCTCTTTTAGATAATACAGGAACCATTCACCATTAACACACACAAATTCCAACCCGTTCTAACTCCCAACTCGTAAAATACTGACGTTTGGTCAGTGGCTGTCAGCGTCAGATACTGACGCAAAAATCACCCTTCAGCGTCTGTATGGAGCGCACCGGGCAGAGAAGTAGCTCGACCGCAGCGCTGTAAGATGACGTACTATTAAGAGAGACAATGGTAGCGAGTAGTATGAAAGAGCAAAATGCTGCATAGGGAGGTTGGTTGAGGGGGTGGATGGGTCAAACAACACAGGACTTTCACCCAGGAGACCGGGGTTCATGTCCCGTTCTTGTCCCGCATGTCACAGAAACATACGTTTTATAACCCCACAACCTTTTCCTAAACCTAAGTGTCCCATTCTTGTACCGCATGTCCATCAGTACGTCCCGACCCAGAGCGTCAAAAGTGATGTCAAGAGTCCAGACGCTAAAGGAGACTTTTAGCGTAACTAACAAACGGCAAAGGCACATGACCATATGTCTGTATTTTATGCGATGGGAGTTAGAATGTGTTGCACAAGGCTGTTGTACAAGGTGCCAACTGCTCATCAGATAAACATTCACACACACATTTACACTCTGATGGCGCAGTATCAGGAGCAATTTGGGGTTCAGTGTCTTGTCCAAGGACACTTTAACACATAGACTGCAAGGCCAGGGATCGATCTACCAACCCTCCGATAAACAATAGTTAGTTAACGATAGTGAGTTAAACAAATAAAAAATTGATGAGGCAAGGGAAGGAAGACATGCAGAGTTTGACGATCAGGAAGTTGAAGAGAGAGAAGGTGAAAGTTCAAAAGAACAGGACGGAGAGCTTGAAGAATGAAAAAAAAAAGGGGGGGGGGGGGGAGGTGGTGTAGCATGGCAGGGGATGACAGGATGAATTAGGTGCACAGAGAGAAATGTAAGAGGTCACATTTCAAACCTATTCACCCACAAGACATGTGACACATGGCTGTGTCAAACTGCCTCAGCTTCTCACATTAATTGCACACTCTACAGCTGTGAAGCAAATTTAACAGTAAAGTTCCTGGAGTGGACAAAAAGAACATTCTTGATTCAACTGTGATTTGATTCATTCATCCTTAAAATCAACTCGCTTGTGCCTTTTGGACAATTTAGAAATCTGGTTTTGAAATTGCAAACTTCTCCTTTTTCTTGCTTTACTTCAGAGATCTTCAACAGGGGGCTCGGGACCCTTAGGGGGTCCTCATAGTTGCTGCAGTTAATGTCTGAAAATATACATGAACATTAATCAACATATTATTAACAACAATAAATCAGCCTATTTGTGATTTGTTTTAACACAACATTGATGATAGGCTTATTGTCCTGTAGGTAAGGTAGCCTTTCACGGATACAGTTAAACTTAAGGATTCACTGTGTTACATGTATATTTAACACTAAAACATGATGTATATAAACTAGGGGTGGTATGGTTCATGAAAAAACATCCAAACCGTACGGTCCGCTAGTCTCGGTTCGGAGCGCATGTTAGCCGTTTGACGCATGCGCAATGTAGCCCGTCAGGTGCCCATATGACAGTGTTTTTTCCTTCTGCGCGAAAGAAGAGGTGTGGACAAGTTACCCACAAAACGTAGCCTACGGCGAAAGACCGTGCAAAACATTTCAGACCGTCCTCCCAACCTGTATTCATTTTAACATCAATGTACGCTGTAACGTTTTTTCACTCTAACGCCGTTGAAGCGAAGCCCTGCTGTTTCAATCGGTTACATGCTGCCAGTCCGACATGCCGCCACTCCGACATGCTTCTATTCAGACATACATGCTGCCAATCCCCTAACCCTAACCCTAATGGAAACAAACATTATCTGAGTGGTGGGACGTTTGAAAACAATGGAAGTGCTGCCACTCCAACAATTAGACGTCAATGTCGGAGTGGGGGAATGTCGGAATAGATGGCGGAACCTGTTTCAATCCTGTCAGCTCTGCAGCAGGCGGGGCTGCTCAGTTCCCCCCGCGACTGAAGCATGCGCACACACACAAACACACAGTGGATGCAGGAAAAACCAGAGATGAGATGTACAGGATGACCTAAATTGAGGACAGCTACGCTCATTATTGTAAGTGCAATGATCAAACCGCATAATGTGTCCCAGGCCAGGATAAGAAATTAACTAAACGCTGTAGGCTAAAGATCAACCAGCCACTGACAGACATGTTCAAATTTTATTTATTCAGTAAATTATTTTTTGCCTTAAATCCACCAACCATTTTCATATTATACCAACATTAGCAGCATCCTGGGCCTTTTTGGTAAGGTTACTGGGAAAACTCAGCCCAGAGTAACTTTATTCTCCCTAAACAAGTTTCCTTATCATTTTTTAAAGAACTATTCAAAAAACAAAATCGCAGCTTTTTTATGTTTAACGTATTCTGACTTATTCAACGGCGCTTTAAGAGTTCCTCTCTTTTGTTTTAAAGAATAGGCCTACAATTTTTGTAAGAGCTACACTGACGTTGGCAGTTTGATAAATGCAAGTTATTTCAATTAATATTCATGTGCTAAAAAGGCACATAAGTTCCTGTAGATGGCAATACACATTCTCCTTTTTTGCCAAATAAATGAAAAGCTTGTTGAAATCATCAATGTCTTCCCTCTTGCTGTATCATAATCTCAGCTAGCTTTCCTCTGAGACGGTCCCAATAATGTGCTTAAAGTCAAGTCAAATTCAGTTTGTGCATGATTGTATGATATGACTGTTAAGCTATATATAATATGCGGAAGTATAATTCTGGAGTGTTAAAGATTAAAAGAAAAAATAACAAGAACCGTACAGAAACGAAAACCGTGACCCTCAAACCGGGATACGAACCGAACCGTGGGTTTTGTGAACTGTACCACCCCTAATATAAACATATGAATATGTAAAGAATTATTATTTAATCAGCTCAGTATGTATGCACCATACAAAAGTATGTGTAAAGGCTTTAGGCTGCCAAACACGATATTGTAGGCCCAGTTTAAAAAGTGTGTGTGGGGGGGGGGGTCCCCCCTGCTCCCCATCTCTCTTAAAACTTAGGGGTCCTTGGCCTAAAAACATTGAACTGCTTCACATGATTGTAGTGCATTCTTTTTTATCCGTATTGTCCCCTCAATGATCTCTCGAGTTTAAATAAAGGTTGAATGAATAAATTAATATCTTTTGCACCTTTGTGACGAAAAGAGAGCTGAGCCGGAAGGCAAAGCTCTCGATCTACCGGTCAGTTTTCGTTCCTACCCTCACCTATGGTCATGAAGGTTGGGTCATGACCGAAAGAACGAGATCCAGGGTACAAGCGGCCGAAATGGGTTTCCTCAGGAGGGTGGCTGGCGTCTCCCTTAGAGATAGGGTGAGAAGCTCAGTCATCCGTGAGGAGCTCGGAGTAGAGCCGCTGCTCCTTCACGTCGAAAGGAGCCAGTTGAGGTGGTTCGGGCATCTGGTAAGGATGCCCCCTGGGCGCCTCCCTTGGGAGGTGTACCAGGCACGTCCAGCTGGGAGGAGGCCTCGGGGAAGACCCAGGACTAGGTGGAGGGATTACATCTCCAACCTGGCCTGGGAACGCCTCGGGATCCCCCAGTCAGAGCTGGTTAATGTGGCTCGGGAAAGGGAAGTTTGGGGTCCCTTGCTGGAGCTGCTCCCCCCGCGACCCGACCACGGATAAGCGGACGACGATGGATGGATGGATGGATCTTTTGGTTATCTGGCTTCACTAACCCTAGTCTCGCTTTGCCAAAGCGCGCTGGAGGAGAGTCTGGCTACTTGCTCCCAAGTCCCTGTCACACCACCGGGGTTGCAGTTAGATAAATAAGGCTAAAATGGTCATACATTCAGGGAGGATTGGTTGTGGTTTGGGTAGGGGATCTGTTTTGTTGTGTAATTGTTCTCTTTTAAATACCAATAAAAATAATTAAAAAAGAAAAGAAATTGTCATACAAGCCAGAAGAATTCATCTAAGCGACAATAATTATAACGGACTTCACAAATGTAACTATAGACGGATCCACTTCTGCACTAGATGGGCAGTGATTGTTATGGTTCCTAGCGTCCCGGCCGTGTAGCGGTCCCCCAGAGTTCCTAGAGTCCCGGCCGTGTAGCGGCCCGCCAGAGTTCCTAGAGTCCCGGCCGTGTAGCGGCTCCCCAGAGTTCCTAGAGTCCTGGCCGTGTAGCGGTCACCCAGAGTTCCCTGAGTCTCGGCCGTTTAGCGAGCCCCCAGAGTCCCTTGCTTCCCGGCCGGGGTTGAAGGAGGCTGCTAGCCGGCTAGAGGCTTCCCTGAGATTCTGACCCCTCATGTTTTGTCGGCGGTCCGGCCGACTCCTGCCCCCCGTGTCCAGTCGGCGGTCCGGCCGACTCCTGCCCCTCGTGTCCAGTCGGCGGTTCGGCCGACACCTGCCCCCCGTGTCCAGTCGGCGGTCCGGCCGACTCCTGCCCCCGTGTCCTGTCGGCGATCCGGTCGATTTCTGCGCCTATCATCGGTCAGTCTCGTCACCTGTCTCCAGCCCAGCTGACTCGGCGTCTGGCTCCCCAGCTGACCCTTCGCCTGCCCGGCCTCAGAAGGGAGATCTTCGCCGCCGCTGGCCTCCAGAGGGATATCACCTTCGCCGCCGGCCTCCAGAGGGATATCGCCTTCGCCGCCGGCCTCCAGAGGGATATCGCCTTCGCCGCCGGCCTCCAGAGGGATATCTCCTTTGCCGCCGGCCGCCAGAGGGATGTCGCCTTCGCCGCCGGCCCCCAGAGGGACATCGCCTTCGCCGCCGGCCCCCAGAGGGTCGTCGCCTTCGCCGCCGGTCCCCAGAGAGACATCGCCTTCGCCGCCGGCCGCCTCGGAGCCCTGGACGTCCTGCTCGGCCGCCTGAGGGGCTCCACCTTCGCTGTCCAGTTCGGCCCCCAGAGGGATATCACCTTCGCTGCAGGCCGCCTCGGAGCCCTGGACGTCCTGCTCGGCCGCCTGAGGGGCTCCACCTTCGCTGTCCAGTTTGGCCCCCAGAGGGATATCGCCTTCGCTGCAGGCCGCCTCGGAGCCCTCGACGTCCTGCTCTGCCGCCTGAGGGGTTTCGCCGTCGCTGCAGACCGCCTCGGAGCCCTCGACTTTGCCTGAGGGGCTCCATCTTTGCCGCCAGCTGCCTGGGAGTTCCCCTCTTGCCGAGGCCTCCCATAGCTCCCTGTCCCTAGTGGCCCTCTGGTTTCCCTCAGGCCTCTCCGGCCCTTTGTTTCCCCTGGGTCTCTCCGGCTCTCTGTTCCCTGTGCCCCAGGGTCCTCGTTCCCTGTGCCCCCAGCGCTCTTCGTTCCCTGTGCCCCAGCGCTCTTCTGTTCCCTGTGCCCCAGGGCCCTCTGTTCCCTATGCCCCAGTGACTTTTTCCCTCCTCCGGACCCCCTCCGCCCTCCCTGGGTTGGTTTTTTGTTGTCCCTCCTCCGGACCCCCTCTGCCCTCCCTGGATTGCCTTTTTCTCTGCTCCGTTTGTTTTTGGACTTCTGGGATCTGTCCCTTGGGGGGGGGGGGGGGGGGGGTACGGGGGGTACTGTTATGGTTTTGGGGTTTTTATCTTATTTTGGTAGTCTGTTTTGTATTTAGTTCTGTTTCCTGTTTTATTTTGAATTCTGTTTCCTTCATGGTCTTGTCTAGTTTTACTTCCTGTCTTGTGTTTTCCCGCCTGACTGATTGTTCTGCCCCACCCTGATGTGTCTCACCTGTTGTATCACCTGTCCCTTGCTCGTTACCTCTTGTATTTAGTCTGTGTGTTCCCCTTGTTCTTTGTCGGATCATTGTTTTCTGTTTGTGGATGTGTGTGTTAGTCTACCTGTATGTGTTAGTCTACCTGTGTGTGTGTGCCTCGGTATCTCTGTTCCCTTGATTCCCTTTTTGGTCTTCTCCTTCGTTTTGGATTTATTTTGCCTGCTGCATTCAGGGGTCCGTTTCAGGTAGGAGGTTCAACAAACTCTGAGTCTGAGCCTGATCTCTGAGTTGATTGAGCCTGAGATGGGAAACTCTGAGTTTTCGGTTTCACAACGGCTGATTCGAGTTGGTTCAATCAACTCGGAGTAGGTTGACTCAGGGTTACGCGCGTGCACCAAAGACAGCATGAATGGAGCCATGATACTACGATTCACCATGGCAACAATCACAAACGGGTCGGCGGACATACTCATGCGCACAGACAGCGAGTTTGAACCTATATTTCGTTAAAAAAAGCAACACGCGGCTGCTGCAAAGAGAGAAATTGCGCTGGAGAAAATTGCTGCTAGAGTAAATGCTTATATTCCAATATGATGTATATCATATTTAATCATAAGATAATATTACTTCAAATCTACCGTATTTCAGGTAGGTGCAATACTCCGGGCGAAAAAGTCATAGGCTACTAATCCCATTCTGAGGCTGCAGCACCATCATTAACAGAATTATAATTCATAATCGTTCATTTCAAAGGGTTTACATCATTCACCTGCAATCCTGTGGAACTCCTTTTTAATGTCTCTGACTGGTCTGTGTCCAGGGAACACTAGGCTACACATGTTTAAACTCTTTACTTTCACTGACCCGTAAACTGGACACTCACGCTCAAAGTGGACGCTGCTTAAATTTGTTATAAATTTGACGCATTAAATCTTCTAAATATATGGTCATGCAGCACATCGGTTGAAAGCTTAGACTGTCAGGATTTAATTAAGCCCAAACACAAAGCATGAGATGATTTATAGCAGTTAAACAACGTTTCAGAGCGATCTCTTCTGACGGCGCTTTATTAAAATTATTATCAAGGTTGTAGAGACAACTGTAATGCAAGAATGTGCTGGGATGTAGAGCATGTCCACGATGGGTGACGTTAGTGATATGAGGACAGATAAGGTTATGTAGCTTACATAACTGATAGACTGGGATGAAAAACCATAGCGCTCAAATAGTTATCTGGAAATTAAAATATCATCTTCCGACATATGTTTAACTCCCTGCCATACAGCGTCTTCAACGGAATCGTCGATAAAAGGAAATGTCATGTTTTGAGAAAAAACAATGTTTTAAAGTCTGCCTAACAGTTAATAAACCAACAATGTTTTATTTTATTCACGCCAATATAACAAACTGCGCTGAAATGCTCCTGATCCAGACTGAATGAATGAATGAGGAAATGAAGAGCGCTGTGTCAGAGGGAGGAGCGATAATTCTCTTCATACATCCATGGGGAGGAGTCTTCAAGAAACTCGAGGTTTCTTGAAGAAAACCTGCTCCCGACCAGGTTAGGTTTATAGGCTCAGTTACCATAGTAACTGACTCAGAGGTTAAGTTACCTCTCTTTCTGAAACGGAAAACTCAGAGTTTCCCTCATCTCAGGCTTAACAAACTCAGAGTTTCCACTAATCCTCCTACCTGAAACGGACCCCTGGACACCTTGTTTGTATGTATTTTTAGTTAATAAATCTTCGAGCACTACCTTCTCCTGTCCGCCTGTCTGTCTCTGCATTTGCGTCCACAATTCCCTGAAATCCCCCAACAGTGATAGTATAACCCTATTTAATTTGATTTATTTGACATATCAACAAAAAAATATATATATGTATGTATATGTGTATGTACAGTCCCCTCCAAAAGTACTGGAACGGCAAGGCAAATTCCTTTGTGTTGTTCACTGAAGACATTTGGGTTTAAGATCAAAAGATGAGTATGAGACAAGAGTTCAGAATGTCAGCTTTTATTTCCTGGTATTTACATCTAGATGTGTTAAACAACTCAGGACATACCACCCTTAGTTTGAACACACCCATTTTTCAAGTGAGCAAAAGTATTGGAACATGTGACTGACAGATGTTTCTTGTTGCCCATGTGTTGCTTTTCAGGTTGATTGTTCAAACATTAAATAGCTCTGCATGACTAGTCAGTTTTTATCCTTGGTTTAAACCTATAAAGAGTGCATTTCTTGTTAAAGAAGATAAACCAACATCAAGACTAGACAGCTGTCTATGGGAGAAAAGCAAGCCATTTTCAAGCTGAGAAAATAAGGAAAATCGACCAGAGCTGGGCAATGTCCTGAAAAAAACACTGGGCAATGTCCTGAAAAAGAAAGAAACAACTGGTGTACAGAGCAACAGACGTTGAAAAGGTCGGCCAAGTAAAAACAACAGTAGTTGATGACAGAAATATTGTGAGAGCTGTGAAGAAACAAAAACATCAGTAAGTGACATCACTAACGACCTCCACAGTGCAGGGGTTCGAAGAAGACTCAGAGAGCAGAAATATAGAGGCCATACCACAAACATAACTCATCAGCAGTAAGAATCAGAAGGCCAGATTGGAATTCGCAAAGAAGTACAGAGATGAGCCGCAAAAGTTCTGGAACACAATCTTATGGACTGATGAGACCACGATTAATCTCTACCGAAGTGATGGAAAGGCCAACGTGTGGAGAAAGAAAGGAACTGCTTATGATCCGAAGCATACAAGCTCATCTGTGAAGCATGGTGGAGGTAATGTCATGGCTTGGGTTCATGGCTGCTTCTGGAACAGGCTCATTCATATTTATTGATGATGTAACTGATGATGATAGCAGCAGAATGAATTCAGAAGTGTGCAGAAACATTTTGTCTGCCAATTTACGGTCAAATGCAATTGACACGATGGGACTTAAATGGGACAAACTGTGTGGAGTTACGGATATGGCTCCAGGAATGACAGGTCTGATGAGACGACACGCAAAAAGAATGATGCGTTGCTCAGTGGGTTGACGCCTGCTGAAGTATGCTGTCAGGAAGAAAATATTTTGTTAATAAAGTAAAGAATCTGTTGGACTCATGTATTTAGAATTGTCACTTGAAAATGGTTGTCAAATGTGAAAAAAACTTACAGCAAACTTGGTCGACACGAAGTTTCTTTTGTTTCTTTAGCCAACGTTCATACATCGACCTGGCATGTTTTGGAGAAATCTTATCTCTCAAAGCTCTACTGGGCGCTGCTGCATCCACTGCGACAGGGTGCACCATCAGCATTTTGTCATAGGCGGACAGACTTCCGATTTGGTTGTTGGAGGTGCTATGATCCAGAGATGGGAGTAAGTCACACATGGGCAAGTCACAAGCAAGTCTCAAGTCTTAACCTTCAAGTCTCAAGCAAGTCCAAGTCATTTTGTGTGACAATCAAGCAAGTCAAGTCAAGTCATAGCTTTGGTCAAGCAAGTCAAGTCAAGTCATACAAAAGTTTCCATTTTTAAACAAGCTAAAGACAGTGGTTATAACTGCTGGAGTTTTATTTGCATTTTTTCCTACTCAATATTCAAAAGACATTGCGTCCAAGCCACATATATCTGAACAGTTTAAATGTATACAGATTTAAAAAAGCACAGCCTAAAACTGATATTAGGCCAACAAAAATATCAATATGCCTCAAACATGACATCAAATCATGAAATTCATTCAAACAATTCAAGTAGGCTATAATGGTTTCTAAGTCAAATAATATTCTTCAAACATGCCTCACTTTTATGGGACAGAAACACATTTAACCTTTCCTTCTCTTGAAAAAAACATTCTTTAAGAGTAGCTGAATCCCACCACCTTTGCATAATTTGGAGAGATTGAATAGTAGGCTATATGTTAATATTTGTCAGTGTATTTGTGAGTGAATGTGTGCGTGTTTGAGAGAGAGAGTGAATGAAAAGTTATTAATATTGGTGAGTGAATGTGTGCATGTGGTGTGTGTGAGTGCAGTGTGTGTGTGTGTGTGTGTGTGTGTGTGTATGTATGTGTGCCTAGCTTCATTCACATACTTCATCTGCACAACTGTGTGTGTGTCTGCATGTGTGTATGTGAGAGTGAGACTGAGAGAGAGAGAGAGAGAGAGAGAGAGAGAGAGAGAGAGAGAGAGAGCAGTTTATTGTGTGTATGTATACAGTGTGCCTAGCTGTATTCGCTCTTACCGCCACCTTGAACAAAGAGGGGGGGGTGCTTATTCATGGCCCAAAACTGAAGGGAGTTCTGTTCATCACAAGCGTCCAAATAGTGGTTCAGCTGAATATGGGGACTGGAACCTGAATCTTTCCCGATTTGAAGTGTCTGATGAAATTCGCCGCGGTGGTGGTTGACGTCGGATTTTTTTGTACTGCAGACCTTGCAAACTGCCGTTCGTTTCTTCTTTGCCTGGTCAGACGTGTAATCCTTATAGCCAAACTTTATTATTTTCGGTGCAGAAGAATCCATGACGTTAAGTAACAGCCGTAGCCAGTCTCGTTTACTGCAGGTCTGCCGCCGTGTGGCGCGTCACCATAACAACGGGCGCCGCGCATGCAACAGCACTAAAATCGTAAAGTTAACTCCTCCTCAATATCAGAGGGGGAAAATATATATTTATTAAACAGAAAATCAAGTCATTTCAAGTCATTTGACTCAAGTCTAAGTCAAGTCTCAAGTCATGAATGTCAAGTCAAAGTCAAGTCGAGTCTTTTATGAATGTTTATCAAGCAAGTCTCAACTTGAGTCAAGTCATGTGACTCGAGTCCCCCATGTCTGCTATGATCAAAGGTGGCACCACGGGTGGCAGCACCTGCACGGGTGGCAACACCAGCACTTGTCCCTTCATCTCCTGACCCGTTACTGCAAAAATATATATAAATATGAATATATGAAGCATACAGCATACACCTTGATTTGTTTTACAAATTTATGATTATTTTAATTGTGTGAACAAATGTATAACATTCTTACCTGCCCGAATCACCTGCCAGCATAGTTATCAACTTTCTAGCTTGACACAACGTATCAGGCTGTAACATGCGATAATGCTTATTGGCAGTGGCAGTTGAATGAGACAGATATTTGGCCACCATTGCCTTTTCCTGCTCTGAACAGGTTTTCGTGGCTGTCTCAAAAACCCTGCGGGCTGTCTGACTGGTCACCGATGGAATTTTGTACCTAAATTGCAATTTTAAACAGGATATTACTATGAAATATTACCAAGTATATATAAAAGTACATATTGAAAGGGAAGTAAAGAGGGATTTCATACTTATTGTGCATCCGGTAGAGGTCATTGGATGCATTGAAGATCGGCTTGCCTCTGGTTGATATGAAAAACCTGTTATCTGTCTCATCCTCTGGCTGGTTCCATAGGAAAATTGGACGCACCCGTGTGTAATACTCGTGAAACCACTGTTGGCAGAGTAATGAATAGGAATAAATATTCATTTCTAATATTGAAAAGGTTCTGCACAGGTTTTCAAAGTAAATGATGAACTTACCAACTCCTCTTCCTGTGAAAGGGCAAAACCTGCCACTTGGTGGGCTGCAGTTTTGTGTTCCATAACTGCTATGATGGTGTCTCCGCACGGATCTCTCTGTCTTCTGATCCACTCATTCACCTGCACAAAACAAGCATATGCCATTGATTAGTTATGTCAATGTAACAACAATGCAACACTGTCCATATATAACAGTGACATTGAAAACACCACCATAATACTCACAGTCATGTGCTCCACCACCCCTGGTCGCTGTAGGTGTTTCAGGATCACAACAGCCTCTAGATAATAGAGGACAAGACCAGCTTCTGCCTTTTCCAAGGTAAGATCTTGGTCAGCAAGCAGCTTTCCCATGACATCCATGAAATCCCCTTTGGCTGCTGTCAGCAAGGCCAAGCAGTCTTTTGGCGAAATCATTGGCGTCATCAGAGTATCATACCTAAGACATAACAAAAGTCAGATACAAGGAGAGTCAAACAAATATATAACTAATTAATAACCTTAAGTGACCTGTTGGTCGTCACATGTCTGCAGTGTAATCCAGTTAAACAATTTTACTAACCTCTTCTTGACAATTTCCCTGCCGACACTCCGGGCACAGCTTTTCTGAACGCCACTAAGGAACTCAAGGAAGTTTGTGGAGAAATCATACAATGTTTTGTTGTCATTAACCATGTCGGTTGTGAATGTGTGGTATTTCAGGAATCTGTGGGAAGTAGATTTACATGTTGTTAGAACTACACTCCAACACAAGAGTTAATAGCATTTAATCAAATACCCAAAAGGAAATGCTGCTAACCTTTTCAAACTTTTTAAATAGTTTAACTGCGTCTGCTTGGACAACTTTGCCTCTGAGAGCTTTTGAACAAATACGCGGAGCTTTGACCTGTCCTTGACGAAATCAAGGGTTGGTCCACAGGGGTGAAAGAAGTATAGATATCGAGCCACATTATCTACCTGTAAAGCAAAGAAAGCGTGTTGAATTACCTTAGGATCAGTTTCATTTTGTTAAAATAATTGTTGCATTTGCAAAATGTTTTAGGATTGTCCTACCTCATGTTTAAAATTTCGAACAGAGAGGTCCTGCTTCAGGTATGTAGCAAAGTCTTTCAACAAAGGATGATCTGCTGAATGTCTATCATAAAAGCCCATATCTTGCATGATTGCCTTGTTTGATGAAAACTCCGTAACACGGACGCTGCAATGAAGGAAAACACATTTTGTTGTTTTATCATTCATGCAAATTGTAATTCACAACAGATTTCATCAGGGAAATTGTGAAATTCTCACCATTGGAAGGTCTCGCCACTGCTAACAGAAGCATTATCAGGTGACTGATCCCCGCCTGTCTCAGCTGCAACACTATCCGACATCTGGGTGGTTTGGCTGGAAGAATCGGTCTGCAGTGGGACACCAATCACTCTATTGTGGCGACGCTCAAGCTCCTTAATTAGCCAGCTTAGCTGATGCTCATCAGTAATATTGTTTTTCAGCATGTTGTAGTCATACCATCGTCCCCTCTCCAGTAACTCTAGGACGTCCAGTTTTGCTTTCTGCAATACAGCATTTCTGGCTTCCGGAGTTTCCATTTTCATGCAAACCCTCCGCAGATGATGCTTTCAATTATTTACAGTATTCAATGGAAAACTAGTATTGACCTTTGACCTCCGCCATGGCAAAAAAAATGTTTGCAGCAGCTTACACAATACTTCAGGGGTGTTACTGATATCCCACAAGTTATATTATGTCCAATTCATCTCACATTTAAATGTTTTCTGCCTTTTATAGAGTTTTCCATTTTTCCATTTTTTTCAGCTCTACAGCTGATTGGCACTAAGAAATAAACCTAAAAATTGACCAAAACCTTAAAAATTCATAAAAAATCTCCACAACATCGGATCTGAAGATAATGGGTCTCATATGATTCGGGACGTCATACCAAACGCATGGACACCTGTTTCAACCTTACATGCAGTCGGATTAAGTTTTGGCGTAGAGTGCCAAAAAAGTGCCAAAATAGTGCCAATTACGCCAAAGTAGTGCCATCATGTCCGACGGACTCGAAATTCGTTGTGCGGGGTCCCGGGGTCATAAACCTAAAGGAAATCACAAATTCATTGAGCTTTGACTTTGTCTTCCTTGTTTTCCAGAGGGGGTCATTTACTCCATTTCAGCTCCTGAGCTGCATAATCCATAAAGTTCTTAAAACAATTCTTCCATATAAAACTTTATAGCTCATAACGATCGGCTCGAGAAATCATGAAAAATTATATGAAAATCGTCAAAAGGTCCTTTGGTTGAGAGAAGCTGTTGAGTTTCTCCCCGTATTGGGTTAGGGTAAACGGCAGATCTCCATCCTCCCATGGAGCCCCGTCTTTGCGTAACATTGAAGGGTGTCAGGGTGGGTGTTCCTCACAGTTTTGGACCGGGTAAACGGCAGATCTCCATCTGCCTATGGTGCCCCGTCTCTGGGTAACATCGAAGGGTGTCGGGGTGGGAGTTTCTCCCAGTATTGGAGCGGGTAAACGGCAGATCTCCATCCGCCCATGGAGCCCCGTGTCTGGGTAACATCGAAGGGTGTCGTGGTGGGAGTTTCTCCCAGTATCGGAGCGGGTAAACGGCAGATCTCCATCCGCCCATGGAGCCCCGTCTCTGGGTAACATGGAAGGGTGTCGGGGTGGGAGTTTCTCCCCGTATTGGAGCGGGTAAACGGCAGATCTCGATCCGCCCATGGAGCCCCGTCTCTGGGTAACATCGAATGGTCTCGGGGTGGGAGTTCCTCCCAGTATTGGAGCGGGTAAACGGCAGATCTCTATCCGCCTATGGTGCTCTGTCTCTGGGTAACATCGAAGGGTCTCGGGGTGGGAGTTCCTTCCAGTATTGGAGCGGATAAACGGCAGATCTCTATCCGCCCATGGAGCCCCGTCTTTGCGTAACATTGAAGGGTGTCAGGGTGGGTGTTCCTCCCAGTTTTGGAGCGGGTAAACGGCAGATCTCCATCTGCCTATGGTGCCCCGTCTCTGGGTAACATCGAAGGGTGTCGGGGTGGGAGTTTCTCCCAGTATTGGAGCGGGTAAACGGCAGATCTCCATCCGCCCATGGAGCCCCGTGTCTGGGTAACATCGAAGGGTGTCGTGGTGGGAGTTTCTCCCAGTATCGGAGCGGGTAAACGGCAGATCTCCATCCGCCTATGGTGCTCCGTCTCTGGGTAATATCGAAGGGTCTCGGGGTGGGAGTTCCTCCCAGTGTCGTACCGGGTAAACGGCAGATCTCCATCCGCCCATGGAGCCCCGTCTCTGGATAACATGGAAGGGTGTCGGGGTGGGAGTTTCTCTCAGTATGGGAGCGGGTGAATGGCAGACGTCTATCCGCCTATGGTGCTCCGTCTCTGGGTAACATCGACGGGTCCCGGGGTGGGAGTTTCTCCTCGTATTGGAGCGGGTAAACGGCAGACCTCTAACCGCCCATGGAGCACTTTCCCCTGGTATACTAACTAAACTTTCATGCCCCTGGTGTACCAACTAAACTTTTGTGCCCCTGGTGTACCAACCTCATTTTTATTTCTAAGTGTTTCAACACCTTGAAATTTTTTGGAAGTTTGGCTACCTAAGAGAGAGCGCCATTACTCCCTCCTTACCCGTGCTTCATATGAATTACTCCACTGTGGCACCAGGAAGGAGAACCTCCCCAGCTCTCTTACTTTGAGCTGCCCCGTCTGTGGGGCCCAAGTACACTTCTGGGCTGCACGGGGACCGCCCTGAGGAGGCGAAGTTGTCGGGGCCGCTTTGACCCCCAGTTTGGGGGAGCCCCTGGATATAGTGAGTAACCAGTATTCTGCTTGTGATCTATCTTGACTTCTGAGAGGTCGCTTTCCCATTACCAGACACTCGGGCAACCTCACGTGGTCGTCCGGTCTTGGGTACCGGCTACCATTGCCTTCTTGGCCGATGTATCTCCCCCGATCATTAGGGTCCGGGGTTCGTGGCGGGACGCCCTACACCCTGAGTGAAACTCTAGATCCAGAGTTGATCCCACCGGAAATTACCCGTTGGTTGGAAACTCAGCCCGACGCATCCTGGTGGCCGAGAGCCCATGTGCACAGTGGACAAACTTGGCGGACCCAAAGCCACCCACCATGCTGCTATCTAGTTACGCCATCTGGGGAACATTTCCTACCCCGCCCGGGCACCGCCCAGACGGGGACGACCACAGGTCAGAAACACGTTTCGGATCAGCAGGACACTCGTTCCTGCCTACTGCTGCAAGTCGGCGCCCACGTGTCCGTGAAACACCTGCCGGAGCCCGTCTGACCGGAGCCACAACGTGGCACCGTGCTCCTCCGAGCAGTGACAGGTCCTAGGCGGGCTCACCCGGGCTGCGATGCACGTCCGACCGCCGCCACTTCCAGGACCCCGCTGAAGAGCTGACCCACCCGCCGGGGTGGGTGTGTGACCAGCTCTCTCGCTGGAGCCCCTTTCGACAACGGCTGTCCGCTCCTGTATCTATCCCCGCCGACTGACCCCGGACGACGCGGGCTTCCAGAGTCAACTGGCCCAACCGAGCTTCCGTCAGAAATTAAATGCGGGTTGTATGACAGATGGTAATAGCATCAACAAGTGTCATACCCTCGTAGACGCTATAATCACGGGGCCCTCTGGCCATCCCCGAGATTCCGGAGATGGGCTTATTTTCACCGATACCTTAATTTCCAAGTTTTTGGTCAACAATGTCCCCGGCAAACGCCGCGTCCGAGGAGCCCACTGCAACCCGATTTGCAGTGGGCCGCGCAATTCTCTGTGACGGGCAGGCCCCCTGCAGCCACAGGGGCAGACCAAGGCAGAGTCAGACTAGGGCCACTAGAAGGCATCCAGCCGCGGTGCACGGGTCCCTCGTCCCCGTACCGGCCGTCCCTCTTGCCGACATGTCAGAGGCTGTTTCTACTGCGTGGAGTACTCATCTACTCCGACTTGTTCCTCCTAAAGTCCCTCAAGATATTGAGGGAATACAGGAGGGCTCTCCGACTCACAAGTTTTGCGAAACTTTTGCAGCGGTTTCGCGTCAGGCCCAGACAGATCAGGAGCTTCCCATTTTCCGAGGGCCATTTCCCTCTGGCTCCGACCGGGAACCCAAATACTCTGGCCTTCCGTACTTCTGGGAGGAACTTTAACAGGACAGAGCAGAGCGGTCGATATTTCGCCACTTTCTCGGATCGCGCCGTCTCGAGAGAGTCCTCTCCGAGTTCATATTGAATTGTTACATCGACAATGAGCACCTCTCCCACCTTGATGAATACCAGGTCGGGGGCAAGGGTCCCGCCATTTGGACCCGTCCATCGTTTCTCCCTCAGTGTGACCCATTCGAGGCGCTCCGCCTCCGCAACCAGCAAGTCGCATATCTCGTGGTGGCTTCCAATCCTGCTCAACCTGACCTTAGGGCAGCCACCCAGCACTGCGAGCAGGTCTCGGGAGAACCCCGGCAATGTCGACAGGCTGCATTGGCTCCCGGGCGCTTTCTCGCTTGGAACTCTCGCGTCAGGTACACATTTGCCCTTAGCTGGAGGGCCGCGACCAGCTGGTCGTTTTTCCCTATGCGCTGCTTCTCGTCCAGCAGCCAGCTGTTGCTTACCCTGTCAGCTGCAAACACATGCACGCCCTTCCCTTGAGATCCCATGTTTGCCCACCTGTTGAATTCGACCTGGCGCCAGTCACAAGGGACTAGACGCTTGCGTTCGGGCGTCACAGCAACTGGGGTTAGAATTTCTGCCCTCTCGTCAGCCACAGGATTTGAAGCACGTTTATCCACCCGCGCGGGTGGATCCAAACCCGGCATCTCCTCCTTGGAACCTCCAGCGCTCAGCCATGCTGTTACAAATTGCGTCCTGTTGATCTTCTTCCTGGCTACGTGAGCGATTGTTCCCTCATCCGAGTGAAACAGCCCGTATAGCCGCCTTGCCTGAATGGCCGGGACAACCCGAGCCAACCGGAGAATGCCCAGTCCACCATCCCTCTGCCTGGAGTAGAGCAAACCATCGGTCGTACACTGGGGCAGGTGCAGCCAGTTCTTTACTGCACTTTTAATGTCCCCGTCCAATCCTGTTAGGGTAGTTCCGGGCGCCATGCAGTGATCGGCCACAAAAATGATCCTGGGTACAGCGTAGCTATTCAACAACGACACCTTATCCATCGGGTTCAAAGGCGCTTTGCGAATCGCTAAGATCCACTGGTGGATCTTTGCGGACAAGTTCTCGGAGACAATTCCGTCCATGGGTTTATCTCGACGCCAAGGTATTTCACCTGGTCGTCGGGTCCGATCCAGCAGAGGGCCTCTCCGCACAACACCCACTGCTCTGTCTTGTTGATTGTCAGAGGCTTCAACGCTTTCTTTTCGATTAAAAACCCACTGCACTTGTTGGGCTGAACCCTCAGCCCGGTAAGTTGACAGTAGGCCTCCAGAACGGCAATGTTGGTAGCCATGCCTTCCCAGGAGTCACTCAGCAGAACCAGGTTGTCTGCAAAGGCCAGCGCCGTGATGGCAGTGCCTCGTGACGCGACAAAGCCCCTACCCTTGCGTTCGAGGGTTTGGATCAGCGGATCCAGGGCGAGATTGAAGAGCAGAGGAGACATGGAGTCCCCTTGCTTCACCCCGACCTTCATGGAAATCTGTGCAGTATCCCCTTCTGCACACCTCACCTGTGTCACGCAGTCTTCATACGAGTCCCTAACCAACTTCAACATGTGCTCGTCCAGCCCCTTCCATTTCAGAGCAGTCAGGAGGTGCTTGTGAGAAACGGTATCAAAGGCCTTCGTAAAGTTGACAAATACTACCGCTATGGAGCGCTTCTCTCTTTTGCTCATCCTCATTAACCCAGTGAGCATGGATACGTTCTCAGAACAACCTGCTGAGGCCACGAAGCCCCGCTGGAGCAGATTGATAGGACACGCCGTCGTCATCGTAGCCGTTAGCTTCCACGGTCTTGAGGCTTTTCTCGCGGATCCTATTGTGATTGGTCGCCACTGGTTCACATCTCCTTGTAAACCTTTGTCTGCGGTCTTAGGTATTAGTACCGTCCGGCACTTTTTGAAGACCCTCGGCAGGGCCCCTGACACGAGCCATGAGGAATACATACGTGACAACTCAAGACCTTCTGGATCCCAGTCCAGCAAATCCCTCCTGGATATGCCATCCGGCCCTGGGGCGGTCTTACTTTTCATGGACCGGAGGTTGGTTCTGACCTCCAAAAGGTGAAATAAGGTACCAGAAGAACGAGTTGTCAACACGACCTAAGCCGTCAAACTGACCCATCCCCGTAAAAGAGCCCACGTCACCCCATCTGCCTCCGAACACAGTCGTGATCTCAGACAGCGGGACTGGGCATGACGTGCCCAGCTTCTCATCCAGGACGTATAACGCAAGCTTCGTCATATCAGTACGGAGCAGTCGGTACAGAAAACGCCTGGCCCATCTCCTTCTGTTGCACCTTCTGACCGCACCTAGGAAAGGGCGCCTAACAGGCCTCCGCCGCGCAACGCCACCAGTCCTCTTTCTCCCCAGCTTTCGGATCAGAGTGGAGGCTGCAGATGCGATCGCCCCCTGACGGCAATCGTCCTCCAGGACAGGTGGATATTTGGGGCCCAAGTCTACCATACCTTCCCGAACCGCCGCCCTTAAAACTGTGCCTATCTCGTTTGGCGGCTCGGCTTGCTCCCTCGGAACAACCAGCCTCAGAGAGAGCTTTTCCTTAGACTCGATGAGACTACGACAGGCCCGCTCCTGTCTCTGAGAAGCCTTACACATCGATCTGCACTGTAATCCCACCTGTGCCCTGTTCTGCTCAAAGTCAGGGTCAGAGGTCATTACCTGAACTGGGTTGGCCGATGGCATGACCCTGGCTTGAGGAGCCAGTCCCTTCAATCACCTCGTCGCAACCAACTCCGCAGCGGAATCAAGCTGTTGTCTTTCGTCTCGCCGGGAAACCTCGTCCACTGCAACCCGATTCGCAGTGGGCCGCGCGATTCTCTGTGACGGGCAGGCCCCCTGCAGCCACAGGGGCTTCCCAAGGCAGAGTCAGACTAGGGCCACTAGAAGGCATCCAGCCGCGGTGCACGGGTCCCTCGTCCCCGTACTGGCCGTCCCTCTTGCCGACATGTCAGAGGCTGTTTCTACTGCGTGGAGTACTCATCTACTCTGACTTGTTCCTCATAAAGTCCCTCAAGATAGAGGGAATACAGGAGGGCTCTCCGACTCACAAGTTTTGCGAAACTTTTGCAGCGGTTTCGCGTCAGGCCCAGACAGATCAGGAGCTTCCCATTTTCCGAGGGCCATTTCCCTCTGGCTCCGACCGGGAACCCAAATGCTCTGGCCTTCCGTACTTCTGGGAGGCACTTTAACAGGACAGAGCAGAGCGGTCGATATTTCGCCACTTTCTCGGATCGCGCCGTCTCGAGAGAGTCCTCTCCGAGTTCATATCGAATTGTTACATCGACAATGAGCGCCTCTCCCGCCTTGATGAATACCAGGTCGGGGGCAAGGGTCCCGCCATTTGGACCCGTCCATCGTTTCTCCCTCAGTGTGACCCATTCGAGGCGCTCCGCCTCCGCAACCAGCAAGTCGCATATGTCGTGGTGCCTTCCAATCCTGCTCAATTTGACCTTAGGGCAGCCACCCAGAATTTGCGAGCAGGTCTCGGGAGAACCCCGGCAATGTCGACAGGCTGCATTGGCTTCCGGGTGCCCTCTCGCTTGGAACTGTCGCGTCAGGTACTCATTTGCCCTTAGCTGGAGGGCCGCGACCAGCTGGCCGCTTTTCCCTATGCGCTGCTTCTCGTCCAGCAGCCAGCTGTTGCTTACCCTGTCAGCTGCAAACACATGCACGCCCTTCCCTTGAGATCCCATGTTTGTCCACCTGTCGAATTCGACCTGGCGCCAGTCACAAGGGACCAGACGCTTGCGTTCGGGCGTCACAGCAACTGGGGTTAGAATTTCCGCCCTCTCGTCAGCCACAGGATTTGAAGCACGTTTATCCACCCGCGCGGGTGGATCCAAACCCGGCATGTCCTCCTTGGAACCTCCAGCGCTCAGCCATGCTGTTACAAATTGTGTCCTGTTGATCGTCTTCCTGGCTACATGAGCGAGAGAAACAGCCCGTATAGCCGCCTTGCCTGAATGGCCGGGACAACCCGAGCCAACCGGAAAAAGCCCAGTCCACCATCCCTCTGCCTGGAGTAGAGCAAACCATCGGTCGTACACTGGGGCAGGTGCAGCCAGTTCTTTACTGCACTTTTAATGTCCCCGTCCAATCCTGTTAGGGTAGTTCCGGGCGCCATGCAGTGATCGGCCACAAAAATGATCCTGGGTACAGCGTAGCTATTCAACAACGACACCTTATCCATCGGGTTCAAAGGCGCTTTGCGAATCGCTAAGATCCACTGGTGGATCTTTGCGGACAAGTTCTCGGAGACAATTCCGTCCATGGGTTTATCTCGACGCCAAGGTATTTCACCTTTTTTTTCCGATCCAGCAGAGGGCCTCTCCACACAACACCCACTGCTCTGTCTTGTTGATTGTCAGAGGCTTCATGCTTTCTTTTCGATTAAAAACCCACTGCACTTGTTGGGCTGAACCCTCAGCCCGGTAAGTTGACAGTAGGCCTCCAGAACGGCAATGTTGGTAGCCATGCCTTCCCAGGAGTCACTCAGCAGAACCAGGTTGTCTGCAAAGACCAGCGCCGTGATGGCAGTGCCTCGTGCCGCGACAAAGCCCCTACCCTTGCGTTCGAGGGTTTGGATCAGCGGAAGAAGCACAGGAGACATGGAGTCCCCTTGCTTCACCGTTGGGATTTTGTTGAGTGTTTAGTTCTCCCTCGCTGTGGAGGAGCAGCAAGCAGTTTAGCTGATGCAGAGCGATATGGGCGGGTTGGGGTATATGGTTTGACCATGTCCTGGATGTAAACTGGGGCTGATCCAGTAGTGGCCCTTTATGTAAGTACCAGTGTCTTGAAGCAGATGCGGGCAGCAACTGGTAACCAGTGAAGAGAGCGGAGGAGCGGTGTAGTGTGAGAGAACTTGGGGAGGTTGAAGACAAGCCGAGCTGCTGCGTTCTGAATGAGCTGCAGGGGTCGGATGGCACATGCCAGCAAGCCAATCAGGAGGGAGTACTTACTGGGTTCATGAGGTTGAGCAAACTGGAAGGGCGCTCCTTGGCGGTTGTATTTGTCGACTTTGCGAAGGCTTTCGATACCGTTTCGCATGAGCACCTCCTGAGTGCTCTGAAATGGAAAGGGTTAGACAAACATTTAGTGGAGTTAGTCAAGGACTCATATGAGAACATCGCGACCAGGGTGAGATGTGCAGAAGGTGACACTGCACAAATTGCCATGAAGGTTGGGGTCAAGCAGGGTGACTCCATGTCACCTTTGCTTTTCAACCTTGCCCTGGATCCGCAGCTAATTTTAGCTAACATTACTTAGCATGTCAAACGGGGCCAGTCAGTCTTTCAACGGCTCTGGGGCTAGTCAATCAGCACATAGGAGAATGTAAAGTCGCTTGTCAACTAAACAGGTAGCTACCTGATACAACTATAAAATAACAAGGTGACCAGTAAAACTACAGCAGACGACTCTCCTTGGCTAATTAAAAAATAACTTACTATAAGAATGCTTCTTCAGGTTGGAGGTGGAGTAATTTGGACGCTGAAAGGAGGAGTGTTGCTGGCAAGCAGAGGCTGCAATGCCTTATTATATTTATATTTCGTTCTCCCTTCTCTTTCTATAATGTGAAATGCTGTTTGAATTTCCAAGATGGAAACGTATTCCTGCCCTGGCTCTGTTGTGCCGGTTCCATCTCTACCTCTATCAGTGATCACGCAAATAGATAATTTTTTTTTTCATATTGGGACTTCTGGGAAATGCATGGAGTTGCCTTAATTTTATTAGAGAGTGAGTAAACTCGTGAAACAGAGAAGTATCGTCATGTAATCCATTGATTTCAACAATGTAACTGTATTCTAAATACCGACTATTTAAATTGTAACTAACAGAATACAGTTACTCATAATTTGTATTCTGAATACGTAACGCCGGTACATGTATTCCGTTACTCCCCAACACTGATTATTAGATATGATTAATATATCTTTACTAACAGGTTATGTACCGCAGTCATTTAAAGTAGCTGTGATAAAACCTCTTCTGAAAAAACCCACCCTCGATCCTGAGGTCTTAGCCAACTATAGACCTATATCTAATCTTCCCTTCCTCTCCAAAATCCTTGAGAAGGTAGTCGCCAATCAGTTATGTGATTTTCTACATAGCAATAGTTTATTTGAGGACTTTCAGTCAGGATTTAGAATATATCATAGCACAGAGACGGCACTGGTGAAAATTACTAACGACCTTCTAACTGCTTCAGACAAAGGACTTGTCTCCATACTTGTCTTACTAGATCTTAGTGCTGCTTTTGACACTATTGATCATACCATCCTGTTACAGAGACTGGAACACTTAGTTGGCATTAAAGGAATCACACTAAGCTGGTTTAAGTCCTATTTCTCTGATCGATCTCAATTTGTTAATATTAATGATAAATCCTCCAAGTACGCTAAAGTTAACCATAGCGTTCCACGAGGCTCAGTGCTTGGACAAATTTTATTTTCCTTATATATGCTTCCTCTTGGCAATATTATTAGGAAACACTCAATTAACTTTCACTGTTATGCAGATGACACCCAATTATACTTATCAATCAAACCAGATGAAATCAGTCAGTTAGCTAAACTTCAAGCATGCATCAAGGATATAAAATCATGGATGACCTACAATTTTCTGATGCTAAACTCAGACAAGACTGAAGTTATTGTGTTGGGATCTAAAGAACTTCGAAACTTACTATCTAAAGATATAGCTGCCTTGGATGGTATTGCCCTTGCCTCCAGCACTACTGTCAGAAATCTAGGAGTTATTTTTGATCAGGATATATCCTTCAACACCCACTTAAAACAAACCTCAAGAACAGCCTTTTTTCACCTTTGTAACATTGCCAAAATTAGGAACATCCGGTCTCAAAACGATGCTGAAAAACTAGTCCATGCATGTGTTACTTCCAGGCTGGACTATTGTAATTCCTTATTATCAGGATGCTCAAATAAAAACCCTTAAGACTCTCCAGCTGATCCAGAATGCTGCAGCACGTGTTCTGACAAGAACTAAGGAAAAAGATCATATTTCATCTGTATTAGCTTCTCAGCATTGGCTCCCTGTAAAATTCAGGATTGAATTTAAAATCCTTCTCCTGACCTACAAAGCTCTAAATGGTCAAGCACCGTCATATCTTGAAGAGCTCATAGTACCC
Organism: Gymnocephalus cernua; assembly: GCA_023631565.1. Lineage (NCBI taxonomy): Eukaryota > Metazoa > Chordata > Actinopteri > Perciformes > Percidae > Gymnocephalus > Gymnocephalus cernua. The sequence goes on along the minus strand of CM042443.1, from coordinate 27,416,227 downwards.
TATTGTCCCACTAGAGCATTGCACTCCCAGAATGCCGAGTTACTTGTGATTCCTAGAGTCTCTAAAAGTAGAATGGGAGCCAGAGCCTTCAGCTATCAGGCTCCACTCCTATGGAACCAGCTCCCAGTCTGGGTCACATTCAAGAGTAAACTTAAGACTCTCCTCTTTGATAAAGCTTATAGTTAGGGAGTGAGGAGTTGCAGCATCTGCCTAGCCCGGCCCACCTGCTTCTCTGTCCCAGAAATGCTTGTTACTAACCTAGCTCTGGGGAGCTTGCTCCCCGGAGTCTTTCTGTTTCTTTTCACCCAGGATGAAATCCCGGGATTAGGATGGCACCAAAATCATGGTTCCAGCTGTTGCCGTGGTTCCGCTGCAATTTCAATTCAATTCAATTTTATTTATAGTATCAAATCATAACAGGAGTTATCTCAAGACACTTTACAGATAGAGTAGGTCTACACCAGAGATGGGAAGTAACAAAGTACAAATACTTCGTTACTGTACTTAAGTAGATTTTTCAGGTATTTTTACTTTACTATTTATTTTTGTGCCGACTTTTTACTTTTACTCCTTACATTTTTAACACAAATACCGGTACTTTCTACTCCTTACGTTTTACAAAAGTGCCTCGTTACTTACCCACTTACAAAAGCGCGATGATACGTAACAACATTGTTTGTGACAGAACGTTCTCATTTTCATTCATAAATTCACCCCGTCTGTATTGGGAAGCTCTGACATTTGGACCTTCGGAGTTTCCGTGGCCCTGGATCTGACGTGAAGTCAGTTAACGTTATTAAGCAACAACAAGTTGCATTCTTTGCGCGGTCTTTCCTTTCTCGCAACTAGTTAGTTACCTAGAGTTTGAAATAAGTTTTATAAGTAACGAGATATGAAACGTTACTAAACAGACCTAAATAACACTACGTGTTTTCTGAAAGCAGCTGCCACGTCGGGTGATACTGCAGCTGCCACCAACGTTAGCCGGCTACTTTTATCTGGTAAGTGAGAGTAGCCTAGCTTATATGATACCGCGTGCGTGCGTGCGCGCGCGTGGGTGTGTGCGCGCCTGTGTGTGTGTGTGTGTGTGTACAGCTTTTATATACTGTCTATGGTGTACAGCAGTAAACCTATACTGTCTATGCAGTAAACAGAATACAAAGTTTATATTTCCTTGTTTCAGATGACGAGAGAGACAGTGAGAACTCCTGGCCTTCATAAGGTCAATGACTATGCAACATTAGAGTAAATTCTTAAATCTTAAATATGCATTGCTTTACACAATTAAATGACTATATGGTAATGTTAGTTAGCAATGGTCAGACAATTAACTAAAATAGAAAGAGTGGAGCTTTTTTTCTCCTTTTGTCTGCTTTTTATGCATTTGTTAGCCATGGTGCTGAAGATTGTAAACAGTTTATTAAATACTTTTGAGTAAATGTAGGCCCTTATCAGCAGATTTTACTGCTAATCGATACAAAAGTTGTATGATATGATGCTAATTATTAGTCATGGTTTTGTGTGGCAGTGGGGGGTTGTCGGTTAAATGGCTTATTTGTGTGATGTGATGTCCTGTTCCGTTCAGGTTCGGTTGCGTTTCTCAAAAAGTTAAATCTGTCTTATCTTTTCTCAACTCTAAGTGGTGTTTTTCCAGGACTTTAAATAAACGCCATCAATACTTAAACGTCAGTTGTCCGTGTACAGTTCGTATTCAGAAACGTCACAGTACCGACTGTCTGGGGTGTCGCTCTGGGACAGGCGAGTATGAGGCTGGGAGGGGAAAATCACAGTATTCTCACTACAAACAAATAGACTACACCACTGGTTAGTTGTACTCTAAAAGTATGCAGAACTTACATGTAGATTCCTTTAAATGTTGATTAAAAATGGAACTGGATCTGTGAATTATTACAGAATCACAATTGAATTCATATCTTGCTACTCAGTCAGAATCTTATTAACCTGGAGTCCCAGTCTCTGTCACAATAATCATATATGTGATGTTTTAGGCCTTTTGGCAGACATCCATTTAAAATGTAGGCAATGGCACATATACATAAAGAGCCTTTTCTCCATGGCTACTGAAGTTTCTCAGCTTGCACTCTAGTAACATTTGTTTTCCAGGTAGCTTTGCATAAAAAATGGTTGTCATTCGCAAGGCTACTTTTACTTTTATACTTTAAGTACATTTCCAAGCCTGTACTTTGTTACTTTTACTTGAGTAAATAAGTTAAATCAGTACTTCTACTTTTACCAGAGTATTTTTTAACACAAGTATCTGTACTTCTACTTAAGTATGAGAAGTGAGTACTTTTCCCATCTCTGGTCTACACCACACTCTATAATTTACAAAAAACCCAACAAATCCCCCCAAGAGCAAGCACTAGTGCAACAGTGGCGAGGAAAAACTCCCTTTTAGGAAGAAACCTCGGACAGACCCAGGCTCTTGGTAGGTGGTGTCTGACGTGCCGTTGGGGTGCATCACAGTATAGTTAATAAACAGTGGCTAGAAATAGTGGTTGTAGTAGCTCAGGGAGCAGCACGGCATAGCAGGGAATTTCAGCAGAACCACGGCAACAGCTGGAACCATGATTTTGGTGCCATCCTAATCCCAGGATTTCATCCTGGGTGAAATTCCCTGCTATGCCGTGCTGCTCCCTGCTATGCTACTGCAACCACTATTTCTAGTCACTGTTTCATTATCTTTATTGTGACTGTTATTGCCACTGTTCATAACACCCCAACCGGCAAGTCAGACACCACCTACCGAGCTAAACATACTGGTAACGCTAACAATCCGGCAGGGAATAGACGTCAGGTCACAGCGTATATGGTGCAGAGATGATAATCAGGACCGGGTGTGCAGATAACAGCAGGTGTGCGTAGTTGGAGAATCAGCCAGGATGTGTTCAGGAATCTCAGGACAAAGCAGACTTCAGGTTAGAGTGAAAGCAAAACACAGGAAAGACAGGCTCAAGATGCTGGAGTCATGACAATATCGTTGTCGATATAATATTGATATATTGCCCAGCCCTAGAAGGGCGAGTAATACATCTACAAGTGGTAGCCGTCTTGGAACTCTTTTGCTGCAAAGCCTAACAGTAAATAATTTTCTTGGGAAATGAGAAGTATGAGTAATGGCCCTGAGATTTCTGATATGACCGGCTGGCCTGCATTACCATCCAAGCCTATATTGCCCACCAACAGTCTCTGGGAATTTAAAGATGTATTTTTAAGACTACAGTCACAGTGTGCAGCTTGGTTGGAAACAAAGACAGTCATAGTTTCAAATCTCCAGTTAGGTTTTAGCATCTGTGTTTAGCTTTTTTAAATTCTCAATTTCATGATTCTGTCCATAATTCTGTTATATTATTACTTGCTGGCGCTGGGCCCTCGTTAAAAAAAGACACTTGCCACCGGGCTTAACAATTTTTTTTTGGGGGGGGGGGGGGGGGACCCTGGATTATGCAACTTGACAACAGATTTGCTCCACTGCTGCAGGACCCTGGATCACTGTCTGATGACCTGATTACGTTTCATTGTCACACAGCAGGGTAAGGACTGAGAGTACCTCAAAAAGTAAAAGGCTACAGCTAGTGGAAGCTAAAGTGTAGGCTGGTTTCATTAAAAACCATTGATGGTAAGATAAGATAAAATAAGATAAGATAGACTTTATTAATCCCACACTGGGGAAATTCCTGATGCTGGCAGTGTTAGTGCCAGCGGTGGGGTTATACAAATGAATTAATTCCACCACATGCCACTTTATTAACTTGACGTTTCCTCTTTCTTTTCATTTTCTCCTCTACTCCATGGTTTTCTCTGAGGATTCAGTGTGCTTCCTCCAATGTATGTCATTCAAGTTTTACTCAAGAAAGTTAAGGTAAAATAAAAAATTAAATAAACTTTGAAGATGTGGTTCACCAGCAGTATCATAACATGGTTTACCAAAGAGGTACAAATAGGGGTCAAACATGAATCCTGCTGAATTCCCCTCCTAGTTCTGCACCTTATATGTATGTTCTCTGGGTATTTCACTTCCCACACAGTAGCAAGACTGGCATAAAAAACAAAAAGAAAGTAAAAAGGTGATTCCAACAGCTCCTTTTATTGCCGTATTCATTGTGAGGCAGATGGTGAGCAATTTGAAATCAGTATGATGAGATGACGACAAGCTAGGAGAAACAGAAGGACAGAAATAGTCTATTGAGATTTGACAAATGAAACCATTCTCATACCGTTCAAGCGTGTTCCGCCATCCATTCCGACATTCCCCCACTCCGACATTGACGTCTAATTGTCGGAGTGGCGGCACTTCCATTGTTTTCAAACGTCCCACCACTCCAACAATTTTTGTTTCCATTAGGGTTAGGGTTATGTCGGAATAGCAGCATGTCGGAGTGGCGCCATGTAGGACTGGCAGCATGTAACCCATTCAAGCACAGCAAGAGTAGCAGCTATGTAAATGGAGTGTATTTATATAGCGCTTTTCAAGTCTTAACAAATACTCAAAGCTCTTTTAGATAATACAGGAACCATTCACCATTAACACACACAAATTCCAACCCGTTCTAACTCCCAACTCGTAAAATACTGACGTTTGGTCAGTGGCTGTCAGCGTCAGATACTGACGCAAAAATCACCCTTCAGCGTCTGTATGGAGCGCACCGGGCAGAGAAGTAGCTCGACCACAGCGCTGTAAGATGACGTAGTATTAAGAGAGACAATGATAGCGAGTAGTATGAAAGAGCGAAATGCTGCATAGGGAGGTTGGTTGAGGGGGTGGATGGGTCAAACAACACAGGACTTTCACCCAGGAGACCGGGGTTCATGTCCCGTTCTTGTCCCGCATGTCACAGAAACATACGTTTTATAACCCCACAACCTTTTCCTAAACCTAAGTGTCCCATTCTTGTACCGCATGTCCATCAGTACGTCCCGACCCAGAGCGTCAAAAGTGATGTCAAGAGTCCAGACGCTAAAGGAGACTTTTAGCGTGACTAACAAACGGCAAAGGCACATGACCATGTGTCTGTATTTTATGCGATGGGAGTTAGAATGTGTTCCAGAAGGCTGTTGTACAAGGTGCCAACTGCTCATCAGATAAACATTCACACACATTTACACTCTGATGGCGCAGTATCAGGAGCAATTTGGGGTTCAGTGTCTTGTCCAAGGACACTTTAACACATAGACTGCAAGGCCAGGGATCGATCTACCAACCCTCCGATTGGTAGGCTACCACCTGAGCCACAGCCGCCCCAGCAGCTATGTAAAGTTAAACAAATAAAAAATTGATGAGGCAAGGGAAGGAAGACATGCAGAGTTTGACGATCAGGAAGTTGAAGAGAGAGAAGGTGAAAGTTCAAAAGAACAGGACGGAGAGCTTGAAGAATGAAAAAAAAAAGGGGGGGGGAGGGGGAGGTGGTGTAGCATGGCAGGGGATGACAGGATGAATTAGGTGCACAGAGAGAAATGTAAGAGGTCACATTTCAAACCTATTCACCCACAAGACATGTGACACATGGCTGTGTCAAACTGCCTCAGCTTCTCACATTAATTGCACACTCTACAGCTGTGAAGCAAATTTAACAGTAAAGTTCCTGGAGTGGACAAAAAGAACATTCTTGATTCAACTGTGATTTGATTCATTCATCCTTAAAATCAACTCGCTTGTGCCTTTTGGACAATTTAGAAATCTGGTTTTGAACTTGCAAACTTCTCCTTTTTCTTGCTTTACTTCAGAGATCTTCAACAGGGGGCTCGGGACCCTTAGGGGGTCCTCATAGTTGCTGCAGTTAATGTCTGAAAATATACATGAACATTAATCAACATATTATTAACAACAATAAATCAGCCTATTTGTGATTTGTTTTAACACAACATTGATGATAGGCTTATTGTCCTGTAGGTAAGGTAGCCTTTCACGGATACAGTTAAACTTAAGGATTCACTGTGTTACATGTATATTTAACACTAAAACATGATGTATATAAACTAGGGGTGGTATGGTTCATGAAAAAACATCCAAACCGTACGGTCCGCTTGTCTCGGTTCGGAGCGCATGTTAGCCGTTTGACGCATGCGCAATGTAGCCCGTCAGGTGCCCATATGACAGTGTTTTTTCCTTCTGCGCGAAAGAAGAGGTGTGGACAAGTTACCCACAAAACGTAGCCTACGGCGAAAGACCGTGCAAAACATTTCAGACCGTCCTCCCAACCTGTATTCATTTTAACATCAATGTACGCTGTAACGTTTTTTCACTCTAACGCCGTTGAAGCGAAGCCCTGCTGTTTCAATCGGTTACATGCTGCCAGTCCGACATGCCGCCACTCCGACATGCTTCTATTCAGACATGCTGCTATTCAGACATACATGCTGCCAATCCCCTAACCCTAACCCTAATGGAAACAAACATTATCTGAGTGGTGGGACGTTTGAAAACAATGGAAGTGCTGCCACTCCAACAATTAGACGTCAATGTCGGAGTGGGGGAATGTCGGAATAGATGGCGGAACCTGTTTCAATCCTGTCAGCTCTGCAGCAGGCGGGGCTGCTCAGTTCCCCCCGCGACTGAAGCATGCGCACACACACAAACACACAGTGGATGCAGGAAAAACCAGAGATGAGATGTACAGGATGACCTAAATTGAGGACAGGTACGCTCATTATTGTAAGTGCAATGATCAAACCGCATAATGTGTCCCAGGCCAGGATAAGAAATTAACTAAACGCTGTAGGCTAAAGATCAACCAGCCACTGACAGACATGTTCAAATTTTATTTATTCAGTAAATTATTTTTTGCCTTAAATCCACCAACCATTTTCATATTATACCAACATTTGCAGCATCCTGGGCCTTTTTGGTAAGGTTACTGGGAAAACTCAGCCCAGAGTAACTTTATTCTCCCTAAACAAGTTTCCTTATCATTTTTTAAAGAACTATTCAAAAAACAAAATCGCAGCTTTTTTATGTTTAACGTATTCTGACTTATTCAACGGCGCTTTAAGAGTTCCTCTCTTTTGTTTTAAAGAATAGGCCTACAATTTTTGTAAGAGCTACACTGACGTTGGCAGTTTGATAAATGCAAGTTATTTCAATTAATATTCATGTGCTAAAAAGGCACATAAGTTCCTGTAGATGGCAATACACATTCTCCTTTTTTGCCAAATAAATGAAAAGCTTGTTGAAATCATCAATGTCTTCCCTCTTGCTGTATCATAATCTCAGCTAGCTTTCCTCTGAGACGGTCCCAATAATGTGCTTAAAGTCAAGTCAAATTCAGTTTGTGCATGATTGTATGATATGACTGTTAAGCTATATATAATATGCGGAAGTATAATTCTGGAGTGTTAAAGATTAAAAGAAAAAATAACAAGAACCGTACAGAAACGAAAACCGTGACCCTCAAACCGGGATACGAACCGAACCGTGGGTTTTGTGAACTGTACCACCCCTAATATAAACATATGAATATGTAAAGAATTATTATTTAATCAGCTCAGTATGTATGCACCATACAAAAGTATGTGTAAAGGCTTTAGGCTGCCAAACACGATATTGTAGGCCCAGTTTAAAAAGTGTGTGTGGGGGGGGGGGGTCCCCCCTGCTCCCCATCTCTCTTAAAACTTAGGGGTCCTTGGCCTAAAAACATTGAACTGCTTCACATGATTGTAGTGCATTCTTTTTTATCCGTATTGTCCCCTCAATGATCTCTCGAGTTTAAATAAAGGTTGAATGAATAAATTAATATCTTTTGCACCTTTGTGACGAAAAGAGAGCTGAGCCGGAAGGCAAAGCTCTCGATCTACCGGTCAGTTTTCGTTCCTACCCTCACCTATGGTCATGAAGGTTGGGTCATGACCGAAAGAACGAGATCCAGGGTACAAGCGGCCGAAATGGGTTTCCTCAGGAGGGTGGCTGGCGTCTCCCTTAGAGATAGGGTGAGAAGCTCAGTCATCCGTGAGGAGCTCGGAGTAGAGCCGCTGCTCCTTCACGTCGAAAGGAGCCAGTTGAGGTGGTTCGGGCATCTGGTAAGGATGCCCCCTGGGCGCCTCCCTTGGGAGGTGTACCAGGCACGTCCAGCTGGGAGGAGGCCTCGGGGAAGACCCAGGACTAGGTGGAGGGATTACATCTCCAACCTGGCCTGGGAACGCCTCGGGATCCCCCAGTCAGAGCTGGTTAATGTGGCTCGGGAAAGGGAAGTTTGGGGTCCCTTGCTGGAGCTGCTCCCCCCGCGACCCGACCACGGATAAGCGGACGACGATGGATGGATGGATGGATCTTTTGGTTATCTGGCTTCACTAACCCTAGTCTCGCTTTGCCAAAGCGCGCTGGAGGAGAGTCTGGCTACTCCACATAGCATTCGGGGATGGGAGGAAAACATGCTCTGGTTTATTGGCATTTCATTAAACCGATTATAATCGTCTTGGGTGGTGCTAAGCACCGGAGAAAAGCCACGGTGCCGTTGCAAAATGGGCTCAGAAGGAACTTGTTTTGGTGGAACATGTGTACATTTAAAGGTTGTTTTAGTCGTGCAACAGAAAACTCAGATTGGACAGATAGTCTAGCTAGCTGTCTGGATTTACCCTGCAGAGATCTGAGGAGCAGTTAACCAGAGTCCTCAGAAATCCACCGGAGTTTAGAACGCCAACACAAATAAGTAATATCCGGCGGATGTTCTGGGCGGCAACGGAGCAATCCCGGAAGTGGAACGTCAAGGATATAATGCCTCTGGGGGCAATTGGATAGACCTTCAACCAATCAGACCAATGATCCGGGTGACGTAGCAGCGACAGCAGCATCAACGGTTTGCTGCGCTTCGGTGGCCGTCATGTTGAATGTAAACAAAAAGCTACTTGCCGTGAAAAAGATGGTTGGTCAATGGTTGTGATTGGTGCCTCGATTTAGAAAAATTGGAAATGGGCTTGAATGGGCTCTTGGCCAGACTGACTTGCAGAGCAGCTGTCTCTTCGCTGTCTCCAGCCCAGCTGACTCGTCGTCTGGCTCCCCAGCTGACCCTTCGCCTGCCCGGCCTCAGAAGGGAGATCTTCGCCGCCGCTGGCCTCCAGAGGGATATCGCCTTCGCCGCCGGCCTCCAGAGGGATATCGCCTTCGCCGCCGGCCTCCAGAGGGATATCGCCTTTGCCGCCGGCCTCCAGAGGGATATCGCCTTCGCCGCCGGCCTCCAGAGGGATGTCGCCTTCGCCGCCGGCCGCCAGAGGGATGTCGCCTTCGCCGCCGGCCCCCAGAGAGTCGTCGCCTTCGCCGCCGGTCCCCAGAGAGACATCGCCTTCGCCGCCGGCCGCCTCGGAGCCCTCGACGTCCTGCTCGGCCGCCTGAGGGGCTCCACCTTCGCTGTCCAGTTTGGCCCCCAGAGGGATATCGCCTTCGCTGCAGGCCGCCTCGGAGCCCTGGACGTCCTGCTCGGCCGCCTGAGGGGCTCCACCTTCGCTGTCCAGTTTGGCCCCCAGAGGGATATCGCCTTCGCTGCAGGCCGCCTCGGAGCCCTCGACGTCCTGCTCTGCCGCCTGAGGGGTTTCGCCGTCGCTGCAGACCGCCTCGGAGCCCTCGACTTCGCCTGAGGGGCTCCATCTTTGCCGCCAGCTGCCTGGGAGTTCCCCTCTTGCCGAGGCCTCCCTCAGCTCCCTGTCCCTAGTGGCCCTCTGGTTTCCCTCAGGCCTCTCCGGCCCTTTGTTTCCCCTGGGTCTCTCCGGCTCTCTGTTCCCTGTGCCCCAGGGTCCTCGTTCCCTGTGCCCCCAGCGCTCTTCGTTCCCTGTGCCCCAGCGCTCTTCTGTTCCCTGTGCCCCAGGGCCCTCTGTTCCCTATGCCCCAGTGACTTTTTCCCTCCTCCGGACCCCCTCCGCCCTCCCTGGGTTGGTTTTTTGTTGTCCCTCCTCCGGACCCCCTCCGCCCTCCCTGGATTGCCTTTTTCTCTGCTCTGTTTGTTTTTGGACATCTGGGATCTGTCCCTTGGGGGGGGGGGGGGGGGGTACTGTTATGGTTTTGGGGTTTTTGTCTTATTTTGGTAGTCTGTTTTGTATTTAGTTCTGTTTCCTGTTTTATTTTGAATTCTGTTTCCTTCATGGTCTTGTCTAGTTTTACTTCCTGTCTTGTGTTTTCCCGCCTGTCTGATTGTTCTGCCCCACCCTGATGTGTCTCACCTGTTGTATCACCTGTCCCTTGTTTGCTCGTTACCTCTTGTATTTAGTCTGTGTGTTCCCCTTGTTCTTTGTCGGATCATTGTTTTCTGTTTGTGGATGTGTGTGTTAGTCTACCTGTGTGTGTTAGTCTACCTGTGTGTGTGTGCCTCGGTATCTCTGTTCCCTTGATTACCTTTTTGGTCTTCTCCTTCGTTTTGGATTTATTTTGCCTGCTGCATTCTGGACACCTTGTTTGTATGTATTTTTAGTTAATAAATCTTCGAGCACTACCTTCTCCTGTCCGCCTGTCTGTCTCTGCATTTGGGTCCACAATTCCCTGAAATCCCCCAACAGTGATAGTATAACCCTATTTAATTTGATTTATTTGACAACAAAAAAATATATATATGTATGTATATGTGTATGTACAGTCCCCTCCAAAAGTACTGGAACGGCAAGGCAAATTCCTTTGTGTTGTTCACTGAAGACATTTGGGTTTAAGATCACAAGATGAGTATGAGACAAGAGTTCAGAATGTCAGCTTTTATTTCCTGGTATTTACGTCTAGATGTGTTAAACAACTCAGGACATACCACCCTTAGTTTGAACACACCCAAGAAGATAAACCAACATCAAGACTAGACAGCCGTCTATGGGAGAAAAGCAAGCCATTTTCAAGCTGAGAAAATAAGGAAAATCGACCAGAGCTGGGCAATGTCCTGAAAAAAACACTGGGCAATGTCCTGAAAAAGAAAGAAACAACTGGTGTACAGAGCAACAGACGTTGAAAAGGCCGGCCAAGTAAAAACAACAGTAGTTGATGACAGAAATATTGTGAGCTGTGAAGAAAACCCCCAAAACATCAGTAAGTGACATCACTAACGACCTCCTCAGTGCAGGGGTTCGAAGAAGACTCAGAGAGCAGAAATATAGAGGCCATACCATGAACATAACTCATCAGCAGTAAGAATCAGAAGGCCAGATTGGAATTCGCAAAGAAGTACAGAGATGAGCCGCAAAAGTTCTGGAACACAATCTTATGGACTGATGAGACCAAGATTAATCTCTACCAAAGTGATGGAAAGGCCAACGTGTGGAGAAAGAAAGGAACTGCTTATGATCCGAAGCATACAAGCTCATCCTGTGAAGCATGGTGGAGGTAATGTCATGGCTTGGGTTCATGGCTGCTTCTGGAACAGGCTCATTCATATTTATTGATGATGTAACTGATGATGGTAGCAGCAGAATGAATTCAGAAGTGTGCAGAAACATTTTGTCTGCCAATTTACGGAGAAATGCATTGAAACTAATCGGGAGGAAGTTTATCATGCAGCAGGATAATGACCCAAAGCACACTGCCAACAAAACAAAGGACTTCATCAGGGGAAAAAGTGGAAGGTTTTAGACTTGCCAAGTCAATCACATGACCTTAACCCAATAGAGCATGCATTTCACCTCCTGAAGAGGAGACTGAAGGGAGAAACCCCCCGAAACAAACAAGAACTGAAAGAAGCTGCGGTAAAAGCCTGGAATAGCATCACAAATAAAGAATGCAACAGTTTGGTGATGTCGATGGGTTGCAGGCTTGAGGCAGTTATTGCAAGCAAGGGTTATTCCACCAAATATTAAATGTTATTTACTTTAAATGGATACGCCGCTGTATGTTTAAATAGGGCTTATCACGGTCTCCCCTAGATGTAGATAGGTGGGCCAACGCATTTTTTGTCTCAGTGCATGTAATTAGGTTGTTTTTTTTGTCTTTTGTTGGCTCACTTTTACTCACAACATGCTAACCGGCACCATAGGATTCCATTCACTACGCTAAGCTAACTAGCGGCGGCGCTGCCGTTGTGTTGCACCGGACTAAAACAATGCATGCACAAAAAATGTGTTGGCCCACCTATCTACAGCTAGGGGAGACGGTGATAAGCCCTATTTCAACAAACGATGGCATATCCCTTTAAGATTATTTGTTCCAATACTTTTGCTCACCTAAAAATGCTGTGGTCTAATACAAACGGTGGTATGTCCTAAGTTGTTTAACACATCTAGATGTAAATACCAGGAAATAAAAGCTGACATTCTGAACTCTTGTCTCATACTCATCTTTTGATCTTAAATGTCTTCAGTGAACAACAAAAACAAAGGAATTTGCCTTGCCGTTCAATACTTTTGGAGGGGACTGTATGTGTGTGTATATCAGGGGTGTCCAAACGACGGCCCGCGGGCCAACTGCGGCCCCGATGCCCATTTTTAATTGGCCTGTAGCAAATTCTAAATGTATAATGGCATTTGGCCCACACATCAAATTCGTACTTGACAGTATTGTACTTCTTAGTTTTAACACTAGGGGAGCTACTGTCTTGAACAAGACAGTCTCTCCACAAAACAAGAGCAGTCAAAGGAAAACTTTGCGACACAATAAGTGTCCCAAAAATTGCAGAACCGAAGGAACGAAAAATAGTGAAAAAAAGTGAGTGTAGGAGATTTCAGACACGGTGGGAAAATGAATATTTCTTCAGTGAAGTCAAGGGTAAGTGTGTCTGCTTGATTTGCAATGAAACAGTTGCAGTGATGAAAGACTATAATGTACGACGACACTATGAAACCAAGCATCCAAACTACACGTCCTTCAATGGTGCTGAGAGAGAACAGAAAGTTAAGCAAATGGCAACTAGCCTGCTAGCTCAACAACAGTATTTTTTTGTGCTAATAAAACACAATAAAATGCCACTATAGCCAGAGTTAGCTCAACTCAGAGCCCAGCACAGGAAACCTTTCTCAGATGGTGACTTCATATAACAGTGCCTCACTAAAGTCACAGGAATAATGTGCCCGGAGAAAATTCAGGAATTTAACAATGTAAGCCTGTCCAGAAACACAGTTGTGCGTAGAATTGAAGACTTGTCAGCTAACCTAAAGTATCAAGTGTCGGATAAAGCTTGTGATTTAGATTTTTACTCGATTGCATGTGATGAGAGCACAGATGCAACAGACACCGCACAGCTGTTAATTTTTTTGCGGGGAGTTGACGATAACTTTTGCATTACGGAGGAGCTGCTTGATCTTAGGAGTCTAAAGGGCACAACAACGGGTAAGGACATTTTTGAAGCTGTGTCAAATGAACTTGACACGATGGGACTTAAATGGGACAAACTGTGTGGAGTTACGGATATGGCTCCAGGAATGACAGGTGAGCGCAAAGGAATGGCCTCTATGGTGTCTCCAAGGTGCAAGAGAGTGGAGGCACAGCAGTTAAAATGCACTGTATCATCCACCAAGAAGCCCTCTGTGCCAAGACAGTCCAGCTTGGCAATGTGATGAACACTGTTGTGAAAACTGTCAACATAATTCGAGCACGAGGGCTCTACCACAGACAATTCCAAGCATTTCTATCTGATGTTGATGCTGAATACGGGGACGTACTCTACCATTCTGATGTGCGCTGGCTAAGCCGCGGTTCTGTGCTGCAGTGTTTTTTTTCCCCTGAGGTCAGAAATCGACCAATTTTTGAAAGAGGAGTGACCCTCTGTGGTTAGCAGACCTGGCTTTTTTAGTTGATCTTACTAATCATCTTAACACACTGAACAAGAGCCTACAAGGAAAAGACCAGCTTGTGCCACAACTTTACGCGCACATGAAAACGTTCTGTGTGAAGCTCCGTCTCTATGAGGCGCAACTACGCAACTTCAATGTTGCGCACTTCCCCACGCTGTCCGAAATCAAATCTGCTCTTCCAAAGGCCAAGCTTTCTGCTGAAAATGGGAAATATGTGTCAGTGATCACATCTCTCATCACAGAATTCAGTCAGCGCTACCAAGATTTTTCTGTCATTGAGAAAGACATCAAAGTGTTCTCGACTCCCTTCCTGGTGGACGCAGCAGAAGTGGAAGAAAAACTGCAATTAGAACTTATTGAAATGCAGTGTGATAATTCTCTGGAGAATCAACATCAGCTTCTCTTCTTCTTGGGCGGCTGTTGCTCAGTGGTAGAGCGGTTGCCTGCCAATCAGGAGGTTGGTGGTTCGATCCCCGGCCCTGCAGTCTCATGTCGAAGTGTCCTTGGGCAAGACACAAGTTTCCCCCCTGCGCATCGGTGTGTGAATGTTTATCTTATAAGCGGTGGCACCTTGTACGGCAGCCTCGGCCACAGTGTATGAATGTGTGTGGATGGTTCCTGTACTATGTTAAAGCGCTTTGAGTAGTCGTTAAGACTAGAAAAGTGCTATATAAATACAGTCCATTTACATTCTCTCTCTACCCGACTTCTACTAGAGCTTGGAAAAAGACAAGTTCCCTCTGATGAGACGACACGCAAAAAGAATGATGCGTTGCTCAGTGGGTTGACGCCTGCTGAAGTATGCTGTCAGGAAGAAAATATTTTGTTAATAAAGTAAAGAATCTGTTGGACTCATGTATTTAGAATTGTCACTTGAAAATGGTTGTCAAATGTGAAAAAAACTTACAGCAAACTTGGTCGACACGAAGTTTCTTTTGTTTCTTTAGCCAACGTTCATACATCGACCTGGCATGTTTTGGAGAAATCTTATCTCTCAAAGCTCTACTGGGCGCTGCTGCATCCGCTGCGACAGGGTGCACCATCAGCATTTTGTCATAGGCGGACAGACTTCCGATTTGGTTGTTGGAGGTGCTATGATCAAAGGTGGCACCACGGGTGGCAGCACCTGCACGGGTGGCAACACCAGCACTTGTCCCTTCATCTCCTGACCCGTTACTGCAAAAATATATATAAATATGAATATATGAAGCATACAGCATACACCTTGATTTGTTTTACAAATTTATGATTATTTTAATTGTGTGAACAAATGTATAACATTCTTACCTGCCCGAATCACCTGCCAGCATAGTTATCAACTTTCTAGCTTGACACAACGTATCAGGCTGTAACATGCGATAATGCTTATTGGCAGTGGCAGTTGAATGAGACAGATATTTGGCCACCATTGCCTTTTCCTGCTCTGAACAGGTTTTCGTGGCTGTCTCAAAAACCCTGCGGGCTGTCTGACTGGTCACCGATGGAATTTTGTACCTAAATTGCAATTTTAAACAGGATATTACTATGAAATATTACCAAGTATATATAAAAGTACATATTGAAAGGGAAGTAAAGAGGGATTTCATACTTATTGTGCATCCGGTAGAGGTCATTGGATGCATTGAAGATCGGCTTGCCTCTGGTTGATATGAAAAACCTGTTATCTGTCTCATCCTCTGGCTGGTTCCATAGGAAAATTGGACGCACCCGTGTGTAATACTCGTGAAACCACTGTTGGCAGAGTAATGAATAGGAATAAATATTCATTACTAATATTGAAAAGGTTCTGCACAGGTTTTCAAAGTAAATGATGAACTTACCAACTCCTCTTCCTGTGAAAGGGCAAAACCTGCCACTTGGTGGGCTGCAGTTTTGTGTTCCATAACTGCTATGATGGTGTCTCCGCACGGATCTCTCTGTCTTCTGATCCACTCATTCACCTGCACAAAACAAGCATATGCCATTGATTAGTTAGGTCAATGTAACAACAATGCAACACTGTCCATATATAACAGTGACATTGAAAACACCACCATAATACTCACAGTCATGTGCTCCACCACCCCTGGTCGCTGTAGGTGTTTCAGGATCACAACAGCCTCTAGATAATAGAGGACAAGACCAGCTTCTGCCTTTTCCAAGGTAAGATCTTGGTCAGCAAGCAGCTTTCCCATGACATCCATGAAATCCCCTTTGGCTGCTGTCAGCAAGGCCAAGCAGTCTTTTGGCGAAATCATTGGCGTCATCAGAGTATCATACCTAAGACATAACAAAAGTCAGATACAAGGAGAGTCAAACAAATATATAACTAATTAATAACCTTAAGTGACCTGTTGGTCGTCACATGTCTGCAGTGTAATCCAGTTAAACAATTTTACTAACCTCTTCTTGACAATTTCCCTGCCGACACTCCGGGCACAGCTTTTCTGAACGCCACTAAGGAACTCAAGGAAGTTTGTGGAGAAATCATACAATGTTTTGTTGTCATTAACCATGTCGGTTGTGAATGTGTGGTATTTCAGGAATCTGTGGGAAGTAGATTTACATGTTGTTAGAACTACACTCCAACACAAGAGTTAATAGCATTTAATCAAATACCCAAAAGGAAATGCTGCTAACCTTTTCAAACTTTTTAAATAGTTTAACTGCGTCTGCTTGGACAACTTTGCCTCTGAGAGCTTTTGAACAAATACGCGGAATCAAGGGTTGGTCCACAGGGGTCAAAGAAGTATAGATATCGAGCCACATTATCTCCCTGTAAAGCAAAGAAAGCGTGTTAAATTACCTTAGGATCAGTTTCATTTTGTTAAAATAATTGTTGCATTTGCAAAATGTTTTAGGATTGTCCTACCTCCTGTTTAAAATTTCGAACAGAGAGGTCCTGCTTCAGGTATGTAGCAAAGTCTTTCAACAAAGGATGATCTGCTGAATGTCTATCATAAAGGCCCATATCTTGCATGATTGCCTTGTTTGATGAAAACTCAGTAACACGGACGCTGCAATGAAGGAAAACACATTTTGTTTTATCATTCATGCAAATTGTAATTCACAACAGATTTCATCAGGGAAATTGTGAAATTCTCACCATTGGAAGGTCTCGCCACTGCTAACAGAAGCATTATCAGGTGACTGATCCCCGCCTGTCTCAGCTGCAACACTCGCCGACGTCTGGGTGGTTTGGCTGGAAGAATCGGTCTGCAGTGGGACACCAATCACTCTATTGTGGCGACGCTCAAGCTCCTGAATTAGCCAGCTTAGCTGATGCTCATCAGTAATATTGTTTTTCAGCATGTTGTAGTCATAACATCGTCCCCTCTCCAGTAACTCTAGGACGTCCCGTTTTGCTTTCTGCAATACAGCATTTCTGGCTTCCCGAGTTTCCTTTTTCATGCAAACCCTCCGCAGGTGAACTGAAAGCGAGTCCTGGGTCTTATCGCACACCGGGCACAGCAGGTAGTGCCTGTTGGAGTCACTGGAAACAGAAACATGCACATTTAATTTTACTTAAAGCTGTCTTTGTAACTTCACATTACATTCAATAGCTATATTTTCAATTTTGAGCTAAATTCAGATAAACCTACTTCTTGTGAGCCATTTGAAAAAGTCCTTATTCTTGTAGCCTCTTTTCTTTCAGCAGGGATAAATATCTCCTAGCAAGACAGCAGAATTCTCTTGTCTTTCTGAATGAAGTGATGTGATGTCTGTTCTTCTCAAAGGTCTCTGGTAGTTGAAAGCTGTGTTCTCTGTGGTCCTTTCTGTTGAATGGTGAGGTCAGGCGATCTCAACAGTCACAGTAGAAAGTGACTTTTTGGTGTCTGAGGGAACTATTAATTACAATACTGAGCTGAGTCAGGCAGGGGCGGAGTTAGGACCAACCAGTTGAATCATTGTGTACATATACAGCCATTATGCAAAACTCAGCAATTGACCAGCTAGAAGACACAGCTGTTAAGCTGTTATTTTCTGCAGAAAAACAGTTCAATTGATCTGGGCCGAGAGCCCATGTGCACAGTGGACAAACTTGGCGGACCCAAAGCCACCCACCATGCTGCTATCTAGTTACGCCATCTGGGGAACATTTCCTACCCCGCCCGGGCACCACCCAGACGGGGACGACCACAGGTCAGAAACACGTTTCGGATCAGCAGGACACTCTTTCCTGCCTACTGCTGCAAGTCGGCGCCCACCGTGTCCGTGAAACACCTGCGGGAGCCCGTCTGACCGGAGCCACAACGTGGCACCGTGCTCCTCCGAGCAGTGACAGGTCCTAGGCGGGCTCACCCGGGCTGCGATGCACGTCCGACCGCCGCCACTTCCAGGACCCCGCTCAAGAGCTGACCCACCCGCCGGGGTGGGTGTGTGACCAGCTCTCTCGCTGGAGCCCCTTTCGACAACGGCCGTCCGCTCCTGTATCTATCCCCGCCGACTGACCCCGGACGACGCGGGCTTCCAGAGTCAACTGGCCCAACCGAGCTTCCGTCAGAAATTAAATGCGGGTTGTATGACAGATGGTAATAGCATCAACAAGTGTCATACCCTCGTAGACGCTATAATCACGGGGCCCCCTGGCCATCCCCGAGATTCCGGAGATGGGCTTATTTTCACCGATACCTTAATTTCCAAGTTTTTGGTCAACAATGTCCCCGGCAAACGCCGCGTCCGAGGAGCCCACTGCAACCCGATTTGCAGTGGGCCGCGCGATTCTCTGTGACGGGCAGGCCCCCTGCAGCCACAGGGGCTTCCCAAGGCAGAGTCAGACTAGGGCCACTAGAAGGCATCCAGCCGTGGTGCACGGGTCCCTCGTCCCCGTACCGGCCGTCCCTCTTGCCGACATGTCAGAGGTTGTTTCTACTGCGTGGAGTACTCATCTACTCCGACTTGTTCCTCCTAAAGTCCCTCAAGATATCGAGGGAATACAGGAGGGCTCTCCGACTCACAAGTTTTGCGAAACTTTTGCAGCGGTTTCGCGTCAGGCCCAGACAGATCAGGAGCTTCCCATTTTCCGAGGGCCATTTCCCTCTGGCTCCGACCGGGAACCCAAATACTCCGGCCTTCCGTACTTCTGGGAGGCACTTTAACAGGACAGTGCAGAGCGGTCGATATTTTGCCACTTTCTCGGATCGCGCCGTCTCGAGAGAGTCCTCTCCGAGTTCATATTGAATTGTTACATCGACAATGAGCACCTCTCCCACCTTGATGAATACCAGGTTGGGGGCAAGGGTCCCGCCATTTGGACCCGTCCATCGTTTCTCCCTCAGTGTGACCCATTCGAGGCGCTCTGCCTCCGCAACCAGCAAGTCGCATATCTCGTGGTGCCTTCCAATCCTGCTCAACTTGACCTTAGGGCAGCCACCCAGAATTTGCGAGCAGGTCTCGGGAGAACCCCGGCAATGTCGACAGGCTGCATTGGCTCCCGGGCGCTTTCTCGCTTGGAACTCTCGCGTCAGGTACACATTTGCCCTTAGCTGGAGGGCCGCGACCAGCTGGTCGTTTTTCCCTATGCGCTGCTTCTCGTCCAGCAGCCAGCTGTTGCTTACCCTGTCAGCTGCAAACACATGCACGCCCTTCCCTTGAGATCCCATGTTTGCCCACCTGTTGAATTCGACCTGGCACCAGTCACAAGGGACTAGACGCTTGCGTTCGGGCGTCACAGCAACTGGGGTTAGAATTTCCGCCCTCTCGTCAGCCACAGGATTTGAAGCACGTTTATCCACCCACGCGGGTGGATCCAAACCCGGCATCTCCTCCTTGGAACCTCCAGTGCTCAGCCATGCTGTTACAAATTGCGTCCTGTTGATCTTCTTCCTGGCTACGTGAGCGATTGTTCCCTCATCCGAGTGAAACAGCCCGTATAGCCGCCTTGCCTGAATGGCCGGGACAACCCGAGCCAACCGGAGAATGCCCAGTCCACCATCCCTCTGCCTGGAGTAGAGCAAACCATCGGTCGTACACTGGGGCAGGTGCAGCCAGTTCTTTACTGCACTTTTAATGTCCCCGTCCAATCCTGTTAGGGTAGTTCCGGGCGCCATGCAGTGATCGGCCACAAAAATGATCCTGGGTACAGCGTAGCTATTCAACAACAACACCTTATCCATCGGGTTCAAAGGCGCTTTGCGAATCGCTAAGATCCACTGGTGGATCTTTGCGGACAAGTTCTCGGAGACAATTCCGTCCATGGGTTTATCTCGACGCCAAGGTATTTCACCTGGTCGTCGGGTCCGATCCAGCAGAGGGCCTCTCCGCACAACACCCACTGCTCTGTCTTGTTGATTGTCAGAGGCTTCAACGCTTTCTTTTCGATTAAAAACCCACTGCACTTGTTGGGCTGAACCCTCAGCCCGGTAAGTTGACAGTAGGCCTCCAGAACGGCAATGTTGGTAGCCATGCCTTCCCAGGAGTCACTTAGCAGAACCAGGTTGTCTGCAAAGGCCAGCGCCGTGATGGTAGTGCCTCGTGCCGCGACAAAGCCCCTACCCTTGCGTTCGAGGGTTTGGATCAGCGGATCCAGGGCGAGATTGAAGAGCAGAGGAGACATGGAGTCCCCTTGCTTCACCCCGACCTTCATGGAAATCTGTGCAGTATCCCCTTCTGCACACCTCACCTGTGTCACGCAGTCTTCATACGAGTCCCTAACCAACTCCAACATGTGCTCGTCCAGCCCCTTCCATTTCAGAGCAGTCAGGAGGTGCTCGTGAGAAACGGTATCAAAGGCCTTCGTAAAGTTGACAAATACTACCGCTATGGAGCGCTTCTCTCTTTTGCTCATCCTCATTAACCCAGTGAGCATGGATAGGTTCTCAGAACAACCTGCTGAGGCCACGAAGCCCCGCTGGAGCAGATTGATAGGACACGCCGCCGTCATCCTAGCCATTAGGATCCGCGAGAAAAGCCTCAAGACCGTGGAAGCTATTGTGATTGGTCGCCACTGGTTCACATCCCCTTGTAAACCTTTGTCTGCGGTCTTAGGTCTTAGTACCGTCCGGCACTTTTTGAAGACCCTCGGCAGGGCCCCTGACACAAGCCATGAGGAATACATACGTGACAACTCAAGACCTTCTGGATCCCAGTCCAGCAAATCCCTCCTGGATATGCCATCCGGCCCTGGGGCGGTCTTACTTTTCATGGACCGGAGGTTGGTTCTGACCTCCAAAAGGTGAAATAAGGTACCAGAAGAACGAGTTGTCAACACGACCTAAGCCGTCAAACTGACCGATCCCCGTAAAAGAGCCCACGTCACCCCATCTGCCTCCGAACACAGTCGTGATCTCGGACAGCTGGACTGGGCATGACGTGCCCAGCTTCCCATCCAGGACGTATAACGCAAGCTTCGTCATATCAGTACGGAGCAGTCGGTACAGAAAACGCCTGGCCCATCTCCTTCTGTTGCACCTTCTGACCGCACCTAGGAAAGGGCGCCTAACAGGCCTCCGCCGCGCAACGCCACCAGTCCTCTTTCTCCCCAGCTTTCGGATCAGACTGGAGGCTGCAGATGCGATCGCCCCCTGACAGCAATCGTCCTCCAGGACAGGTGGATATTTGGAGCCCAAGTCTACCATATCTTCCCGAACCGCCGCCCTTAAAACTGTGCCTATCTCGTTTGGCGGCTCGGCTCGCTCCCTCGGAACAACCAGCCTCAGAGAGAGCTTTTCCTTAGACTCGATGAGACTACGACGGGCCCGCTCCTGTCTCTGAGAAGCCTTACACATCGATCTGCACTGTAATCCCACCTGTACCCTGTTCTGCTCAAAGTCAGGGTCAGAGGTCATTACCTGAACTGGGTTGGCCGATGGCTTGACCCTGGCCTGAGGAGCCAGTCCCTTCAATCCCCTCGTCGCAACCAACTCCGCAGCGGAATCAAGCTGTTGTCTTTCATCTCGCCGGGAAACCTCGTCCAAGTAAATCGCGAGATGTGCCCACCGTTTGTGCAGAGATAGACCCCTAACCGTCGTGAAGGTGCAAAATTTGCACCAAAACCTGGGCCCTTTCACCAGAAGGGGACTACCCCTACCCTTGCACTTAGGTAAGTGACAAGAAATCTGGTGACGTTTTGGTCTGATCTTCTTACACTCACGACAAGCCCACAGTACGTCCTTCACGCCATGAGACCTCATCAGATGAGCGATAAGATCCTGGATGGAAGAAGCCTGTGCACCACACATTTCACAAGGGTTGGGCCCCGGTAAACTAATCACCAACTGCTTCGACCCGCCACCGGCCGGTATGGCGGGATCAATCACAGGGCTGGCAGGGATAGGCTGTGGGGAATATACCACACCCGATTGTCCGGCTCCGCTGATATCGGGCCTTTTTCCATCCCTCGCCGTGGATTCTACCACCGGGCATCGACCATCATACCTGGCGGCACGTGGCATCCCGGGGACATGTGTACCGGACAGGCTCCCCAGTCCCAGATCCATGAATTTGGAATCCGCATCTGTCTGCTTCGAGGCTTCCCTATCCACAGGGACCGACCTCCCCTCAAACTTAGGAGGAGCCGCCCATTTCGGCATTGGGGAAGGCGCCTCCGCGTCTTCCAACGCCCTCCTCTTGGACTCACCGACGCCGGCGAATCCGAGCTTTCGCCTACGGGAGAGGGACAAACGATTGACGACGGGCACACCGGCCTCAGGACTGAACCTGATTTTAGGGGTGTCGCACGTGTCCTCCCCACGAAGGTTTCCACTCCCTTCTCTTTGCTCGATAGGTGGCTCAGGAGACTGAGCACTCAGTTCCTGAGGGACCCCTCTCTCCCCATCACCAGCCGGCTGATGGGTGCTCCAGGTACCGACCATCCTAGTGAGGTTAGGAGCCTCCCCTATCCTGGGGACAGACTCTTTCCCACTTATTAGAGGAGCCGCCCGGTTTAGTAAAGGGGACACCGCCTTTGCGTCCCCAATCACCCTCCTCTTGGACTCACCAACGCCGGTGAGCCCGAGCTTTCGCCTCCGAGAAAGGGACAAACGATTGACTAAGGGCCTCTCCGCCTTGGCACTAAGTCCGATATGTACGTCAAATGTGCCTTCCCCAAGAAAGTTACCGCTCCCTGCTCCGTTTGCCATAGGAGACCTAGAAGACTGGCACTCCAGCCTTTCAGGAGCTCCTCTCTCCCCGTCATCGCCCGACTAACCTTCCCAGACCCACAGAGCAAGAAATCTTGTCTAATAATTACCAGCAATACCAACGGTTGCCACCGAAAACCCATGTGAAATGGAACCAAAAGTTGGTTTTGTACTTAGAAAAAAATAAATAAATAAAATAAAATAAACCATGACAACCCAAGGTAGATATTAGTAATCAGAGGTGCAGTGCAACGTGCTCCTCTGTGCCTCCGTTAGAGCAGCCGCCCTCTCATAGTCTAATAACCACGGTGTCTGTCCCCCAATTTAGATTGGTTAACAAAAGAGGAGCTATACTTAACAAACTAATTGGACTTAAAACAGCATCTGCAATGATGGAACACAATAGGAAAATTAGATGTGGACTAGTTATATATATTATATAGAATATTAGATCGTTGTCTTCTAAAGCAGTATTGATAGACAAATTGATATCAGATAATCCAATTCTTACCGAAACCTGGCTGTGCAATGAAGAATATGTTAGTTAGTTCCATAAACGGATATAAATCTGCCGTTCCTACGTCTACTTCTCCGGTCATACTTGAAAAAACAATCCCACTTAAACAGCCTTCAATTTAACCCGGACAGGAGGAGGGAGAAACCGCAGACCTCTATCTGCTTATAGAGCCCCTTCCCCGGGTTAAATTGAAGGCTGTTATAGTAGTATTTGACCGGAGAAGTAGAGGGAAACGGCAGATTTCTATCCGTTTTGTAACGTACGTTGCATTTGTGTTCCTGCTCAGCATGTCTGCTTACTACTTGCTTAGCAAATATGCTGTGTCAGTGTCTGACATTACACGTCAGACACTGTAGCTGTAGTTTAAACAGTAAATTAAAAAAACAAACCATATCTAATGTTTAAGTTCAGCAAAGACACAAAAAAACAATGTGTGGTCACTCTGTTGGAGAGAGCAACACTCCATTTACCCTTTAAAATGCTGATTGGCCAGGTTTCCTGACATCAAGGCGTGACGTAACACGGACGTTCCTGATTGGCTGGAATAAACGAATAAGTCCACGTAGAACCCAGTAGAGGGTTCACTGTCTTGGAGAAACAACAAACGGACCAACAAACAACAACGGAAAAACCAACGGACCAACAACCAACGACCTACAATAGCTAACCTGGCTAGAGCTAATGAAAACAACGGAAAATCCGATGTGTAAATAGAACGCATTCAACTCGGGTGTGACATCATTCACAGCTCCGACCTCTGACTTCAATGCAAATACGCGGCATAACATTGTACAGGCACTTTGCTACTGTAAAGACATTTTGGAGCGCAATCTTTAAAAATACAACTTTACTCAACCCTATGCTGAATCTCATATGCTCGTTTTTTTCTTAAACTAAAGTTGTAACCTTACAGACTTTTTAAAACTTTTCTAAAACTATAACTTTTTGTTTTGTTTCATTGTCAATTTTGTGGCTTCATATTTGTCATTTCATCACAAAGGTGGACTTTTAATTAATGCATTGCCATTCTATTGATGTTGCGTCCCCCTCTGGGTCTCTGGGCTACAATGCAAAAATCCTGACACATGTATTGTTAACATTGCCTGTCTATACATTTTTCTTTAGAGTTCATTTCAACAGGAGCATTAAAATTGCATACAATGAAAACAAAGAAAGATCGGCAGGCCTACACAAATCAATGGAAGAGGGCACGATGGGCGATGTTACGACTGGACCAGGCTGAGCATCTCCGCCAGGCTGAGCGTCTTCGCCAACATCAACCCCCACAGCTGCAACTGCCTGATGAGTGTGCAGAGGAGCCCATGACAGTGTCAACAAGTTCTGCCAGCAGCTCTGAGGAGGACAGCAGCAGTGTTGCTTCTGCAACTAGTCTTTCGGATCTGGAAATGTGGGAGACACCATTGGACAAACCTGTGGATGAGACCAGTGACTCCTGCAGCGAGGAACACAACCCACAAAGTTCACTCAGGAACTTCTTACAACACTGGGCCTTTAAACACCAGATTCAGCACTCTGCTCTAGATGGTCTTCTTGTGGGACTGAAAGCCAATGGGCATCCAGATTTACCGTCAACAGCCAGAACCCTTCTATCAACCCCGAGAGATATCAGGTCAACCACAGTATCAGGAATGGAGTATGTCCACTTTGGTTTAAGGAGAACTCTTGAAGGACAACTCAAGCAGTACCCAGGGGAGGCTCTGGAAAAAATAAATACACTGGAGTTGTCTCTCAACATTGATGGGCTGCCGCTATTCAAAAGTAGCAACATCAGTCTGTGGCCCGTCTTGTGTGCCATCCATCTGACTCCAACTCGTGTTTTTCCCGTAACTCTGACTTCTGGGCCCTCAAAACCCAAGGATTTGGATTTTGTCAATGATGTGGTTGCAGAAGTGCAGAATCTACTTGAAAATGGGATTCAAGGAAAGAAGGTTTTAATGCGTTGTGTTGTATGTGACGCTCCAGCCAAGGCAATGGTCAAAGCTATCAAACTGTGCACCGGATACAATGGATGTGATAAATGTACACAGAAAGGGCAATGGGTGGATGGCCGTGTAACATACCCTGAGGTTCAAAACACCCTGCGAACCAATGAGGTGTTTAGAAGAGAGATGGCTGCTAAGGAAACAGAGGGGCTTACAGTTTCCCCATTTCTGCAACTTCCCATTGATATGATCAAAATGTTTTCCATTGACTACATGCACCAAGCTTGTGAAGGTGTAATGAGGGAACTGCTGGTGGAATGGGTGAGAGGAAACAGGCAGGTCAGACCGTCTGCTGGACAAGTTCAAGAAGTCAGCAGAAGACTAGCTTCTTTGAGAAACTGTATTCCAAGTTGCTTTACCAGGAAGCCACGGAGATTGGAAGAAGTGGACCGATGGAAGGCTACAGAGCTGCGTCAGTTTGCCCTGTACACAGGAAAAATTGTGCTCAAGGGCATTCTGTTAACCCCGCTGTATAACCATTTCATGGCTTTCAGCGTGGCACTGAATATTTTGGTTTCACCCAATCTGGCACGCAAACACACCGACTACAGCAGAAGTCTGATGGCATATTTTGTGTCAAAGACAGCAGAGCTGTATGGCAGGCACTTCATGGTGTATAATATTCATGCCATGCTCCATTTAACAGATGAAGCAGAAACTTTTGGATGCCTGGATGCATGCAGTGCCTTTCGGTTTGAGAACTACTTAGGACAACTGAAACGTCTGGTCCGATCGAGAAGAAGACCACTAATTCAAGTGGCCAAAAGGGTCTTTGAGATTGAGCAGTGTCAGAGCCGCACTGCTCCAGCACAAAGAAGGAAAATCTCAAGACCAAACAATGCATACATCTTGGAAGGTGACTAATGCTGCGAGGCCATTGAGGAGAGGAATGACATGGTTTTGTGCAATGTGTTTGAGAAGGTGGAGCCTCTGTTCACAGATCCTTGTGATTCAAGAATCACCGGCTGTGAAAAGGAGAGACTGTTTTTCAAAGCTGGTGCCAGCATGTGAACTCACAAGACAGGCTATTCTGATTGAGGAGCCACAGGCCAACATTTTCTTTACAGTCCTGCATGATTTTTAGGAGACATGCAAACAACTTGAACCTTGACAGGGACAACAAGGAAGCGGACATCCACACTTAACTTTTTCTTAACTTTTGTTTCTTTGTCTTTTAAAGTTTTTTTTAATTCTTTTTTTACATAAAAAAAATGTGTATTTGCTGTGTACACTTGCAATTGGCTGCCTGACAAAGCAGGTGGATGAGCTGCTGATGCTCTTAAGGACCTCCCATTCACCTCTCTCTGCTCCAGAGGATGACATTTTGGTGTCGCCCTGCTCCACAGTTGCTGAGCTGGAGGAGTTTGACAGGAGTCTCGGCCAACCGGAGAGGAGGATACAAATGGTAATTAAGATTAACACTATAATTGCATAAATTCAAATATCATCATAACATAACTGACATCTCTTACAAAATGAGATTGTACAAGCTCCCCACTTTGTTCCACATGTATAATTTGTATTTCTATATGTTTTTCAAATGCAACTTTTCCTGGCAACGCTTGGAGATCCGACCTCAGGCTCTACAGTCTGGCGTATGCTACGACGAGTGGCAACCAACGATGTGCTGAAGCAGTATAGCCTGCGGGGAAGAAAGGCAAAGAAGGCCTTCCATGACCTGACTATATGCAGGGTTATAACAGGCATATGTTATTTTTATTGTTCACATCACATTATGCTTAGTTTGGCTGATAAGAGGTTTTAATTTGACTTGTAACTTTGCTTCATTTTGACTTCTACTCTAGCGGCCTCACAGAAGAACTTCCCCACGCTGACTGCAGCTAGCGCTGAAGTTTGCCCCACACAGACGGTAAATTGAAATTCTTCTATATGATGTGAAAAAACAGAGTTGTTAGTAAGGCAATTAGTCTTGCTTTTGTCAACGTGTTGATTCTTAGTATGACATATCAAACTTTTGTTTCTTTCTCTTTAGGCCAGCTGAGAAGGACTAAGCCATGGAGCTCTTGAGTTTTTGTATTTTCCATCCATCATTGTATTTTTTGTATATATATATATATATATATATATATATATATATATATTTTTTATATGCATCTTTGCACATTATATTTGCACTACATTTGCACACTACATTTGCACTACATTTCCACTCTACATCCTACTCCACTTTTTTATTTTTATTTGTATAGTTTCTGCTTATATAACTTTTTTAGGCCTGTTTATATTGTTTTTTTTATTTTATATTAAAGTTTTAAATCCCATCAAGTGTGCCTGTTGCCTGTTTATTCATTCCTGCCAATAATAAATATAATTATTAAACTAATACTAATAATAATAATTACTAATAAAATTGGTACCACAGTTGTTAGTTATTTAAAGGTTAGGGAAATGTAAAAAAATACCACCAGATCTGCTGTCATTGCTTGAATTGGAGGACAGAAGTTGCTCCACGTCTCCCCACTTTTTGCCACAGCTGATAAATTATCCAGACTTCTTTCAATGGATTGATTGATAGCTGTCCTCCAGAGTGAACAGAACTGCGTCCATGGCAACGCTCTGCTTTTGCATGGCAACGGTGTGTTATACTTAGCAACGGTCTCTTATCAAGAAATTATACCACGGTCTTGGTGAATACTCGATTCTGATTGGCTGCTGGGTGTCCATAAAAAAGTGATATAGGACACCTAGTAAAGGAGTTCCGGTGAAACTGACTGTTTACTGTTAAATCAATAACTAAATCAATGCGCTACATTAAATCAAAAAGGAAATGTGGATCTGTTATTTCCAACTTGTCCTCTGAACACCACAGGATGGCGCTAACACACACGCTGCAAGAAGTAAGTTATATAACCCCTCTGGACTGACTTTTGTTTCACAGAGAATAATGTTATCTCACATCCCGTTCACTCTTCAGGTCGCTACTCCAGGCTGCGCTGCTGCGGCCGATAGTAACGTTACACATCGCGGATCAAATTGTTCGTAAAAGTCGTTATATTGTTTTGGGGACAATGACATGGCTGGATAACTAGCTTGTCTTGTTGTTTAACATACTGTCAAATTATTTTTACTGATTGCCAACTGTACACAATGTTATTGACTTTGGATCTTGCTAGCATAGCGTTAGCCTTCTGGCTCATGGCTGAGCTGAAGGATTCTATCAGCTGAGCGGACTATAAACATCTCCGGTTGCTAAGGATGGCAATGTCGTATCTAAGGTCCTTCCTATTTCCTGGAGGAGTGAACAACGTTTGCATTGTATAAGAACCAGATGGATGGGAATGATTGTTCCAGGTATTAGTCAAACCGTCAGGCGTAACCAGGGAAACAGAGTTATTGTTTGTAAAAACTTTAGATTTTGATTGTAAAACTAATTAAAATGTGAAATAAAGTTTTAAAAATATGTTATTTGGCAAGTGACCATGGTATAAGCGGGTTAATGCCCTTCGAGGTGTCCATTGTCAGCAGAGGTGTAGTGGTAAAAAAAGAGGTGGGTAAACTATAAATTCTGGTGGACCACGACGTGGTCACCTTTTAAGGTGGGCCACTGCCTACCGGTGTATGTGTATCCTGATGACATCGCTATAGGCTATCATTTGATGGTACTACCAAGGGTATCACTGGTTGTTTCCTCATCATAGGTCACACAATCACTATTCAATTCATACATTCATCTAAGCTCTTGTTAAAGAGACTCAAGAAGGAATAATAGGGTTGAAATCTATAAAGTTTACTAAATGACAAAACAGAGAGAACAAACATATTTAAGAGATAGAGAGGGAGGCTTATATCCAGGGCTGCCAATGCAATGCACTTGTACATAATGATTAGGGATTTGGGATTATTTTCATAGTCGATTAATCTGTTGAATATTTTCTCGATTAATCGATTAGTTGTTTGGTCTATAATATGTCAGAAAAATGTGGATCAGTGTTTCCCAAAAGCCCAGGATGACGTCCTCAAATGTCTCATTTTGTTTCTGCTACTGTAGAAGCTAGAGGTCTGTATGAAATCAACCTTGTTACTAGAAAAACATGTTTTTAGCCGCAATCTTATGGAGAAAAACTACACTACCCATAGTCGGCGAGTTGATTGGTTCAACTCGCCGTTTCCATAGAAACGTTTACCGTACCCGCAAAACCGCGAACGGCTATAGCGATAACATTAACTAGCTAGGTGACTAGCAAAGAGAGCTTGTTGTCACAAACTTCCAGTGGTTTAAATGTCAGAGAATGCATATAATTACATCCAGTTATTTATCTGATAATGTATCCTGAATTTTACTTGTAACATGGGCTAATGGGAACAGGTAGAGGTGACTTGTTGAGTCAGTGGCATGAATCTACTGTGAACCAAATTAACCTAAAAAACATGAAGTTTAGTACTGTTTTTCGAGCTCACTCACTTTGGGCTTGTAGCCGAGGCCGTTTGCTTGCATCAGGAGGAGGGCTGCTGTCTTGACGGCGCTTAAAAAATTGCCGGACATTTATTTTTACAATTTATTACATGAGACATGTAGGCTAGTTTGGGCTAGTGACCATGGATGTATTAAGAGAACTGATGAATCTTGATGCAGTCTGCTGCTTCCTGCTCTCTACGCAAGAGATGCTCGATGGTGTTTTAAGCCCCCAACGTTAACTTCAAGGCAGCGCTGCGACCATTGACTTAATTCAAGGCACCTATAACTGTTGCCTAATCCTAGTGCCTGGAAGGCAACGTTGTGGGCTATAACAAACAAACACCGCAAGAGATTGGTCAACACTGACAGTAAGCAGCGCAATATGAAAGACTTCGTCTTAGGTTTAACAATCTATGAAACTAATAATGAAAAATATGAAACTAAAACGACATAAGCTTGATTTAAAATGGCTTAGGAACTATAGGCTATTTAGAGGTGGATAAACACAATTTAGAGATGGATAAACGCACTTTGGAGGTGGGTAAACGCTATTTCCGAATTTTGGGAGGTGCGTAAACGGCGTTTACGTGCGTTTAGCCTCCACTACATCCCTGATTGTCAGATATTAATGAACCGTCCTCCGCGCGTCGTCCATTAATACCTGACAATGGACACCTCGTCGGGCATTAACCCTTACATAATAGCATTCTACATTAGAATCCAACCAAGCCATGTAAAAACTAAAGGTTACAACGTTAGGGGAACAATATCTAAAGGTTACAACGTTCGATGTAACCAAAAACTAACGTTACCTAAATGTTCACAAAACTTGCCGTGGGGACCAAAAACTAACCAAACTAACCAAAAACTAACCTTCAGGGAACGTTTCCGCAACCAAAAACGAACGTTCCCAGAACGTTTTGGGAACCAAAAATTGTTAGCTGGGAATACTCAAATTCCACGAGGATCAGGCCGAGGAGGGGGAGTTGCAGCCATATTTGATTCAAGCCTGTTAATTAATCCTAAACTAAATTATAACTCGTTTGAAAGCCTTGTTCTTAATCTTCAACATCCAACATGGAAAACAGTACAGCCAATTATATTTGTTGTGGTTTACCGAGCTCCAGGTCCGTATTCTGAAGTTTTATCATGTGTAGTCCTAAAATCAGACAAAATAATTATTGTAGGTGATTTTATTATTCATATGGACGTTGACAACGACAGCCTTAGTATTGCTTTCAACTCACTATTGGATTCAATTGGTTTGTGCATAAGGCCACTCATTGCTTTAACCACACCCTCGACCTTGTGCTGGCATACGGCATCAAAATTGAAGATTTAATAGTACAACCCCAAATCAGAAAAAGTTGGGACAGTATGGAGAACACAAATAAAAAAAGAAAGTAGTGATTTCTCAATGTACTTTGACTTGTATTTTATTGCAGACAATACAACAGCACATAATTTAATGTCTTCCTCATGATTTTTATTGTTTTGTTTTTCAAAATAACTAAATTCCTACTTTGGTTCTTGCAACACATTTCAAAAAAAGTTGGAACAGTAAAGCATTTACCACTTTGTAATGTTGCTATTCCTTTTCACAACACTTAAAAGACGTTTAGGGACTGAAGACAACAAGTGATGAAGTGTTTCAGGTGTAATTTTGTCCCATTCTTGCTGCAAACAAGTCTTAAGGTGGGCAACAGTACGGGGTCTTCGTTGTTGCATTTAGCGCTTCAAAATGCGCCACACATTCTCTATTAGAGACAGGTCAGGACTGCAGGCAGGCCAGTCAAGTCCCCGTATCCTCTTCCTCTGTAGCCAGGACTTTGTAATGTGTGCAGAATGGGGTTTTGCATTATCTTGTTGAAATATGCATGGACGTCCCTGGAAAAGAGGTCTTCTTGAAGGCAGCATATTGTGCTCCAAAATCTCTATGTACTTTTCAGCATTAATGGTGCCATCACAGAAGTGCAAGTTACCTTTGCCAAGGGCACTGACACAACCCCATACCATGACAGACCCTGGCTTTTGGACTTGTTGCTGGTAACAGTCTGGATGATCCTTTTCTTCTTTGGTCCAGAGCACACGGCGTCCATTTCTCCCAAAAAATACCTGAAATACTGATTCATCTGACCACAGTACACGTTTCCACTGTGTGATGGTCCATCCCAGATGCCTCCGAGCCCAGAGAAATCGACGGCGCTTCTGGACACTGTTAACATAGGGCTTCCTTTTGGCACAGTACAGTTTTAACTGGCATTTGTGGCTGTAACTACGTATTGTGGTACTTGACAAAGGTTTGCCAAAGTAGTCCTGAGCCCATGTGGTGATATCACTTATAGATGAATGACGATTCCTTATGCAGTGCCGCCTGAGGGATCGGAGATCACGGTTGTTCAGCTTAGGCTTGCGCCCTTGTCCTTTACGCACTGAAATTCCTCCTCATTCCTTGAATCTTTTAATTATGCACTGTTGAAGGTGAAATAAGCAAATGTCTTCCTATCTTTCTTTGAGGGACATTGTTTTTAAACATTTCAATAATTTTCTCACATATTTGTTGGCAAACTGGCGATCCTCGGCCCATCTTTGCTCCTAAAGGACTAGACCTTTCTTGGATGCTGCTTTTGTACCAAATCATAATTTCAATCACCTGTTGACATCACCTGTTTCAAATCACATCATTATTTAACCAATTTACCTGATTACTAGCCCTAAATTGCTCCTTTTTTGGAATGTGTTGCAGGTCTGAATGACAGGAACGGATGTATATTTACAAATCAAATTAAGTTGACCAGACAAAACATGAAATATTTTGTGTTCACATTGTCTGCAATGAAATACAAGTCAAAGTACATTTAAAAATCACTACTTTCTTTTTTTATTTGTGTTTTTCATACTGTCCCAACTTTTTCTGATTTGGGGTCGTATTTCCGCAGAATCCTTTATTATCAGACCATTTCTTAATAACTTTCAAATTCCCACTATCCGACTATATGAAATTAGATAAAAGCTTCTACACTAGATGCCTATCTGACAGTGCTATAGCTAAATTTAAGGAAGATATCCCAACAGCATTTAACACAATGTATAACAGAGGACCTTTTTGTTAACTTCAGTCCCTCCCAAATTGATAATTTTGTAGACAGTACTACGGCCTGCCTACGGACGACTTTAGACTCTGTTACTCCTCTCAAAAAGACGACGAGGAAGCAAAGGAAACTAGCACCTTGGTATAACTCCCAAACTCGCAAACTAAAACAAATCTCGCGAAAACTTGAAAGTAAATGGCGTTCCACCAAACTGGAAGAATCTCGTTTAGATTGGCAAGAAAGTCTGAAAACCTATAGGAAGGCCCTCAGAAATGCCAGATCAGACTATCACTCATTACTAATAGAAGAAAATAAGAACAACCCTTGGTTTCTTTTCAGCACTGTAGCCAGGCTGACAGAGAGTCACAGCTCTACTGAGCCATCTATTCCTATAGCTCTGAGTAGTGACGACTTCATGAGCTTCTTTGATGATAAAATTATAACAATTACAGATAAAATGAATCACCTCTTGCCCTCAACTTCTAACAGTTCACCTTCAAACGCAGGACTGCTAGAAGGAACAACAAGACCTGACATATACTTAGACTGCTTTTACCCTATAAACCTTCAACAATTAATGTTAAAGGTCTCTTCAAGCCATCTACCTGTCTCTTAGACCCCATCCCAACAAAGCTACCAATGGTTAACATTTCATTATTAGCAGTGTTGGGAAGGAAACTTCCAAAACGTATTCCGTTACAGAATACATGCCCAAAAATGTAATTTGTAACGTATTCCGTTATGTTACTCATTCTGAGTAACGTATTCTGAATACTTGGAATACTTCCACATTGAATTGCATTTTATAAGTGTAGGAATGCGCCCATCAAATCCTGCTTACTAAACAGGCCTACTCTGGTGTGTTCTTCTGTTCCAACTGTGTACCTAAACAAGCAGATAGATTTTTGTATTTGTAGTCCCGAACTGCATACTACAAAAATCTAACCACAGTCTAAGCTACCACGAGCTAATTTTAGCTAACGTTAGCTAGCAATCCGACTGTTTAATTAAAACAAAGCAACAAAGTAACGTCCTCCGGGACGGCGAAGTAGGTCCGTAATCTCCCCGAAAGAGAAGTTTAGTAGCTCCGGACGTGCTTCTACGGGTACCGGGTGAACGGCCGGTTTCATGCCCCCGTAGAAACCACTTGGAGGAAAGTATCTCCAGCGCGGAGGAAATCCTCCCGTGGGACTATACATTGGGAAGAACGTGTAGCCTAGTAGCCCAGGAAAGGTATCCGTGTTGCACACCTGACCCTTTATGGAGGTGTCGACCGGTGGCGGATGAAAGGGCCTTTGGATGCGGATTCCAGTTGCGGAATGAGACCCGGTATATATGAACCAGGAAGATTAGCAGTCTAGTAGCCCGGTGTTGCGTGGCGGACAGATTGCGGTACCATCGATCACTTGTTCTACAGCTTTGATCTCGTGAGGCAGGCTGGAGCGCATGAACCAGAAAGATCTGTTGTCTAGATGACCCAGGGCGTTCACTTCATTGTTGTGTTGCAACCAACAATCATAAGGAGGAAGTCTAGGAGCTCCGATTTCTCTCCTTCATTTTACTTTACTTTATGGTCATCCAGGGTCGATTCTAGTTTAGATTTTAGGGTTGAAGGAACACAACCCTTATTTATACATCTTCTTTTTTTTGGCTTGAAGGAACACAACCCTTTACTTATATTTCTTTGTCTATTTTGGGGTTGAAGGAACACAACCCTTAGTTAGTTTATTATATACAATATTTTTTTTTTTACCAACTTATGGTTGCATTTCACAACTTATGGGTTTGTTATGGCTCGAAGCTGAGTCGGTTGGTGCGGTTCCTCGTTATTCTCAGCTGTTAAGTTATAAGGGAAGGTTCTCGCCACAGTAGCTCACGGTGAACAAAGTAGTTGGCTCGACAATACTTTGACTGTTATTTCCTCACCGTCCTATTTGCTGGGTTGTTGTCTAGTAGGTTCCAGTTGAGTACGTTAAATAGATGCTTGGAAGGGGTAGCCCCCCTGGGGCCGGTCAGGCTGGGCTCTCGCCCAGTCAGACTTGGCACAGGTGGAGATTCGCTCTGACCTTCGCTATTTGGCGTGGGGTGTCTGGGCGCGGTAGTCTTGCCACCCTAACATCTTTGCCTGGACCCCCACCCCCTACACCCCCCGTTGCCTACGCCTGTCCATCTCTAGGCGGAGGAGATTAGCTCTGGGAGGGGTTCGGAGCACCCGTCAGTCGGGCGATGACGGGGAGAGAGGAGCTCCTGGAAGGCTGGAGTGCCAGTCTTCTGGGTCTCCTATGGCAAACGGAGCAGGGAGCGGTAACTTTCGTGGGGAGGGCACGTTTGACGTACATAATATCGGACTTAGTGCCGAGGCGGAGAGGCCCTTAGTCAATCGTTTGTCCCTTTCTCGGAGGCGAAAGCTTGGACTCACCGGCGGTGAGTCCAAGAGGAGGGTGATTGGGGACGCAAAGGCGGTATCCCCTTCACTAAATCAGGCGGCTCCTCTAATAAGTGGGAAAGAGTCGGTCCCCAGGATAGGGGAGGCTCCTAACCTCACTAGGATGGTCGGTACCTGGAGCACCCATCAGCCGGCTGGTGATGGGGAGAGAGGAGTCCCTCAGGAGCTGAGCGCTCAGTCTCCGGAGCCCCCTATTGAGCGAGGAATAGCGAGTGGAAACCCTCGTGGGGAGGACACGTGCGACACCCCTAAAATCAGGTTCAGTCCTGAGGCCGGTGTGCCCTTCGTCAATCGTTTGTCCCTTTCCCGTAGGCGGAAGCTTGGATTCACAGGCGTCAGTGAGTCCAAGAGGAGGGCGGTGGAGGACGCGGAGGCACCGTTCCCCACGCCAAAATGGGCAGCTCCTCTAGAAAGTGAGGAGAGGGCAGTCCCTGGGTATAGGGAGTCCTCTAACCTCACAGAGCCGTTTTCAGACTTCATGGATCTGGGACTGGGGAGCCCGTCCGGTACACATGTCCCCGGGATGCCTCATGCCGCCAGGTATGATGGTGGAAGCCCGGAGGAAGAATCTACGGGGATGGTTGGAAAAATACCTGATATCAGCGGTGCCGGACAGTCAGGCGTGGCATATCCCCCCCAGCCTCTCCCCACCAGCCCTGTGATTGATCCCGCCACTCTGGTCAGGGGTGATTCTGGGCAGTTGGTGATTAGTCTTCCGGGGCCCGAACCTTGCGAACTGTGTGATGCACGGACTTCCTCCATTCGGGAGCTAGTCACTCACTTGAAGAGCTCCCATGGCATGAGGGACGTACTGTGGGCTTGTCGTGAATGCAAGAGGATCAGACCAAAACGTCACCAAATCTCTTGTCACTTACCAAAGTGCAAGGGCAGGGGTAGTCCCCCTTTGGTGACAGGGCCCAGGTTCTGGTTCAAGGTCTGCGCCAGGACCTTTACGTCGGTACGGGGTCTATCTCTGCACAAGCGGCGGGCACATCTCGCTGCTTACTTGGACGAGGTTTCCCGGAGGGATGAAAAACAACAGCTCGATTCCGCTGCTAGACTGGTTGTAACGAGGGGATTGAAGGGACTGGCTCCTCAGGCTGGGGTCATGCCATCGGCCAGCCCGGCTCAGTTAATGACCTCTGACCCTGACTTCAAACAGAAAGGGAAGAAGGTCAGATTACAGTGCAGATCGATGTGTAAGGCTTCTCAGAGACAGGAGAGGGCCCGTCGACGTATCGAATTGTCCAAGAAAAAGCTCACTCGGAAGTTGATCGTACCAAGGGAGCTTCCCGAACCGCCAAACGAGATAGGCACAGTTTTAAGGGCGGTGGTTAGGGAGGGTGTGGCTTTTAAGGGCTCCAAATTTCCACCAGACGATTGCCGTCAGGGGGCAATTCCATCTGCAGCTTCCAGTCTGATCCGAAAGCTGGGGAGAAAGAGGGCCGGTGGTGCTGCGCGACAGAGGCCTGTTGAGCACCCGTTCCTAGGGTCGGGTAGGAGGTACAACAGACGGAGAAGGGCCAGACGTTTCCTGTACCGACTGCTCCGCACCGATATGACGAAGCTCGCGTTATACGTCCTTGACGGGCAACTGGGCACGTCATGTCCAGTCCCGCTGTCACGGCTGTTTTCGGAGGCAGATGGGGTGACGGTTCGTTTACGGGAATGGGTCAGTTTGATGGTCTTGGTCGTGTGGACAATTCGGTCTTCCGGAACCTTATTACACTTTTGGAGGTCAGCCAAAATCTCAGATCCATGAAAAGCAAAACCTCCCCAGGGCCGGATGTTATTTCCAGGAGAGATTTACTGAACTGGGATCCTGAAGGTCACAAACTGGCGTGAATGTTCTCCACCTGGTTGGTGTCAGGGACTCTGTCGAGGGCTTTCAAAAACTGTTGGACGGTACTCATACCGAAGACTGCAGACGCAAGTTTACATGGGGATGTAAACCAATGGAGGCCTATCACTGTCGCGTCTGTGGTCTTGAGGCTCTTCTCGCGGATCTTGACGGTTAGGATGACCGCAGCATGTCCTATCCATCCACGCCAGAGGGGTTTTGTTGCCTCCACTGGTTGCTCTGAAAACCTCTTGTTGCTTACTGGGTTCATGAGGTTGAGCAAACTGGAAGGGCGCTCCTTGGCGGTTGTATTTGTCGACTTTGCGAAGGGTTTCGTTCTCTCTTCTCTTTCTATAATGTGAAATGCTGTTTGAATTTCCAAGATGGAAACGTATTCCTGCCCTGGCTCTGTTGTGCCGGTTCCGGCTCCATCTCTACCTCTATCAGTGATCACGTAAATAGCTCATTTTTTTTTTTTATATTGGGGCTTCTGGGAAATGCATGGAGTTGCCTTAATTTTTTTAGAGAGTGAGTAAACTCGTGAAACAGAGAAGTATCGTCATGTAATCCATTGATTTCAACAATGTAACTGTATTCTAAATACCGACTATTTAAAATGTAACTGTAACGGAATACAGTTACTCATAATTTGTATTCTGAATACGTAACGTCGGTACATGTATTCCGTTACTCCCCAACACTGATTATTAGATATGATTAATATATCTTTACTAACAGGTTATGTACCGCAGTCATTTAAAGTAGCTGTGATAAAACCTCTTCTGAAAAAACCCACCCTCGATCCTGAGGTCTTAGCCAACTATAGACCTATATCTAATCTTCCCTTTCTCTCCAAAATCCTTGAGAAGGTAGTCGCCAATCAGTTCTGTGATTTTCTACATAGCAATAGTTTGAGGACTTTCAGTCAGGATTTAAAACATATCATAGCACAGAGACAGCACTGGTGAAAATTACTAACGACCTTCTAACTGCTTCAGACAAAGAACTTGTCTCCATACTTGTCTTACTAGATCTTAGTGCTGCTTTCGACATTATTGACCGTACCATCCTGTTACAGAGACTGGAACACTTAGTTGGCATTAAAGGAATCACACTAAGCTGGTTTAAGCCCTATTTCTCTGATCGATCTCAATTTGTTAATATTAATGATAAATCCTCCAAGTACGCTAAAGTTAACCATAGCGTTCCACAAGGCTCAGTGCATGGACCAATTGTATTCTCCTTATATATGCTTCCTCTTGGCAATATTATTAGGAAACACTCAATTAACTTTCACTGTTATGCGGATGACGCCCAATTATACTTATCAATCAAACCAGATGAAATCAGTCAGTTAGCTAAACTTCAAGCATGCATCAAAGATATAAAATCATGGATGACCTACAATTTTCTGATGCTAAACTCAAGCAAAACTGAAGTTATTGTGCTGGGATCTAAAGAACTTCGAAACTTACT
This sequence comes from Gymnocephalus cernua, assembly GCA_023631565.1. Classification (NCBI taxonomy): domain Eukaryota; kingdom Metazoa; phylum Chordata; class Actinopteri; order Perciformes; family Percidae; genus Gymnocephalus; species Gymnocephalus cernua. The sequence continues at coordinate 27,377,676 of CM042443.1, read as the reverse complement.
ATCTAAAGATATAGCTACCTTGGATGGTATTGCCCTGGCCTCCAGCACTACTGTCAGAAATCTAGGAGTTATTTTTGATCAGGATATATCCTTCAACACCCACTTAAAAAAAATCCTCGTTCTGACCTACAAAGCTCTAAATGGTCAAGCACCATCATATCTTAAGGAGCTCATAGTACCCTATTGTCCCACTAGAGCATTGCGCTCCCAGAATGCCGAGTTACTTGTGGTTCCTAGAGTCTCTAAAAGTAGAATGGGAGCCAGAGCCTTCAGCTATCAGGCTCCACTCCTATGGAACCAGCTCCCAGTCTGGGTCACATTTAAAGGGGTGATAGAATGCAAAACCGATTTTACCTCATCATAGTTGAATAACGACAGTTGGGTGGGTAAATAAGACATACATAGAAGCTCTAAATCCCATTGATACCCCTATCCTCTGCAAATCTCACATTTTGAAACTGCCGCTGAAAACGGGCGAATCTCAACAAAGCTGTCTGATGACGCCATGAGGTCAGGAGCGGAACCTTTGTCAGAACGGTCACGCCCCAAAATTTACATACAAGGCACTGACCTGAGAACAGTTCAGAATGTAGCTAGCTAGGTCAAGTATATGTCAGACAGAGCGCGCTCCTCTGTGTACTTGCACGGTAGCTAATTCCAAAGACGAAAGTTTGGAATATTTTCCAAGATTGACAATGGACCGAGGTCGTAAATGCAGTGTTCCAGGATGCACAGGGAATGCTGACTCTTGTCATCATCTTCCCAAGGAACCAAACACTCGACGGGCATGGCTGAGTTTTCTCTACAAGAACATCCCTGAAAACGTCGACACTCAATTAGTAATTTGCTCGAACCATTTCACCAAAGACAGTTTTCAAAACATTGGACAATTTAAAGCAGGATTTGCTACTCTGCTAAAGCTGAAAAAAGGGGCTGTTCCGACCGTATGGTCATCACAACCACAGGCTGTAAGTATGATTTTTGTCGCTAACACAGGTATTAGCAATGCTAACGTATCCTGTAGCTAGTTAGCATAGGTAGAATGTGTGATGATTTAGTGTATTGGCAATGGGGCTAACATTCCATTTTCCTGACTGTGTTTCATTCGATTAGATAAATCACCTGTGTTGTCATGTACATATACAATTGTCGATGCATGTTTGTCCACTTTATCAGGTGCATTTTTAGAATCACGATAGTGTGGTTGCTAAGCTGTAACGTTTTTTTTTTTTTTTTTTTTGCTGAGCTGTAACGTTACCCACCTATACGGTTTGCTTCACATTCATTAGACATTTTTATTTCAGAGTACATCACAAAAACGACAACACACGAAAGATGTAGCATGCCAAACAGATGCTCCAAGTGTGGCATCTCACGGGACACAACTGTCTCGTAATACATTGAAGCCTCACCTACGAAGCAAAGGTAACTGCTCCAGTTATTCTTACAAAACCAGACGTATTATGTTTGTTACAAACATGTGCAGCATTATGACTGTGTAGCTTTTAGCAGAGCAGTGTTATCCAAGTATGTTTACCATGATGACTGAGTTGCTACTTTTATCAATCATGTCAGATATTCTCAACACATTAGTGAAGAATTTATAGTATGAATAAAACTATTCGTCCTATTGATCTGTATTATGAGTGATTGCAATACAATCATAATCAATTGCATTACCTTCTGTGGGGGAGTCCGAATTAAAATAATTTGGTTAATAGGTATGCATGTGTTTTATATACAAACGATTTTTTAGAATAGTACATTGTGTGTTGAAAATGCATTTTCATTTACTTGTGCTATTGTCTCACAGCAATACGTTCTCCTTAGGCACTAAGCAATCCATAAGACACCACACTAAAATAGTCTCCCCCTCCCCCTTTTGAAGGCATACAGGCAACAGTGCTATGCCAGAGTGTGGCAGTAGGCACAAGGGCTCCTCCTGTCTATGGGCCATTATCTTCAACTCCTTTGAAGGGTGTGAGGCCAGCAATGAGACCTCGCCTTGAATTTGAGGAGGGGGATGTGTCAGAGGTTACCTATGCAGGAACTGATCCTCAAGATTCCACATTTGATCCTGCACAGTCAGTTACGGCAGAGACAGAATCATCTCAGCTTTTGTAAGCAAAGTTACAACTCTCACAATGCAGCAGTGTTATTTACATACATTGTGACTGTGTCCGATTTTTGAGTGAGGACAATGCTGTTTTTTCTTTTATCTCTTGCAGTACATCACCTGTGTCATCGTATGGTGATGCAAAATACATTGTTTTTGAGCAATGCCAGCCTGTTCGAGACCTGCCCTGTGTGCACAAGGGTCTGTAATGTCATGCCATGCAGAAGAGGGTCCTTCCTAGCTGTTGACCAACTATGCCCTCACTGCCAGTTCTTCAGACAGTGGAAAAGTCAGCCAGTTATTGGGAGCACACCTGTGGGCAACCTTCAGCTGTCTGCTGCCATTTACTTTTGTGGAGCTTCATTTTCCAAGACGAAAAAGGTACTGTGATCATTGTCCCCTGCAGAATGTGTTTGACTAACTTTCACTTCCCAACTGATTTACATTTAATTCTTGTATAGATTTTTGAAGCAATGCAGCTGAGAACACATACTTATGATGCCTTCAGAAGACATGCCAGGACATACCTGGAACCAGCTATAATCCACAGCTGGACTGAATGGCAAACACAAAAGCTTAAAATGCTCAGTGAGGCAAACAGTGTCATTCTCGGGGGTGATATGCGAGCAGACTCACCAGGTACACTTTTTTTTCTTTTTTGAATGTGTAAGCATTATACCAACATATTCAGTGTGAGGTGTTTCCTTACACTGAATAATTCGACTCTGTTTATTGACTACAAATTAAAAAACTGTCACATTCTAGGACATTCTGCAAAGTATGGGAGCTACACAATGATGGATGTGCAGACCAAAGAAATCATAGACATACAGCTGGTGCAGGTATTTGTAATCAGTAGGCAATAGATCACATGCATATGCACAAGTAATACTGACAATAGTGTCCTTAGAAAGCCTGAAAAGCGGTATTGGTTTTATCAATGTTATACATATGTGGTCAACATGGTCAAAAGTGTGTTTTGATACAGAATGTAAAAGGGTTAATGGACAACTATTGTATGTGTCTCTCTTTCTCCACAGAGCAACGAGGTGGGGGGAAGCTCATACATGGAGAAAGAGGGTCTTATAAGAAGCTTGGACCTCCTACATGGAAGTGGTGTGAAGTTGGACTGTATTATCACCGATCGTCACCCTCAGATCCAAAAGTTCCTGAGAGAAAGTAAAATCACCCACTACTACGACGTATGGCATGTAGCAAAAGGTAACGTGACAGTTTATTTATATATAGTTTAATACATTATAAAGATGTATATTATTGAACAATTTTGTGAAGTGGTTATCAAAATGTTTGCATAAGTTCAATGAACACTCAACAATTTGTATATCTAACTATTTTTGCTATGTAAACTATTTTCCTTAGGGTTGTCAAAGAAGCTGGAACAACTTGGCAAAGACAAGGACTGTGCTTTGGTGAAAAAGTGGCATAAAAGCATAGTCAACCACCTGTACTGGTGTGCCACAAGCTCCATCTCTGGAACAGAGAAGGTAGCGAAATGGAAGTCTTTGTTGAACCACATTCAAGATGTCCACAGTCATTCTGACCCAGCATTTCCCGAGTGTCTACATCCAATGAAGGCCTCAAAGGACAAAAGCAAGTGGTTTCAACCAGGTCTGTATTTTGAAGCTGTGATTACACGTGTTCACGTGTACATCTTCATCAATACTCATGGTTTTAAAATCAATTAAATTGACTTTCTCTTAGGTACGTCAGCTTACAACAGACTTGACAGGGTCCTAACAAACAAGAGGTGCCTTACTGATGTTGAAAAGCTCAGCCATCATTTCCAGACATCAACTGTGGAGTCATTCCATAGTGTCATCCAGCGGTTTGCCCCCAAAAATGTTGTTTTCCCCTTCATTGGAATGCTATGCAGGTATGTACACTCACTATGAAAATGTTTTTTCGGTGAAGGTGTGAGACATGAACAATGGTCTGGAGACATGCCTAACTGCTGGCCATCCAAATGCAAATAGTTTCAGTGTTAGGCTGCTCTAACTGAAAGGCACTTGTAACAACACTGGTTAGAGTACAGCTTACAGGTTTAGCAACTGCTTTTGTTGTGAATTAACTGGAGTATTTAGCTTAGTTTACGACGTACTGCCCTGAACCATCCATAAACTCCCTCCGTATGCGCAGCACCACACAAGAGGGGATCACGACACGAACACTTCTTCCAAGAAAACCCCAGCACCAGCTCACAAACGTCCTGTAGGCCAAGTGTCTGCATTGCCTGCAAAGAGAACAGGGTGGAGTGGAAAGCACACACTTTTTATCATTTAGATTTTAGAGTATATTACTGGATGATTGTGTTAAAACAAAATAAAGTTTTTCATTTAGTTGTCTGAATCAAACTGTGTGTTTTTGTAATATGCTGAACCAATAATGCATGTGTGTTTTGTAAACATTTTAATTATATACTTTAACTGCTAACACTTGAATCAAATTGGCCTAACCTTTCCATCCCTCTGATTCTCAACCGGCCATGGTCAACTCTGTAAATATTAATTGCATTTTGCAAAGAATATATATTGAGGCACACCGGATGAAGGCCAGGATGGTCAATCATACATGTTATCTCCTCTGGAACCTGGGTCATTCTTCTCATGACCTGTAAAGACAAACATAATGACCCTGCTGTTATTTCATAATTTTGAATGAGCAGAAAGCATAAAGTAGCTTGAGTAAATGTATTTCCAGTTTTAGTTACCTGAGATATTTCCCGGCAACATATATTTTCTCTCTCCTGAGGCATGTGTGCACAGTTTCCACAAGTACACCTGCCAAGGAGAGATGGATGTAGTTGTAATATCACATATTACTACAAGGTAAGAAGGTAAAAATCACATAATCAGATGACCTAATCAGCAGGATAGCAGTTACAAGATAACATTAGACCTACTGACACAGACAACAGTAGTAATACTTTAGTTCAGACATAGCATACACACTGTACAGAAATAGTAGGCTCCTGCCTAGCTAAATGTACGCCCTGTTGTAATATCACATATTACTACTACATGGCAAATAATGTAGGTAACTCATAATCAAATAACCTATTCAGCAGGCGAGTATACGGTAACAATATTACAATACTGACTAAGACGACAGTTTACTTTAGTTGAGAGCAGCACTATAAACTGCCCACTAACTTTTCAGCTAACTGGACGTCTTGAAAGAAATTGCACGAGGGTACAACTTGTAAAACATTTGTCCGTGTGCAAATTAATAACTGTTATGTTGCTTACAATGCTAAAAACAAACCTAATACAAAGTTCCGCTTAGGCTACACCACCGAATTGCGAGTATTACACTAGTATAACAGCTAACGGGTAATGTTAGGCTACGTGTTGAAAATGCAAGTAAATGCTAAATGACAAAACTTACCACTCTGAAGGAGGGATTTCCAATCTATGGGCGACTGGTTGCTCCTCCACATCTGATCCTTCCTCTGATTCAGGCTCATGAAGATACGGTTCAACACCTAGCGCATCCATGCTATCTCCACCGTTGGCCGTTTCAGTGAGTGCTGTTAGTGCAGCTGGTCTGTGTGCCAGCAAAGCTTGTTGTACACCAACCAATCAGCACGCAGCTCATCTAAATATTCACGAGCAGACCATATAAGGCAGAACAGCTCTCGTTTCAATCCAGGTCAATTTAACAGGGTATTAGTATGGCCAAAAAAACAGCAAAATTGACATTTTCAGCCCAACAAATGTTACATACCCTATTAGTAGACCTTCAAGAATAGCGTGAAATACCGTATAGAACAATTCTATCACCCCTTTAAGAGTAAACTTTAGACTCCTCTTTGATAAAGCTTATAGTTAGGGAGTGAGGAGTTGCAGCATCTGCCTAGCCCGGCCCACCTACTTCTCTGTCCCAGAAATGCTTGTTACTAACCTAGCTCTGGGGAGCTTGCTCCCTGGAGTCTTTATGTTTCTTTTCACCCAGGATGAAATCCCGGGATTATGATGGCACCAAAATCATGGTTCCAGCTGTTGCCGTGGTTCTGCTGCAATTCCCTGCTATGCCGTGCTGCTCCCTGCTATGCTACTGCAACCACTATTTCTAGTCACCGTTTCATTATCTTTATTGTGACTGTTATTGCCACTGTTCATAACACCCCAACCGGCACCTCAGACACCACCTACCGAGCTAAACATACTGGTAACGCTAATGATCCGGCAGGGAATAGACGTCAGGTCACGGCGTATATGGTGCAGAGATGATAATCAGGACCGGGTGTTCAGATAACAGAAGGTGTGCATAGTTGGAGAATCAGCCAGGATGTGTTCAGGAATCTCAGGACAAAGCAGACTTCAGGTTAGAGTGAAAGTGTAACAGATACTCACTTGCTATGACTATGGGCCCAGAAGAATTTTAGGTTTGACTACTGGAGCACAGAGATACTCAGACAAATGGTGCTTTGAAGTTGAACAATGCCGGCTTTTTTTTTTTAATAAAGAAATGGTAAATGGATCCACATATAACAGACAATTTGACAAGGACAACAATTTGAATACCAAGATTTACAATTTTGGCAAATAAAGATCCTACAATCTTTTTTTTCTGATTCTAATTCTTTAGGTGCACCTTTATAACCTGTGTCACACTAAACTTCAGGTTCACAGTTTGATGTTCAAGTTACTATGGAAAAGAAAAGAAAAAAAGACACAATCATATACCCTGTATAACCTAATACAGTACAGTCTCAAGATAACTGAGCTGGTAAAACCAGTGTATGTTTCAGTCCAGGTGTACAGAAATGAATGTGTGCAAAAGCTGTCCTACCGCACCAGCGGATGTATTGTACATGAACAGACTCAAAACTCTTCCAGACTCCTGGGGGGAAGGCTCGCCATCAATCCTGGGTGACACAACTTCACCAGAAAAGAAACAACACAAAAAAAACTGACCTGTCAATAGACAGTCAGAGAAATATCATAAGTATCAATTATGTCAAACTATTCAGTTCAATTTGTTATTCACCATAATTGGTAAATAAAAACAGCATTACAATGAACAATGTAAAACTAGCTGCTTTACAATGTATATAAATTCACATTTTCGAAAGAAATACTCAAATTACAAAAAGTGCTGTGTTAATAACATTATCTCATTGAGTCAAAACTCTCACCGATTCTGTGTAGCAGCCTGGACACACCCAAAATGGTGGTACCCAGCATAACCACGAGATCTCCACAACTTACTTGACGAACTAGTTGAACAAAGATTACACGGAGGAAACTCCTGGCCAGAGATGGGAAAAGTACTCACTTCTCATACTTAAGTAGAAGTACAGATACTTGTGTTAAAAAATACTCTGGTAAAAGTAGAAGTACTGATTTAACTTATTTACTCAAGTAAAAGTAACAAAGTACAGGCTTGGAAATGTACTTAAAGTATAAAAGTAAAAGTAGGGGCGACCTCTAGCTCACCCAGTAAGAGTGTTCGCCCCATGTTGGCTGAGTCCTGCAGCGGCGCAGAGTTCAAATCCGACCTGCTGCCCTTTGCTGCGTGTCATCCCCTATCTCTCTCCCCCTTTCATATCTGTCCACTTTCAAATAAAAGGGAAAACCCCCAAAAAATAATCTTTAAAAAAAAAAAAAAAAGTAAAAGTAGCCTTGCGAATGACAACCATTATTTATGCAAAGCTACCTGGACCACAAATGTTACTAGAGTGCAAGCTGAGAAACTTCAGTAGACATGGAGAAAAGGCTCTTTATGTATATGTGCCATTGTCTACATTTTAAATGGATGTCTGCCAAAAGGCCTAAAACATCACATATATGATTATTGTGACAGAGACTGGGACTCCAGGTTAATAAGATTCTGACTGAGTAGCAAGATATGAATTCAATTGTGATTCTGTAATAATTCACAGATCCAGTTCCATTTTTAATCAACATTTAAAGGAATCTACATGTAAGTTCTGCATACTTTTAGAGTAGAACTAACCAGTGGTGTAGTCTATTTTTTTGTAGTGAGAATACTGTGATTTTCCCCTCCCAGCCTCATACTCGCCTATCCCATAGCGACACCCCAGACAGTCGGTACTGTGACGTTTCTGAATACCAACTGTACACGGGCAACAGACGTTTAAGTATTGATGGCGTTAATTTAAAGTCCTGGAAAAACACCACTTAGAGTTGAGAAAAGATAAGACAGATTTTACTTTTTGAGAAACGCAACCGAACCTGAACGCAACAGGACATCCCATCACACAAATAAGCCATTTAACCCACACCCCTCACTGCCACACAAAACCATGACTAATAATTAGCATCATCATACAACTTTTGTATCGATTAGCAGTAAAATCTGCTGATAAGGGCCTACATTTACTCAAAAGTATTTAATAAACGGTTTACAATCTTCAACACCATGGCTAACAAATGCATAAAAAGCAGACGAAAGGAGAAAAAAGATCCACTCTTTCTATTTTAGTTAATTATCTGACCATTGCTAACTAACATTACCATATAGTCATTTAATTGTGTAAAGCAATGCATATTTAAGATTTAAGAATTTACTCTAATGTTGCATAGTCATTGACCTTATGAAGGCCAGGAGTTCTCACTGTCTCTCTCATCATCTGAGACAAGGAAATATAAACGTTGTATTCTGTTTACTGCTGTACACACACACACACACACACAGACACACAGCACACACACAGGCGCGCACACACACACACACACGCACGCACGCACGCGCACACACACACGCATGTAAGCTAGGCTACTCTCACTTACCAGGTAACAGTAGGCTAACGTTGGTGGCAGCTGCAGCGTCACCCGACGTGGCAGCAGCTTCAGGGACAGACTTTAGAAAACACTGACGTAGTGTTATTTAGGTCTGTTTAGTAACGTTTCATATCTCGTTACTTATAAAACTTAGTTCAAACTAGGAAAAGGAAAGGCCGCGCAAAGAATGCAACTTGTTGTTGCTTAGTAACGTTAAGTGACTTCATGTCAGAATCAGAGCCACGGAAATCCCGAAGGCCCAAATGTCAGAGCTTCCCAACACAGACGGGGTGAATTTATGAATGAAAATGAGAACGTTCTGTCACAAACAATGTTGTTACGTATCATCGCGCTTTTGTAAGTGGGTAAGTAACGAGCCACTTTTGTAAAACGTAAGGAGTAGAAAGTACCGGTATTTGTGTTAAAAATGTAATGTGTAAAAGTAAAAAGTCGGCACAAAAATAAATAGTAAAGTAAAGTAAAAATACTTGAAAAATCTACTTAAGTACAGTAACGAAGTATTTGTACTTCGTTACTTCCCATCTCTGCTCCAGGCGCGATTGTTTTTTTTTTCCAACAGATTCAATAGCGAAAAAGTCAAGTTTCACCGAGGCCCGCAGATCCAAAGACCTGGTTAACTGTCAACTATCTCTGCAACATCTAACAACAATATATTTAACTTCTTAAGATCTTGACAATAAAGCACCAGGATTTTTCCGTAAACTTCTGTTATCTAGGTATATCACGCTAGTCCCAGTTTTTTTTTTCGCTCAGACAGGTAGGCCGTGCCATTATTCCTACTTGCACCTGATTGTCTTAAACAAACATCTCAGTCACTCAATTTGCTCACTGTGATTGGACAACGCCTCAAACTCACATACCTACATGCATTCCCTAGCAACTTGTCTACATGCACGCATCTAGTGATATACAGTAATTCAACCATTCATTACCACTATATAAATTCCATTAGCCCAAAGTCATATGGGTTACAAAAACAAAACACAGGAAAGACAGGCTCAAGATGCTGGAGTGATGACAATATCGTTGTCGATATAATATTGATATATTGCCCAGCCCTAGAAGGGCGAGTAATGCATCTACAAGTGGTAGCCGTCTTGGAACTCTTTTGCTGCAAAGCCTAACAGTAAATAATTTTCTTGGGAAATGAGAAGTATGAGTAATGGCCCTGAGATTTCTGATATGACCGGCTGGCCTGCATTACCATCCAAGCCTAAATTGCCCACCAACAGTCTCTGGGAATTTAAAGATGTTTTAAGACTACAGTCACAATGTGCAGCTTGGTTGGAAACAAAGACAGTCATAGTTTCAAATCTCCAGTTAGGTTTTAGCATCTGTGTTTAGCTTTTTTAAATTCTCAATTTCATGATTCTGTCCATAATTCTGTTATATTATTACTCGCTGGCGCTGGGCCCTCGTTAAAAAAAGACACTTGCCACCGGGCTTAACAATTTTTTTTGGAGGGGGGACCCTGGATTGTGCAACTTGACAACAGATTTGCTCCACTGCTGCAGGACCCTGGATCACTGTCTGATGACCTGATTACGTCTCATTGTCACACAGCAGGGTAAGGACTGAGAGTACCTCAAAAAGTAAAAGGCTACAGCTAGTGGAAGCTAAAGTGTAGGCTGGTTTCATTAAAAACCATTGATGGTAAGATAAGATAAAATAAGATAAGATAGACTTTATTAATCCCACACTGGGGAAATTCCTGATGCTGGCAGTGTTAGTGCCAGCAGTGGGGTTATACAAATGAATTAATTCCACCACATGCCACTTTATTAACTTGACGTTTCCTCTTTCTTTTCATTTTCCCCTCTACTCCATGGTTTTCTCTGAGGATTCGGTGTGCTTCCTCCAATGTATGTCATTCAAGTTTTACTCAAGAAAGTTAAGGTAAAATAAAAAATTAAATAAACTTTGAAGATGTGGTTCACCAGCAGTATCATAACATGGTTTACCAAAGAGGTACAAATAGGGGTCAAACATGAATCCTGCTGAATTCCCCTCCTAGTTCTGCACCTTATATGTATGTTCTCTGGGTATTTCACTTCCCACACAGTAGCAAGACTGGCATAAAAAACAAAAAAAAAGTAAAAAGGTGATTCCAACAGCTCCTTTTATTGCCGTATTCATTGTGAGGCAGATGGTGAGCAATTTGAAATCAGTATGATGAGATGACGACAAGCTAGGAGAAACAGAAGGACATAAATAGTCTATTGAGATTTGACAAATGAAACCATTCTCATACCGTTCAAGCGTGTTCCGCCATCCATTCCAACATTCCCCCACTCCGACATTGACGTCTAATTGTCGGAGTGGCGGCACTTCCATTGTTTTCAAACGTCCCACCACTCCAACAATTTTTGTTTCCATTAGGGTTAGGGTTATGTCGGAATAGCAGCATGTCGGAGTGGCGCCATGTAGGACTGGCAGCATGTAACCCATTCAAGCACAGCAAGAGTAGCAGCTATGTAAATGGAGTGTATTTATATAGCGCTTTTCAAGTCTTCACAAATACTCAAAGCTCTTTTACATAGTACAGGAACCATTTACCATTAACACACACAAATTCCAACCCGTTCTAACTCCCAACTCGTAAAATACTGACGTTTGGTCAGTGGCTGTCAGCGTCAGATACTGACGCAAAAATCACCCTTCAGCGTCTGTATGGAGCGCACCGGGCAGAGAAGTAGCTCGACCACAGTGCTGTAAGATGACGTAGTATTAAGAGAGACAATGGTAGCGAGTAGTATGAAAGCGAAATGCTGCATAGGGAGGTTGGTTGAGGGGGTGGATGGGTCAAACAACACAGGACTTTCACCCAGGAGACCGGGGTTCATGTCCCGTTCTTGTCCCGCATGTCACAGAAACATACGTTTTATAACCCTACAACCTTTTCCTAAACCTAAGTGTCCCGTTCTTGTACCGCATGTCCATCAGTACGTCCCGACCCAGAGCGTCAAAAGTGATGAAAGGAGACTTTTAGCATGACTAACAAACGCCAAAGGACGCCAAGAGTCCCGATGCTAAAGGAGACTTTTAGCGTGAATAACAAACGGCAAAGGCACATGACCATGTGTCTGTATTTTATGCGATGGGAGTTAGAATGTGTTCCAGAAGGCTGTTGTACAAGGTGCCAACTGCTCATCAGATAAACATTCACACACATTTACACTACGATGGCGCAGTATCAGGAGCAATTCGGGGTTCAGTGTCTTGTCCAAGGACACTTTAACACGTAGACTGCAAGGCCAGGGATCGAACTACCAACCCTCCGATTGGTAGGCTACCACCTGAGCCACAGCCGCCCCAGCAGCTATGTAAAGTTAAACAAATAAAAAATTGATGAGGCAAGGGAAGGAAGACATGCAGAGTTTGACGATCAGGAAGTTGAAGAGAGAGAAGGTGAAAGTTCAAAAGAACAGGACGGAGAGCTTGAAGAATGAAAAAAAAGGGGGGGGGAGATGGAGGTGATGTAGCATGGCAGGGGATGACAGGATGAATTAGGTGCACAGAGAGAAATGTATGAGGTCACATTTCAAACCTATTCACCCACAAGACATGTGACACATGGCTGTGTCAAACTGCCTCAGCTTCTCACATTAATTGCACACTGGCTTCACTAACCCTAGTCTCGCTTTGCCAAAGCGCGCTGGAGGAGAGTCTGGCTACTCCACATAGCATTCGGGGATGGGAGGAAAACATGCTCTGGTTTATTGGCATTTCATTAAACCAATTATAATCGTCTTGGGTGGTGCTAAGCACCGGAGAAAAGCCACGGTGCCATTGCAAAATGGGCTCAGAAGGAACTTGTTTTGGTGGAACGTGTACATTTAAAGGTTGTTTTAGTCGTGCAACAGAAAACTCAGATTGGACAGATAGTCTAGCTAGCTGTCTGGATTTACCCTGCAGAGATCTGAGGATCAGTTAACCAGAGTCCTCATAAATCCACCGGAGTTTAGAACGCCAACACAAATAAGCGGACATTTTTGTGAGATACTGTATGTATATATGTGTCTATATACTTTATGTATATATATCTATCTATATCAACACCCTCCCTACCTCTACTCCGGATCTCTGCAACTCATTTCTCCACTTTTTCACTCTGGGTAACATCGAAGGTTCTCGGGGTGGGTGTTCCTCCCAATTTTGGAGCGGGTAAACGGCAGATCTCCATCTGCCCATGGTGCCCCGTCTCTGGGTAACATCGACGGGTGTCGGGGTGGGAGTTTCTCCCAGTATTGGAGTGGGTAAACGGCAGATCTCCAGCCGCCCATGGAGCCCCGTGTCTGGGTAACATGGAAGGGTGTTGGGGTGGGAGTTTCTCCTCTGATTGGAGCGGGTAAACGGCAGATCTTCATCCGCCCATGGTGCTCCGTCTCTGGGTAACATCAACGGGTCCTGGGGTGGGAGTTTCTCCTCGTATTGGAGTGGGTAAACGGCAGACCTCCATCCGCCTATGGTGGTCCGTCGCTGGGTAACATCGAAGGGTGTCGGCGTTGGAGTTTCTCCACGTATTGGAGCGGGTAAACGGCAGATCTCCATCCGCCCATGGTGCTCCGTCTCTGGGCAACATGGAAGGGTGTCGGGGTGGGAGTTTCTCCCCGTTTTGGAGCGGGTAAACGGCAGACCTCTATCCGCCCATGGAGCACTTTCCCCTGGTATACTAACTAAACTTTTGTGCCCCTGGTGTACCAACCTCATTTTGTGTTTCAACACCTTGACATTTTTTGGAAGTTTGGCTACCTAAGAGAGAGCGCCGTTACTCCCTCCTACCCCACCCGGGCACCGCCCAGACAGGGACGACCACAGGTCGGAAACACGTTTCGGATCAGCAGGACACTCGTTCCTGCCTACCCCTGCAAGTCGCCGCCCACCGTGTCCGTTAGACACCCGCCCGAGCCCGTCCGACCGGAGCCACAACGTGGCACCGTGTTCCTCCGAGCAGTCACAGGTCCTAGGTGGGCTCACCCGGGCCGCGATGGACGACCGACCGCCGCCACTTCCAGGACCCCGCTCAAGAGCTGACCCACCCGCCGGGGTGGGTGTGTGACCAGCTCTCTCGCCGGAGCCCCTTTCGACAACGGCCGTCCGCTCCTGTATCTATTCCCACCAACCGACCCCGGACGACGCGGGCTTCCAGAGTCAACTGGCCCAACCGAGCTTCCGTCAGAAATTAAATGCGGGTTGTATGACAGATGGTAATAGCGTTAACAAGTGTCATACCCTCGTAGACGCTATAATCACGGGGCCCACCGCCCCTCCCGAGATTCCGGAGATGGGCTTATTTTCAGCGATACCTTAATTTCCGAGTTTTTGGTCAACAATGTCCCCGGCAAATGCCGCGTCCGAGGAGCCCACTGCAACCCGATTCGCAGTGGGCCGCGTGATTCTCTGTGACGGGCAGGCCCCCCGCAGCCGCAGGGGCTTCCCAAGCCAGAGTCAGACTAGGGCCACTAGAAGGCATCCAGCCGCGGTGCACGGGTCCCTCGTCCCTGTACCAGCCGTTCCTCTTGCCGACATGTCAGAGGCTGTTTCTACTGCGTGGAGTAGGCTAGTACTCCGACTTGTTCCTCATAAAGTCCCTCAAGATATTGAGGGAATACAGGAGGGCTCTCCGACTCACAAGTTTTGCGAAACTTTTGCAGCAGTTTCGCGTCAGGCCCAGACAGATCAGGAGCTTCCCATTTTCCGAGGGCCATTTCCCTCTGGCTCCGATCGGGAACCCAAATACTCTGGCCTTCCGTACTTCTGGGAAGCACTTTAACAGGACAGAGCGGTCGATATTTCGCCACTTTCTCGGATCGCGCCGTCTCGAGGCGTCTTACGTCGACGATGATAGCTTCTCCCGCCTTGATGAATACCAGGTCGGGGGCAAGGGTCCCACCATTTGGACCCATCCATCGTTTCTCCCTCAGTGTGACCCATTCGAGGTGCTCCGCCTCCGCAACCAGCAAGTCACATATCATGTGGTACCTTCCAATCCTGCTCAACTTGACCTTAGGGCAGCCACCCAGAATGTGCGAGCAGGTCTCAGGAGAACCCCGGCAATGTCGACAGGCTGCATTGGCTGCCGGGCGCCCTCTTGCTTGGAACTCTCACGTCGGGTACACATTTGCCCTTAGCTGGAGGGCGGCAACCAGCTGGCCGCTTTTCCCTATGTGCTGCTTCTCGTCCAGCAGCCAGCTGTTGCTTATCCTGTCAGCTGCAAACACACTTTTCATGGACCGGAGGTTGGTTCTGACCTCCAAAGGTGAAATAAGGTTCCGGAAGACCGAGTTGTCAACACGACCTAAGCCGTCAAACTGACGCATCCCCGTAACCGAGCCCATGTCACCCCATCTGCCTCCGAACACAGTCGTGATCTCGGACAGCGGGACTGGGCATGACGTGCCCAGCTGCCCATCCAGGACGTATAACGCAAGCTTCGTCATATCGGTACGGAGCAGTCGGTACAGAAAACGCCTGGCCCATCTCCTTCTGTTGCACCTTCTGACCGCACCTAGGAAAGGGCGCCTAACAGGCCTCCGCCGCACAACGCCAGCAGTCCTCTTTCTCCCCAGCTTTTGGATCAGACTGGAGGCTGCAGATGCGATTGCCCCCTGACGGCAATCGTCCTCCAGGACAGGTGGATATTTGGTGCCCAAGTCTACCATACCTTCCCGAACCGCCGCCCTTAAAACTGTGCCTATCTCGTTTGGCGGCTCGGCTTGCTCCCTCGGAACAACCAGCCTCAGAGAGAGCTTTTCCTTAGACTCGATGAGACTACGACGGGCCCGCTCCTGTCTCTGAGAAGCCTTACACATCGATCTGCACTGTAATCCCACCTGTACTCTGTTCTGCTCAAAGTCAGGGTCAGAGGTCATTACCTGAACTGGGTTGGCCGATGGCTTGACCCTGGCCTGAGGAGCCAGTCCCTTCAATCCCCTCGTCGCAACCAACTCCGCAGCGGAATCAAGCTGTTGTCTTTCGTCTCGCCGGGAAACCTCGTCCAAGTAAACCGCGAGATGTGCCCGCCGCTTGTGCAGAGATAGACCCCTAACCGTTGTGAAGGTTCTGGTGCAAACTTTGCACCAAAACCTGGGCCCTTTCACCAGAAGGGGACTACCCCTACCCTTGCGCTTAGGTAAGTGACAAGAAATCTGGTGATGTTTTGGTCTGATCCTCTTACACTCACGACAAGCCCACAGTACGTCCTTCACACCATGAGACCTCATCAGATGAGTGATAAGATCCTGGACGGAAGAAGCCCGTGCACCACACATTTCACAAGGGTCGGGCCCCGGTAAACTAATCACCAACTGCTTCAACCCGCCACCGGCCGGTACGGCGGGATCGATCACAGGGCTGGCAGGGATAGGCTGGGGGGGATATACCACACCCGATTGTCCGGCTCTGCTGATATCGGGCCTTTTTCCATCCCTCCCCGTGGATTCTACCACCGGGCATCCACCATCATATCTGGCGGCACGTGGCGTCCCGGGGACATGTGTACCGGACAGGCTCCCCAGTCCCAGATCCATGAATTCGGAATCCGCATCTGTCTGCTTCGAGGCTTCCCTATCCCCAGGGACCGACCTCCCCTCAGACTTAAGAGGAGCCGCCCATTTCGGCATGGGGGACGGCGCCTCCGAGTCCTCCAACGACCTCCTCTTGGACTCACCGCAGCCGGCGAATCCGAGCTTTCGCCTACGGGAGAGGGACAAACGATTGACAACGGGCCCACCGGCCTCAGGACTGAACCTGATTTTAGGGGTGTCGCACGTGTCCTCCCCACGAAGGTTTCCACTCCCTTCTCTTTGCTCGATAGGGGGCTCAGGAGACTGAGCACTCAGTTCCTGAGGGACACCTCTCTGCCCATCACCAGCCGGCTGATGGGTGCTCCAGGTAATGATTTTTTTTAACGACTTATTAATTCGTTATCTCGAGATAACAAAGTTTGTTTTCTCGAGATAATTAATTCATTATTTCGTTATCTCAACATAACAAAGATCGTTTTCTCGAGATAACGAATTCATTAATAATGTTCTCCCTCCCCTCCGGTCGAATACTTAGAAAAAATCCCAAAGACACCTTTCCATTTAACCCGGAGAATAGGGCTCCATAAACGGATATAAATCTGCCGTTTTTACGTCTACTTCTCCGGTCATACTTGAAAAATTAATCCCACTAAAACAGCCTTCAATTTAACCTGGAGAGGAGGAGGGAGAAACTGCAGACCTCTATCCGCTTATAGAGCCCCTTCCCCGGGTTAAATTGAAGGGTGTTATAGTAGTATTTGACCGGAGAAGTAGAGGGAAACGGCAGATTTCCATCCGTTTCGTAACGTACGTTGCATTTGTGTTTCTGCTCAGCATGTCTGCTTACTACTTGCTTAGCAAATAAGGTGTGTCAGTGTCTGACATTACACATCAGACACTGTAGCTGTAGTTTAAACAGTAAATAAAAAAAAAAAAACATATCTAATGTTTAAGTTCAGCAAAGACACAAAAAAACAATGTGTGGTCACTCTGTCGGAGAGAGCAACACTCCATTTACCCTTTAAAATGCGCCGGCGAATCCGAGCTTTCGCCTACGGGAGAGGGACAAATGATTGATGACGGGCACACCAGCCTCAGGACTGAACCTGATTTTAGGGGTGTCGCACGTGTCCTCCCCACGAAGGTTTCCACTCCCTTCTCTTTGCTCGATAGGGGGCTCAGGAGACTGAGCACTCAGTTCCTGAGGGACCCCTCCACACCGCCTTTGCATCCCCAATAACCCTCCTCTGGGACTCACCGACGCCGGTGAGCCCGAGCTTTCGCCTCCGAGAAAGGGACAAACGATTGACTAAGGGCCTCTCCGCCTCGGCACTAAGTCCGATATTATGTACGTCAAACGTGCCCTCCCCACGAAAGTTACCGCTCCCTGCTCCGTTTGCCATAGGAGACCCAGAAGACTGGCACTCCAGCCTTCCAGGAGCTCCTCTCTCCCCGTCATCGACCGACTGACGGGTGCTCCGAACCCCTCCCAGGGCTAATCTCCTCCGCTTAGAGATGGACAGGCGCAGGCGACGGGGGGTGTAAGGCGAGGATTCACCCGACACTCCCCCAGGCGGAGAAATACCTCCAGTAGGAGGGGGTGGGGGTCCAGGCAAAGATGGTAGGGTTGCAAGACTACCGTGCCCAGACCCCCCACGCCAAATAGCGAAGGTCAGAGCGAACCTCCACCTGTGCCAAGCCTGACTGGGCGAGAGCCCAGCCTGACCAGCCCCAGGGGGGCTACCCCTTCCAAGCATCTATATGACGTACTCAACTGGAACCTACTAGACAACAACCCAGCAATTTGTGGTGAAGAAAACAGTCAAAGTATTGTCGAGCCAACTACTTTGTTCACCGTAAGCTACTGTGGCGAGAACCTTCCCAGACCCACAGAGCAAGAAATCTTGTCTAATAATTACCAGCAATACCAACGGTTGCCACCAAAAACCCATGTGAAATGCAACCAAAAGTTGGTTTGTACTTAGAAAAAATAAATAAACAAATAAACAAGGGTTGTGTTCCTTCAACCCAAATAAATAGAAATGGGTTGTGCTCCTTCAATCCAAAGAAGAAAAAACAAAAAAAAATATAACCTAAATTCTAACTAAAACTGACCCTGGTTTACCATGGAGTCGAATAAAATGAAGGAGAGAAATCGGAGCTCCAAGACTTCCTCCTTATGATTGTCGGTTGCAACACAACAATAAAGCGAACGCCCCAGGCTACTAGACAACAGATCTTCCTGGTTCATACATTCCAACTCGCCTCATAAGATCAAGCTGTAAGACCAGTAATCGATGGTGCCAAAATCCGTCCGTCACGCAACACCGGGCTACTAGACTGCTAATCTTTCTGGTTCATGGGAACTAAATTCCTAACGGAACAGGAATCCACATCCAACCCCTTCTACCGCTTCCGGTAGACCTTACCGCATAGGGTCGAGAGTGCAACACGGATACCTTACCGAGGCTACTAGGCTACACGTTTTTCCCAGTGTATAGTACCACGGGAAGAATTCCTCCGCGCTGGAGCTACTATCCTCCAAGTGGTCTCTACGGGGGCATGAAACCGGCCGTTCACCCGGTACCCGTAGAAGCACGTCCGGGGCTACTAGACTTCTCTTTCGGGGAGATTACGGACCTACTTAGCCGTCCTGGAGGACGTTACCACGAACCACCACGAGGAGGTAAGGTCCAACCGACTGTAACCGACTAACGCCCACTCAGCCGACCGGCCTTCTTCCAACGCTTCCGGCTGATATCACATCGCGTCAACACCCACCATGGGCCATCGCGATGCTTTGTTTTAATTAAACAGTCGGATTCCCCTGGTCCGCACCAGTTCTAAGTCAGCTGCTAGGTGCCAGCCGAGGCGACCCGCCAGGACCCCGCGCGAACAGGGCCCAGCGGGCGCCATAGCTGGGGAGATCTGCGAGAAGGTCCAGAACGCAGCCGCCCGACTCATCACCCGCTCCAAATACTGGCACCACATCACTCCAGTCTTAAAACAACTTCACTGGCTTCCCATCTCCCACCGGATCACCTACAAAATCCTGGTCCTCACCTACAAAGCCCTCCACCATCTGGCCCCCTCATACCTCACTGACCTCCTCTCCCCCTACCAACCCTCACGGTCCCTCAGATCCACCTCAGCCGGTCTCCTCTGCATCCACAAGTCCAACCTCCGCAGTTTTGGGGACAGAGCCTTCTCCAGAGCAGATCCCAGGCTCTGGAACTCCCTCCCCTAAGAGATCTGCACCTCTGAGTCCCTCACCATCTTTCAGTCCCGCCTGAAGACCCATCTCTTCACCCCTGCCTATCCGTAGCCCCCTGCCCCCCCCCCCCCCCCTCCCTTTTCTTCTATGACTGAATCTTGTTTTGTTTTGTCTTGTATTGTCCTGTTTTGTTTTCTAATTTAGCTCCCCTGTAAAGCGACTTTGAGTCTATGAAAAGCTCTATATAAGTTCAATTTATCATTATTATTATTATTATTAACGCAAACCCATTTTAAAGCCGTCAATTTTTTTATCACGAGCTAGACCGCGAAGCTAAACACACACACCGCGGCCGCACACACTTGTTTGGGCTTGCGAGCCGCGTAGCTACTCTATGCTCGTGACAGAGATTAGCTTCGGAGCGAGTAGTGACTCTACAGTCAATGAGAGAAACAAAGTGTGTCCCCTGTTCTTTCTGACCATGGTGGGAAACCTGGAGCAGGAAAAGTTAACCCTCTCCTTGATTTTACATTGGTTATGGAGAAGGACAACCAGGAAATGAGTCGGGGGAAACCATAGTCGCTATGACGACTAGCCACACTCGCCTCAGACATGAGGCAGTACTATTTGCAATGGAAAATCGAGGTAACAGTGTTACATTATGTGACAGATTATTAGCTCCAAGTGAGAATGTTAGTGTGAAATTGAACACTACGTACTGTATATGCCAATGTTGTTTTCAATAAAAAAAAACATTTGCTCAAAGCAAGCCGATCCACTTTTCCATGTTAAGAGAATTAAAATGAGAAAATATAATGGGACAAGAAATCAAGGGACATTTAGAATAGATAAAAATGTGCGATTAATTGCGATTAATTGTGAGTTAACTATGACATTAATGCGATTAATCGCGATTAAATATTGTAATCGTTTGACTAGCACTATATATATATATATATATATATATATATATATATATATATATATATATATATGTATAATCACATGCAAAACATTTTGTAATCAACTAGAAAATAATCTTCAAATAAAAGAGAAAACAAAACACAGTAGTCCTACTATATAGTTGATTACAAAATGTTTTGCATGTGATTGTCAGTGATACGACGGGATAGAGGGAGAGCGGAGGATGGAGAGAGAGAGGACAAAGAGAGGGACCTGGAAGAACCAGGTGAGAAAGTGGACATATATTGTGCGGGCAAAAACACTTAGAATATTCCATTCACAATCTATTTACATGCTTTTTATAGAGGAAATGTTTTTTTCCCCTCTGTGTTTTTTTGTTGTTGCTATATACATAATGATACATATTATTCATTGGCCTCTGATTTATTTCCTGTATTGCATAATATTGTTTTGTGGCTCATCATTAAAGTTGGTCTTCTCAGATGTATTACTTATCATATAATGTAGTATTAGAGTAAATGCTTTTATTATCAGGCCCAGGCTCATAAGAAAAAGAGATGTTGGGTTTCCCCATCTGGTTCAGAGGCTCATTAGATTATTCATTATTTAGCTGTATAACCATATCAGTTTCTATCAATGATGTAAATGAAAAAGTTGAAAATGAACAGCAGAAAAAAACATGAATAATCCTGTCTAAAAATATGTTACGGCTTATTTTACCAGTTCAAGGTATGTGCTGCAATAATCATGCTTTGTAGTTGCCATCTTTTTTCAGAGCAGATGCCTTGAATCTGTTGATAGTTTGTCATAATTCTATGTCTCAATCTGTCCATTTCTTTCCCCAAAACTCACCAGAAGTCATGATTTAAGGGTGTAAAAAAAAAAATCTTACGGGGGCATATGCCTACGGACCCCCCTAGCTTAACTGCTATCAACTGCTCATTACTGCCCCCCCAAAGGTCAGATCCTAGAATCTCCCCTGTTTATCACTAAATTCAGTCCTGAGAATGTTTTAGGTGAGAAATTAACTGTTTAGATTTCGAATATAGGCAGTCTTGCGAAACTTGTTGCCGAATTGACAATTTGTTTCAAAGTTTTCGGAATTGAGGAGCTCCATAAAGTGATGCAGCAGCCATTTAGCGTTTGCCAGGACCGCTGGCTCGTCGCTCGGACAGTCACACTCGGACGCCCCGCTATAAGCTGGAGGTCTCTCAGACCGGTCTCATAAATAAGAGGCTTTTATTTCACCGTTTACAGATTGTTTGTTTAAAGGTATAGTGGAGGATTTTCTTTTTCCGGGTGGATCATCAAGACTATTGGTCCTCCTAGTTGTCAATCATTCTGCTGATATGTTTACGTAAGGCTGTCGTATGTGCCCGACCGCTGCCTCCCCCTCTCTCACGGCCGCCTTCTCGGCTGGTGCTGGCTCTTGCGCCCCCGCCGCAACCTCTTCTCCCTCGGCCTCTAGGCGCACCCCCCCCCCCCCCCCCTCCTGGATCTTGGTCGGGATGAACAGGGCACGGCCTCTGTAAACAACAACTTAGATGCTAGACGATAGCTTGTTTATTGGCCTGTAGCATGCTAAAGTTAGCTATAGAACTAGGCTCGTGCATGCTCTCTCGTGCACAGGTTTAATAGGCATTCCCTATCGGGAGCAGGTAGAGTGTTGCGCATGTGCATTTCTTTAAAAAGTGGAGAGGGCGGTTCTTTTCTAAAATTCGGGAAAATCCTCCACTATACCTTTAAATATCTCAACACATGTCCATCATAAGATTAACGGGAACCTGTGGTTAACTGCTTTTTCGGAGTTAAACTCCACAAGCACCTGCGAGCTTGACAACCTCGCTGGTCGGCCGTCTCTCTCTCTCTCACTCACTCACTCACTCACTCACTCACTCACTCACTCACTCACTCACTCACTCACTCACTCACTCACTCACTCACTCACTCACACACACACACACACACACACACACACACACACACACACACACACACACACACACACACACACACACACACACACACACACACACACACACACACACAACCGTTTCTCTTCAGGAGGCTTGTTTAAATTATGACAGGCTATATGCATTATATTTAGTATTTAGTGCATACTTTTTTTGGTGTGTTTGTTTTCTGATTTATTAGAAGTTGAGTTTCAGTCTGAATGATAAATGAACAGTACATAAAGTGATAACATGCTATGACATGTTATATAGACTAAGGGGAGACACCAACCATCATAATTTTAATTGCTAATTTCCATCTGTTGTCCCTGGGGATATACAGTGCACTACAATAATATAGAAATGATAATTCCACATAACACTAATAGGGACACCTAGGACACGCCAGTGCATAGGCCTACTTCTTTTTTAATTTAAACTATACACTAATAATACAACCCCAAATCAGAAAAAGTTGGGACAGTATGGAAAACACAAATGAAAAAGAAAGTAGTGATTTCTCAATGTACTTTGACTTGTATTTCATTGCAGACAATACAACAGCACATAATTTAATGTGTTCCTCATGATTTTTATTGTTTTTGTTTCAAAAAAACTAAATTCCTATTTTGGTTCTTGCAACACATTTCAAAAAAAGTTGGAACAGTAAAACATTTACCGCTTTGTAATGTTGCCATTCCTTTTCACAACACTTAAAAGACGTTTAGGGACTGAAGACACCAAGTGATGAAGTGTTTCAGGTGTAATTTTGTCCCATTCTTGCTGCAAACAACTGTGGGCAACAGTACGAGGTCTTCGTTGTTGCATTTTGCGCTTCAAAATGCGCCACACATTCTCTATTAGAGACAGGTCGGGACTGCAGGCAGGTCAGTCAAGTACCTATATCCTCTTACTCCGCAGCCAGGACTTTATAATGTGTGCAGAATGTGGTTTTGCATTATTTTGTTGAAATATGCATGGACGTCCCTGGAAAAGATGTCTTCTTGAAGGCAGCATATTGTGCTCTAAAATCTCTATGTACTTTTCAGCATTAATGGTGCCATCACAGAAGTGCAAGTTACCTTTGCCAAGGACACGGACACAACCCCATACCATGACAGACCCTGGCTTTTGGACTTGTTGCTGGTAACAGTCTGGATGATCCTTTTCTTCTTTGGTCCGGAGCACACGGCGTCCATTTCTCCCAAAAAATACCTTTTTTTTTGTGTTTTTCATACTGTCCCAACTTTTTCTGATTTGGGGTTGTAGTAGGGATAGCTCGGATACCGCTCCAATCAATGTAAATTGATTGCAGTGAACCCATGCACACCTGGGCCTTTATGCCCTAGCATGGGCCATGTAGCGGTGTGTCTTAAAGTGATATCCACGTCAACTGCCCCAGTGGGTCAATCCCCCATACATATGGAGTACATATGGATTATGTAACTCTGTGGAGAGATAGTCTCGATACGATAGAGAACCACCGCCGTGTGATCGCTTAGTGTGGCGGCGGTTGTTTGGCTTATCGAAGCCAGATAACCAAAAGATATGCTGGGTATTATGTCTGACATCTTTTTAGATTCCTGGCATCACATAAATCCACTTGGTCCAATGGAATTATGCTGCAATATAAATTGACCTGGTTTATCCACATAGCTAACTCTGAGTTTTTACATTCCTACCACAAGCCAAGCTTCATTCTCACACATGGAGATAAAGCATGTGAGGATAAGGAAAGTATACTCAGGTAATCACCATGTGGATATAATAAATCCAGTCCGGTGCTTCAGTTTAACTCATTTCATAATTACAGAGCTGTTAATCATTTGCATCTAAGGCTGCAGGTGTGCATGTGTGTTACATACAGCTAAAACAGCTCTGACAAACAGTCTGTGTAGAAAGCAGCCAGGGTTTGTTTGTGTTTGGCCACACAGGGAGGCTTATGTGGCCCGATCGTGCTTACACCTTTTCCCTCTTTATTTTGTTAGATGCCTGATTGGACACACCTGCACGTCTGCCAAGCGGCACTGCTGAGAGCTGTTTTAGTTCTGCTTCCCTGTGTGCGTGCGCATTGACTGAACACAGATTGCTGTGACAGAACATTATTTTTACAACTGACAGAGCACACATTGGGGTAAAACTGTGGCTTCACTGTGATTGTAAGCACACAAACACACAGGGTACAGCTCATTTGGGCCAGCATATTCTCTCTCCCATCGTGTCAAAAAGCGACGCTTGGTCAGGTGCCTTTGGTGTTTGTTATTGATGCAAAAAGTCTCCTTTAGCGTCACTTTTTGACGCTCTGGGTCGGGACGAACGTTTAACTGACATGCAGCACAAGCACAGGACAGGTTTAGGAAAAGATGGTGGGTGGGGTTATACAATGTATGTTTCAGTGACACGCGGGACATGAACCCCGGTCTCCTGGGGGAAAGTCCTGTTTTGTTTGACAACAACCAACCTCCTTACGCTGATTTTCGGTCTGTCATACTACTCTCTACCATTGTCTCTCTTAAGACTACGTAATTTTACAGCGCCGCGGAGCTGCTGCTCTGCCCGGTGGATCCCATACAGACGCTGCAGGGTGATTTTTGCGTCGGTATCTGACGCTGAGAGACACTGACCAAGTGTCAGTATTTGACGAGTTGGGAGTAAGAACGTGTTGTTTGGGCAGACCAACTCATCCCATCCAAAAGAGGCAGACAGAAGAGACAGAATAGCTTTTTTTTCCACTGACTCCCCAGGTTTCCCAGAAGGAAATAAATTCCCTTGCTCAAAGGAAACTCAATAAAATAGCTTACATTAGCTTAGTGTTAGCTTTTTCCTGCTTCTGCTTCCCAACTGTGGTCAGACAGCACAGGGGGAGACGGGGCTGGAGTATATGGATATGAATAGTTTTGATGCAAAACATTCATAGCCGATTATTTCGCATTTTCCTGTTTTATTCGTCACGTGTTGTTCGTAGCTACTACTTTGAGTGCTTATTAATACATGTATTATTTCATTTTGAAATAGTAGCCTTTTGTTGTTGTTAAAGCTATAGTGTGCAACTAGTCCGTTCAAGCCATTGCCAAATTAGTTCGAACCAAGTTTTCCAAACAATTTCAAACTATTCTCTTGGAATCGCAATTTTTGAAATGATTCCAAGTTGGAACAGGTTCTCGATGCCGAATCCTACTGGTGGGGGTGGTGCGCGATCGCTTGTATCATGTAGAAGCGCCGACAGTGTTGTTGTCATTACTTCAAATTCCTCATGGGGGCAACAGAAACTATGCACTGTGGGCCTCATTTACTAACACTAGCGCAGTTTACACTGCGTCTGTTAATGCGAGTTTGGTAATAGTGCACGCTATGCTTCCACATTTTGCGTAGTATTTATCCAACCTGACACCCATCAGGCAATCAGCGTCTTTCTCCCCCCACTAGACCGTAAATTGCGCTGTAGCAAAGCATTAAGTACTGGTGCTATGATACGGCTGAGTGCAGACTGCCATATTCCCACTGCTGTAATGACTGTTTAAAATGATCCTGATGCCAATATTTGTAATGTAGCGAGGAGTTTAACAACTGCTGGAATCTGAACGCTGAGTCGGAGATTCAATGTCATCTTTGATTTCTTCCAGTAACTCTAATATTGCATGGCTGCTTAATCTGTAACGCTTAATGATTTCGTGTTCACTCCACTGACAAAGTGTGATCCTTGTGTTAAAATATTTTCAGCCTGGTCTATGTCTTCGTCTTGCTCGGATTACTGCTGCCATTTCACCAGCGGCATATATGCCTATGAGGAAACCCAATGGCGGCTGGTTCGACCTGCTTTTAAGAGACGGAGAATTTCCCCCGCAGAATAGAGACACGCTCTTACTGGCAGTCTTTGTAAATACTACAGAATATATATAATTAGACGCACTTTACGCGTATCCTCCCACCTTTTTGGGTGAAACTCCCACTTTCCCCATGACCCTCCCACGGACGCATATTGAAAGCGCAACTTGTCTCTTCTCGTTCATGTGGCAGGCAATCTGCAATTTTACAATCTGCAAGTGCACCCTGTTTGTAAATAGCCCACATCGGTTACGTCCGTCTTTGCGACCAATTAGCGCCTGGAAACAGGCGCAAACAGCTTGATAAATCTAGCCCTATATCTTTAATTAGCCTTTGTAAGGCTAATGCATTTCATTTTTTTTTATTATTGCAGAATTTTATTTTATGAAAAGTACGGCCCTCTATTTAACAGCCCCCTGAGTCACTTCATCCTGGCACCTGGCCTACGGCAGACCAATACACTATTACATAGATCTTCAACAGGGGGGTCAACAGAGTTACTGCAGGGGGCTTGCCAAATTATTGTTTAATAATTCAAAAATTAAAATAGGTCTGAAAATATACATTTATATGAATCCAATATATTATTATCAAGAATAAATCTTAAAAAAAAATTTACACAACATTCACTGTGCCTTCCACATGTATGTTTAACGTTAAAACATGATGGAAAAAATATATGAATATCCATTCATCCATTTCCATCCATCCAGCCCAGTTTAAAATGCAACTCCATTTTTTACAATAGCCTATATGTATCCCTGCTCTGTCTCTCTTACAGCTAAGGGGCCCCATTGAAGACCGCTGTACTGTGACATCAGTTTGGAGCACTGTTGACAGTGGCTGTTTTCACAGAGAAGTGTTTCTGTTTCTGTCTATTGTGGTTGATTTTCAAGAGTATGAACAAAAGTTAAAATTAAAGCAGCAACCTTACAAATAACTTAATACTCAATTGATATTAATAAAAATAATACTTAATATTTAATTACCGGTTTGCCAAAAAGCTGACAGTAAAAGTTTGGTCCGGTTGAAGCTATTACAGATTAGTTATAGTTGCCTGAGCGTGAAATAGTTGCATGGTGGTTGGAATGGGTATGCTGTGTGTCTGTGTGCGTGCGTGCATGTGTGTGTGCAGCCTCGATCAAAAGGAAGCACTATTGTTAGTTTCTGCAACACTATGTCATGCTATTTGTGCAAACACTTCACAAATGGCATGCCAATCATTTTATTTTAATGAGGGAAGTAGCATACACCACCCCCCCGGAGAATATATCAACTCCGGCACCAGATGGCATTGCATTGTAGGGCTGGTAAGCAAAGTATTCTCCAGTGTTTCTCAAAGTCTCACCACTTCTCTGATCTACTAGGAGCTGTAACAGCTTCATAGAAGGGGTGCCAGGTAGCCCGCTCACATCCACACTCTCACATGGCCTGACCATAATATTTAAAATATTTTTGCCATTGCATACATATCTAAAAAAAAAAAAAAAAAACAGCTTTAAATGCCTTAACAACAGTACAGATACCATAACTAAACATGACTTAAGCCAACAGTAAGCTAAAGTTGCCAAATGCAATAATACATCCATCCATCCATCCATCCATCGTCGTCCGCTTATCCGTGGCCGGGTCGCGGGGGCAGCAGCTCCAGCAGGGGACCCCAAACCTCCCTTTCCCAAGCCACATTAACCAGCTCTGACTGGGGGATCCCGAGGCGTTCCCAGGCCAGGTTGGAGATGTAATCCCTCCACCTAGTCCTGGGTCATCCCCGAGGCCTCCTCCCAGCTGGACGTGCCTGGAACACCTCCCTAGGGAGGCGCCCAGGGGGCATCCTTACCAGATGCCCGAACCACCTCAACTGGCTCCTTTCGACGTGAAGGAGCAACGGCTCTACTCCGAGCTCCTCACGGATGACTGAGCTTCTCACCCTATCTCTAAGGGAGACGCCAGCCACCCTCCTGAGGAAACCCATTTCGGCCGCTTATACCCTGGATCTCGTTCTTTCGCTCATGACCCAACCTTCATGACCATAGGTGAGGGTAGGAACGAAAACTGACCGGTAGATCGAGAGCTTTGCCTTCTGGCTCAGCTCTCTTTTCGTCACAACGGTGCGATAAACTGAATGTAATACCGCCCACGCTGCGCCGATTCTCCGACCAATCTCCAGCTCCATTGTCCCCTCACTCGCGAACAAGACCCCAAGGTACTTAAACTCCTTCACTTGGGGTAAGGACTCATTCCCTACCTGGAGAAGGCACTCCATCGGTTTCCTGCTGAGAACCATGGCCTCAGATTTAGAGGTGCTGATCCTCATCCCAGCCGCTTCACACTCGGCTGCAAACCGATCCAGTGAGTGCTGAAGGTCACAGGCCGATGATGCCATCAGGACCACATCATCTGCAAAGAGCAGCGATGAGATCCCCAGCCCACCGAACTGCAACCCCTCCCTACCACGACTACGCCTCGATATCCTATCCATAAATACTACGAACAGGATTGGTGACAAAGCGCAGCCCTGGCGGAGGCCAACCCTCACCTGGAACGTGTCTGACTTACTGCCGAGAACCCGGACACAGCTCTCGCTTTGGTCATACAGAGATTGGATGGCCCTGAGAAGGGACCCCCTCACCCCATACTCCCGCAGCACCTCCCACAAAGTCTCCCGGGAGACCCGGTCATATGCCTTCTCCAGATCCACAAAACACATGTAGACTGGATGGGCATACTCCCAGGCTCCCTCCAGGATCCTTGCTAGAGTAAAGAGCTGATCCGTTGTTCCACGCCCAGGACGGAATCCGCATTGTTCCTCTTCAACCTGAGGTTCGACTATCGGCCGAACCCTCCTTTCCAGCACCTTGGAGTAGACTTTACCAGGGAGGCTGAGAAGTGTGATACCCCTGTAATTGGTACACACCCTCTGGTCCCCCTTTTTGAAGAGGGGAACCACCACCCCGGTCTGCCACTCCTTTGGCACTGTCCCAGACTTCCACGCAATGTTGAGTAGGCGTGTCAACCAAGACAGCCGCTCCACACCCAGAGCTTTCAGCATTTCTGGACGGATCTCATCAATCCCTGGGGCTTTGCCACTGTGGAGTTGTTTGACTACCTCAGTGACCTCCACCAGGGAAATTGACGACAATCCCCCGTCATCCTCCAGCTCTGCCTCTAACAAAGAGGGCGCATCAGCTGGATTTAGGAGTTCCTCAAAGTGCTCCTTCCACCGCCCTATTACCTCCTCAGTTGAGGTCAACAACGTCCCATCCTTACTGTACACAGCTTGGATGGTTCCCCGCTTCCCCCTTCTGAGGTGGCGGACGGTTTTCCAGAAGCGCCTTGGTGCCGACCGAAAGTCCTTCTCCATGTCTTCTCCGAACTTCTCCCACACCCGCTGCTTTGCCTCTTTCACGGCAGAGGCTGCAGTCCTTCGGGCCCTTCGGTACCTTGCAACTGCCTCCGGAGTCCTCTGGGATAACATATCCCAGAAAGACTCCTTCAGTCGGACGGCTTCCCTGACCACCGGTGTCCACCACGGTGTTCGAGGGTTACCGCCCCTTGAGGCACCTAAGACCCTAAGACCACAGCTCCCTGCCGCAGCTTCAGCAATGGAAACTTTGAACATTGTCCACTCAGGTTCAATGCCCCCAGCCTCCACAGGGATGCACGAAAAGCTCCGCCGGAGGTGTGAGTTGAAGGTCTGTCGGACAGGAGCTTCCTCCAGACGTTCCCAATTTACCCGCACCACCCGTTTGGGCTTACTAGGTCTGTCCAGAGTCTTCCCCCACCCCCTGACCCAACTCACCACCAGATGGTGATCAGTTGACAGCTCTGCCCCTCTCTTCACCCGAGTGTCCAAAACATACGGCCTCAGATCAGATGAAACGATTATAAAATCGATCATTGACCTTCGGCCTAAGGTGCTCTGGTACCAAGTACACTTATGAGCATCCCTATGTTCGAACATGGTGTTTGTTATAGACAATCCATGACTAGCACAGAAGTCCAATAACAGACAACCACTCTGGTTTAGATCAGGGAGGCCGTTCCTCCCAATCACGCCTCTCCATGTGTCTCCGTCATTGCCCACATGTGCGTTGAAGTCCCCCAGCAGAACTATGGAGTCCCCCTCCGGAGCCCCATACAGGACTCCATTCAAGGTCTCCAAGAAGGCCGAATACTCTGAACTCTTGTTTGGTGCATATGCACAAACAACAGTCAGAGTTTTCCCCCCAACAACCCGCAGGCGTAGGGAGGCGACCCTCTGGTCTACCGGGGTAAACTCCAACGTTGCGGCGCTCAGCCGGGGACTTGTGAGTATCCCCACACCCGCCTGGCGCCTCACACCCTGGGCAACTCCGGAGAAGAAAAGAGTCCAACCCCTCTCCAGGAGTACGGTTTCAGAACCGAGACTATGCGTAGAGGTAAGCCCCACCAGATCCAACTGGTAGCGCTCCACCTCACGCACAAGTTCCGGCTCCTTCCCCCACAGCGAGGTGACATTCCATGTCCCCAGAGCCAGCCTCTGCTGCCCGGGTCTGGTCCGTCGAGGCCCCTGACCTTCACCGCCACCCGTGTGGCAGCGCACCCAACCCCAGCGGTTCCTCCCACAGGTGGTGGGCCCATGGGCTGGAGAGATAGGTGCCACGTAGCTTTTTTGGGCTGTGCCCGGCCGGGCTCCGTGGCATACCCGGCCACCAGATGCTCGCTGACGAGCCCTCTCTCTGGGCCTGGCTCCAGACGGGGGCCCCGGACTTCCTCCGGGCAGGGTCTCTCTATCCCTTCCTCGTTTTTTCATAGGGTTTTTTGAACCATTCTTCGTCTGGCCCCTCACCTGAGACCACTTTGCCATGGGAGACCCTACCAGGAGCACAAAGCTCCAGACAACACAGCACTCAGGTTCATAGGGACACCCAAACCTCTCCACCACGATAAGGTGATGGTTCCCGGAGAGGCAATAATACATGTAATAGTAAAATAAATAAAAGAAGAAAAAAAGCTAAACTCAACAACTTTATTAACACTGGTCCATTCTAGGTCTTCGCTTCGCAGATCTGGTGGTTCGGGTAAATCATTTTTGGCAGCTGCTGCCGTGGTCCTGCTTGACGCCCTCCACTGCTACAATTATTAGTTCTAGTCGTAGTTCTATTACCTGTATTGTTACAATAAGTGCCACCGCGCATCATGCCAACTGCTATAATTATTATGAATCATACTTCTCTATATCTGTATCAGTGTCTCTGTGTCCCAAACAGCAGCAGCAGATGGCCACCCACCTAGAGCCAGGGGCTGTACGAGGTTTCTGCCTGTAAAACGGACGTTTTCCTCGTCACTGTTGCACCAAATGCTTGCTCGTGGGAAATTGTTGGGGCTCTATTAATTACAGAGTGTGGTCTAGACCTACTCTATCTGTAAAGTGTCCTGAGATATCTCCTGTTGTGAGTTAAAGAGGTCAGTTTTAGGGACAAACCTACAGGAAATGATTACCCAACTCGGCAGTCCCCCTCAGCTCTATGGAATGTTTAGTATCTTTTAGCTTTTTTGTTTCACTCTCAGCACTCTCATTTACTTCAATTCATGCCACAGCAGGCATCTGTTTACAGTGAAAAAGCTCTTAATAATCATCACTGTATACCAACTGCGCATAAAGTGAGCGACTAGCTTGTGCACATAGCCAGGCGCGGATTAATGCACAGGCTTGCTAGGCAGCAGCCTAGGGGCCCCACGTGTGCAGGGGCCTCAGATTGGCCAGACAATGTTTTTTTTATTTTAAATTTACTACAGCGTGAACAAAAAAAGACCCTAATTGGCCCATAAGAAACATTTAAAAAAAACAAGCAGGTGATTGGGTAGATTGGATATCCAATCAGCTGCTGCTGGTCAAATCATGTCAATCATTTTCATTTATGTCACTACTATTACTGGATGGCATAGTGGCAGAATGGCCGAAAGAAAGCATGAAAGTGGAGCACAAACACGCAAAAAAAAAATCCCTAAATTGACTAGATATTTCAAGGCTGCTTAATCTTCATTCAGTCGAAGACAAGATCCACAGCAGGTTGTATTTTGGCCCTCATGACTCCTGACTAGGTAGAAATTAAGTAAATTTGCACAATGATATGGTGTTAGGCCTAGACCCAATTTGTTAGGAATACCAGTTGTACCATAAAATAGGATGAGAAACTGTAATGTTTTATTACAATTCTATTCAACAATATATATTGGGGGTAGGGCTGCACGATTATGCCAAAATGATAGTCACGATTATTTTGATCAATATTGAGATCACGATTAATTATCACGATTATTTGTTGATTTTAGCCAAACAAATTTTATTGTCACATAATTATACAATTATAACTGTTTCTAGAGAGACAACAGCAAGTGAGGAGAGACAACAGCAAGTGAGGAGAGAGAGACAACAGCAAGTGAGGAGAGTTGAAATGTGAATGCAGGGTATTTTGTTGCTTTGCTGTTTATAGTTACATTTGTTTTGGGGCTGTGGTGGCAGAGGATAATATCTATTCTTTTCACTTACACCTCTGTTGATGTTAGTTTTGGTTCTACTGCCAGTGTTTCTTGATCATAATTAAATGGTTGATTCTGTATCTTGTATCTTGTATTTGTGTTTTGTTTGTAATGTTCAATTTTTCCTTTTATCTATGTCGTATGGTAGTAATTGTCTTACTGTTATGGTCCACTACTTGAAGGAATGTAAAGAAACACTGTAGTGTCGGCTGTCTCAATGTGTGTGTATGCCAGTTCACTGTAGGTGCGTGTGGACCATGCATGGCACTAAATACATTTTTTCAGTAAAGCACAACGATTAAGGGGGGGGGGGGCTCACACAAAGAGCAGCCTAGGGGCCCCTGACCACCTTAATCCTCCCCTGCACATAGCATTAAGCAGATTTTTTTCTCAGGACTTGATGTAAATCAGAGCTTAAATGAGAGTAAATATTGGATCATCAAATCATTGTGTTGCTCTGTGATTAGTCTTGCATTGCCAGACCTTCCTCCACAGCGCTTCGGAGGAAGGTCTGGCCAATCCACACAGCATTCCGGGATGGCAGAAAAACGTGCTGTGGTTTATTGGCATTTCTTTAAACCAATCCCAATAGTCTTGGGTGGCCGGACGGAGCCACGGTGCCTCTGCAAAAAGCCTTGAGAAGGACCTTGTTTTGGTAGAACATTTGCACATAGGGAGGCGAGCTCTGGAATTAAATGGCTTTTGAGTATGTGATGTCAATTTTATTAAAAAAAGATGAATATAATTTGATTGTCGGTTCTAGCTTGGAGGATGTTTCCAGAATTGACCGGAGTTTAGAATGCCAACACAAAGAAAGCGGAAGGTGAGGGACATCTGGCCGAAAATGAGGGACATCCGGCGGCACCGGAACTTTCCATTAAATGAAACGTCGTCAACAGACTACTCTGTGCCTGCTATATCAAGGTTATAAGGTGACAATATGTTGGTGTTGCGTTTACAGTTGGTAAAGAGGCCAAAAAAAATAATCAACTAAGTCACTTGAACTAATATTAAAGTTGCCACTAGGGGACAGATACACAGCCACTGCATATTAGCTTGCAGTTTTGCTATGGCTAACTTTTTATTAACCACACACAGAGCTACATTATCTACCCATTGGAGCCGGTTATGTTGTCCACCAAACAAATGTCCAATACTCACTCTCCTTTTAGCTCTGTTTTGGTCTCCCCCAACTCTTGAAAAAAAGATGCTCAGTCCATTTATATCAATGAGGGTTGACCAGATAACACCACAATAGCACCACAAACTACAATATCCTTCAACAAACTGAACATGGTTTTATTAGATTGCTATTAATATTAGATTAGTTTTAGCTACAGTAGGTGTATCTAATGAACTGGCAACTGAGTGTACATAGTGTTGAGTTCACAGATAAGGCTAGGTTTTGGTAAAATATTGGTAAAGTAAACACGTTCTGTCTCTTGTCAGCATTGACGTTTTCAAAATTAACAATGCCACAATCTTTCCCTAACCATAACAAGTGTCTGAACATAACCATAAAAATGATAACCATGCTTAATTGCCATGGGCGGATTTTATGGGAAAACAAATTAATTATTGCCAGGGAAGGTTTTGCAGATGAACTTTCAGACTTTGCAAACATAATTTTAAAGAGGTTATCCTAATAATTATGATACAAAACAGAATCCAAATGGCATTTCAATCAGGTGAGACAAGTGAATGAAGTAAAGATTAATGTTTATTAAAACAGATGATATGTGATATGTAAGTCTTGGCAGAAAGTCTTTGGCGCTCTACAGGGACATTTTTATCCGAGGGGCGTCTGCCCTGAGCAGCAGCAAGATAAATCCCCCTATTGAGTGCAGACACTATGGGTGGTGGATGATGATTCTGATAGAGCTGATGGAGCCTAAGAATCTGTGAGAAATTTGTGTAATGCTCTCTCACGGATGCATATCAGTGTTAAGATTAGATGTCCTCTAGTTAAATCAGAAACTGAGAAACAAATAAATGTAGCCGTCTGTGAGCACCCAGAGCAATATTGTACCTCATATTTGTACAGAGACCGGACCAAAAAAAAAGAGCTTTCTTGGGGAAAATAAGCAGGTAGATTGGACTACCTGGTAAGTTTTAAAATTATGTGTCTATTGTTTTGTTGAAGGAGCAGCTATAATGTTAGCATAGCCCTAAGCAATCCGAACTCCTGACCTGAGAAAGTATGAATTCAGACTTTTTACAAATCAGCATCATAATTTATTTATTTTGGCTTACTTTTTATCCGTTTCTTGCAACTAAACAGCAACATCTGTACTACAAGCATAGACTGTTAATATTAATGGACAGAGAATGTGTGTGTCGTCAAGTCTGCTGTTACGGGCACAGCCATCCTGGGTGCGGATGTGACGATTTTAGACGAGAGGGAGGACCTGCTTACACTCTAAGTTACGTTACACACTTTCACTGGCAATCTCATCATAGACATGCCCTAAAACACCCTCTGCTTTATCGCCAATTTTAACATGATTCTGTATTGCAGAAGACTTGAAACTAGCAATTGAGGCCATAAACTCATTATGAAAATGTTTACTGAGGTAATAAATCAAGTGAGAAGTGGGTCACTTTCTCATAGACTTCTACAGAAACCGACCTTTTGCAACTGCACATGTCGCCTCTTCTGGAATTCAGATAGAGTGCAGGTTTAAGGCACTTCTGCATTTGCAGCACTTCGCCGAACCGGATGCGTTGTCCATTAATATTAACAGTCTATGACCTTAAGTAGCGCTGGAAGCGGCGGTCAGCTAGATGCAATGTTTACTTCCGGGAGAAGGCAGTGAAATTTACCCTGCTTAATTAATCCAGATTAACCTGATATATTTTCTGATGTGTGAGGATATTCCACAACAGATACAAAGCAGCAATAGTGGTTATTTTGGGCCATATTAATGACGGAAAGCAACACTGGAGCCTACAGCTCTGCACTGGTGCAAATAATGTGAGTACGCACGTAAACACAAATGATTCCAACATGATCCCACAATCAAAGTCACGCGATATCATTGGCAATTAAATCTTCGCCTGGGTGTGAATGCACAGTGAGACGTACGGAAATATGAGTGAGCAATAAATGATATATAAGGCCTTATAATTCAATATATCCCTAGATTTACAGGATTGCTATTGACTTTGACATTTGACCTAGTACGAGTCAATATGTTGTCTCCATGATTGATCACTATCACGGTTCAGGCGGGTGAATGACTGTTCAGCAGACGGAGTCCACTGGAAAGGCACCTTGACAGACGTGAGATCATGGAGAGGAGCAGCAGCAGTGCTAAAGTTCCTAATAAATTTGCGGTAAAAGTTAGCAAAACCAAGAAACCGTTGTACTTGCATGGGAGTGGGAGTGGGAGTGGGCCACTCAGCTACCGCCTTCACCTTTTCCAAGTCCATGCGGAACTCTCCCTCAGACACCACAAAACCGAGGAAGGAAACTGTGGTAACGTGAAATTCACACTTCTCAGCCTTTACATAAAGCTGATTGTCCCACAACCGCTGTAGCACCTACTGCACATGCTGAGTGTGAGTCTACAAGTCTGGGGAGAAAATGAAAATATCATCCAAATAGACAAACACAAAAACGTTCAACATGCCTCTTAGAACGTCGTTCACCGCCTGGAATACAGCGGGGGCGTTGGTGAGTCCAAAATGCATGACCAGATACTCATAATGTCCAGTAGGAGTATTGAAGGCCGTCTTCCACTCGTCACCACTTCTGATCCTGACTACGTAGTAGGCATTGCCGAGGTCGAGCTTAGTGAAGATCTTGGCCCCCTGCAGGAGTTCAAAGGCAGTTGCGATCAGGGGTAGAGGGTAGCGGTTCTTTACTGTAATGTCATTGAGCCCTCTAATCTATACAAGATTTGTCCTTCTTTCCCACGAAGAAAAAAACAGCACCAGCTGGAGAAGAAGGACGGATGATACCTGCTTTGAGCGAAGCCCCCACATACTCCTTCATGGAACCCATTTCAGGAAGTGACAGAGAAAACAGTCTGCCCTTGGGAAGTGAGGTGCCAGGCAGCAGGTCAATGGCACAGTCATAAGGTCTGTGGGGAGGCAGTGAAGTGGCCTTAGTCTTGTTAAATACCTCACGTAAATCCAAGTAACATTCAGGAACCTTGGTGAGATCAGGAAAATCCAATGAAATTCCTCCTGACTGTCCCTGACGGAGGTGGTCACGTTACCATCCACCTCAACACGAGTGGCGAAACAAGTCTGTTTAGAGTTTTCTCCCCATTCCACAATCTTGCCCGAGAGCCAGTCAACGTGAGGATTGTGAGAGGTGACCCACGGAAACCCGAGGACCACCGGGTGTGCAAGAGAGTCAAACAGATGAAAAGATAAAGTCTCAGTGTGACCATCCAAAAAGGTCACTGTTACTGGAGCAATGCAGTGTGTAATGCTCCAGAGTAACTGCCCATCCAGAACAGCTGCCTCCAATGGTTTGGAAAGTTGAATAGAGTCCAAATGAAGTTTCTTGGCGAGGTTGAAGTCCATAAGGCTAGTGTCAGCACCAGAATCCATTAACACCACCTGTGTAAGAGAGGCAGAGCCATTACTCAGGGTGACTTCAACCTTGGGACGAGAGGGACAATTAGGAATGTGTGTCTACGGCTCACCAGCACCCTCTGGTTTACTGATGAGCCCCGTGTTTTACTGGACAGGATGCAATGCAATGACCCAACTGGGCGCAGAAGAGACAAACTCCCTCCCTCATGCGGCGTTGTCGCTCATCTGGAGAAAGGCGTGCTCTCCCCAACTGCATCGGCTCCTCAGCTGCCAGCGTATCAGCATATGACTTCACAGGTTGCCGTGGTTCTGGCGTAGTGGAAGAGGTGTCCTGCAGAAATCTGGAAGCATGCCTCCTAGGCCAGTGAGGTTCAGTCAAAGCAGTTTGAGAGCGCTGAGTAGATGATGATCAATGCTTCCTCTGCTGGTTTCTCTCTCCAACAGACCCTTGTCTATCTTGATAGCAAGTGCTATCAGTGAATCCAGATCTGCCGGTAAGTCCAATGGTGCCAAGTGATCCTTCATCTTAGGCGATGATGCAAAGCCACTCTCAGCAGCCAGGGTGCGAAACTCAATGACGTAGTCCGAAACTCTTCGTCTAGCTTGCCGTAATCCAACCAACGCACGAGCAGCCGCCCTACCGGGAGTGACATGCTGAACAATTCGTGAAAAAGTCTGAGTAAAACATGAATAAGAGTCACATACCACAGATCTTTGGCTCCACTCAGCTGCTGCCCAGGACTCGGCTCTTGTGATATAATAAATGCCACCTTAGCTCCATCAGATGAGTAAGCAGCAGCCTGCAGCTCCAAATGGAGTTCACACTGGGTCAAAAATGCCCTGCAATCTCCGGAATCCCCAGAGAACCTCTCTGGACGAGCGAGATGCAGAAACGGCAAAGAAGGACCCCTTGGTTCCGTAGAATTTCCTCTGGGAGACGTTGATGCGGAAGTGACCGCGGCCGCGGCTTCTCTCTCAGTCTCAGGACCAGTGGACGGCTCCCTAGTAGCGAGGTGTTGAAACTGAGTGGCAAGCTGAGCAATTTGGTCACTCACTCCAATCACCCAGTTCTCCTGGCGATTAGCCATCGCTACCAGCTCATTCCAAAGAATAGAGAGTTGCTCATCCTGCTGATGCAGACGTTGAGCTTGAGTGTGTAGAGCTGAGCGAATTGCTTCAGTCGGCTGAGTCCATGCTGGCCAGATTGTACTATCATGGTACAATGGCGGACCCAAATGCACAACTCGGACAGGTAATCACAGGTAAGAGTCTTTATTTGTTCAATGAACAAATGCAGGCAAAAGTACAAAAAGTAGCAGGCAGGAATCGTCGTCAGGAAACAGGCAAAGGTTGATATAACACTAGGAAAACAACATTGGAATAAACGCTGAAGAGAGTGACTAAAAGTACAACTACAATCTGGCACAGGTAAGTGGTAATCACACAGGCGGGAAGGCAGACAAAGGGAGGAAGACAAGTGACCTGAAATGAGAATAACTGATGAGTTTCAAAATAAAACAGGAAGTGAAAAAGACAGACAAAATAACAGAATAAAAGCAGGAACATGACAATAACAACCCTAAGAATTTTGTCTTTTGAAAATGTTATCCTCACATATTTTGTATTCAATATGCCCATCCATCTTTTAGATTTCTAAAAAACATTTTTTTATAGTGGTATATAACATGTACTGTATGTATGCACATGCAACAGGTGTTTTTTTTAACATGCACCCAACCTTGCATGACATTTTCTGTGCCTCTTATATGCATCTAAACTCGACAATCAGTTTGTCTCTTTACATAGAAAACAGTTATTGTCTTGCATATCGAACTCTTGCTTACACATGTTGTCATATCTCAGACGGCATTTATATCCAAAACCAGTCGACATGTTGAACACAAGTATTCCGATATTCAAACTCCCAATTCTGTCTGTAACTGTTACATGAATCCACATTGGGGCTGTGCAAAGTATATCGTCCACCATACACCAGCAGAATAATCAATAGCTGCATGGGATGCATACACACAGTATACAGCTATATTAGCATTGATTCAGCATGTTTTCAGGTCATAGTTATCAGTAAAGCTGGCACCAGACCCACTTTCTGTGCCTCATGTGTGGGACCTATTTCTGGCAAGACGCATGTAAGAGTCAGGAGCCCCCAGAGGGAATGGGAACACTTCACTACTGACACTGTGATACCATGCGACTTCTGGCTCTGTTATTGAGGCTACTTAGCGCCGTCTTGGCACTATGCACTATTTATACACCTTTCATCTGTAATGAAAAAAGAGGCAGTGTAGGACATGGATATTCTCCCTGTTGCATGTGGAATTCTCAGATGTCAAGATGGCCTCTTACTGGAAGTCATGTGGATAATGGTGTGGATCAAAACTAAAAACAGTGATCATCTGGTTTTCCAATAAGAAGCTTTAAACATGGCACTGCTGTATTAGATGTAATGTTGCAGAGGAGAGAGAGAGTGGACGACACGCACCAAAAAAACCACAGGTCGGAAACCCGGGTAGTCTATACCGATGGCATTTCATTTACAGGATTGTTCCGCCGGATGTCCCTCATTTTCGGCCAGATGTCCGTCACCTTCCGCTTTTTTTTGTGTTGGCATTCTAAACTCCAGTCAATTTATGGGTTTAGGGTTAGGGTATGAGTTCGGCAATCAATTTGTGTGGTCTTCAACCAGAAATCAGGAAATAACCAGAGGTATGGATTAACACAACTTCTACTGCAGTCAGATTCACTGTGTTCCCTCGGAAGGAATAACTGCACGTGGGTAGGCACTTGTAATGATATTTTGAGCATATTTAGAGGCTAAAAACACATTTAAAACTTGCCCTGTTTACGCCTGTTCGGTGCTAAGGCAAGTAGGGGGATAACACGGTCTAGGCAGCACTGATTGGTTTCATTTTTTTCGCTACTGACAGCACTCCAAATTTACAAACAACAGAGCTACGGGTTGAAATCGACCGGAATTCTCCTTTAACTGCTCCTCAGATCCCTGCAGGGTAAATCCAGAAAGCTAGCTAGAATATCTGTCCAATCTGAGTTTTCTGTTACACGACTAAAACTACTATTGATCACATGCACAACACACCAAAACAAGATCTTTCCGGAGGCTATTTAGCAGATGCACCGTAGCTGCGTCCGGCGCCTAGCACCGCCCAAGACAATTATGATTGGTTTAAAAAAATGCCAATAAACCAGAGCACGTTTTTCTCCCATCCCAGAATGCTGTGTGGATTAGCCAGACCGTCTGGCAATGTGAGACTAGAACCCGGTCCGCTGGCAATTATTCAGCCCAGATGGGCGCACACTCCACCAGGGTACATAAGATAGTTTTTCGCAGTTAGTCCAACTCAAAACACTTGCACATACACTGTTCACCACCTTGAAATTGATTTAGTTTAATTGATCCATATCTGCAATCATGTGTTGGACTCGTGAGCAAAATACAAATGTACATATCTTTACATCGGGATGTTAAATCATGGACTGGGTCGATTGCATCATGACTTTTGCCGCAGAATAACAAACTACTATTTTGATAAACCCTTCGGCAATACTGCATCTTGTAGTGTCTTGTGGTCTCGAAATCCAAAGTATTCTCCTTGTCTTTCCACTGTCAGAGACTGGCAAGCCCTGAAAGTTAATAAACTATTGAGAGGGATGTGATGGGCACGGACAGCAGCCAATCTTTCTTCATTTTTGATTTTGTTTTGGTATTTTCTTTGCACTGTAGACATATTGCCTTGCTTGATTGCATTGCCACAACCCCCGAGGGGAGTTGTTAACTCTTCGCAGAGAGAATGAGCTCCCAGGGCCTTCGGGGTTTGGTGGTGGTAGGGTGGGGGCCCAATAAGAAATGCTGAGGGAGGCAGAAAGGTTCTAGGATTGCAAACAGAGAAAAATAAACCAAGGCTTTGACGCCATGTGTGTGACCATGAATATTCAAGTGTGTATGCATGAGGAGAGAAAGAGGAACAAAAGTGTTTCTGTGTTTTTATCACCGTGTGTGTTTCGACTTATGTGTAAAGCTGAGCAGAAACTTTATGGCTTAAGGCTGATTTTAACGTAATTTTTCACCCTGGATTAATTTTGAATATTTAGATATTTTAGATCTGGCCAGATATTTGCAGGGTTGGATGTGGTTTGGCTTTGAGTTATATATAGCGTATCGCATATAGCCCCGTGAAGTGTAGATATGTGACTGATCGCACGCATGGCCATTCATACCGGATGCGTCACGCCGGTCTCTCTCTCTCTCTCTCTCTCTCTCTCTCTCTCTCTCTCTCTCTCTCTCTCTCTCTCCTTTAGAAAGAGACAGGATGAGTGGGGGACACTGTGATAATTAAATGTGAATTCAGACAGTTGCATGCCTAAAAGAACTTTCAAACGTACACGTTCCACCAAAACAAGTTCCTTCCCAAGGCTATTTTGCAGAGGCACCGTTGCCTCGTCTAGTGCTTAGCGCCGTCCAAGATGATTGTGATTGGTTTAAAGAAATACCAATAAACCAGAGCCTGTTTTTCTTCCATCCCGGAATGCTGTGTGGACTGGACTGACCCTCCTCCGCAGTGCCGTGAAGGAGGGTCTGGCAATGTGAGACTAGCATGACCCATACAGTCACAATGGCCACATTTATGGGAAATATGCCTGGTTAAAATAAACAGATGGAATTTAAAGGTAAGAGAGACATTTGAAACCCCAGTCAGCTGCAATCCTTTTGTGAATTTGCCCCTCTGTTTATTATTTTTAGGGTCGGGTACCGAAATTTGGTGCCGATAGGGAACCAGTTCCGTTGTAAACGGTAGTAACGAGACCGAATAAGAATGAATATTTCGCTGCCTGACTTTTACCGCTCTCTGGTGTTCCGGCGTCAATTTACGTGACATCAGTGCCGCTACTCGGCACACTTGTTGAACTGATAGCGAGAGGATTAATGAAGATGCCGAAGGCAGAACGCTCCAAGGTTTGGCTGCATTTCACGAGTAAGGATGCAGACTGCGACATGCAACGAATGCCTGAAAGCAATATCATGCACTTCGAATTTAATGAAACATCTGACGAGACATGGAGTGTACTTAAAAGCCGAACAATGAACCGTGTTTGACAACCTACGTGACCCAGAGCCAAGCACGTTAGCAGCAGCTAGTGTTGGCCTCGCCGCCGGACTAATTGAAGAGAGTCCCAGCCCTGCCTGTGTGGTGGTGGACATCACAGATGATGATAACAGAAGCCGTTCCTCTTTGGGTAAGTCTAGTAATTTAATGCCAACCACAAATCTTGTATATCAAGTAGGCTAGCAAACATCATTGCCATTCAACAGCGTGACGTGTGCAAAATGTTTTAACAAAGTTCCAACACTTCTTTATACGAGGCTATACTGTGTCTGTTAAAGAAACAAAATGTTGATCTTACGTGTTTTACATCAGTATTAAACGGCGCAACTTTTCATTTAATTTGTTAAGATTTAAGTTAATATTGTGTTCAGTTTGGCCCTGTAAATAAAAGGGTATTGTTTTTTGACAAAGTGTGTGCGGTTTTGTTTACTTAAGTACCTGTTCGAGAACCGTTTAAGCACTGGAACCGTTTAAAAAATACCGAGTAGGTACTGGTATAGGATAAAACCCAACCAATACCCAACCCTAATTATTTTGCACCCTCAGTTGAAATTTTAATAATAAATGCAAAGCATAGGTCGTAGGTACATATTTTCACATGT
The DNA here is from genome assembly GCA_023631565.1 of Gymnocephalus cernua. NCBI lineage: Eukaryota > Metazoa > Chordata > Actinopteri > Perciformes > Percidae > Gymnocephalus > Gymnocephalus cernua. Next base: position 27,334,515 of record CM042443.1, on the reverse strand, counting down.
AAATCGGTAAACTATGTGTTTATTACAACCAAAACTAGAGTTGTGATGGTTGGAAAGCTGACCCAAAACGGCTTTTCATAGTTTAATTTGGTTTCTGTCAACTTTGAATGAAGTGGAGTCTGGTGGCTTTATCGAACGCAATTTTGCGGATGTTTTTATGTTTAAAAAAGGATCTTACTATTTAACATATAGGTCGACCTCCTTAGAAATCCTTTCCATACAGCCTGGTCTCACAGAATTCCGTTAAACCCACAACCTTTTCCTGAACCCAACTGTCCCGTTCTTCTTGCGTGTCACGTAACCGCAAGCCCACCCACGGCTTTTTTCCTGAACCCAACCGTCCCGTTTTTCTCGCGTAAGCCAGTGTTTATTTTTCAGCGATCCGTGTTCATTTCACGGAACTCTTCCGTGGGCCCATCACGGAATTTCTTGTAATTCCGTGCCACCACCACGGAATGAGCTGTTACCAGTTCGTGCTCATTTCACGGAATTCTGTGAGATCAGGTTGTTTCCATAATGTTGTCAGACACTTAGAATAATAATCTGAGTCTGTCAGCGGCAAAACAAGCACTTTTCTGAACGTAAATACAAGCTGGACAATTGCCCTATTAACTTACATTGTAGTGTTTTTAGCTGTAGCTGCCCACTGCTCAATACTGGACCAATTTCAAAGATTGTTGTTCCTATCAGTCACTTAGGAAAATAGGGTCACGGTTGAACAAAAATGGTAGTTACCCTTTAACGCCTGAGTTTAAAGAGCAGCTTTTATAAGCTACTACTTTTCTGGTCTTAGTTTTCGATTCAGGACTC